>CM068367.1:953264292-954484292 GCA_034769895.1 Magicicada septendecula
CATCACTAATACGTCATCATCGAGGTTCATTGATCAGCACTAACAAAACGACTTAAAGACATGATGGATAATTTGTTTGTTGATTCACAACATTAATTATACTCGGGAAAAACACAATGTGTCTGTAAATTTCGTTCGCTTTTCAATTTTGAACTATCGACTGTGATTTTTGATCGATTAACGATGTAATGGGGGTTAAATCGTCATTAACTGTGATATTTTTACACGTTGGTGCATTATTTAACCATAGTAACATATGACAATGAGGGCTACTTCTATGTTAGAATTCGATGCGCTTGAAATAATCAACTACGTAATGATCTCCGAACACGCCATTTGGTTTTATAAACGCATTAATAAAGGTCGACACCAATTTCTCGAAATACAAACAGCACAAAACTGGACCGTTGTTTACCAATTCTGCTCGATTTCTGCTCGACATGCCTTCAAATATCGCTGGATCTATCGGCACGTCTACTGGTATATCTTCTTGAAAGCGATAAATAGATTCTAAGAGATGAGGCCAATGTATTTCTGAAGCGCTCAATGTGAGAAATATGGTAGGTTTGCCTAATTGTCGCATCATACTGAATAATTCCACTTTACGCTGATGCCGATATTGGATACAGTTCGGTATGTTTCTCATGAACGCTTCATTTTTTAGCAGCATGCTCTTAACAAACTCGGTATCTTCCAGATCTCGTCTTGATACGCTGATGATTTGATTATTATTTGCTCGAAACGCTAAGTTTATATTCGCTATGATTTTCAATACCCTTCTCTATGAACAGTTAGTGGAGTTCTGACCAAACCTTCCTGTTCATTGCTTTTCATCTTTGCTTCTTTCGTACGTTCTCGATACCGTTTTAGATTTTCTCGTTTTCGTTGCAGACGTTCAGATTCAGTTAGTGGAGTTTGACCAAACCTTGCTCAATTTTCTGTACATTTTGCTTCTTTTTCCACTCTCGGCAATATTCGAGCTTTCGTTTTCGACGTTCTACTTCCCATTGTAGCTTGTCCGCCAAATTAGTTTCTTCTACACTCGAATCGGTGGAAGTCTGAGCCGTACTTCCACTCGCTTCCTCCTGATTCATCGCTCCGTAATAAATTCTTGTCTGATGTACTACCTTAAGATAAATTTAAGGGGATATGGCACTGAAACTCACCAAAAAATTCAAAATTTTCTATGTTATTGACAACAAAGAAGTAGTTCCTATGGAAACTCACCGGTTCCCATTTTCGATCACGCACCAGCGATCGGCCGCAAATATGCGAAACGTCCTTATAAACATTTTCAATGTTAAAACTACACATGCTACAGAATATAGTTATTTATTATTATTATTACTATCTTTATATTTAATTATGATTAATTGAAATTACAATAGCTTGGTTATCGCTATTTAGAATTTCTTGATGTGAAAGCTTAATTATTTTTTTACTGCAAAATGTAAATTTAGCATAATTAAATGGATCATTGAGCATCAAAAAATTAAGTCTTTGTAATTTTTATAGAAAAATATGTCATCATTAAACGGTGTTCTGCCACAGGCATCTGAGTGAGAGAAGCTAGTTAAGACATATTACCATCCGTTAAGGATGGCTATATCGTTGAGATATAAGGAGCAAGTGATATACAAAGAAAGAAAAATTACTATTTAATAACAGGTTTATGGGTAGAAATAAAAGAGCTGCATCCGAAAAAGCTACCAACACCGGGTATGGCTAGACAAATGCATAGAAGCATGAACGTATTGGTAGTTGTGTTTAAAATTATTTACTAACAATATTTTACATTAACTTCAAAGTCGTTATATAACATTTTAATTTGGCCTTTTTTGTTTCTTAAATCGCATTACATGGTTAAACTTTGTACCTATGTAAACTTTGTACTGTAAAATACCGCATTGCAGGTGCGTGTAGTGACGTCATTTTTCTCCCTGCTATCTGCTGCCGGTTTGATACAGGCTAGCAGCAGTCAAACACAACAAGACACGGCAAGACAGCATCATTTGTCTTACAGCAACGAAATTCCAGAACTTTAAATTATGCGGAGAGCTACAACTTCAAGCGTCACCCGACCAGCAGAAACAAGAGTTGCGCCAACTTCCAAGGATTGCCGAACAGGATCACCACTGAAACAACGGGATCGAATCCAGCTTGGACACGCCGGGATTCACCATCCACGTGACTATAAACTTTCATTTTTTTTATAAATTTTCATGTATAATTTTCATGTATAACAAAGTCAGCAATGTTTTAGCACAGATTTAATAGCATTTAATATACAATCATTCACAATTTTTACATAAACAGAAATTAGTGTCAAGTGGCCGTAAACTTGTATTTGTACCTAAATTTTCACTTACGCAGCTGTACAATAATGCATTAAGAAACTTAAGTGATGTGATAAGGCTATATGTATATTGTCACTTTGAATGATTCATATTTTCAATAGCTTCCAAAACAATTTTTTAAAGAAATTAAGTACCTATTTTAATAAGTAATAGATTAAGTTGCATACCGATCACTGGCTCCCGCATCATATCAGAATTTACTAAATTATTCAAATTACAACAATCATTCACCTGCTCTATATTTAAATATCGTTTCGAATCACATTTTGCAGTTCGGTCATGGCTAATGTGAAAGCGTTAGTAAAAAAACGGGGCACAATTAAGGCCTCTATCTCTCGTGTAAATGCTTTCGCTGACAATTTCGATCCGGGCATTAGCGATCACCATGCCTTAAAAATGAAACTCCGCCACTTGATGGAATTGTCCGCGAAGTATGACGAAATTGAGACCCAAGTTGAGGCTGATGATTCGGATTTCACATCAGTCAGTGACAGGGTTCAAACAGAGGATGATCTCTGTAATATTGAGTGCAAACTACACCATTTATTAGAGCAAGTAGAGGAGAGTCATTGATTCAAGCTAAAGTTACACCAATTATAACTCCCCCTATACAGTTAGAGCCAATTAAATTGTCCTGCTTCTCAGGCAACATTATTGATTGGCAACATTATTATAATATGTTTGTGGAACTTGTATACGTCAGAACTGACCTGACGGACGTTCAGAAATTACACTATTTACACTCTTCATTAAGAGACGAAGCTTTAAACGTAATAAAATCTTTCCCAATAACCCATGACAATTATGCGGTAGCCATTGATCTATTAAGGGCCAGGTATGACAGCAAATTAATTGTCTCAGCCTATCACATAGGGAATGTCTTGGGCGTGAAGTCCATTCAACAAGAGTCCATGGTTAGCATTTCCAAATTCTTTGACGAGATCACCGCGAATATAAATGCTTTAAATTCATAAAATTTACCAGTACATACTTTTCAAATCATTTTCGTTTAATACTTAACGCAAAAACTCGATAACCATACATGTCGGCTCTGGAAAGAAAGCTTGTCCGACGAGCGATTTCCTAATTTCAGTAATTTTATTAAATTTTTAAACAGTAGAAGGCAGTTAATGCAAAACCTCGGTGCCGCGACTAGTTCAGTAAGCAGAATACAAGATAAGACTCCCTGTCGCAAAGCGATTAAATAGGTTGATCTTACTAGGTCAACATTCCATTCTCATATCGGTAATAACATCTGTCAGCTGTGTCGTGGTAAACACCGCCTTTCTGAATGCCCACAATTCGTGGCTATATCTCCCCTGGAACGAAAAAATATTTTAATTAAACACAAACTCTGTTTAAATTGCATACGTCCAGCCCATGATCTCGCACACTGTCCTTCCAAATTTGCTTGTAGGACGTGTGCTAAACGCCACCACACAATGATCCGCATATCAGGCAATAACGCTTCGTGCAGGAACAATCAGTTTTCACTGAAACTGCAAAGAAACAAATCTATCTTATTATCCACCGCTGTCTGCATGACAACTGACCATGCCGGTAGGAAGCACCCAGTAAGGATTTTATTGGACTCAGGATCGCAAGCTAACTTCTGCACCATGAGTTTCGCACGTCGCATGGGTCTAAAACTAATTAAATCTCAATTACCCATCACCGGTATAAACAATTCCTTATCTCAAGCTGACTTCAGTACTAGGGTAAGGTTGCATTCACGTTATAAGAATTTTAGTTTAAACATACATTGCGCTGTGCTTTCCAGTATCACGAATAAACTCCCTGCGGAATCATTTGATATCTCATCCCTAAACTTACCAAAAGGCATATTCCTAGCTGACCCGCAACTGAACGTTTCTTCGCAAATCGACATATTGCTCGGTACCTATGTAAACTTTGTACTGTAAAATACCGCATTGCAGGTGCGTGTAGTGACGTCATTTTTCTCCCTGCTATCTGCTGCCGGTTTGATACAGGCTAGCAGCAGTCAAATTTAACTTAGTTACTTGCAAGACTCCGAGCGGGCACCTCGCTCAGTTCGCCAGCCGCGGCTACATTATTTTTCAACATTTCTAAATTTAGCATGAGCATCATGCGCTAACTACTTAGGCGATCTCGGCCTACACTCGATTATGGGTTTCCAACATTTAATTCTATCTTAATTCTCAGGCATCTATGCCGCGCTAAACTGCACGCGCCAGCAACTATTTTCTACAAATCTCAATAAATCATTAACTCCAACAAACGTATACAGTCCACTTAGTTATTTCATTTCTCACCAGCATACTCAACAACTAGCGTTCTAAGACCAACTTAAGATTTCATCGAGAGCGTCTAAGACGCAACATTACATGTTTATGCTTTCTGAGTTTCTAATTGGTGTTAACAATATACTTTATTTATTTAAATACAACGAACTAGCGCTAACAATCAATTATTAACATGGACATTTTTTATACCTTTGTGTGTAGGCCTATATTAGAAAGTTTACTGCACTTTTTATCATAGTTTCTTACAACAAATAACTCTAAATTTTACTAATTATATATAGTGTTTATACTTTTGAAGTTAAAAAAGTTACTCATTCTAAGCTACTAATTTATCTACACTCTTCATCATCAGTACAATCATACTACACTCTTCAGCTATCAGTACAACAATCATAAGTAAATTGTATCATTTCATAGCAGAAATGTCTTTGAAGTGATTTTTACAAATGTTATCACAGTTTTCATACTAAAACTCTTGTCGTATGGGATGATTGATATTACGCTTGTGAGGGGTCTTTGCAATGTGAATTGTATGTTTCAATGTCTCTGCTCGTAGAAGCAATCATAAGAACCTTGTAAACCTTACTGAGATGTTCCGAGAAACCTGCAAGTATAACATGATCTGTTTGCTGACACAAAATCACGAGTCTGTATCTAAATAAGCCGCGCCTTCAAACAATGACTTTTAGCCGTACATCGGAGCACTGTTCCAATACTAACGATTCAACAACAGTAACAATAACAACAACTTAATATTTTTCTTAGATTGTTGAGGTTGCGTTAAGTTTTGTAGATTTCCGTTAAGATGGTTTAATTTCCATGGTTAGGATAAGACTCACTTGACAGTCAGAATTTTACCTTAAAAGATATGATTACATTTTCGTCTTACACGTTCAGAAATGGTTAAACATTAATATCAGGTTATTACCAAGAATAATAAGCCAAATTTAAATTTAAAATATACAGATGCGTTGTTAATGGATAATAAATATTA
Source organism: Magicicada septendecula (assembly GCA_034769895.1). Lineage (NCBI taxonomy): Eukaryota > Metazoa > Arthropoda > Insecta > Hemiptera > Cicadidae > Magicicada > Magicicada septendecula. The sequence continues at coordinate 953,269,929 of CM068367.1, forward strand.
TAAAGCAAAATATTTATAATAGTTTTAGGCCTGTTACTTATATAATTTCTACTTTTCATTATTTATTTATGTACTTAGATAAATTCCTTGTTCAAAATCTTTAGATTCTACTGGTAAAACAATACTTCTTAGTAACATTCATAGCCTAAAGCACCTTTTTTATTACCTAGATAGTGGAAAAATTAGGACCAATTCTCTATACAATTTATACAAACGCTGCCTCTCCATTACTTGCAAAAGACGTTTAGATTAGGCCTGTTCTTGATTTTAAAAATTATTCAAGTAAAATTTAAAATATGAATTTGTCTTCAAATTGGAACTACCCATAAAAAATCCACATGCTTGTGCTTGGTTTCGTCAAGCCCCACATGTAAACTAGAAGGATACCAGTTTAATATTATTATTATAATTTGTAACAAAGCAGCAAGATTGTTATTATTTATTTTGCCATTAATTTTGGTATCAATAATGTTTAAATATATTTTAAGACATGAGCGTGGTAGGATTTCAAGTACAAGTATCTTTAACTTGTAAGAAATAATTAGACACGTTTAATTAATATTAAAAGGATAGAGCTATTTTCTATACTTTTTAAAGCAATCTATACTTTCTATATATCCTATTAATGTTTATTAGCAATCAGAGTATACAATATGTTACAAGAGAGAAATAGTGAGGAAAGGAGATACTGTTTGAATCATGCATTGTATATTCGGTAACAATAACATTTCAAAAAAAGTATGTATCACTGCCTCTGTGACACCGCCATGAACAAACAACAAGAATACAAGTACTCGGTGTTGACAAGTAAACAAATGTTCAGCCGTATATTGTTCTTTCGCTGGATCGAGTTTAGGACTACGAGACAAATACAGTTAGGATATTTGCCCGCAGGGAATACTGCAGCCAGAGCTATTACCTCGTCCCTTTATACTATTTGTTTTCCTTCCACTCGTCAGAAATATTTTATATTAAAGTAGGTGACTGATGTCTAGCGATTATAACGTCAGGTATAAAGTACTGTATAAAGAAATATTAGTTTCCCTTCTAAAATAAGGTTATCCTGTCGGTGATTTTCCTTTCCAATTTACACGGTCGGGACGGGTTCACCAGAGGACGTCATGCCTTGTCTTGTGAGCAGTGTAGTGATGTGTTATGTCACCTACAGTATTGAGAAACGGTTTCGTAAATCTTGGGACATGCCACACACTGTACTTCTTAAAACACATTTCATGCACATAATCTTGAATCTCTTTTATTTCAGTGCTTAATCTTAATGTTACAAGTTAAATTAATAATATATTCCTCTTCTTATATTCAGTATTGTATTATTATTTGTATAAATGGAAGAACCTTTAGAGAGGTGTACTATCAGTACTCGAACGGCCAAGGCTTAAGCAGGATAAAAGGTGATTTTTGTTTGGATGCTACAAAAACAAAAATTTACGGCAATGTCACATATTGTCTAATCGGGATGAAGACTTGTTACTGTGTGCCAGTGTATACACTAGGAGGAAAGATATGTACGATAAATATGACAAAAGCCACTACCCACTCTTCAGTATTATAACAACATGGCTTGACTTAGTTCGCTGTTCACTATTATTCTAAATCCGTGATATTACGAAACTAGGACAATTGTCACTCTTAAATGAGAATCCGAGTTTATTCCCATGACGTAGCGTCACTGTAATTCATTTTGTGACATGAGGCTATTGGTTTCGAAAGGGACAATATCCGTTTTAGTTAAGTTTTCAGGAGGCACAGTTTTCTGTTTTAGGAGTTTATAAACAAGTGACCAAAGTGAATTTATTTTAGGTTGATAAACTCATCTAACAAATAACAAATATTGAAGCATCACATGGGTTTACTGAATAGTTCTATTTTTATTTCAACATTTAAGATGGAGATTGCTCTCTTTGTTACAAACAAAATTGTTTTTGTGGATATTGTTATTTTTTATCCCAACGTGAGTGGAGATTGTTCTTTTTGCTATAAACACCAATTTCTCATTCGGATTAAAAAAATAATAATAATAATGTGAAACCATCACCCATAAGCTTTAACACATATTGTAAATTAAACTTAGTTTATAATGTGTGAACACTGCCTCACTTAATAGTAAGAAACATGTCAGCTGAAATGAAAGTCAGTGAACTGTATGTTATAACTTATATTACAATGTTTTTAAGAACTCTATATCCAGTTTCTAAACAATTTAATTTTTTCTTCTGGAAAACAACATTATTAAACGTTTTTTCCTCTAAATGAAATAATAGCCCTATTTTTAAAAACAGCATTTCAATAACTAAAGTTTAATATTCATAGTTAAACGATTTGCATTTTGTCTTCATCGTCAAAATCTTCACATAGTGGATCATTGGACTGTACAAAATCTTCTGCCGGAAGTGATTCACCCGTACCTTCTGCTCTTTGAAATACGTGTACGTAGTACTTAAGGTTTGGCAGATCCTTCCATGCTGTTCCGAAGTGTGTCTTGAGAAGCCTGGCTACATCTCTTAATTTAGCACATGATATGCTCTGTATATTGTTGTCCTGAATAGCATCAGGTTTTATTAGAGAGAACGAAGAATTTCTTTTGCTAACAAGCATTGCTTTGTTTAGATCTGAACGGTATGATACTTCTCCTCTGACATAAATGTCATTTTTTCGGAGTGCTTTCGTCAATATGATTCGTTTACTTGCAGCAAATTTGAAGTGCCATGACCCTGTTTGTTTCAAGTGGTTTTCTGCACTTGACTTCCAGTCAAATACAGGACAACGTCACCAAGTTAACTCACCACGCCATGATCTTCCATGATATTAAAATATTCTTCGGGAGAGACAATCTCTTTCTTATTAATAACTTTCTTCTCAATATTCCCAAATACTCCATCAGGAGGAATAAAAGAATGCCCCCTGGCCGGAAAGAGAAGTTCTACTTGTTCAACATGCTGTGGAGCACTAAGAAGCCATTTTCCACACATGGCGATTACATTACGGTTTTTATTTTGGCCTCCGCAGCCATCACAAACACGTCTGATTTTTGTAAAATTGGTTACATCAGTTTTCCTCAGTCTGTCGTAAAGTGGAGACGCTACCTTCATTAGAGCCCTTACCATATCTGTCCTCTGTCCAGCAATAACAAAACACCTTATCTTTTGTTAGTTTGAATTTAGATGTACCCTGCACTATGCAAAAAGTATGAAAATGAAGTTGCCAGCTGAAGTAAGCTTGCTGGTCTGGAACATTAGGTAAACAATGATTTTTTTGCATATCAAATGACAACACAATAGTATTATCGTCAGCATCTCTTAATAAACTAAAAAACGTTTTAGCTCTTAACTTGTGCAGCCACTTTGCAATTATAATTTCGTTCCTCTTTGAGTGATCTTTTTCAGCTCTCATTCTGACATCCAGCTCAATACAGACTGAACATGCATCTCTACTTGGTGTTTTGTTTCCAAGATTAAAATGTGTTGTTACAAACATTATGTCGAAAGTAAGATTTACTTGTCATCAGGCTTGGTTCTTCTTGGACTTTGTTATTATATACTTTTCATAATTTATTAAAACTTAATTCGGATGGTATACACAACCTCTGCCAAGACTTTACTCTCCAATAATGTGATTCAACGCATGTCAGTGAACATAGAAAAGATACTACACTCTTTAGTTTCTCATTAAATTTTGTTGTCTTTCTATCTCCTCCACTTCTCTCAATATGGTAATTTGAAAGGTCTGATATCTTGTCGGCATAAGATGGCAAAATTGTAAACTGGGGTGAAGGTAAACTTCTCTGTTCACATTAAATTTACGTTTCATAAACAACCATAAGGAAAGCCATTTTGCGAATAATGAAATCTGAAAATGTATGAGATTAACTCATTGTCATTAAGTTTGATGGCTTATTACCTATTCTTAAATCAGCATATGTGGTTTAAAAATCTCGCCGACACCAGGTTGCTGCGAAGAGTTTAGACGCATAACAAACTTCACTGACGTGTTATACATCATGTTACTATTTGATGAAGTGTCAAGGTCAGTTACAAAGCTCGACGTTATTCAACAATTGTTTGTTCCGTTTCGTTTCCGCACTCACGTGTCAATGTAATATTACTGTTATGTGCTGTTTAAGCTGTTGTTCACAATATGTGCAGTCATAACACAAGCACGCGCTGGTTAAATATCTGGGCTAGTGAACGTTGTGGATTGTAGATTTAATTTAATTAACTTGGCGACTTTCATTACTTGTTGTGTACAGTGTGTATTGAATAACTGTAAAAGTTAGGTAATTATTGCGACATGAGTGTCATTGGTTGTTACAAATGTTAATAAAAATTTCACTGTGAATTATTCACTGTTTTATATCACAAGTCTTGCAACACTGATAGTAATATTTGTACGCCGTGAGTATTAAAATATTTAATTATGATCGTACATGGAAAACGTAAATTCTGTTGTTTGGATGAGACTTGGGCTACTGCTGGATGTACTATAAAATAAACTTGTATTTGGCTCAATATTATAACGCAGCAATCAGATTGTGTGGAGAGAGTTTCTTCTGGTTTATCTAGTAGTAACCTACAATTTTATTTGCTGCAACGCCCCGGGGAGGAGAAAGAATATTATAATGCATATTGTAAGTGAAACAGGATTTTACCATCATTATTGATGGTTTATGAGTTGGATTCCAGACGAGAATATCACAAAGTGGCATTTTTTAGAATGGGTTTAAAACGTTACGATGTTAGCAAAACTAGGAAGCGATGTTAGGATATCATGGACAATGTTGCACTCAGTTGGAATTCAAAATTTGCTAACAGAAATTCTCGAAAAGTCAGATAAGTGAGGAGATAAGTAACAATGGAAACCATCCGTAGAGTATAAGGATAAAATAAAATATAAGAATAAGAAGAAGAAGATCAACAACAACAACAACGACAAGAAAACGGCAGAACAACAACAAGAAACAAAAGCCTTACCTTAAACGTTGTTAGTAATATGAAAATCGACTCGAGCAGGAATAAGGATAGTATTTTATCTAAATTATAAGATATTAAAACGCGATGAAACAATAATTTTTTCAAGGGGTAATGTGGAAAATTAATGTTCGACACAGGAGGGTCCGCACTCCTACGGTGTGTGGGACCCGCACCCACCTAGACTCTTTTCCAATGGCAGGAACTCAGTACAAATCCAATTTTTGGAACTCATTTTTCGGAATACTTCATTTGTTCATTGTCCATGTGGGCACAAATCTGTTTTAAAACTTCAGTGGGTCCACGGTACCTACCTGCTTTCTGCTACTCTGTCAGCGGCAATAGCAAGATCATCATCTGCTTTCTTTTTTTGCCTTAGAACTTTCTCTGTGTAAATTTTTACATGATCCCAGTGATGTTTGTATGCAGAATCAGTGCAATGATATGGTCTGGCATGATCTATCCCTCTACATTACCGAGAGTTAGTCTCTCCACTTTCATCTGTAACAGGTGAAAAACGTGCGCTGTACTTCGTCTAGGTCCTGTTTACAGAAAATGCAGTATGGTCTGTATACTTTCCTCATTTGTAGAGGTAAGTCCAGAACAGGTCATGACTAGTTAGAAATTGTGTTATAAAATAATTAATCTCTTGATGTACGCGGTCAGTCCACTCAGCTAAATGCTTTATAAGGCTGGCGGACCACTTCCCTTCGTGTCACTTGTCCATCTTTCCTGCTACTGAGCCATGATAAAATAATAGTAATAATAATAATATTAGTAATACAAATTAAACTACTTGTACTGCACGAAAAACAATGCTTTTTTTGATTATTTTTTAATAAAATACAGCTTTTAGTTAATATGAATATGGTAGAATTTATAAGAGAATTTAAAGTTCTTTGCAGTTGTAAAGAATTAAAAAATACTCACTACATAAGTTCTCGTGTTTTAATAGTAGTCAGTTAATAATTAATTAATTAAGACAGATAAAAATATAGGATATATCTACAAGTATTCAAAAGCGGTTTAACTCCTTTACATTCATGTAAGAAGGAGCGGTAGGCGGTCATTTTTCGGAACATGACCAATGTAAAATAGATATTATACAATCATGTAATACTTCAAATCTACAAACATTGAATCTTTGCTTTCTGAGACAGCAAAGCGTTTAACGGAACGTTATAACAAATAATAAAGTCTTTTTGAGATATTTCGCGCGACGTAATCTGTTTTGACCATGCGGTGCTCTTAATCTGTCAGCATTCTCTTTATCTAAAAAATGTTATCGAGTAGAGGATATGTGTTGAATTTCTTGATGCCACATGTGGTTAGTATTGGGCTTTTCATAAAACTTATAACTGTTGATTGAAGACTTGTTTCATTGTTTTCTTAAGCATTCATTTTCCGATACATAAAGCAATCTTTGCACAACAGTTGTATCACAAGTATTAGAAATTACAATGTAACTTCAATCTGTGATTTGAGAGCTCTGGTCATCAACAATTCGGCGTCTACGTTTATCGTTAACATACAAATCGTCATATTTGTATCACTTAAAATGTGTTTATGTTTTCATAGTAACATAACATAAAACTAACATTATGTACTACATAACGACATAATTGTTCTTATTGTAATTAAAAAGTATAGTTCTCGACCCGAGCCAATCGTACAATAGGCTAGTTGCTTGCAGGTGGTTCACAATGTGTAAATAGTCATCATCTGCTGTAAAGAGGTGCAGTCAGTTTGACCTTACGCATCCGTTAACCTTCATTTATGGATGTACCTGTTTGTTCAAATGTTTGTTATTTCAACTGACTGCAGTGTTATGTATCTTGGGAAAACAATTTCACTGATGCGGAAGACGTCGAAGGTTTCACAGTGATTACTACCGCATTCGTATATATAAAAATATTGTGTGTGTGTGTGTGTGTGTGTGTGTGTGTGTGTGTGTGTGTGTGTGTGTGTGTGTGTGTGTGTGTTTATGATCACACTGCAGACACAGTGAACCTTAAGTTGTAACTGAAACTAGATAAATCTATTCTTATTTAGTAATTAGAACACAGTTAAGATGTATATATATACAAAAAATATTGTGAAATACTTTCTAAGTGTTGTTTGTGTTTTTATTTGTGTAATATAAAAAATACCGTGCAAGAAGTCATTAAGTATTATTTTTATTTAATTTCTGTACCAGATTTATTTAATTTACTCCTTATATAAACACAATAGTAGCCTACTTGTTATTTACTGCACACATTAGATTTTACAGGTTTTGTAAGTATTTTAAAATTAAAAACGACGTTAATTACATGAAAAATGTGTTATCACATTAAGAGTTGCTTACCAGAATTACAAGTAGGCTTATTGCGTTATTTAGTACTGTAAACAAACTGGTTAAATCGAAGACGAAAACAAATGAATTGTAGCATTTTGTATTCATAATACTTTTTTTATGATTCGAAAAAAGGAAGCACAGTTCTAAATTCAACATAAACAATTGTAAAGATTTCTCAGAACACCGTGATCTACCTCCCGTGTTGACCACACCACAATGAAGAGTAATATCGAGGCACTGAAAGTCGAACAGCATTTTGAATGCCGGAGAAAACGTTTGAAAGTGTAAAACGTACTCGGCAGAGTACTAACTCTTTAAGTATCTTCACGCAAGACAATCGACTACACCACAGTATCAAACGCAGACAGCAATCAGCACTATTCCAAGAGCAGCTTAGAGGAGGCAATTTTGTGAACTACGAGACACTATGATTTTCATCATGAGGATGGCGTTGTTTGGAAAAAATTATTAATATTGTATGTAAGTAAAATTCTTTCGATTGAAAAACGTTTCAATTCTATTGGGTTTTTTTAAATCTATTGTTGGTAATAATTTTCCAACAATCTATTGCAATCTATTGCATAGCTTAATAATTTTCCCCGTAATACAGCGTCTGATTTGGCACCGATTTACTTATAAGGGATGATATGTTGATTAAAATTTGCGTATAAAGCGTATATTTAAAACAAACAAATCTGCTTTTTAAAACAACAAATGTCTTGGCAACGAATTTCATTCAAGTGCAGACCTACTAGATTATATAAACGATTATATGTTAACACATACCTGTTTGACGAACTTTAATGGTTGGTTCATGAAACGATGAATTCATTCAAAACAAGAATTACAAACAAAGTATACCTGCAGTCCTTCGCTGGCGTCATGAATAACTAAAGTAAACGAAAGAGAAGCTTCTCTGTTTTATACTACAACGTTCTGCTCTCACAACCCACATCTGAAGGCGGAAAATTCATGGGAATTTTATACAACTATGACAAAAGTCACGAACGGCTACGAGTTTTTGCCGCTCTGTCTAGTAACATCCACAGATGGTCTATACTTATCAAACCATAAATTGATAAAAATGTCTAATGTGAAAATATGAAACAATCAGAAAAGCTAAAATAAATACAATCGAAATACACATATCAAAAGTTACGTTGAACGCTGACGGAACAACATTTTGAGATTCTGCAGTTTTTGGCAATAATAACAGCTTGGGGATACAATAATACAATGAACTTGAAATGCATAACCAACATTACAATAATTACGTTTCATAATTTCTAGTGTGCACTTGACCAACATTACATCCGTGTGCGTCGGCGATTTACGGAAATTGTGGCCACCATTCTATAGAAGCCAGCAGTTAAGACAAAGTCATATACGCACAGGTGTAGTTACAGTAGGCATATACGACGATAAGATGTTAATGTATCATTGTACATATCATCTCAGACTTCACTAACCAGTGACAAACGGCCATTTTGAGAAACACTGCCATACAATACGATCACATATCTAAACCACATTCACACACAGCCCACCTGTGCGTTAGTCTATCGTTCTGAGATGTCAGTATTAATTTACGACAGTAGAAATCTCACCGATCTAGACTGCATTAGAAATTATTTTTGTACAACTATGCCTCCAAACTTTTAGTGTTTAACCACAGCTTTTACTGCCACAGTAGGCCTACTGCATTATGGAAAGTTGTATAGACATGATGTTTGTAACCTTTGAATAACCGATGACTGTAAAAACCACTGAACACAACGATACGTTCTGTGAAAGGAATACTGGCTAAATAATTAAAACTTAATTTCAGTGGCTTTATTCCCATACTATCCACATATACTCTGACCCCAGTTACGCAGTCTGATAACCCATCCACGTATTGTATTATACATACTAGATGTATCGCAGATTTATCAGTCGATGTTTTTCTTCAGTCGAACTATATTGTTACGCGGTGTCACGGATCGTCGTGTTGTACAGTGGAAACAAAACACAGACCCCAATCAGTCCACTACGGCCTTGACACAGACCCCAATCAGTCCACTACGTGAGTGGACGGCCTTGACACAGACTCCAATCAGTCCACTACGGCCTTGACACAGACGCCACACGCTGGGTTCCGTGATTGTCGTAGCACTGCCCCCCTCCGTAAGCCGAACTGGCAAACCGTCTGAATTAATACTTGGGCAGCCGATCAAGGAAGTTGGCCTACTTCCGAAGAATAATTCTGCGGCTCTTCGAATTCAGTCTCGGGTGATCCGAACATCAAGTTCCCAGGGATAAGAATTTCCCTTCCAACCACTAGTTTTGATGAAATCATGCTGGTTGTGTTGTGTTCTGGTGACCTATAAGCCATTATCTGATCCGAGCCTGTTTGGCTCTCGTCAACAATCTCTTGCGTAAAGTCATCTTCAGCAATTCCCCCCCGGGCGCTTCGATTAACTCAGGAACAAGCAAGCGCCTTTCCTCAACGGCCATAGTTGATTATCCAATCACTTGTTTTGTCGTTATACATATTGGTACTTTCTATGCTAGGTCTTCTTCCATTTCCACGTGCAATAGTAAAAGGTCACCTTCTCCAAACCTGTTGGTTTTTCTTCGGCTAAGGTCACTTGCTTGATCGAATGGTTGGCGTAATCTGTCATTTTAGCCATACAAAGCCGTCTCTTCTCTTGGCCAGCTCTCAGGATATTCTCTCACTCAAGTCCACAACGAATCCGTAGGCAAGAATTCAAGTCCATAATGTCCGTGCAAGAATCACTTCATCGACAATGTCTGCAACGATCATTTGGTGGCTAAACTCGAGTACACCCAGGCGTACACGTACGTGTTCCTTTCCTAGCACTTCAACGGGGTTTCCAGCACAGTCTGTATAGTATAAAATGTACATTGAGGTTCGCGGTGGCTGACTAAGTCAGGGCGTACAATGGACACTGTAGCGTCCGTGTCAACTGTAAATGCTGCAGGTTTGTCTTTAATTAATCCATTGACAATCAGGTTACCTGTGGTTCAGTGAAGCGTGGAGGCTGTGTGCAGTTCTGTATCTTTACATCTCCAGTTGCTCATTCACGCTCTTCTCTCAGATTTTTTGTCTGTCAACAATCTGCTTGAAGATGGCCACTTTTTCCACAATTGTAACTCTTAGGTCTTTGTATTTTTCTCTTGTACATCATATACGTCATTAGTTCAGCAATTACCAAATCTGTAACATTAGATAGTACTAAATATCTTGTACCTCTAGGTACGTGCAGTGAAAATATTTGCCCGTTTTAATTTCAGTTTATTATTTTTACTAATTATCTCGATCCCTTTTCATGAAGAGAGTTTCTTAGTTGTAATCATATGCTGTGACAAGCTGTGACTCACAAAAGACAGAATATGTGAGGCTATTGGTATCAAAAAGAGCAATCTCCATTTTTTTTCATTTTTGAGATTTTCATGTCACTAACTACTTAATTTTGTCCGCTATTTACCTGTAAACTAGTTTATTTCAAAAGACGCAACATCTCATTTTAAATCTACTTCAAAATTTGAATTTGGTATCATAAAGGACAATGTCCTTGGTTAGCCGGGATCAGACAGAACAATCTCTAAAACAACCAATCAGCTGTTATACAGTGCAGTCATGTGACCTCTTTTAAGCTTGTTGTCTTGGATCATTTTGAGGTTATTCTTTGTCGGTGGCTAAAACTTCAAGGGAGTTGAACATGTAGTTTTAGGCTTACTTGAAGCAGACGGTACCGGAGACTTTTCCGCTTTTGAATACTTGTAGAGATATCCTATATTTTTATCTGTCTTAATTAATTAATTATTAACTGACTACTATTAAAACACGAGAACCTATGTGGTGAGTATTTTTTAATTCTTTACAACTGCAAAGAACTTTAATTTCTCTTATAAATTCTACCATACTCATAGAAATTGAAAGCTGTATTTTATCAAACAAATAATCAAAAAAGCATTGTTTTTCGTGCAGGACAAGTAATTTAATTTGTATTACTAATATTATTATTATTTTATCATGGCTCAGTAGCAGGAAATATGGACAAGTGACACGAAGGGAAGTGGTCCGCCAGCCTTATAAAGCATTTAGCTGAGTGGACTGACCGCGTACATCAAGAGATTAATTCATTACACTGATGCTGGAGACGAACACCACTGGGAACATGTAAAAATTTACTTAGAGAAAGTTCTAAGGCAAAAGAAGAAAGCAGAAGATGATCTTGCTAGGGCCGCTGACAGAATAGCAGAAAGCAGGTACCGTGGACACACTGAAGTTTCAAAACAGATTTGTGCCCACATGGACAATGAACAAATGAAGTATTCCGAAAAATGAGTTCCAGAGTGGATTTGTACTGAGTTCCATGCCATTGAAAAAGGGTCTTGGTGGGTGCGGGTCCCACACACCGTAGGAGTGCGGACCCTCCTGTGTCGAACATTAATTTTCCACATTACCCCTTGAAAAAATTATTGTTTCATCGCGTTTTAATAGCTTATAATTTAGATAAAATACTATCCTTATTCCTGCTCGAGTCGATTTTCATATTACTAACAACGTTTAAGGTAAGGCTTTTGTTTCTTGTTGTTGTTCTGCCGTTTTCTTGTCGTTGTTGTTGTTGTTGATCTTCTTCTTCTTATTCTTATATTTTATTTTATCCTTATACTCTACGGATGGTTTCCATTGTTACTTATCTCCTCACTTATCTGACTTTTCGAGAATTTCTGTTAGCAAATTTTGAATTCCAACTGAGTGCAACATTGTCCATGATATCCTAACATCGCTTCCTAGTTTTGCTAACATCGTAACGTTTTAAACCCATTCTAAAAAATGCCACTTTGCGATATTCTCGTCTGGAATCCAACTCATAAACCATCAATAATGATGGTAAAATCCTGTTTTCCTTACAATATGCATTATAATATTCTTTCTCCTCCCCGGGGCATTGCAGCAAATAAAATTGTAGGTTACTACTAGATAAACCAGAAGAAACTCTCTCCACACAATCTGATTGCTGCGTTATAATATTGAGCCAAATACAAGTTTATTTTATAGTACATCCAGCAGTAGCCCAAGTCTCATCCAAACAACAGAATTTACGTTTTCCATGTACGATCATAATTAAATATTTTAATACTCACGGCGTACAAATATTACTATCAGTGTTGCAAGACTTGTGATATAAAACAGTGAATAATTCACAGTGAAATTTTTATTAACATTTGTAACAACCAATGACACTCATGTCGCAATAATTACCTAACTTTTACAGTTATTCAATACACACTGTACACAACAAGTAATGAAAGTCGCCAAGTTAATTAAATTAAATCTACAACCCACAACGTTCACTAGCCCGGATATTTAACCAGCGCGTGCTTGTATTATGACTGCACATATTGTGAACAACAGCTTAAACAGCACATAACAGTAATTATACATTGACACGTGAGTGCGAAAACGAAACGGAACAAACAATTGTTGAATAACGTCGAGCTTTGTAACTGACCTTGACACTTCATCAAATAGTAACATGATGTATAACACGTCAGTGAAGTTTGTTATGCGTCTAAACTCTTCGCAGCAACCTGGTGTCGGCGAGATTTTTAAACCACATATGCTGATTTAAGAATAGGTAATAAGCCATCAAACTTAACGACAATTAGTTTCATTGTGTGTATGGTCACCAAGTTGCAATGGTTAATTTTAAATAGGTTAGATACCTGGTATATCAGGTATCTAACCTATTTAAAATTGACAATTAGTTAATTTCATACATTTTCAGATTTCACTACTACCAAAATGCTTCGCTTATGACTGTTTATGAAATGTAAATTTAATATATACAAAGTATTGTACCTTCACCCCAGTTTACAATTTTGCCATCTTATGCCGACAAAATATCAGACTTTTCAAATTACTATTTGAGTTTTGAATCACGTCTCATCACGTATAAAATCCCTTCGTGGGGTGTACGTTGTTTTTCTAAAAAAATATTGATTTTTTCCCTTCATAAATGTAAATAATTTAAGTAATGACGTTACAATTATTTGTACACTACACTACAGAACCGTGTAATGTAAATTAATCGAATTTCTGACTGAAACATCTACGATGATACATTTTCTGTACTTTGCAATTTGCACAAGTTGTTAGTAATACGCCCAGTTGCGTGTTATCTGTTTATTGTTTTTGTCTTTTTTTATTATTTGTTATCTTTTCTACAGATATCACACGCACTCTGCTACCCTTATGTTATAATTTTTTTTATAATAATAAATATTTCGCTATTCGTATATTTTTTTAAGTGCTTGCAGCATGGGAGGTTTTCGACATGTTAAAAACAAACATTCGTTTCCTAAAACTTCCTTTAAAATATAATTTAAAAATAACAAAGATAACAACATCAACTAAGACAACAAAAACCATTATTTATATAAATATTAAACATCAATTAAATTGAGAAATTAGTCTAATTAAAACAATATTTGAAGTAATTAATAAATTATTACAAATCCCTGGACTAAGCAATCAATTGTTAAAATTTATTAATTGCTGAAAATATTTTAATGCTGTTGTGTTTTATACTAAACAAATTTTTGACTGCTGTATTTAGTTGAGGTATAATTTTGCGGCCACTTTACGAAAATTATATTGCCATCATTTTACAGCTCTGCCGGCTATCTACAACGTCGTAATTGCAGCAATCCTATCAGTAAATGGAAGACGCTATACATAATATCAGAAGCCTCAGTCATAACACAAATGCAGCATGTTTCCTTTCAGCTTGTTCTTAATGATAATTTCCTGAGAAGCTGAAAAGTGGGTTGCTTGTGTTTACAAAACGGTGTTACTTTTATTTCAAGTAAATTACGGAATTGGGCACAATTGTGTTTTTACGTTATTTAAGTTAAGTCAGTTTTGTTGCTTTAAAGTTTTACGATGTTTTATATATAACTTACTCTATTTGAATTTTAACAATTGTTTAATAAACTTGACGATAATGACAATGGCGACGACAACGATGACGGCTATGATGATGGTGATGAAGTGTTTAACAAAAACTCTGTCCGTTTTTGCTACTAGTACGACAGTTAAATTAACGTGAAATAAAAAAAATTAACTCCTATTAAAACTGTGGATGCAAAAATGGCATTAGTCATGTTCTTATACTATCTGCATTGTGCATACTATACTGTCTTGAGTGATTTAAAAAATTGTGTTCTTAAGTTACTCAAAACGTTAGTCTTGTAAGCCTAAGTCCCAGTGAACGTCTTAAAAAATATTTAGAAGCTTCATACACAATTTAAAGTACGTAATTCATTACTAACCAACATTAGAGGCAGGCTGAAATACGCTCGTTTATAAAAACAACTTAGATATATTAACGTGTTCTATATACTTATGAAGATTAATGACTTTGGCGTTCCGTTATACCGTAAGTCACAAATAATATGCTTATTCAGATTTCATTATATTTCTTTCTGACCGTACAAGCCAAATAAAGCAAAGAAAAGCATTACTTCTTTCATTTGCGCTTGCATTCATTAGAAAAGTTGATGGTTGTACACAAATACACGAACAGTCATTGTTAACGCTGTTTCTAAAGTTAAAAGAGAAGTGTATGGACTTTATTATCTGCATTTCTTTGCATAAAATAACCATAATGTAAGGATAAACAAGATCATATTTTGCAAGAAAACTGTTTGTGAAGTATAGCTGCTATCAAACTAATTTCCTTACATAGATGTGAACTCAAGAGCTGTTTTGCCACACATGGATCAGACAACAAAGTACTGATCCAGCTGCAATTCGAACGAGGAAATAAAAACTTGCAATTTACCCAATTCAGCAACTCAATAATTACTCTATTCTTTTTTCAGCGATAGCACACATCCTTGAACCTAATTCCAATAACACTCTTTCAAATATTATTTTATCTTTACTGACTATCGATCTACGATTAGCTTTCTGTAACTACAATACTGTTTGTGATGATGCCTTAGGTTTACCCAATATAATGATGAAGTGCCGTTCATTACCTAGTAAAATCTGATAATCATCATTTGTCAATCCGAGAAATCGCTGACATATCTAGTATCAGCGGAGAGTCTACACGTGTAAAGGAAAGTTAAGGGAAGGTATAACAGAAGGTTTGGCCTTGATCTGAGTAGCGGCAAAATTTGTTTCCAAGCTTATTTCCATAGGACAGAAACAACATCGCCTGGGCGACGTGCAGAGTATGCTGAAAGTTGCCAAGAGGGGCTCTGAGTTTCGTTATACCTACAGTCAAGACATGCACTGATCCGCACTGATTAAATCGGCAGCAAAAGCTAACTTCCAAAACGAGTGTCGACGCTTATATATACCCTGCAGAAGATCCAGAATAATTTTCCATTCTCCTGGCGGCGTGCCGGCATAATTTGCGCAGTTACAAGTGCTCGACAGTCTGGAGGCTACGTTAGTGTACGATACATGCAGCACTCTCTGGGATAGTCGATGAACGTGTAAAATGACGATCGAGAATGACGTAGAAATAAGTAGACTACTAGTTGGTGAAGATTAAATCATCCTCAAAGGGTTAGGGAGACTTAAAAGTATATGTATCCCATAGATTATTTGTTAGACTGAATATTCACGACTTTAAGAGGTGCAAGGAATCTGAAAGGAAAAGGTTCAATGTACGGAGCTGTATATGATAGCTGTATATTCAATGTCTATTAAATAAGATGCATTTCATTAAATATGTACATCTTGCAATGAGATGAAAACATCATTCTTATTCATTGATGATATTGATTTAGGAATTAATTAGTTATTTATTTTTGCAAGATAATAAATTCCAGTACGCTCCTTCACGGGTGCACAGCGTAGATGAAGGCAATTTCCATCACAGCGTACCTGTGTGCAACTGTGTCTTCTGTCTCTCTTCTCGCTTTTGACTCCACTTTCCTCAAAACCTCATCAACGTTGTAAATCTTACTTCTTCCCCTGGAGTGGTCAGGATTACCTTCCTTCCTTCCGTCTGGATTCTCTGCATTATCCTGCCTATCTTATCCTTCCTTGTTTAATTATTGATTTCCAATATACTCATATAAATAAGCGAAGTAAATAATTGACTCATCATGTATAAAAATTGTATAAGGATTTTTTCATTAGAGTCTAAATATGTAAAATACAAAAACTGCCTAAATTATGTGTACTTTTGATTCGAAATTCTTCAAATTATTCTAATACTACATTTTAACGTCACAGTTTAAAATATGCTTCGTTATATCTTTGGAATTTCCTACAATATATATATATATATATCATATAAATACTGATGTAAAAAACATATAAAATAAAAGATAAAAAGTAAAAGATATGTAATCCAAAAAATAAAAACTAATAAATTACTACATTTGTTTACTGATGTTTCAGTAAGGAAGATTGTCTTTATTATTGTTGACATCGTTTCCTCTGTTTTATGTTATCATAACAGCTAACAATTATTTCATACTTCTTAGATCACAATTTTAATAGTGACACAAATCTGAAACTCAAAACAAGGCGCCACTGGTCTAACAGTTCAATCATATAACAAATACACATCGACAAACAAGACCTCTCACAAGCAAGTATCTTGTGACTCATATATGTTTGTTTTTAAAAAACTATTAATAATAATAGTGATTATGATTATGTTGATGATTGTTATTATTATTGCTATTAATATTATTATTATTACTATTATTATGATTTATGAACGGTGACCAGGACATGATATATTACACTTTTAGACGATCCACGATAGGATGGACAAAACTTCAAAATATTTTGGGCATAGTAAATATACGAAAACCTTTTACTTACAAAACCTTTATAAGTAACTTTATAAGACATGAGGGCTTCTCATTCATTTATACAACAGTATAATAACATATTATGACCAAAATTAATGTAAATGAAAAGAGAATCAAAATTGTCAAATAACAGTCATAATTACTAACTAAGTTATGAAAGAATGATAATAGAAAGAAAGAAGAATTAAGTAATAAATTACAGGTGATAATTAATAACTTAGTACTAGTAAAACAAGATTAAAGTGTAAATTAGAACCAGCTCAGTCAACCCATTGTTGCTTTAGAGTGGGAAGACACATAACCTAAATACAGGTACTTTCCACCTAGATTAATAAGAAATAATAACTAAAACATATTTAAACTAAAATCTCTTGGACAAAGAATCAAGTAGAGGTTGTACGGTTTCTACCAGTACCAAGCTCAGCTACCTAGAGTAGTATTTATGTGATAATTAATGTAAACCAAATGAACAAAAACAGACAAAATGGGAATCACCATATAAAACTTAAATAAAACCAGTTGTAAAATTCAACAGGAATAGAAAGGGCGATACCGGTATAATAAGGGAGATGGTATATCACTGATATAATATTGTAAGATAATTATTATCACTATTGTAAGGCATAATAATAATAATTAAGAACATCTGTCATGTGACACTAGATGCAAGTACTATTACTCAATTCTCAACACAAGCGAACGAACCAATGTATAAAAAAACACCAGATTGTAAACCAATGTAATAACTGTAGTGAACAATTCTGTAAAAGATAGTGACTTGAAAGAACACTACTTAATTAAAAAAGAAATAAAGTAAGGAGACACCTGATAGTAGAATACAGAGGTGATTAAATAGACTCAAAACCAGGGAATATCAATGTATTCCCAGTAACTAAGTCAAACAGTAGTTGTAATGACACTGTATGTGTAATTGGGACACCACAGAAATTGCCCAGAACCAAATGTTCAATTGTAATTAATCCTTATAGCTAGTAGACTCATAGGCCTAAGGCAATGTTAGCATAGGAGATATATTTTGTTAATAATCATAAGTAGATGATAAGTAAAGAGTGTAAAAGGACTTGAAAAGCATAATCTCGAAGAGATGTGGTTGTCATTAGTTAGTTCTAATGAAAGAATATGTAAATTTATTAATAAATAGTGCAAAGTGTTAATTTCAAACAATATCTTCCTTAATCATGGACGAAAACATATCATGTGTCGACTCTAAATTAAGAGCCAAATATTCACCATGCAGTAGTAAGCTTAGATTCACAATCTGAGGTGTGATAAGAAAGTTATATCAATTTAAAAATATATGATTTATTTTGAGAAAATATCTAGCGTCAGTTCGTACTCTTGAACCTGAAGACCCACGCTTATTGTAACAATTAAATAATTTCGCGAAGGGGGTATGTGCGCTAAAGTAAAGATCTTCAGCCAATCAATAGAGAGAATTCGATAAATTTTACAAGGAATGCAGACGAGAACAGCAGAAACGAACGCCATCTTTTTGACACTTTTTGAATAACCATTGAAGAGGACAGACGACAGCTCCGCATCGCCAGAAAACAGCTGTCTAACCTAACTTTGTGCGTGTTGTCAAGGATGATCTAGATGAGTACTTCAAGGAAGTCAATGATAACTGGTGGACGGCGACGCGCCACGACATACAAAGCTACGCCGAGTTCAAAGAATTATTCAAGGCGAAGTATTGGTCGGAGAGTACCCAGAACATCGTGAGGGACAATATCTGCTACGGAAGGTACGAGGCGAACAGAGGAACAACATTGACGGCTTACTTCCTCGGGAAAGTTTGTTTAGCGAGGAACCTCGAACCCAGGATTCCCGAAGAATGTCTCGTGACTAAACTGGCATTCCACTATGAAGGGGGCATAGCAAGAGCGCGACTCAGCGGCCAAGTGAAGACAATACAAGCGATGGCAGCGCTACTCGAAGGATACGAGTACGAAGGTTATTATCGCAGTAGTCGACAAGGTAGTGATCGGTACACGGACCACGCTAATCCGAACAATAACAACAACAATAGTTACAATAGTTACGGAAATTATCGATCCAATTTTAATAATAATCGAAATAATAACAGTAATAATGAACCGTACAATAGGGCACGTAATAATAATCAGAATGATAGTAATATAAATAATAATCGACCAAACGGCCCAAATAACCAATTTAACCGAGAAAATGGCCCAAGTAACCAGAATAATCGGCCGAACAATCAGAGTTACGAAAACCGACCATACTGTAGGGTTAACTACGTGCGAGCCGGGAATAATGGTGGGGGGAGACGCTACTACCAACGACGAACGAATTTCGGCAGTAGCCCAGACCGACACAATAAGTACGAAGAAGAGAGGAACTCCAGAAACGAAGCCAGGAGGAGTCGAAGCCAAGAAGACTATCGACGATCCAATTACGAGGAAGACCGCCCTCAACATGGGAACAGACCCAACGACGAAGAACCACAACGAAATTCACCGGACAGACGGCAGGAAGAGGCTGAACCCTCTTTAAACTTACAGCGGCAGTGAGAACGCAACATGGACCTATCTATTGGGTATGATCACTTCGTAAATAACAACGAAACAGAACGAACCATTAATATTATCAAAACCAATTTTTTGAAAAATCTACGGGACGAATTACTAGAAGAGGATGGCAACAAAACGGACCACCATAACAATGAAATCGCATATATTATCGCGGAAATAAACGGGGTATACGCCAAGACAATGATAGACACCGGCGCAAATGTGTCGCTAATCGATAGTATTGAACTACTTTAAATAGAAGAAAAAAGCAAGAAAATTATACGGACACTACCTGTGAATAATATTGTATTGATAGGAGCAACAGGGCGTCAAAACAAGACCGTCAGAAAACAAGTAATGTTAGAATTAACGAGTAACGGCGTAACAATCTCTATGGAATTTTTGGTAGCCAATGGACTACCTTTTACGATGTTAATCGGCTGCGATATGCTGAGAAAGTATTCAGCTATTATAGATATGAGCAGAGCCAAAGTAACTCTGGACTCAAATTGTGTAAATTGGACGGCGAAGCTAATTGGAAGCGAAAGTACCCCTTCGGACCGAGCCATTTACAAAGTTAGGGAAATTAAAGACCATAGACTATATACGCCTAGTGATAATATATTTTATGAGAATGACGACGGCCACTTGTAGAGAGAAAAATTGGAAGAAATACGCACCTTTAAAAGAGAAAAGAAGAATGCTCAACTAACAAATACACAGGTAGAGAAACTGATTAGTATATACAACAAATATCGACATGTATTTTCAGACACGCCTGGTAAGGTAAAGAATTATCAGTGCGAGATAAGATCCAAAGAACCGGTGAATTTTAACCGTAAATCTTACCCCATCGCGTATTCGCTAAAGGAAGCGGTAAGAGAAGAAATTAACCGTTTATTAAAAGAAGATATTATTGAACCCAGCCATTCTCCATATACCAGGCCAATTCTAGCAGTTCCGAAGAAAAACGGGAAAGTGCGAATTTGCTTGGACGCACGGGAGATAAACAAAACAATAATTAATGACCTCACATCCCCGGGAGAGATAGAGAAAATCCTTAAAAAATTCCATGGTACCCGATTTATAAGCACTTGGGATACAGTCTGCGGGTATTGGCAGGTGGAATTGCACCCGAACAGCTGCCAATACATGGCATTCATATTCGAGGGGCGCAACTACCATTTCAAAAGACTACCCTTTTTTTGTCGCAGTGTTCGTGAAGTGCATGGACCAAGTGTTAGGACAAGAAGCACTCCAATTCACTACGATTTACGTGGATGACTTGCTTATCACATCAGTTAACTGGGAGGAACATTGCCAAAGAGTAGAACACGTATTGAAGAAACTGTCCGAAAATCATATAACGTTGAAACTGGAAAATTCAAAATTCATAGCAGATGAAGTGCAGTTTGCTTTTGTCGTTTAGATAGATCTACCGAACTTCAATATATCTATACGTATTAGTTTTCTATTTAGAGTTACATTTTCACAAGTAAATTATAGAATCCTATTACCGTTTAGATAGGTCTATCGAAGTGAAAGGTAACTCGGAGAGAAACACCACTTTCAGTTATCCTCGTCGAATCTAAAAATTTTATTTAATTTTATTTTTGAAATTATAAATATTCTGTTAGAATAAAAATTATGTTACAGGAGCCGCAACCATCCTGCAGTTCCCAAGCAAAGAAAAGATCTGGGACTATTGATTCATATTTTATTATGACCCCTGCCAAAAGGACTTGCCTCCTAAATATTGACACAAAAATAAAAGATAAATTAACTCCTCCAACAAGTGATGAAGTTGAAAAAGAAAAGTTGATTAACAAATCTGAAAATAAAAATTGTACTGAAATAACTTACGATATCGGAAATTATGTAGGCCTTGAAGTAGATGACTTAACAAAGAAGAATTTAATTTTACATCCATGGGTACCATGTATGAATTATACATTCGCTTTTTCAATCCATAATAAAAATGGCAAACCAGAAAAACAATTTGCACGTCATGACCATCTAAATAAATATAATTGGCTCGTGTATTCTCATACAAAAAAGGGCTATTTTTGTAAATATTGCCCTTTCTTTATTAACTATGGTGTCAGAGGTGATAACAAAAATGTAACTTTAAATCAATTTGTTAAGGTACCTGTCACGAGGTTTCATAAGTTGTCAGGAAAAGATGGGATCTTAGAAAAACACGATAAAAATGAATTGCATAAAAATTCCATCCAAACTGCAAAAGATTTTATATATAATTTGGATTTTGCAGAGTCGTCCGTTATTAACCGAATAAATAAGCAGCGTATTTTCGAAATATCTGAAAACAGATCACGCCTATTACGAATTGTAGATACTATAAATGTTCTTGGACAACAGGGTATGCCATTACGGGGCCACAGAGACCCAGGAAAATTCGAAATGAATAGTCTTGTAAACGATGGAAATTTTGTGGCTCTCTTGAGATATCGTGCTAAAGGAGATGAAACGTTAAGAAATCACTTACAAAATTCTTCATCACGCGCTACCTATATTAGCAGTGTTACACAAAACGAGCTAATTGAATGCCATGCAGAAGAAATTCTCAGCCGGATTATCCCAAAAGTTCAGGCTGCAAAATTTTATAGTGTCATGTTTGATGAAACAACAGACATTTCTAATATCTCTCAGCTGGCATTAATTTTGCGGTATACAAATGGCGAACGCATTTTTGAATCCTTTCTTAAATTTATTGATGTGCATGCTGAAGATCATCATGACGGCAATGACAACACTGAGCCAATAATTTCTGGTTTTAAGAGAGGAAGAATTGTCATTGAAGAATTACAGAAAAACTTCAACTTGGATCTAAAAAAATGCGTCGGAATAACGACAGACAGTTGTTCAGCTATGGTTTCTGAAGTTTGTGGAGCAGTTAAAACTGTACAAGAAGAAGCAATTAATGCGGTTTTCTCACCTTGCTCTAACCACGGGCTAAATTTGTCAATATCGCAAACATCTAAAGTGAAAAGTATTCGGAATGCGGTAGATACAATGACAGAAACGATATCCTTTTTAGGTGCATCATCTAAACGATCTGTACCTATAAAGAAAATACTTGGTTACAAGCTTAGTGGGCTTTGTGGAACGAGGTGGATAGAGCGCCATGATGGTGTATTGCAGTTTAGAGAATCTCTACCTCTAATCATAAAAGCACTGGAAAGTATGTGATCTTGGAAAGATCCACAAACAAGGGTAAAAGCTCGAGGCCTGAAGACATCTCTTCTTGACGCTGAAACTGTAGTAGCGATTGTATGTTTGTCAGATATTTTAACTTGTACTCAGCAAGCAAGTTACTTTTTTCAAAAAATTCAAGTTGACTTAAAATCTGCTCAGGATATGACTCGAGATACCTTAACGAAATTGATTCGTCGTCGTGAGAAATGTACAGATGTATTTGCTACTGTCTTTGAAGAAATACGTAGATTAGCTGATGATTGAGATATTGAAATTAAAGTACCACGTACAGCAGCTATACAGAAGCATAGACAAAATTATCCATCTCAAGATCCCCTTACTTACTTCAGACAGTCAATTTATATACCAGTCTTGAAAAATGTCATATAAGACATTAATACACGTTTTTCTGAAGAAACGTTAAATTTGTTTAGCTTATCGATTTTGTTTCCAGAATTGAAAGAAACCGATCATTATAAAGAGAAAATCAACTATATTGCGGAGAAATATTCTTCATTTTTCAACAAATCAAAGGGAATTGTGGCAAAGGAACTTGCTTCTGAATTGGAAACATGGTCTTTGAAATGGGAAAAAGAGCCTAATATTGGACCTCGTAGTGCTCTCGATTTACTAAATAAGTGTGATAAGGATATTTATCCAATTATCCAAATTCTTTTAAGAATATTAATTACACTTCCCATTTCAAATGCTTCAGCTGAAAGGACGTTTTCTACTCTAAGAAGATTGAAATCATGGCTTAGAAACACAATGTCAGAAGACCGCCTTAATGGATTGACTTTGCTAAATATTTATTATGATCTTGAAGTAGATCCAAAAGATATTATTAATAGATATGCTGAAAAACGCAATCATCGCATAGAATTTGTAATTTAATTATGCTTTAATTAAAATAGTATTAATAAATAAATTAATTACGAATTTAATGTCTTTTATTTAAGAAATTATTTTACATTATTCCACTTTTCTAAATGATGGCGAACACATACACACACAAAAACTATACATATATATATATATATATACACACACAAATTTTCGCCCCCCCCAAAAAAACATTTTCTGGATACGCGCCTGGCAGCAACCCAGCTGAGAGAGTATTAAGGGAGGTAGGCAGAATACTTCGAACCTACTGTCACAACCAACAGCGGAGATGGTCGGAAAATTTATCAACTGCAGAAGAATTTATTAATTTATCTCATCATCAAGCCATTGATACCACTCCATACACAGCAATGTTCGAGAGATCTCCACCAAGGGAGATAGCAGAGTTCATTAACTTTCCTCGAAGTGAAGTATATCAGTTTGACAACATAAAATTTTACAATAAAATTCTGGAACGCACGGAGAAAAAAAGGAAGAAATACCAAGAACATCAACCCAAAAACATAGAATACAATGTCGGGGACAATGTATTACTAAAAAACAGAGAACTGCCAAGTACAATAGAGGGAATAGCAAAGAAACTGTTACTGCTATACACCGGACCCTATACTATTACAAAAAAGAATGGGAATAATACATATGAAATCATGGACACACAAACCCAGAGAAAGAAAGGGACATACAACCAGTTGTCAATAAAGAAATAATATTCAGAACAAGGAGCAATTTAAACGATAATTTCTCAAATCCAGTGAAAGAATTTTTCAAAATGATCTATTTTCGTGGGGGGGGACAATATGTAACAAGACGTATAACCACAATATTTTAAACGTCAAAATATAAGTAACATGTCATAGTAATCGAGGGGGACAAGACCCATTAGGTATTTACAATGAGAATGCCAAGCATAAAAACTACCTAAGCAAATAATAATAGAAGAATGAACTCACAACAAGGGAGTAAATACAGTAATGGTAATAACATTAATAAGGAATGTTTTAGTGGATGGTTAGTGAGGATCGGTCAATAATACAACTTTAGTTATTTTGCGTCGACGTTTCACTTATAACTGATAATACTCAATTATATACAATAAGTTGTATTATTGACCGATCCTCACTAACCATCCACTAAAACATTCACTGATTGACGGTCCCTAAAAATTTAAGGATTTAATATTAATAACAAAAGAGAAAACGCATTAAATAGTGATTATACAATAGATCCAATAACCAAATAGATCCGCTCAGTAAGAAGCCAAGAAACCAAGAAGGAAAAATATTACAAAGAAGAAATAATAATAATAATGATATCAATCAGAATGGTGACCTAAGAAGAACTAAGAAACTATAATAACAATGAGATAAGAAGGCTAAATGTGAAATAAATTGCCAACACCAGTGTAGTACTAACTGAGAGACAAGGACAGATAGACAAAACACTAACTGACTAACTTAGATGACCTGAATATGACCACTAGTATAGTAAATGAGTAGGGCATCCAATATTAGCCAAGAGAGTGAGAGTAATAATAATATTAGTATAATAAGAAGCTGTACACAACAGTATAATAACATATTATGACCAAAATTAATGTAAATGAAAAGAGAATCAAAATTGTCAAATAACAGTCATAATTACTAACTAAGTTATGAAAGAATGATAATAGAAAGAAACAAGAATTAAGTAATAAATTACAGGTGATAATTAATAACATAGTACTAGTAAAAACAAGATTAAAGTGTAAATTAGAACCAGCTCAGTCAACCCATTGTTGCTTTAGAGTGGGAAGACACATAACCTAAATACAGGTACTTTCCACCTAGATTAATAAGAAATAATAACTAAAACATATTTAAACTAAAATCTCTTGGACAAAGAATCAACTAGAGGTTGTAAGGTTTCTACCAGTACCAAGCTCAGCTACCTAGAGTAGTATTTATGTGATAATTAATGTAAACCAAATGAACAAAAACAGACAAAATGGGAATCACCATATAAAACTTAAATAAAACCAGTTGTAAAATTCAACAGGAATAGAAAGGGTGATACCGGTATAATAAGGGAGATGGTATATCACTGATATAATATTGTAAGATAATTATTATCACTATTGTAAGGCATAATAATAATAATTAAGAACATCTGTCATGTGACACTAGATGCAAGTACTATTACTCAATTCTCAACACAAGCGAACGAACCAATGTATAAAAAAACACCAGATTGTAAACCAATGTAATAACTGTAGTGAACAATTCTGTACAAGATAGTGACTTGAAAGAACACTACTTAATTAAAAAAGAAATAAAGTAAGGAGACACCTGATAGTAGAATACAGAGGTGATTAAATAGACTCAAAACCAGGGAATAACAATGTATTCCCAGTAACTAAGTCAAACAGTAGTTGTAATGACACTGTATGTGTAATTGGGACACCACAGAAATTGCCCAGAACCAAATGTTCAATTGTAATTAATCATTATAGCTAGTAGACTCATAGGCCTAATGCAACTTTAGCAGAGGAGACATATATTTTGTTAATAATCATAAGTAGATGATAAGTAAAGAGTGTAAAAGTACTTGAAAAGCATAATCTCGAAGAGATGTGATTGTCATTAGTTAGTTCTAATGAAAGAATATAAAAATTTATTAATAAATAGTGCAAAGTGTTAATTTCAAACAATATCTTCCTTAATCATGGACGAAAACATATAATGTGTCGACTATAAATTAAGAGCCAAATATTCACCGTGCAGTAGTAAGCTTAGATTCACAATCTGAGGTGTGATAAGAAAGTTATATCAATTTAAACATATTTGATTTATTTTGGGAAAATATCTAGCATCAGTTCATACTCTTGAACCTGAAGACCCACGCTTATAGTAACAATTAAATAATTTCGCGAAGGGGGTATGTGCGCTAAAGTAAAGATCTTCGGCCAATGAAAAGAGAGAATTCGATAAATTTTACAAGGAATGCAGATGAGAACAGCAGAAACGAACGCCATCTTTTTGACACTTTTTGAATAACCATTGAAGAGGACAGACGGCAGCTCCGCATCGCCAGAAAACAGGTGTCTAACCTAACTTTGTGCGTGTTGTCAAATGTAAACAATGAAAACAAAACTTCATTTGTGCAAAATCATAATAACGTTACAGCTGAAGATTAGTGAAGACTATATAGTGCGACATGAATTGCTAAGTGTATAATCCATAGCAATTACGCGATATACAGTGAGTAAAGTGATTTTTTTACTTTTATTAAGGAAGTTACGAAATTGACGATATAGTTTATCGAACAACATTAATACTATGTGTGCAGACTAATGAATAAAGTGCATTGTACCATATTATTTTCATTCAGCAGTTAATTACAAAGAGAATTCTCAAATTCATTTTATTTAATCAGCAAAATATTTATATTGAACAAACTATCATCTCTTCATAACTCTTATTTTGCTGATTAAATAAAATGAATATGTTTTAGTTATTATTTCTTATTAATCTAGGTGGAAAGTACCTGTATTTAGGTTATGTGTCTTCTCACTCTAAAGCAACAATGGGTTGACTGAGCTGGTTCTAATTTACACTTTAATCTTGTTTTTACTAGTACTATGTTATTAATTATCACCTGTAATTTATTACTTAATTCTTGTTTCTTTCTATTATCATTCTTTCATAACTCAGTTAGTAATTATGACTGTTATATGACAATTTTGATTCTCTTTTCATTTACATTAATTTTGGTCATAATATGTTATTATACTGTTGTTTAAAGCTTCTTATTATACTAATATTATTATTACTCTCACACTCTTGGCTAATATTGGATGCCCTACTCATTTACTAGACTAGTGGTCATATTCAGGTCATCTAAGTTAGTCAGTTAGTGTTTTGTCTATCTGTCCTTGTCTCTCAGTTAGTACTACACTGGTGTTGGCTATTTATTTCACATTTGGCCTTCTTATCTCATTGTTATTATAGTTTCTTGGTTCTTCTTAGGTCACCATTCTGATTGATATCATTATTATTATTTCTTCTTTGTAATATTTTTCCTTCTTAGTTTCTTGGCTTCTTACTGAGCGGATCTATTTGGTTATTGGATCTATTGTATAACCACTATTTAATGCATTTTCCCTCTTGTTATTAATAATATTACCATTACTGTATTTACTCCCTTGTTGTGAGTTCATTCTTCTATTATTATTTGCTTAGGTAGTTTTTATGCTTGGCATTCTCATTGTAAATACTTAATGGGTCTTGTCCCCCTCGATTATTATGACATGTTACTTATATTTTGACGTTTAAAATATCGTGGTTATATGTCTTGTTACATATTGTCCCCCGCCACGAAAATAGATCATTTTGAAAAATTCTTTCACTGGATTTGAGAAATTATCGTTTAAATTGCTCCTTGTTCTGAATATTATTTCTTTATTGACAACTGGTTGTATGTCCCTTTCTTTCTCTGGGTTTGTGTGTCCATGATTTCATATGTATTATTCCCATTCTTTTTTGTAATAGTATAGTGTCCGGTGTATAGCAGTAACAGTTTCTTTGCTATTCCCTCTATTGTACTTGGCAGTTCTCTGTTTTTTAGTAGTACATTGTCCCCGACATTGTATTCTATGGGTTTGGGTTGATGTTCTTGGTATTTCTTCCTTTTTTTCTCCGTGCGTTCCAGAATTTTATTGTAAAATTTTATATTGTCAAACTGATATACTTCACTTCGAGGAAAGTTAATGAACTCTGCTATCTCCCTTGGTGGAGATCTCTCGAACATTGCTGTGTATGGAGTGGTATCAATGGCTTGATGATGAGATAAATTAATAAATTCTTCTGCAGTTGATAAATATTCCGACCATCTCCGCTGTTGGTTGTGACAGTAGGTTCGAAGTATTCTGCCTACCTCCCTTAATACTCTCTCAGCTGGGTTGCTGCCAGGCGCGTATCCAGAAAATGTTTTTTTGGGGAGGCGAAAATTTGTATAGTTTTTGTGTGTGTATGTGTTCGCCATCATTTAGAAAAGTGGAATAATGTAAAATAATTTCTTAAATAAAAGACATTAAATTCGTAATTAATTTATTTATTAATACTATTTTAATTAAAGCATAATTAAATTACAAATTCTATGCGATGATTGCGTTTTTCAGCATATCTATTAATAATATCTTTTGGATCTACTTCAAGATCATAATAAATATTTAGCAAAGTCAATCCATTAAGGCGGTCTTCTGACATTGTGTTTCTAAGCCATGATTTCAATCTTCTTAGAGTAGAAAACGTCCTTTCAGCTGAAGCAATTGAAATGGGAAGTGTAATTAATATTCTTAAAAGAATTTGGATAATTGGATAAATATCCTTATCACACTTATTTAGTAAATCGAGAGCACTATGAGGTCCAATATTAGGCTCTTTTTCCCATTTCAAAGACCATGTTTCCAATTCAGAAGCAAGTTCCTTTGCCACAATTCCCTTTGATTTGTTGAAAAATGAAGAATATTTCTCCGCAATATAGTTGATTTTCTCTTTATAATGATCGGTTTCTTTCAATTCTGGAAACAAAATCGATAAGCTAAACAAATTTAACGTTTCTTCAGGAAAACGTGTTTTAATGTCTTATATGACATTTTTCAAGACTGGTATATAAATTGACTGTCTGAAGTAAGTAAGAGGATCTTGAGATGGATAATTTTCTCTATGCTTCTGTATAGCTGCTGTACGTGGTACTTTAATTTCAATATCTCAATCATCAGCTAATCTACGTATTTCTTCAAAGACAGTAGCAAATACATCTGTACATTTTTCACGACGACCAATCAATTTCGTTAAGGTATCTCGAGTCATATCCTGAGCAGATTTTAAGTCAACTTGAATTTTTTGAAAAAAGTAACTTGCTTGCTGAGTACAAGTTAAAATATCTGACAAACATACAATCGCTACTACAGTTTCAGCGTCAAGAAGAGATGTCTTCAGGCCTCGAGCTTTTACCCTTGTTTGTGGATCTTTCCAAGATCACATACTTTCCAGTGCTTTTATGATTAGAGGTAGAGATTCTCTAAACTGCAATACACCATCATGGCGCTCTATCCACCTCGTTTCACAAAGCCCACTAAGCTTGTGACCAAGTATTTTCTTTATAGGTACAGATCGTTTAGATGATGCACCTAAAAAGGATACCGTTTCTGTCATTGTATCTACCGCATTCCGAATACTTTTCACTTTAGATGTTTGCGATATTGACAAATTTAGCCCGTGGTTAGAGCAAGGTGAGAAAACCGCATTAATTGCTTCTTCTTGTACAGTTTTAACTGCTCCACAAACTTCAGAAACCATAGCTGAACAACTGTCTGTCGTTATTCCGACGCATTTTTTTAGATCCGAGTTGAAATTATTCTGTAATTCTTCAATGACAATTCTTCCTCTCTTAAAACCAGATATTATTGGCTCAGTGTTGTCATTGCCGTCATGATGATCTTCAGCACGCACATCAATAAATTTAAGAAAGGATTCAAAAATGCGTTCGACATCTGTATACCGCAAAATTAATGCCAGCTGAGAGATATTAGAAATGTCTGTTGTTTCATCAAACATGACACTATAAAATTTTGCAGCCTGAACTTTTGGGATAATCCGGCTGAGAATTTCTTCTGCATGGCATTCAATTAGCTCGTTTTGTGTAACACTGCTAATATAGGTAGCGCGTGATGAAGAATTTTGTAAGTGATTTCTTAACGTTTCATCTCCTTTAGCACGATATCTCAAGAGAGCCACAAAATTTCCATCGTTTACAAGACTATTCATTTCGAATTTTCCTGGGTCTCTGTGGCCCCGTAATGGCATACCCTGTTGTCCAAGAACATTTATAATATCTACAATTCGTAATAGGCGTGATCTGTTTTCAGATATTTCGAAAATACGCTGCTTATTTATTCGGTTAATAACGGACGACTCTGCAAAATCCAAATTATATATAAAATCTTTTGCAGTTTGGATGGAATTTTTATGCAATTCATTTTTATCGTGTTTTTCTAAGATCCCATCTTTTCCTAACAACTTATGAAACCTCGTGACAGGTACCTTAACAAATTGATTTAAAGTTACATTTTTGTTATCACCTCTGACACCATAGTTAATAAAGAAAGGGCAATATTTACAAAAATAGCCCTTTTTTGTATGAGAATACACGAGCCAATTATATTTATTTAGATGGTCATGACGTGCAAATTGTTTTTCTGGTTTGCCATTTTTATTATGGATTGAAAAAGCGAAAGTATAATTCATACATGGTACCCATGGATGTAAAATTAAATTCTTCTTTGTTAAGTCATCTACTTCAAGGCCTACATAATTTCCGATATCGTAAGTTATTTCAGTACAATTTTTATTTTCAGATTTGTTAATCAACTTTTCTTTTTCAACTTCATCACTTGTTGGAGGAGTTAATTTATCTTTTATTTTTGTGTCAATATTTAGGAGGCAAGTCCTTTTGGCAGGCGTCATAATAAAATATGAATCAATAGTCCCAGATCTTTTCTTTGCTTGGGAACTACAGGATGGTTGCGGCTCCTGTAACATAATTTTTATTCTAACAGAATATTTATAATTTCAAAAATAAATTTAAATAAAATTTTTAGATTCGACGAGGATAATTGAAAGTGGTGTTTCTCTCCGAGTTACCTTTCACTTCCATAGACCTATCTAAACGGTAATAGGATTCTATAATTTACTTGTGAAAATGTAACTCTAAATAGAAAACTAATACGTATAGATATATTGAAGTTCGGTAGATCTATCTAAACGACAAAAGCAACTGCACTTCATCTGCTATGAATTTTGAATTATCCAGTTTCAACGTTATATGATTTTCGGACAGTTTCTTCAATACGTGTTCTACTCTTTGGCAATGCTCCTCCCAGTTAACTGATGTGATAAGCAAGTCATCCACGTAAATCGTAGTGAATTGGAGTGCTTCTTGTCCTAACACTTGGTCCATGCACTTCACGAACACTGCGACAAAAAAAGGGTTGTCTTTTGAAATGGTAGTTGCGCCCCTCGAATATGAATGCCATGTATTGGCAGCTGTTCGGGTGCAATTCCACCTGCCAATACCCGCAGACTGTATCCCAAGTGCTTATAAATCGGGTACCATGGAATTTTTTAAGGATTTTCTCTATCTCTCCCGGGGATGTGAGGTCATTAATTATTGTTTTGTTTATCTCCCGTGCGTCCAAGCAAATTCGCACTTTCCCGTTTTTCTTCGGAACTGCTAGAATTGGCCTGGTATATGGAGAATGGCTGGGTTCAATAATATCTTCTTTTAATAAACGGTTAATTTCTTCTCTTACCGCTTCCTTTAGCGAATACGCGATGGGGTAAGATTTACGGTTAAAATTCACCGGTTCTTTGGATCTTATCTCGCACTGATAATTCTTTACCTTACCAGGCGTGTCTGAAAATACATGTCGATATTTGTTGTATATACTAATCAGTTTCTCTACCTGTGTATTTGTTAGTTGAGCATTCTTCTTTTCTCTTTTAAAGGTGCGTATTTCTTCCAATTTTTCTCTCTACAAGTGGCCGTCGTCATTCTCATAAAATATATTATCACTAGGCGTATATAGTCTATGGTCTTTAATTTCCCTAACTTTGTAAATGGCTCGGTCCGAAGGGGTACTTTCGCTTCCAATTAGCTTCGCCGTCCAATTTACACAATTTGAGTCCAGAGTTACTTTGGCTCTGCTCATATCTATAATAGCTGAATACTTTCTCAGCATATCGCAGCCGATTAACATCGTAAAAGGTAGTCCATTGGCTACCAAAAATTCCATAGAGATTGTTACGCCGTTACTCGTTAATTCTAACATTACTTGTTTTCTGACGGTCTTGTTTTGACGCCCTGTTGCTCCTATCAATACAATATTATTCACAGGTAGTGTCCGTATAATTTTCTTGCTTTTTTCTTCTATTTAAAGTAGTTCAATACTATCGATTAGCGACACATTTGCGCCGGTGTCTATCATTGTCTTGGCGTATACCCCGTTTATTTCCGCGATAATATATGCGATTTCATTGTTATGGTGGTCCGTTTTGTTGCCATCCTCTTCTAGTAATTCGTCCCGTAGATTTTTCAAAAAATTGGTTTTGATAATATTAATGGTTCGTTCTGTTTCGTTGTTATTTACGAAGTGATCATACCCAATAGATCGGTTCAGTGAAGGTCCATGTTGCGTTCTCACTGCCGCTGTAAGTTTAAAGAGGGTTCAGCCTCTTCCTGCCGTCTGTCCGGTGAATTTCGTTGTGGTTCTTCGTCGTTGGGTCTGTTCCCATGTTGAGGGCGGTCATCCTCGTAATTGGATCGTCGATAGTCTTCTTGGCTTCGATTCTTCCTGGTTTCGTTTCTGGAGTTCCTCTCTTCTTCGTACTTACTGTGTCGGTGTGGACTACTGCCGAAATTCGTTCGTCGTTGGTAGTAGCGTCTCCCCCCACCATTATTCCCGGCTCGCACGTAGTTAACCCTACGGTATGGTCGGTTTTCTTGGTTGTAGTTCGGGTTATTGTAACTCTGATTGTTCGGCCGATTATTCTGGTTACTTGGCCCATTTGCTCGGTTAAATTGGTTATTCGGGCCGTTTGGTCGATTATTATTTATATTACTATCATTCTGATTATTATTACGTGCCCTATTGTACGGTTCATTATTACTGTTATTATTTCGATTATTATTAAAATTGGATCGATAATTTCCGTAAATATTGTAACTATTGTTGTTGTTATTGTTCGGATTAGCGTGGTCCGTGTACCGATCACTACCTTGTCGACTACTGCGATAATAACCTTCGTACTCGTATCCTTCGAGTAGCGCTGCCATCGCTTGTATTGTCTTCACTTGGCCGCTGAGTCGCGCTCTTGCTATGCCCCCTTCATAGTGGAATGCCAGTTTAGTCACGAGACATTCTTCGGGAATCCTGGGTTCGAGGTTCCTCGCTAAACAAACTTTCCCGAGGAAGTAAGCCGTCAATGTTGTTCCTCTGTTCGCCTCGTACCTTCCGTAGCAGATATTGTCCCTCACGATGTTCTGGGTACTCTCCGACCAATACTTCGCCTTGAATAATTCTTTGAATTCGGCGTAGCTTTGTATGTCGTGGCGCGTCGCCGTCCACCAGTTATCATTGACTTCCTTGAAGTACTCATCTAGATCATCCTTGACAACACGCACAAAGTTAGGTTAGACAGCTGTTTTCTGGCGATGCGGAGCTGTCGTCTGTCCTCTTCAATGGTTATTCAAAAAGTGTCAAAAAGATGGCGTTCGTTTCTGCTGTTCTCGTCTGCATTCCTTGTAAAATTTATCGAATTCTCTCTATTGATTGGCTGAAGATCTTTACTTTAGCGCACATACCCCCTTCGCGAAATTATTTAATTGTTACAATAAGCGTGGGTCTTCAGGTTCAAGAGTACGAACTGACGCTAGATATTTTCCCAAAATAAATCAAATATTTTTAAATTGATATAACTTTCTTATCACACCTCAGATTGTGAATCTAAGCTTACTACTGCATGGTGAATATTTGGCTCTTAATTTAGAGTCGACACATGATATGTTTTCGTCCATGATTAAGGAAGATATTGTTTGAAATTAACACTTTGCACTATTTATTAATAAATTTATATATTCTTTCATTAGAACTAACTAATGACAACCACATCTCTTCGAGATTATGCTTTTCAAGTCCTTTTATACTCTTTACTTATCATCTACTTATGATTATTAACAAAATATATCTCCTATGCTAACATTGCCTTAGGCCTATGAGTCTACTAGCTATAATGATTAATTACAATTGAACATTTGGTTCTGGGCAATTTCTGTGGTGTCCCAATTACACATACAGTGTCATTACAACTACTGTTTGACTTAGTTACTGGGAATACATTGTTATTCCCTGGTTTTGAGTCTATTTAATCACCTCTGTATTCTACTATCAGGTGTCTCCTTACTTTATTTCTTTTTTAATTAAGTAGTGTTCTTTCAAGTCACTATCTTGTACAGAATTGTTCACTACAGTTATTACATTGGTTTACAATCTGGTGTTTTTTTATACATTGGTTCGTTCGCTTGTGTTGAGAATTGAGTAATAGTACTTGCATCTAGTGTCACATGACAGATGTTCTTAATTATTATTATTATGCCTTACAATAGTGATAATAATTATCTTACAATATTATATCAGTGATATACCATCTCCCTTATTATACCGGTATCACCCTTTCTATTCCTGTTGAATTTTACAACTGGTTTTATTTAAGTTTTATATGGTGATTCCCATTTTGTCTGTTTTTGTTCATTTGGTTTACATTAATTATCACATAAATACTACTCTAGGTAGCTGAGCTTGGTACTGGTAGAAACCTTACAACCTCTAGTTGATTCTTTGTCCAAGAGATTTTAGTTTAAATATGTTTTAGTTATTATTTCTTATTAATCTAGGTGGAAAGTACCTGTATTTAGGTTATGTGTCTTCCCACTCTAAAGCAACAATGGGTTGACTGAGCTGGTTCTAATTTACACTTTAATCTTGTTTTTACTAGTACTATGTTATTAATTATCACTGGTAATTTATTACTTATTTCTTGTTTCTTTCTATTATCATTCTTTCATAACTTAGTTAGTAATTATGACTGTTATTTGACAATTTTGGTTCTCTTTCCATTTACATTAATTTTGGTCATAATGTGTTATTATACTGTTGTTTACAGCTTCTTATTATACTAATATTATTATTACTCTCACTCTCTTGGCTAATATTGGATGCCCTACTCATTTACTATACTAGTGGTCATATTCAGGTCATCTAAGTTAGTCAGTTAGTGTTTTGTCTATCTGTCCTTGTCTCTCAGTTAGTACTACACTGGTGTTGGCTATTTATTTCACATTTAGCCTTCTTATCTCATTGTTATTATAGTTTCTTAGTTCTTCTTAGGTCACCATTCTGATTGATATCATTATTATTATTATTATTATTATTTCTTCTTTGTAATATTTTTCCTTCTTGGTTTCTTGGCTTCTTACTGACCGGATCTATTTGGTTATTGAATCTATTGTATAATCACTATTTAATGCATTTTCTCTCTTGTTATTAATATTATTACCATTACTGTATTTACTCCCTTGTCGTGAGTTCATTCTTCTATTATTATTTGCTTAGGTAGTTTTCATGCTTGGCATTCTCATTGTAAATACTTAATGGGTCTTGTCCCCCTCAATTATTATGACATGTTACTTATATTTTGACGTTTAAAATATCGTGGTTATATGTCTTGTTACAAAGTATTTGTATTACTTTGTTAGTTCGTTTTCTGTTCTTTATGAGTTCTTTCTTTGTTTAACACAAAATATAATTATTCATTTCTCACTTGCGTATTGTTGGAGTTACCGTTGCGAAGCTGTTGTTCTGTATCTGTGTGTGTGTGTGTGCGTGCGCGTGTCTTCAGAATGTTGACAATGATGATGATGATGACAATGATTCCTCTGTGGATCGTTAGCTGCCAGTTTTGTATACCCTGATGTTGGTGGTCCTGTGGTCCTCCATCAATCGTGGTGTGTTGAAAGTGATGGTGATGATGATGATGAGTTCATGCAGCTGATCAAACGGACATAGTGTCCCCGTGATAAAGTTCTTAGCGTTTGTCTCTCGTTCAAAGTTGCCGGAGGTATTTATAGTATACAGGGATTCTGAAGTGGTCGATTTTGTTAGTTCGTGTATAGCAACGTTTTAAACTGTAGTTTTTTTGTCTGTTTTCGCAATAACAGTAAACTTTATCTTTAGGTGAGTGGTTGCATTGTCTTTTTAATTTTTCACTCGTCATTTACATTTAACACAATTGTTAATTACTTGTTAATTGCGATAGTAATTAACTTTAATTGGTATAACGTTTTTATTATTTTTGCATCACCATACGCGTTTAAATGTACTTATTCTAATGTTGTTTTGAATTGTGGTATATCTTTTGTAATATGTAAAAAACATATTTATTTACTTTCATCAAACATGTCGATACCTGATCAATTTATACGTACACAAAGGAACCTCCCCTATCACAGTATAATCCAGGTCTTTGCCGGGTCATACACATAGACACACGTACATAAACACAGACTTACACTGTAAACACTAACAACTCTGTCGGGCCAGGTGTTCTGTGCTTTTATGCTTAAGTTGTGCTCGGGTCGCACGTTGTGCTTAGTTTTACTGCATCAAGTTGTGTCCTAATCAAGATATGCTTCTGGAGAAACTCAGCACATGGTGACAACCTCTTTACTGAGCCTATGAAATGTGTCAACTGCGGTGGTCAACTGTGCCTAGTCAAATAGGAGAAAATCAGTTATGCACAGGCTGTAACACCTCTACACTATCACCAGCCTTTATTGTAAAGTAAATACTACTTGCAGTAACTTAATTCATTGAGAGGTACTTCCTGAGTTTACAAGAAAACAGAAGTTTGTAAAGGCAGGACGGCTGAGTATAGGTCGTGATGGGTCCACTGGAAAACTCACACTTCACCCGCACAGAAGGACGGGCACAAAGCTCGTGGTTGAAACTGAAATGGATACCTCCGTTCGTCGCCCAGATACATCAGGGAGGGCTCCATAAAAATGAAGGCGGAGACTAGAAATTACAAGAAATGTCTACGAAGACCGGGAGACGAGTTCTGGATCGGAGTTCAGCTTCATTGCTGGTGCCAGTGAACACACCTACCTTGGTGACCTGGCAGGGCTCGGCGATCTATAAAAAAGAAAGAAGAAATTTCGGTTTATTTTAGTAAGTAGATTGCTTTACATTTTTCATACAGCTTAGTAAACATTTTTTTAAATGTTCCAGTTTAAATAGTCGCAGAAGACGACATCTGCGAGCTTATTAAATATACTGTGAAACTAGTGTTTCAAAACCTCACGCTCAAACAATCTTAGCAAACATGAATTTCTAACATTTTCTTATTGTTTCTCATTTTTTGTCTCTTAGATTAATAAGTTTTACTCAAACTTACTAATGTAATGTACAAATGTAAAGTTTTATTAAAAATACGTATACATTTAGGCCTATTTGTATTTCATCATTTGTATATCATAATTTTATGTGATTTTATCTTAATATACATTCGTGTTAATTTATATTTTTGTGTTAACTGGTAAATTAACAGTTATCTATCATATACAATATTGAATAAACAATATTAAAAAAATATATTTTTTTAAAGCAGTAAAAATATGCGTAAATTTATTTTTCATCCAGTATTTAGAAATTATTTTGAAGTTTCATTGTGAGATATTATAATCAAAAGTATGTATTTTCTGCCATTAATGGCATGACTTCTGCCTTTAATATAGCAGTAATGACATTGACAAACATTAAAATTTTAATATTTTAAATGGCATTACTGAGTTTTTGGTAAATCTGTAAGCGTGGAGAGCCATAAAAACCAAAGTAGACTACATTATCAAGTAATTCATATTCCAGTTAACCATTTATTTATAAAATCAGATTGTGCATAACTTTCCATCTTTACTCCCACATCATTGAAGTTACATAAATTAGCGTGTTTTTTTATGAATAACCCGTAAAATAATTACGTATCCTCGCACACACGCACTCCATACGCGTCCAAGCCTCGTTTCGTACCATTTCGCAGCATTTAAAATTGTTTTATAAACCTATAAATACTTAAAACTGACATTCTTAACAATGTGCCTTATCAAATAATACATAATGTTCATACCTACAATCTCAGGATATTCACAGTGCTTTTATATGCTATCATATGCTTTTACTCTCTAATATATTACATATGCAGTTAGAATATCCATTGAAATGTGTGTGTGTGTGTGTGTGTGTGTGTGTGTGTGTGTGTGTGTGTGTGTGTGTGTGTGTGTGTGTGTGTGAAATTCCTTTGTAAGCAACTCATTGAGTTTCCTGCAGGTCTAACAATATGTAACATCTTCAAATAAATACAGCTGCAAGCAGGTTTAGAGATTAGAGATTACACACACACACACACACACACACACACACACACACACACACACACACACACACACACACACACACATACATATTGTAACGCGACGAAATGAAGGGCTTGTTAAAAGATGAACTCTAACATAAAATACCCTTAATAAAATATTCACTTAGTTATAAAGTGAATAAAATACCAAATGACCACAATGAGTACAATGCAATGTAGGATAAAATAAACTGTATGTTAAATTAGTAAGAAATAACTATTTATGTTATTAATGATTATATGTGATCCGGACCATCAGGTAGGAAGTGCAAAGATAATTGTGAGATAATAGTCACTAAATATACAGATAGAACTGTGAGTATTAGTGGCAGTGTATAGTGAACAGAATACAATCACAACAAATCAAAAACAATGTGTGATTACAAAAAAAGAAAATGTAGAGTGTGAAGGGACTAGTATTCTATATACCTTAGGAGTAACCATTCATTTAAAGGTTTCAAATGTAAAGAACTAAAAGGTAACATTAGTAGTAGATGAAGTCAATTGATTAATGTTCATAGAATACTCAAGTTTTAACATTTGTTACTAACGATTCCCTACTTTGTTATTAATGTTAATTAAAGGGAAAATGCTATCGTTTGCTTCATTACAAATAATATGTCCAAACCTGTTTATAGTAATAAGAAGTTATTAAACAAAATAGTTCTACAATTTATACAAAACAGATTATTATTGTTGTATAAATTATGTAACATATTTTTATACACTAATTTGTTATTGTTTAGTGTTAATTAGAGTTTTAGCCATAAAGGTATAATATTGTTTTAATGTTTGTTTCGTGTTAAGGTTTGTACGTAATATCATGGAATAACTATAATTAACTAAAATGTAAAAGCCAACAGGCTACATAACGGGGATAAATTGAAACATTGTACTATGAAGAAGTATTAAGTAATAGGTCAATGTCTACATAAAAATTATTGTAAATCTAAAGTTAACCACCACATTATTGTAAATTAATAAGAAATGATATAAATACCAAAATAGGCCTTAGTTAAATGTTAACAACAACATTTTAATAATTTAATATTATTGTAATATAATTTAGGAAGTGTCAGAAATTATATATAATGATCTATGAGATAGAATTTTGTAAATTCCTAAATTAGCTATTAGGGCACTCACATGTGTCATGTGAGGTGTCAAAATGTTTGTAATTTTATTAGGAATATCATTCTGTTAACTAATTAAGGTTTATTAAATAATAAATAGGGAGTAATTTGGAGTATAAAATGTAAAAATTGTAAATTTTAAATAATCAGAGTCACATGACACTTGAACCCAACGGTATTGACCAATGGGAATTTTGCTAATTTTGGTCAAGCTAGTTGAAAGAAAAAGAAAATCTCATTATTCTATTGTTAGACACGAAAGTATCCAGGTCATCTCTATGCAGTTAAGAGCCTCAAAGTATAACAAAGAATAAAATCTAAGTGGAAAAAAAAGTGAAAATGTTATAAAAAAGAGAATCAAAATTAAATGGAAGAAATGAAGATATAATAAAATAATAATAAGTAAAAGAAGAATAAGTAAAAAAATAATATATTAAAGAAGAAACAAAAAAGTGAATAAATAACTCTACAATTTGGTGAGACTTAACCTTTTATAATACCACAGTTACAACTTCACAACACCAAT
Source organism: Magicicada septendecula (assembly GCA_034769895.1). Classification (NCBI taxonomy): domain Eukaryota; kingdom Metazoa; phylum Arthropoda; class Insecta; order Hemiptera; family Cicadidae; genus Magicicada; species Magicicada septendecula. The sequence continues at coordinate 953,310,505 of CM068367.1, forward strand.
ATTAAATCAACTAACACTTTTTTTCAACAGAACACTAGTGGAAAGAAAAAGAAAACTAACTTAAACACTGTGAACATTTGGTATAAATTATTCTATTTGAAAAAACTGGTGGTGAATACATATCACATAGAGTTAGTTGGACAACAAGCGGCCATCTTGTTTTCTTTTTGTTACTTTGGATGCTGGGTAGGACCACAATGCATTGCATTGGCATTTGAACTGAATTATTATTTTGTCATGCTTTATTAAAATTAAATTTGTTTGTATTAGTCAATAAGAATTAAATAATTGTAATGTGTAGTACTTCGTTATGGACATTTTGAACTTTAATAACAGTCTAAAGAACCCCGAACTGAGATATTACATGAAAATAATTTAGAAGCAAAACTGCAAGTAAGAGTCGATACAGTAACTTAATAACTTCGACCTTAGAGTCGTTTAAATAAATTAATGAAAAATAAAAATGTTAATAATTATTCCCAATTAATGTTGAATGAGTGTTATTTATAGGATAAGGTAAAGTTAGAGGTTATTTGTTCAAGAAAAGAAAAGTGAAATAGTATTGGGATTCGAACTTCATAGTCAATAAAGGACCACGAAGATAACCTACAATAGGCGACTCGAAACTACAATCGAACGCGAAAGTCAACAAAACTAATTCCGCCACACAATTATTTTACTAATTTTCTTCAAAAACCATCAAAACAAATAACAATTATTTTTCTTTAATAAAAAAATAAATAATTAAAATATAACCAGACAGAGTTATATAACGTATATAATACGTTACTAATTGGCGCTTCCAACGCGGGGCGTAAAAGTATTTCAACATTAATAAATAACGACCTCAAGATTATTTCTCGTTACAATATATATATATAAAATGATATATACAGCATGTTAATTATAATGTTATAATGAGATAAAAGTAATTGCTACAGATTTGCTTTGAACGAATGGTTATATGTTGAATAATAGGAATTAAATTTCCCTCACAAATAGAAAATAGTCATTACGAATTGTAGTCGCAACTTAATTTTTGCGTGATTGCCTTTTTTTAGATAGAAACAATTAATAGTGAAACAACTGCTTACGAGATTATGTTTCACTAAAACAGTGGTAATTCATGATTTAGTCTAATTTTGTCTAATCTATTCCAACAGAGATTCGTAGTTATCTTTTACTTATTGACGTTTTCTTAAAGGGCAACGATTTTAACCAATACAGCCAATACAGGTTTTGCAGATCATTGCTTACAACACACTCACTTCATAGATACAAAAAACATAACGCTACTCCACAACATACAAAAATGTAAAAAATGGATTTTTTAAAATTATGGAAATTAAAAAAGCAATAAAAAATAACAAAAATTTAACAAATGAACAAACTGAATTCTGTGTATCCCCTTTATTAAAAGCTGTTATTTAGTTTAGTTAAGTTTATATTTTGCTTTCAGATTGTATTTAGTGTCTACAAACATTTGACCTTCCTTAGGTCCTGCAATCCCCTCCCTATTTTCACATCTCACATATGTTTTCCGATACACGCCCTAAACAGCCTACACGTCAACCACCCTTAGCCTACATCCTCTGTTTAGTGTTCACTCAGCTCTTTGACAATGGCTTAAGTAAGTCGAAACAGCGGTCAGAGTTAAATAAAAACTGTGAAACGTACCAAGTGTTTATATATTTTTAAAAAACCTTTGTACAGTTTATAATATTAATGAAGCATATTTAAAAACGATCTACATAAATTAGTGTTGTAAAACTTCACTGAGTTGTATACAACTTAAAATTAATTTCTGTTACTTATGCAGTCACACTGTCAGTCATAGTTGAGGCAATTGTTGTGTCTGATACAAAACTTAATGTCGTCTCATGATAAAACGGTTGACTGAAATCTAGTATGGTATAATATACATAGTTATTTGTGAAGAACAGAGAAAGGACGTATGTGCACTGTGGAGTGGCGTAACTTATATTTATGATGAACATAACGTAGTCTATCATGTAACAAGTCTCGCTCACAACAAAAGTCAATGTTTTCTTTTTTTCCAAAAATCAAGTAAATATCAAAACAACTTTGGATTCATAATTCCTTTTACACAATTTAATTTACTTAAGCTAACTCTCTAATGTCTATAAGAAATTACGTTCTGACTTCAAACAAGCATTTGACTTGTAAAGTTGCAAATAACCATTCATGACTATTTTTTTTTTATTTTTTTAACTTTCTGCTTAAGGTTTAATTCTTTGATTTAGCTTTCGTATAATTTCAACTGTTGAACTAAACTTTTCCAGTGTAAAATAATAAAAATTGCTCACGATACTTTTAGAACCGGCAAGAGTGACACCCTCCCTAAAAACTTGAAGCATTACAAACACAAACCAAAGATGTGAATTTAAGAGGTGTTCCTCTTAACTTATGGTTAAAAAAATGTTGGCTTAGTTTTGTAATTTAATCACAGTAATAGTCTACTAACTCCCACATTAATGTATAATTACATATTTGTATATCGATGTTTACAAACTCTTATTTCATAACAAATTTTAATTTTAATTTTCATGTTTTGGCTTGCACTCATTCAAGAGAATATAACGGAACAGCGTGTGTAACACGGGTAAAGACATGCAAACAGGCAAACGTTTTATGTAAACAGGTAAAGGCATGTATTTACGTAACTGATATTCTGAGGTTTTGTTGTTGCTGTAGAGCGTGTAGATCGTTTTATATTTCCAGGCCGTGAGACAGAAGGGTCAGTATAAAAAGTATTACGTTATGTAACGTCGCGTTTGAGGCATCTTGTCGCTGTTTTTGTTCTAAAGTGATAAAATTTATCTGCATTGAGATGTATGACAGATTTTCTTGATACAAACATGATTTAACTACAGTTGTTTTAATGAATGTGTTATGTGATATTAGATCTAGGATAGCCTTTCATACAGAGGATTAGAGAAAATAAATAAAAGAACCGATTCAGTTCTTTTTCGTTTCATTTATATAAGTAAACCGATGGAAACCAAAGCTTGAAGCTTTATCCATGAATTGGAAATGTTTTGAGTTCTCACGGTGTAAAAATTTTGTAAACAAATTTAATACACAGCAGTTTCCTGTATGTTTTTAAACATATATTATATTATTAAACTAAATAAGACAGACTGTACAATTCTGGCACCTGTAGCGGTTGTGGCTAAAATGTACACGTTGACGTTTCTCTTCGTTTACAAAGAGAAGGCTGGAGAGAGTTTGAAAGAGAGAGAGAGAGAGAGAGAGAGAGAGAGAGAGAGAGAGAGAGAGAGAGAGAGAGAGAGAGAGAGAGAGAGAGAGAGAGAGAGAGAGACAGAGACAGACAGAGACAGAGACAGAGACAGAGACAGACAGACAGACAGACAGACAGACAGACATAGAGTGAGTAAGAGGGTGTTTTTATGCATATGGTGTTTCTGCAGAATGCTTGCCTTCTGACCTGTAATAAGTCTATTGATTGAGTTAAACCACTCTAGCTCAACAGATGTCTGGAGATGGAGCGGCCGTTTACAGTATGCTCGTGACCATGTACAGTATTTGTCTAGTGTGGTTGAAACGCTTGTCCCTCGATTGTAGAAAATCGGTAGGAAGGTTAAGACACCACAACTCTGACGTCCAGAGAACAAACACGAATTCTATCAAGTGAGGACAGAAACAACGGGAACTTTGATCGACCGCCCGAGTCCCATCGACTACACTTTATAGTTTGCACTTCTGTATTGATGGATAGGGTTAACGGCCGTTCTGATTACACTTTCTGACTTTGTGAATGAACTTATAAACGACTGCGTCGACTGCAGCTTGGGTTAGCTGACCTCCAAATTCTCGAGATACGTCGCTGAAGTAGGCCGTGAAGAAGAGAGGGGTCAGGTTACTCCATTGTCTATTAGTCGAAAAAGTTCACTCCGTTATAAAGCTGGGATGGTAATCTGATGAATTATGGAAGTCCAGGGGAGAATTTCTCTCAGCTCAAGTATACCTCTCATTTGTGTCGGAAACAGTCATTTCGTCTGCCTGGGGAGATTGCTTACTACCATGCTGACTAGTACACCGTATCTATCACACCGTTGTCAATCAGGACCACATGCATATTTACATGTAACTCTGCAGACTTGACCTAGCTTGGCAACAGGGCCTGGTGACCTACGTCTCTCAAGAGTCTTTTATTTTAAAATATACTTTCACTATACGTTTTTCATGGGGACTTGACAGAAAAAACGTATACGTTTAATAAAGGTATACCGGTAAGTGAAATTGCACACAAATAGTATAATTAAATGGTATAGTACTGAATAGAAATTTACAATTTGGAATAATATAATATAAATTTATAAAACACAGCATATACACATAGGGGGAGAGAGAGAGAGAGACCAAAGAGACAATAAAATACACAGAAATATTTTATAATTTCTTTCAAAATTCGTTATTTTCCCATTTTCCTTTTCCGCAGCTACAGCATAAACTATGCCTTCAAATCTTGACAACTGCGTCATAATTTCGTCCGTTACATTACTACACGTTAAAAACCGTTTAATTGCTGTAGGGCACTAACGAAGTCACTGAAACACACAGGGGTCTATGTTGGTTCTTCGTTATCATCATAATCGTCTTTTTCGTCCTGGGGAATGTCATTAGCAATCTCCGATATGGTCATGGCTTCCCTAGTAACAACGTTCTCGTCAATGTGGACATGATCGTTGAATGACGCATGACCTAATTTGCCCCATTCCTCATCATCAACGGGAACATTTAAACTATTTTCATTATTACAGGCTTCGCTATTAACGAGTCCGATTTTGTGGAAGCAGTTGCGGACAGTGAGTTGCGATACTCTGTGCCATGCAGCTTAGATGTAAGGCATTGCCCTTGAAAAGAGAGCAATGCGTTGTCCAAAAGTACAATTTTAATAGGCCTATATTTTAATTCCTGTAGAGAGGTCTAGGGCTATAAGTAATTTTGCATGTAGATTACCGCATTGGTTAAATGTCGTGTACACATAAATCAAATGTAAATTTTAGAGTAATGCCAGAAAATCACGTAGAAAATACAGGGTCTTCGTAAAAATAAGCTGGAAATTAAAAACACACACACACCTCTACTCCTCTCCTGGTGTAAAACTATTATACTTTCTGAACTTACTGATATTGTTTTCTCTTATTTATGTCTATTCATTATGTATGAAACAATACGAATTTTAAATATCGGCAGAACTTGCGTAGAATCATATGGTTACAGTATTACTTTCATTATTTACAAGTTATAAAAATCATAAAGAAATCTTACCTGTAAAATATGAAATTTTATCATCCTTCTTTCCAACGTCTTCATAGTGTATGGCATGTTGAACCAACATCTTGCGACATGCAATTTACAACTGCGGATTATCCCCTGGATTGCGGTTGCAGTTGTTTTGTGCAATTTGCAGGAAAATTTCGACTCTCACGTTCTTTAGGTGTGATGTATCACGAGGGTATGCCGTGCATCTGTCCAGAAACAGAAGAATTTTTTGACCTTTTGCACTCATTTTTGAAGCTACACGACGTAGTCAGTCTTCAAACAATTTTTTCGTCATCCACGACTGATTGTTGTTAGCGTAAGTTATTTTGTAGTGAGTGTTGCAACATTCTTAAAACACCGCGGGCTCCTAAATTTCCCTACAGAGAAGCAGTTTCCACTTCCGTCACAGTTTGCGCACAATAATATTGTTATACGTAGTTTACACCGCTTCCCACCATTGTAGTTGTCCCCTTTAAATGCCATTGTGATATCAGGAAGTAAATTAAAAAAAGCATGTTTCATGGGCATTAAACACGTCTTTTGCAGCACACTGAGACGTTAGGTCTCTCAAACGAATTTCTTTCCACTCACGCACTGTATTAACGTCGACACTCTTAATCTCATCGCACACACTTTTGCTGCCGATGCCTTAAATTTATGTAGCCAGCCAGTCGACGCAAAAAATCTTCGGTACTGAACATGGCTGCAGTTTTATTTGCTTTTTAGCAAAGTACTGGCCCGTTGATGTTGCTTTAGCCACAACTGAATTTAACGTCGACGGAGCAATTCCTATCTCTTTGGCAACGTCTAAAAAAATAAATCTCTGCTCAACAGTCCGTAAAGGTCCAAGGCATACCGTACGGCTTTTGTGTTTAGTGGGACGGTTGCATGGGTAGTAGGCCTACAACGCGTCGCCAGCCGCTAGTTGCGGTATTCACAGCCAGCTGCCAATGTCTACTCACTTCATATTCCAGCTTCCCTTTACTACTTTCAAAACGTTTAATTTCTCAACAATCATAACGTATTTACCCTTCCTTCCACTCATTTTCCACTCACGACGTTACCTCTAATACAAAAAGTAGATCTAACGGACTGATGTCGACGAAGCGATGGAGCTTTACGAGCTGTGAGCAAAGAAAGTACGATTCTAGGAAGCTAAATTATCTCAAAGGTAACTTAACAACTGCTAACTCGCCGAGCGGCACTAATTGACGATCCCCTAGAAATGTACAGTCAGACCAAAATATTTGCGCTCAGGCATTCATTTTGTGATATACGCGACGTAAATCAGAGTAAATTTTTAAACGTATAAATAAAGTTCGTGTCTCTATGGACATAAGAATATGATCGCATAAGTGTAAAAACGAGTAAATGGAAAACGTATAACCGAAATAAAATAACATGGAGAGTATAAGAATTTCTCCAGGACCTTGGAGAAAAAACGTTTAAGTGCGAAACGTATAAAAGAAGTTTCACTGAAGAACTTATAGGAAGCCAATAACACTGCTCTAGTCGCGCCCCATCGGATATGATTTGCTGTGCTCGTGTATTAGCAAGGCTTAATCTAAACAGGACTTTTTGAAATATATTTAAAGGGTCTATATATATGTAAAAAATAAATACAAAACTATATTTCTACATAGCTTAACTCTTAATTTACACATTTTTTCCATTGCACTGCAAGTTTTTTAATTTATTTTTTGACAAAAATTTGTAATGAGACGCTACACAACGAACACATAAACTCCCGCGAGGGTTTATTCCTCGCAACAACAATTTAAAAAACAGAACACATAAACTCCCGCGAGGGTTTATTCCTCGCAACAACAATTTAAAAAACAACATTTGAAACAACTGCGTAGCTTTGCGCACGTCTGGGCATTAATACACACTGCTGACTGTTGTCAACATTAACGAGCGTTAAAGTATCTCGTACCAATTTCAAAAGTCTTGTTTATACGTATTTACTGTCTTTATACACTAAGTTGGCGTCTGTGAATGTCAGGGGATTACCCGGGCCAGCCCCAGGTAGTCGCCTGGATCCCCGTATTTTCTTGGCGGATTACAAGATGGTGCTGTTTGTAGATTGCAAAATACTGTTTTCCTAACTAGTAATCGAGTTGCCCTTTCTCAAAGGGATATATCTTACAAATATTCTGAACTGGACTGAATTACCAGTTGCAGATCAGCGGTTTTCTCTTGTTTTTTAACCTTAAAGCAGCCGAGTGCTTCGATGCCCATGACGTATTTAAAGTTAATCGTATTTATTTGACATGTATTAAAAATAAATTTAAAAAAGTTATTGTTTATATCACATAATTAATTAACTAAAATTAAAATCCAAGGAATTAATTAACTAGGAATCCAAGCTATTAATTTAAAATTCGCTAGTTATCTTTCTGAAATGACCACTAATTTCCTTGTATATTGTAGAATTAGTGATGAAAAGAAGTGTAATAAGGTGTGAGTTGTTGCATTGTCAGAAACTCCTCATTACTTTTTATTTTCTTAAAATTAACGAACATCTAACAAATACTTGAAAATATCTTTGTAAGTTCCACATGTTATCTTGAAAAACAAGTAGGCCGCAACCAGAAAAACTACTTGTTGTTGCGGGCTGATATAAATCTTGTAATAAACCTCTGCTCAACAGTAGGCCTACCTAAAGGACCAAGGCATACCGCGCGGCTTTTGTGTTTAGTGTGACGGTTGCATGGTCAGTACAATGCGCCGTCAGCCGCTAGTTGCATTATCCACAGCCAGGAGGAGCCGCTGTTACCTCAGTAGGTTAATCAGTTCTGCCTCACGACGCTGAGTGCACTCCGTACGCAGCCTCCACCGGGAATTGAACCCGGGACCACGAGCGTATAAATGTTGTTGGTTTTAATAATTACTACACGGCCTTTATCAATAAGAAAAACCACTTCCTTCACTGTTGATAGTTCTGTACTATGACACAGTTCACAAGATAGTGAGACTTGGATTAGAAAGGCAAAAGATATGTCTAGAATACAAGGAGAGGAAATGAGGATCTTGAAGACTGTAAAGGGTTATAACAAGAGAAATTTTATCAGAAATGATCATATTAGAATAGAACTAAGCATAGCTGAAAGCTTAAATGAGAAAATCTCCCAGTACAAAACGGAGTGGCGGGTATACGTAGAGAGAATGGATTAACCTAGATTTTCAAGGAAGCCCTTAACTATCATCCAAAGGGAAAGAGAAGCGTGGGAAGACCCCGTATGCGATGGTGGGATGACTTCCATTGAGACTGGAACAGGCTACTAGCCTAAGCCGTAAAGGATGACGACGACGACGATTTTATTTTTTTGTTTTTTGTAATACAGTGTTTGTACGTTTACATAATTCTTAAATACGTCGTTCTATACCAGACTCGTACATTAAATAATTTACAAATATTTATTCGTTAATAATTATAGTTTAAAATTATACCGCAAATTTAAAATTTAATTTAATCTAAGAAATTTCTAAGAAACATAAAAAGGAATGTGTAACCACACATATTATTAATTCTGATTTTTTCCTAATATTTCAATGGCTATCACATGAAAATGAAAATCACACAGTCTTGCAAAAGTAAAATAAGATATATGAAACTAACTACTATGACGAAAAACATTTGCACAAAAATTACAATTACAGAGAGAAAATCTTATTTGCAAAAAGCGCAGCTTAAACTAATAAACACGATGCAAGTTTTCGGTTTGTTAAAAAATGTCAATGTTGAACAAAGGCTCAGCATAGTACTTGAATAAAAGTACCTCTCTTTAGTGTAATACTTCTCATTTACGTTTAATATTACTAACAGTATTCTTAATATGTCCAGAACAGGCGTTCGTGTGTTAAGGTACACAATTTCTAGTTACAATGATATTGTAATTAGTGCTGTTTACGTCAGTTGCGTTCACTTTATTTTAAAATAACTTTAAATGTTGTATAATGTACAAAATGAATAAACAATTATAATATGTACGTTAAACAGCTTCCCTATTCTTCAATTAACCCATTACATTGAGTGTTAACATCTGTAGCGTGCTAACGAAAAATTTCCCTTATCACGTCATTGATAAGGAGTGAATGGGCATCCTTGTTATTAAAAGTTAAGTGTTTCTAATCATATAATTTTCCTAAAATGATTAATGTTACTTAAAGTAGTGTAAGGGTCATACACTCGTCAGTGATAAACAAATCCACACTATGACAGCAAAAAAATTAGAAATTTCCCAGAAAACTTAAGGACTTTTTTTTCAGAAAACGATATTATAATATATGTAGAGTTGGATTATTCTACACGAATGCATTTTGGATAAGCAATTTATGGCCCACGTTATTCACAACATATTATATTTATCCGTTCTGCACTTTCTTCTTTTTTCTGAACTTTGACAGTCACCCATTACTTTTGCCAGCCATAATTGACTCTCTCGTCTCAGACTTTAAGTTATAACGTAGATGAATCAAGACGTCTTTTTTACTTTCGCTACGATATCCTCACTGCTGCAGCACGTACGTCTTCGCCTCACACTAAATCTTCTTCGGCTATAGTTCGTCCTAAGTTATAGATAATAATTTGTCTTCTCCCTTCAATTTCACAGTATTTCAAAATGTCTTCTTTAGTGTGTCATCAGGTAACTGACGCACCTACAACTTCCGTTTTTGGAGGTTCTAAAAAGAATCGTGTTTTGGTTTCAAAATATTAAACAGATACTCAGTGATTTTGATTTTTATCCAAATTAAATACAAAACTGTGAAGAAATTGTTATAAATTTTATCTATGTATTAAATTTAAAAAAATGCATGTTTTTATATATAGGCTACAGTAGAACTCGCAAATAACGAGCTCGCTTATAACGATAACTCGGATGTAACGAGCAAAAGTGTGAGATTTTGTTGGTTTTGTATCATATTATTAATGATAATTAAACTCGCTTTTAACGAGTAGGAGCGCATTAGAGACTTGGTTAAAACGAGCATTTTATCGCGGGTTTGTTCATGGGTTAAAAGTCTAAAAACGTTCGTTACAATATCACAGCCTAATCTGCATGATTGGAAGACGAGGTTTACTGATTATTGAACTTTTCCGCTTATCAAATCATTAACAAGAAACATTAAGCGAAAATGGCAGCAAACGAGTCGGTTTATGTTGTTTATACATATTGTCTATTCATGTGTTGTTTTCTTTACTATTAATAAACAATGCCAACAGGCAGGGCCGGACTGGCCATAAGGGAATTTGGGCAAATGCCCGGTGCGCCGCAGGGCAAAAAATCGCCGCCTACGGCTATATATACGGCGCTACGCTGTGCTCACGAAGTGTTGGCAATATTTTCTTGGTGAATGTTATACGCCTAGGTAAATATTTCAGCGCCATAGATTGATAATCCATAAGAAATAAGTTGCGGGACATGCGGCTGAATCGTGAACTTCTTTAACTAGTGGAACTTTTGAAGTTCTCGATTTTGCCACTATGTATTTCTTATGGAGTAGTGAGTGGCGTAGTGGGCGTAGTGGCGCTGGATGGTATTTACTTGTCTCACTTACGCGCGCTCTTATGTCTCCCCACCTCTATTGTAATACCTCTATGGTCAAACTACGAAAATTTAAAGGTTAGGCAGCTCTTTAGGGATTGAATGAGCTCTATAGATATCGGCCGCGCTGTTTTATCATATTCAATATATATGTGTGTGTTTTCAATATACAATATACATTTAACACATATATACGTGTGTGAATCTGGTGGTGTTTTACTGTAAACGACTACAAATTCATGTAAATAAATTTTTTTGTTATTGTTACAACGTGTGAAGTGTCATATATAACCTTCATTCGTCTTTCTAAATATTTTGAAAGCCTCAGTGCCTCAGTTAGGTCAAAAACAAGACGCCTAATAAATTATTCATTTGATGTTTTATCGTAAGTTAAAAATGATCAGTAGTATTCGTATCATAAATGTTTGCACAAAGCAGTTTCTTTCATGTTAGGCCTAAAATTGAACATTAGTAGTTTGTACTACATTAAGAAAAGCTTGTTTAATTGTTTGTTATTATTGTATTTTATAGGCACGATAGGCAGTTTTGAAAATTTTTAATATTAATTTCGTGGTACCGTTTATTCATTGTGTAGCCAACTATAGTCAAACTATTTGGTTAAAAAAATTAACTACAACAACTGTATTGCTTTAACTAAAGGCGTTTTTTTTTCAGGGATGATTCAGATAATCAGAGCAGGGAATCAGGTCCCAAACAGAACAGTGACCTATCTAAGGGATTAAAACGTAAAAAAAGTAAAAAGAAAGGGGGCGCAGAAAGACTTAGAGAAAAAAAACATAAACTAATGTTTGAGCAGGCAAAAACGTGTTCGCCAATAACAGTCTTTTTCTCCAAGCACGAAAATTGATCCGTTGATGAAACTGATAGCAGTGATAACATTAATATTTTGCAGCTCTCATCTTTTATCCAAGAAAAGAACTATGCTTGCATTTCAAGTGAAGATATGCAACCGAATTCGAAAGACGGGAGAATTATCTTTCACAAGGACGTCCACCTAGATCACCTGGCCAAGTATTACTTCAGAGACGGTTTGCCAGTTCGGGATGAACAGGCTTAAGGAGGGGGCAGTGTTACGAGAAGCGTACCGAACAATCCAGAACATTCTCCACTCCCCCTGTCCAGTGTGGCTTGTGTTGCATCATTCACTTAGGTGGTTCTAGTGAGTTGCAGGAACACTTAAAGATACGCATTAAGCCGCTGGCGTGCAGTAAGGAGGCAAAGCTGTACTGCACCTCTGCGGGGCCTATATAAAGCCATAGCAGCCGGATTGTTAGTTCAGTTACGTGAGCGGTTTTCGCTAGTGCGATTGAGTGTTGTCGAAGTGAAGTAGTATTGTGTTAATAATTGTGTGAAACTCTATTAATAGACATTGTTATTGCGTGTGGACAAATCTAACTGGAAAAATATTGTACGAGTTAATTACAAACTGTGTAATTGTGATAATTAAAGCTGGTGATTAGTGACGTAATTGGTGTCTTGTATTTTGTTTTCCACTATACCTACGACGACCAGGAGACAGTCGTAACAATATTCTGTGTATCCGAAGAGTACTCAACGCAACTATCTAATAACCTACCAGCTAGATCGTGGGATTTCTGTATCCGTTACGTTAAGTCCCTTTTGTTGCACAATAAATTTTATGTGAGAAGAGACAAGAGAGATTTTGTGGCATGGAATAAAAGCTAATAAAACATTAATTTATAGAAAAAAACTCTTTAAAAATTAAAAAGAAATATGTAATAAAATTTGCCTTTTACGAGAAGGTGTTTACACTTATTAGTCATAGTATACACATTGTAAATTACACATAAATAATATGAAAACAATAAAAATAAACACAGATATAAACATGAAAATAACAAACATATTATGCATATATAAAAACAATAATAAAAGTGTTTCAGTTACTTGGGTGTCTGACATTCCAATATACGATTCAAGTCATTATTTTCAATGTTGTTAAAATGAAAAGTTTATTTGTAGTATTTTAGTCAAAAACAATATTTACTTTACTTCAATAAATGTTAATTATTGTGCACCCATTTTAACTAACTAGAAAACATTACTATAAAACAGATGTTTCAGTTACATGCTTAAATTATATTAATTATTAAAATTTTTGTAATTACACTATGTACAATTATTTATTTATTCTTCTTTTATATCATGATTAAATTGTTTACTGTCTTTGTTTATAAAAATAATTGTTAATTTTTCACCTGTTTTTCACTGTTGAGTTACCGTGGCGTGTGTGTTGTGTTTTGCTCCTTGATGATGAATATGATGATGATGTTCCTGGTGCCGGAGTGTTATCGGTTGCCCGTTGAACAGAGTGTCCCCCGTCTTAGAATGATTAGTATGCTGCCTTATCGGCCGGATCACGGGTCCTCTGCCAACGTTTCCGGAAGTAATTCCTCTCGCGAGCGAGAAGAGAGACTTCCTCAGGGATGCGTTGGTAGTCAGGCGTGAAACCAGCTCGCGTACGTGAAGACACGCCTATAGCCGAGATGATTGCCTCTTCGATTCCCGCAACTGCTTCGTCTAGGAGCCGAACGGAATCGAGTGGGGCCGCTGGCGGCAATCTACGGCACAAGGCCGGGCCGTAGCGATCCCAATCGATGACCTTCTTCTTGTCAGAACGTGCATAGGCGTGCTGGGCAGCGACGTGGACCAAGATAGGGTTGTGGTCGGATGTCAGTTCCGTAAGTGAGAATACCTCGACCGGACAGACAACTCCTTGGGTCACCGCGATATCCAGAACATCGGGAGCCGCGTTAGGCCTTGACGGAAAGAACGTGGGTTGCGCTGGACCAAACACCATCGCCCGGCGCGATTCAACAAAACTGAGCAAGCGCCTCCCGTTCGGAGTAGTCAGGCGACTGTTCCAAACGCGATGCTTGCAATTCAGATCGCCGGCCAAAATTACCCTTCTATGGGAATCGAAGATGACGTCCAGGTCGCCGACAAGGAGTTCAGCTTGTGGGGGCTTGTATGCTGAAACCACGAGGACGCCGCCAAGAGCTCCGTGGACCTCAATGGCGGTGGCCTCTAGGTTGGTAAGCTGCGGCAAAGCGACACGATGATGACCTATGGAGGTCCTCACCGCGATCGCCGTGCCGCCTCCTCGTCGGCCAACTCGGCCATCCCGATAGACCACGTAATTCGGTAATCGAAACCGGTTCGCAGGGGTCAGGTGGGTTTCAGAGAGGAGAAGTACGCGGGTTTGAACCGAGTCAGGAATTCTAGAAGGTCGGAATGCTTGGAACCGATGTTGTTAGCATTCCAGGCTATGAGAGAGAGACGTCGTGTAAGGGCTCGGTTCATAGAAGACCTATGACTTCGCAGGCTTCCACCAAGAGCATGAATCTCTCAGTTGGGTCAGCAGTTTCCAGGCGGTCTCGGATGGACCTGAAGGTGGATGCGACTTTCTTGAGGTCGTAGCCAGACAGAAAGTCGCGGACGAACTGTGCGTCATCGGATATGACGGACTGGGCGGTTTGCCTGGAAACTGAGGCCGCGTAAGAGCGACCAGGTTTAACGGCAGATCGGGTCGTGGTGGAAGCCACAGGACCAGGGGCAGACGGTTTTGAATCAGCGGCAGGAAAAATACGCTGTTGCGCTTCGTCGGACTTATACCGGGAAGCAGGACTTTTCTTGGGCTGTGGTCAGGCAGGAGCTCGGGGCCGAGCATCCGGTGTGGTTATCCCTTTGTTTTTGGGTTTTGTGATGCCTGCTCGCGGAAATCGCGGAGGTGGCAGTGGTGGTGAGGCTACCTCTGGTTCAGAGGCGGGAGTTGGAGGTTCCGCGGAGGTGGAGGGTGGATTCTCCGGCTCCATAACCGAGATGGCGGCTACAGGGCTTGTCTCTGCTTCGGAAGGAGACGCGGTTCGTTTAGGTGCCTTTGTAGGGGCTGGAGGTGGAGCCGGAGAGGGCGCGCGCCGTGCCGGTTGTGCCTTCGGTTGCGGCCTAGCCTGTGTTTTAGGCTGCCTCTGAGGTTGGGGCTGCATAGCTGGCTGCCTTGGCTTCGGGAGGGGCCCCTGCGGCTTTTGCTTCCGCAGGAGCTCCGCCTTGTAGACCGGGCAGTTAACGTTATTTGCTGCATGGTCTTGGCCACAATTAATGCAGCGGAACTTGGTCTTGTCTGCCACAGTGCAGGCCTGAGTTGAATGTCCCAGAGAACAACGTAGACAGGCCGGGGCATTGCGACAGACGTCGGTATGATGGCCGAACCTCTGGCACCGGTGGCACTGCGCGAGCTTGCCCTGGGGACGACTGGATTCCACCCTGACGCGGAAGCCAAACAGCCGCGTCAGTTGGAATATCTTGTCAGCTGCCTCACCCTTCTCAAGCTGGAGACGGACGAGCGGGAGAGGTACTCGGGTATCTGAGTTGGTGAACAGGCGGAAAATTGCCTGCACCGGGTACCCGAGGTCTCGGAGTTCCATGAGGATCTCCTGTGGATCAGTATGCGCGTCAAGCCCACGCAGAATTACAGACAAGGGTTTGACTCGCTTGGGAGAGAAGGTATGGTATTGCAGGCTGTGCGCCTGCAGAAAGGCCTCGACCAAGCGATGGTCCTCGAGCTGGCGGACGACAATCTTGACCGTATCACCGCCAAGCAGCTTCAGGTCAAGCTTCTCGGCCGACAGGCCGTGGGCCGCGATAAGCCGTCTGTATAAGGCGGCGACATTGGACACCCCGTGGACGTACAGGGGCGGCGCTCGACCAACAGCGGCAGCAGCCGGAGCTGCTACCGAAGCAGTCGGAACCGCGGCCTGTTGGCCCTGAGAAGGTCCGATGTCTATGGCCGAGGTGCTAGAGGAAGCGGATCCGGTTGGATGGGTCCTCTTGTGACGATTTAAATTGTAACAATAATCGTAAAATAAAAAAATTTTAGAAATTAAGTTCGCGAGCGATTAAGCCATTTAAATCTCACTATAATACCTAAAACCCCTGTATTTACTCAGTGTGAGAGGAAGAAGTAATTAAGAAGTTCAAGGAAACTTTAATAAAAAGGCATATTGTAAAAAGTTATTATTGTCATATTTAGCATTTGCTGTTATCAGGCGGTGACCTGTTAATTCCGGACTCGACATGTCTCCCGAGTCGTCTGTAATTTAGGATAAGATAAAAAACCTAATGTTAATAACAAAATAACTGAAGACACAGGTAGTCGCTAAAACAACTTACTTAAACTATGTATGTTTATTAACGCTTAAGTTTTGTAATTAAAAATGTTAACTTAAATATAGATAGGGACTATATTCTCGCGCAGTAATTGCCCCTCTACCATTTGTTAGGTACCAGTCGAAGCGAGCAGAAATTCGCTCTCTCACAATGTTGACTTCATGCAGTGCAGACGTGCGAGCAAACGCTCTGACACAATGTCGCTAATTCTTTTGTTTTAACTTAAATATTGTATATGAGATATTGCTACTAAAAGCGTGTGTTATGTATCAATTAATATAAATGTGTGATAACAAAAGGACATAATATGTAACACAAAACACTAAAATGGTGTTAAACAAGAGGACTACTCACTTCAAGAAGTAACTACACTTTCAACATCATTCCTGAAGATGTGATCTACCAGAACTTTATAAACACTCATATACCCGACAGAAGATGCAGATCAGGACAGCCGAGAATCTACATATAATTACACCGTAGAAGCTTCAATATACTCTGTGAACACTCGACACCTTATCGACGAAGAACCGACCGAGATGATGACGCCGCATTCAAGGATTCCCAAGACGGACACCCCAGGACGAGGTTTCTACATTCCATTCTAAAGGTGACTCGATAGCCTGTCTATCGAGGGTTACTAATATTTGTTACTCTACACAACTTTAAAAGAGACTTTTCAAAGACTATTAATTTTATGTAAACATTAAAAGAGTAAATCTAAAAGTTTTATTGTAACTACTCAAATATCATACGTTGTAACGGTTTATATGTTAATGTATCGTAGTATCATTCCAAGTAATAGTACCATTCTTCAAATGGTTAAAGAAAGCCTTGCAAGCTAATATCATGAATTGAGTATAATTAAAAGTCTTAACTACAAAGTACAGAAAGTTAACCAGGATCCGAGGTATAGCTATATAGAATCAATTTGATCCCAAAGTTTGATGAAAGCATTGAAGTAACTTTAGTTTAATTAGTGTTGTCATGGGATCTGTCAGTAAATGTTGTCAGAATAAAGAGAAGTCTTCTTGTTACACACATATAATGAGTGCGTAAATCAATAAAATACCTTCCCTTGTTCCCTTACACAGTTAGTAAGTGATTTGTTCAGTTAATACGTGTGAATACATTTCGTTACAACGTAGGCAGCCCATATAATTGACAGAGGTCAGTTAAGATGGGTTCCCTGGATTTGTAACGCGGCAATACGTTACAAAATTGCGCCACTCTGCTTTTAAAAAAAAAGGAGAGAGCTTTATTCGTGTACAGAGTGTCACAAACAAAATTGCGCCACTCTGTTTTAAAAAAAAAAAAAAAAGGAGTGAGCTTTATTCGTGCACAGAGTGTCACAAACAAAATTGCGCCACTCTGCTAATTTTTATAAAGGTGTTGTAAGCATCGTGACGCTAACAAAATTGCAGCACTTTGCTTGGTTAATTTTTATATTCAGTTATTGATCTATGCACTCAGAAAAGGTTATTAATGTAACTTTAATTTTCAAAACATATTTAATATTTTACAAAATACGTAAATGATAGCCAGTAGAAGCTGAAATATATTTGAATGAAGATATATGCATGAACCTACCTGCATACTTGACTTGTAATGCTTGGTCAACTGAGCAATCTGTAACAGGTTTGTTTTATGACAATCCATGACCTGTTGACCTGTTCTGCATAGTATATGTTAGACATACACAAATATGTGTCATAAATAAAAAAAAATTTTGTTAATAATAATGCTCCTGCGTAATGTAGACCCAGGTAATTAAGTGCAAAGAATTTCGTAATTTGAAATTGTGAGCAAAATAATTAATTGATATAATTGGGAAAAGTATATGAATGAATAGAGTCAAAGTTTATCAAGCGTAATAGTAGTCTGTATCGTTGAATAAGATTCACCCTATGCGTGCCTGCTAGCCCCTCTCCGCTATTTCGGACTTGTTCAGGAAATAATCGGTAGCATTGTGTAGACAACAATGCGTAAAAGCAAACCCCCTATTCTCCCTGACACTCTCAGCCTTCCTTTGTTAACTAAATACAGAGGGTGACCTACATTCCAGAAAACAGCTGATCGGCATTTAACATTGAAAATATGTGTGTGGAATTTCTGTCTCTCCCTTAGAAGAGAAATTGTTCTTTTCTAATTTGTGTAAATTAATTACTTAAGAATTTATCCTATATATGTGTAGTTTTGTAGAATTAATTTTAAGTACGTTTTAAGGTGTTAGAAAAGGAAAATGGCCCAATTTAACCCGGATTGGTTATTAAAAGACGAGCTGTCTTACGAAGCTCTTTTGCGTGGACTACCCCATGCGAATGTAACAGTCGCGGAATTACGTAGGTCAATTCGCGAATGTGGATTTGATACACCCGTGCAATTAAATTACCTAAGCGAACTCGATTATGAGAGCGAAAGAGAAATTTGTAATGCCAAGTATAGTGAGCTTACCTTATTGTCTCAAACCCTCCAAGACGAGAAATCTCCGGCAATAATTTTGCGGACTACCCAGAGAATAGAGCATTTGACCAGGCGAATGAAAAATTTGTTGATCTGGCCTAATCTCACGGAAATACCTGTTGACGTACAAAACCTAGCAGACGAAGCTCTACGCCGCTTACCTTCAATTATTAATGACTTAAGAAGAAAATCCGACTCATTCAGGATGGACGAAATAGAGAAGTCCTTAATGAAGTTACACATCTCCCCAGTACAATCTCCCACTACTGATTTACCTCCGCCTAACACGGATCGGAACTCACCCACTGTATCGCAAGGGCAAGCGAACCAAGAGCACAATACTGATAAAGATATAAATGCCCCTCCTCCCGAGCATTTTCAGTTTCGTCCCGGAAATCATGAATTGACTACCACCTCCAATGAATCAAATCGACCTCATAAAGGAATAACAACTATAAACTATAACGCGGACCTATACGGTAAAATGACTCATCCTGTGGAGAAAATCTTAACCGAAATCCCTTACACAGATGGATTAAATGTCTCCAAACTACTAACTTTCATTAGT
This sequence comes from Magicicada septendecula, assembly GCA_034769895.1. NCBI lineage: Eukaryota > Metazoa > Arthropoda > Insecta > Hemiptera > Cicadidae > Magicicada > Magicicada septendecula. The sequence continues at coordinate 953,329,603 of CM068367.1, forward strand.
TATCTTCTGCAGATAAAAGATCTACAGCAGCTGAATGACTGGCAAATTTTGCAAGTTCTGTTACCAAAATGTAAACCCCCGTTGAAGAATCGTGTTCTAGAAGCTCTAACCTTTACGTTTCCAGTAGAAGAGCTACATAGCTCTATAATAAAATACTTTATTCCCACCGGCATCTATGAGGAAAGAAAAAGAAAGACAGTACTCCGAGTACAAGGAAATCAAGAGAGATTAGCTCATTACATCTCCGACATAAGGGAGTCATCTCGACTACTACGTGTAGACTGGAATGAGACACAACTGGTGGACACCATTTTAATAGGAGTGTCACCTGAAGAAAGATCTCGTCTATCGTTGGTAAATAGACCCAATACAACTGCGGATCTAGAACAGTGCAGTATCCATTCTTCAAATGTATGGTACTCCGATCAAAATCGACAAGCAATGAAACCCACTGCAACTAATAGAAATGAATTGCGAGCAGTAGTGCCTGATGTAACAACCTCGTTTGAAAGACAAGTTTTTAGTAGACCTCACCAAGTGCGCAAATCTGGTAAGTTAAGTGTAACTCCATATAAAGAGGAAACGAAGTACCCACCTCGCAATAAACCCACCTGTTATAATTGTGGAAAATATGGGCACATAAGAAAAGAATGCAAAAGTAAGCCATTGGAACGGAATCACCCAACTTCAAAAAACATGTAAGGCAGGGAGACCCGAAATCCTGTGTCTTCCGCAGCAACCCGAAATCTGGTGAAAGCAAAGAAACTAATACTAATAATAAAATATTTTGTAACCAAGGTGGAAGGAAAAGAAGTCCGAAAGAAATAGATCCCTATGTGAGAGAATTTCGTGAAAAATGTAACGCGATTAATAAATGTAAGTGGACTAAAAATATATTACCATTAATACGAGTTGACTTAGGCGTTACATCCACCATCGCCTTAATTGATTCGGGATCTAGTAGAACTTTAATCAGCCAAGAATTAGCGGACATATTAGCTAAACACCATCTAGTAAAACGGAATCAACCAGTGAATATAAAGTGTGCTACCGCTGATAAACGTAATATAAACATAAACCTGAGCATTACCGTTAAGGTTAAAATCAAAAACCTAACCTGGATGTTTACAATGTTAGTATGTAAGGAATTAGGACCTGATTTAATATTAGGTGCAGACTTCATTAGTAGAACAGGAATGATTCTTGACATCTATGAGCAAGTATATTATTTCCGATTTGACCGTACACGGAAATATAGATTTGATAGTAATAAAAAAAAAATATTGTTCATCTACTGCACATGTAATACACCAAGACTCAGACTTATCTCACCTAGAAAGAAGAGATAGAGTGAGAATACTAAAACTAATAAAAGAATTTTCCTCAGTTCTTACACCTAAACTAGGACTCACTAACCTAATAGAGTATAAAATTAATCTGAGTGATCAGAAAGTAATACGCCTACCTCCGTACAAGTTGTCGCCTCCCAAGATGGAAGTAATGCGAAACCATATCAACAAGTTATTGGACCAAGGAGTCATTGAACCCTCTACGTCCCCATATTCTTCACCCTCCTTTTTAGTACCAAAAGGTCAAGATAAACACAGACTAGTTGTGGACTATAGGCAATTAAACAAAAGAATAGAATTTGAATCAATCCCTCTTCCAGACATCCATAGTGCCTTTCATTATTTCACTAAAGCTATAGTCTTTACGGTGATGGATCTGAATCAAGCTTTTCACCAAATACCCCTTGCTGAAGAATCAAAACGTCTAACCGCGTTTGCAGTTCCTTTTAACTTGTACCAATTTACTAGAGTACTCTTTGGAATATCTCAAGGAAGTTCCGTATGTAGTAGACTATTAGAGAGGATATTTCACGATATTAAATTTAAATATGTGTATCACTATTTGGACGACATCGTTATATACAGCGAATCAATGGAACAACATCTCAAACATTTACGCGAAGTGTTATCTCGGTTACTAAGAGCAGGATTAACTGTTAACCCAAATAAGGTAAGTTTTGCCGTCCCTCAGTTTTCTTTCTTAGGTCACATCGTGAAAGCGAATGGAAAGGTAAGCATTGACCCCGAACGAACCCGCGCTATTAGAGAATTTGCACCCCCACGAGATGCAAAAGGTATAGCCCGATTTTTGGGTATGGTGAATTATTTCCACAAATATATCCCCCATCTTGCCGAAATAGCAGCACCCCTAAACTCCTTACGAAAGAAGGGAACGAAGTTCGAATGGAGCTCACTACATCAAAACGCGTTTGAGCAACTTAAAGAAAGTATTATATCTCCCCCAGTTTTGCAACTAGCGGATTTCACAAAACCTTTCGTAGTGCAAACTGACAGTTCCAGTGTAGCGTTAGGTGCAGTGATATATCAAGAGATAGATAACTGTAGACTACCAATTAGTTATGCATCACGAACACTGAGCGATCAAGAAAGAAAGTATTCCGCATATGAATTGGAATGTTTAGCAATTGGTTTTGCGTTCGAGAAGTTTAAACCCTTCCTAGAACATAAAGAATTCCTTTTGCAAACCGACAATCAGGCGTTATCTTGGTTATTGAATCACCCTAAACAGTTAGGACGAATTGGAAGATGGATATTGAAATTAAATTGCTACAAATTCAGAGTGCAGCATATAAAAGGTACTCAAAACGTAGTCGCTGATACCCTGTCCCGTATGTTCCAGTCGCCCACTAAAACTCCCGAAAACAAAGAGAATCCGGAAATAGGATTTGCTAACGCCGTAATTACTGAATTCCCCCTTGCCTTTACGAACATTGCCCTGTATCAACTACAAGACCCCTTACTGAAGCCTATTATAGAACAACTTACGCAAGGTATTAAATCCGAGAAGTACGTATTGAGTAAAAATGTACTGTGTCACAAGATAAGAAACGGAAAGGAATTAAGAATAATAGCCCCTGATGTAATTAAGCCCATGCTGATGGAATACTTCCATTCATCTACCATAGGAGCCCATATGGGAATCAATAAGACAATACATCGTATTCGAAAGGAATATCATTGGAACAATATGAACAGCGAAATAGCCAACTTCGTAAAGAAATGTACATTATGTGCCCTCAGTAAACCCGCCAGAAATACTCAAGTAAGCCAACTGATTTCAGAAATCCCTAAGACCCCTTTTTCTAAACTTTATCTAGATTTCTCAGGTCCATATCCACGATCCAAATCGGGTAATACCATGTTACTGATCTGTGTAGATTCGTTCACCAAATTTGTTTGGATGTATCCCATGCGACGAGCATTAGCGTCGACGACTGTAAAAATATTGCAGGAAAGACTATTTAAAGACTACGGTACTCCAGTACGGATAGTATCTGATAACGGTCCACAGTTTAAAGCGAAAGAATTTAAGAATATGTGTTTCAAGTTAGGGATAGACCATATAACCACTACAGAGTATCGACCGCAAGACAATATTGCTGAAAGGTATCTACGAAACCTCAAATCTGCGCTAATCGCCTATCATGCGAACGATCACACGTCGTGGGACCAAAACCTATCCTGGATTCAATACGCTTTTAATTCAGCTTATCACGAAGGTCACAAGTCGACCCCGTTTGAGTTACTGTACAAATACCGACCAAACCACCCTTTGTCCACAAGATGGAATATACACGATCTGCTGCCTCCGCAAATAACGGATAAGCAGATAAAGCGAATATGGAATAAAGCCCGCTCTAATTTAAGAGCAAACTTAGAAAAATCCAGAAGATACCACGAGAAAGGTAATCATAGCAATTCAATTAGGTACCAAGTAGGTGACTTAGTAATGTACAAGACTCACCCCACTAGTAGTGCGATTGATAAGACCACCTTTAAACTATCATTCAGATGGTGTGGCCTTACCAAATCCAGAAGTACCTAACTCCCGTTACAGTAGCCCTGTGCGAACCTACGACTCAGAAATATGTGCGGAGAACGCATATTTCTCAGCTAAAGTTATATAAGAAGAAGAGACGGAATAGTATAACCCAAAATAGAAAAGGGAATACTAGGTAATGAAGAAAATTATACTTCTGAAACCGTGGAAAATGTTAAACGTAGAGTTTGGAAATGAGGCCTGATCAACCTAAATTCCAGTCCTGCGAAGCATACATTAATGAATACTAGTTAACTAGAGGAGAACTAATACTCATTAACTAGATGAGTTATCTAGGACTCAATGAAGACAAGATAGAATTCTAAATAGCAAGGATTTAGAAAATTACTCGACAGAGAGAGAGTAAGACAAACAAAAAAACCGGTAGTAGATTTAAGTGATAGAGATAAGAAATAGTTTTGTGTTTTAATTATGTAAATATTAAGTGTGAATAGTATGTAAAAAAAAAAGGTAGTTAATAAGAATATATAAAGTATATTGTGTTGTGGAGAAGAAGAAAGTAGATAGAACGCTAACCAAAAACTATGTGAAAGAAATTACACACACAGTCATCAAACATACTCCCAGTCCCCAATTGTGAGTTAGACAAAAAAAAAAACCGTAACGTGCAAATTAAGCGGTGGAGTATGTGACGATTTAAATTGTAACAATAATCGTAAAATAAAAAAATTTTAGAAATTAAGTTCGTGAGCGATTAAGCCATTTAAATCTCACTATAATACCTAAAACCCCTGTATGTACTCAGTGTGAGAGGAAGAAGTAATTAAGAAGTTCAAGGAAACTTTAATAAAAAGGCATATTGTAAAAAGTTATTATTGTCATATTTAAGCATTTGCTGTTATCAGGCAGTGACCTGTTAATTCCGGACTCGACATGTCTCCCGAGTCGTCTGTAATTTAGGATAAGATAAAAAACCTAATGTTAATAACAAAATAACTGAAGACACAGATAGTCGCTAAAACAACTTACTTAAACTATGTATGTTTATTAACGCTTAAGTTTTGTAATTAAAAATGTTAACTTAAATATAGATAGGGACTATATTCTCGCGCAGTAATTGCCCCTCTACCATTTGTTAGGTACCAGTCGAAGCGAGCAGAAATTCGCTCTCTCACAATGTTGACTTCATGCAGTGCAGACGTGCGAGCAAACGCTCTGACACAATGTCGCTAATTCTTTTGTTTTAACTTAAATATTGTATATGAGATATTGCTACTAAAAGCGTGTGTTATGTATCAATTAATATAAATGTGTGATAACAAAAGGACATAATATATAACACAAAACACTAAAATGGTGTTAAACAAGAGGACTACTCACTTCAAGAAGTAACTACACTTTCAACATCATTCCTGAAGATGTGATCTACCAGAACTTTATAACACTCATATACCCGACAGAAGATGCAGATCAGGACAGCCGAGAATCTACATATAATTACACCGTAGAAGCTTCAATATACTCTGTGAACACTCGACACCTTATCGACGAAGAACCGACCGAGATGATGACGCCGCATTCAAGGATTCCCAAGACGGACACCCCAGGACGAGGTTTCTACATTCCATTCTAAAGGTGACTCGATAGCCTGTCTATCGAGGGTTACTAATATTTGTTACACTACACAACTTTAGAAGAGACTTTTCAAAGACTATTAATTTTATGTAAACATTAAAAGAGTAAATCTAAAAGTTTTATTGTAACTACTCAAATATCATACGTTGTAACGGTTTATATATTAATGTATCGTAGTATCATTCCAAGTAATAGTACCATTCTTCAAATGGTTAAAGAAAGCCTTGCAAGCTAATATCATGAATTGAGTATAATTAAAAGTCTTAACTACAAAGTACAGAAAGTTAACCAGGATCCGAGGTATAGCTATATAGAATCAATTTGATCCCAAAGTTTGATGAAAGCATTGAAGTAACTTTAGTTTAATTAGTGTTGTCATGGGATCTGTCAGTAAATGTTGTCAGAATAAAGAGAAGTCTTCTTGTTACACACATATAATGAGTGCGTAAATCAATAAAATACCTTCCCTTGTTCCCTTACACAGTTAGTAAGTGATTTGTTCAGTTAATACGTGTGAATACATTTCGTTACAACGTAGGCAGCCCATATAATTGACAGAGGTCAGTTAAGATGGGTTCCCTGGTTTTGTAACGCGGCAATACGTTACAAAATTGCGCCACTCTGCTTTTAAAAAAAAAGGAGAGAGCTTTATTCGTGTACAGAGTGTCACAAACAAAATTGCGCCACTCTGTTTTTAAAAAAAAAAAAAAAGGAGAGAGCTTTATTCGTGTACAGAGTGTCACAAACAAAATTGCGCCACTCTGCTAATTTTTATAAAGGTGTTGTAAGCATCGTGACGCTAACAAAATTGCAGCACTTTGCTTGGTTAATTTTTATATTCAGTTATTGATCTATGCACTCAGAAAAGGTTATTAATGTAACTTTAATTTTCAAAACATATTTAATATTTTACAAAATACGTAAATGATAGCCAGTAGAAGCTGAAATATATTTGAATGAAGATATATGCATGAACCTACCTGCATACTTGACTTGTAATGCTTGGTCAACTGAGCAATCTGTAACAGGTTTGTTTTATGACAATCCATGACCTGTTGACCTGTTCTGCATAGTATATGTTAGACATACACAAATATGTGTCATAAATAAAAAAAAATTTTGTTAATAATAATGCTCCTGCGTAATGTAGACCCAGGTAATTAAGTGCAAAGAATTTCGTAATTTGAAATTGTGAGCAAAATAATTAATTGATATAATTGGGAAAAGTATATGAATGAATAGAGTCAAAGTTTATCAAGCGTAATAGTAGTCTGTATCGTTGAATAAGATTCACCCTATGCGTGCCTGCTAGCCCCTCTCCGCTATTTCGGACTTGTTCAGGAAATAATCGGTAGCATTGTGTAGACAACAATGCGTAAAAGCAAACCCCCTATTCTCCCTGACACTCTCAGCCTTCCTTTGTTAACTAAATACAGAGGGTGACCTACATTCCAGAAAACAGCTGATCGGCATTTAACATTGAAAATATGTGTGTGGAATTTCTGTCTCTCCCTTAGAAGAGAAATTGTTCTTTTCTAATTTGTGTAAATTAATTACTTAAGAATTTATCCTATATATGTGTAGTTTTGTAGAATTAATTTTAAGTACGTTTTAAGGTGTTAGAAAAGGAAAATGGCCCAATTTAACCCGGATTGGTTATTAAAAGACGAGCTGTCTTACGAAGCTCTTTTGCGTGGACTACCCCATGCGAATGTAACAGTCGCGGAATTACGTAGGTCAATTCGCGAATGTGGATTTGATACACCCGTGCAATTAAATTACCTAAGCGAACTCGATTATGAGAGCGAAAGAGAAATTTGTAATGCCAAGTATAGTGAGCTTACCTTATTGTCTCAAACCCTCCAAGACGAGAAATCTCCGGCAATAATTTTGCGGACTACCCAGAGAATAGAGCATTTGACCAGGCGAATGAAAAATTTGTTGATCTGGCCTAATCTCACGGAAATACCTGTTGACGTACAAAACCTAGCAGACGAAGCTCTACGCCGCTTACCTTCAATTATTAATGACTTAAGAAGAAAATCCGACTCATTCAGGATGGACGAAATAGAGAAGTCCTTAATGAAGTTACACATCTCCCCAGTACAATCTCCCACTACTGATTTACCTCCGCCTAACACGGATCGGAACTCACCCACTGTATCGCAAGGGCAAGCGAACCAAGAGCACAATACTGATAAAGATATAAATGCCCCTCCTCCCGAGCATTTTCAGTTTCGTCCCGGAAATCATGAATTGACTACCACCTCCAATGAATCAAATCGACCTCATAAAGGAATAACAACTATAAACTATAACGCGGACCTATACGGTAAAATGACTCATCCTGTGGAGAAAATCTTAACCGAAATCCCTTACACAGATGGATTAAATGTCTCCAAACTACTAACTTTCATTAGTTATCTTCTGCAGATAAAAGATCTACAGCAGCTGAATGACTGGCAAATTTTGCAAGTTCTGTTACCAAAATGTAAACCCCCGTTGAAGAATCGTGTTCTAGAAGCTCTAACCTCTACGTTTCAGTAGAAGAGCTACATAGCTCTATAATAAAATACTTTATTCCCACCGGCATCTATGAGGAAATAAAAAGAAAGACAGTACTCCGAGTACAAGGAAATCAAGAGAGATTAGCTCATTACATCTCCGACATAAGGGAGTCATCTCGACTACTACGTGTAGACTGGAATGAGACACAACTGGTGGACACCATTTTAATAGGAGTGTCACCTGAAGAAAGATCTCGTCTATCGTTGGTAAATAGACCCAATACAACTGCGGATCTAGAACAGTGCAGTATCCATTCTTCAAATGTATGGTACTCCGATCAAAATCGACAAGCAATGAAACCCACTGCAACTAATAGAAATGAATTGCGAGCAGTAGTGCCTGATGTAACAACCTCGTTTGAAAGACAAGTTTTTAGTAGACCTCACCAAGTGCGCAAATCTGGTAAGTTAAGTGTAACTCCATATAAAGAGGAAACGAAGTACCCACCTCGCAATAAACCCACCTGTTATAATTGTGGAAAATATGGGCACATAAGAAAAGAATGCAAAAGTAAGCCATTGGAACGGAATCACCCAACTTCAAAAAACATGTAAGGCAGGGAGACCCGAAATCCTGTGTCTTCCGCAGCAACCCGAAATCTGGTGAAAGCAAAGAAACTAATACTAATAATAAAATATTTTGTAACCAAGGTGGAAGGAAAAGAAGTCCGAAAGAAATAGATCCCTATGTGAGAGAATTTCGTGAAAAATGTAACGCGATTAATAAATGTAAGTGGACTAAAAATATATTACCATTAATACGAGTTGACTTAGGCGTTACATCCACCATCGCCTTAATTGATTCGGGATCTAGTAGAACTTTAATCAGCCAAGAATTAGCGGACATATTAGCTAAACACCATCTAGTAAAACGGAATCAACCAGTGAATATAAAGTGTGCTACCGCTGATAAACGTAATATAAACATAAACCTGAGCATTACCGTTAAGGTTAAAATCAAAAACCTAACCTGGATGTTTACAATGTTAGTATGTAAGGAATTAGGACCTGATTTAATATTAGGTGCAGACTTCATTAGTAGAACAGGAATGATTCTTGACATCTATGAGCAAGTATATTATTTCCGATTTGACCGTACACGGAAATATAGATTTGATAGTAATAAAAAAAAAATATTGTTCATCTACTGCACATGTAATACACCAAGACTCAGACTTATCTCACCTAGAAAGAAGAGATAGAGTGAGAATACTAAAACTAATAAAAGAATTTTCCTCAGTTCTTACACCTAAACTAGGACTCACTAACCTAATAGAGTATAAAATTAATCTGAGTGATCAGAAAGTAATACGCCTACCTCCGTACAAGTTGTCGCCTCCCAAGATGGAAGTAATGCGAAACCATATCAACAAGTTATTGGACCAAGGAGTCATTGAACCCTCTACGTCCCCATATTCTTCACCCTCCTTTTTAGTACCAAAAGGTCAAGATAAACACAGACTAGTTGTGGACTATAGGCAATTAAACAAAAGAATAGAATTTGAATCAATCCCTCTTCCAGACATCCATAGTGCCTTTCATTATTTCACTAAAGCTATAGTCTTTACGGTGATGGATCTGAATCAAGCTTTTCACCAAATACCCCTTGCTGAAGAATCAAAACGTCTAACCGCGTTTGCAGTTCCTTTTAACTTGTACCAATTTACTAGAGTACTCTTTGGAATATCTCAAGGAAGTTCCGTATGTAGTAGACTATTAGAGAGGATATTTCACGATATTAAATTTAAATATGTGTATCACTATTTGGACGACATCGTTATATACAGCGAATCAATGGAACAACATCTCAAACATTTACGCGAAGTGTTATCTCGGTTACTAAGAGCAGGATTAACTGTTAACCCAAATAAGGTAAGTTTTGCCGTCCCTCAGTTTTCTTTCTTAGGTCACATCGTGAAAGCGAATGGAAAGGTAAGCATTGACCCCGAACGAACCCGCGCTATTAGAGAATTTGCACCCCCACGAGATGCAAAAGGTATAGCCCGATTTTTGGGTATGGTGAATTATTTCCACAAATATATCCCCCATCTTGCCGAAATAGCAGCACCCCTAAACTCCTTACGAAAGAAGGGAACGAAGTTCGAATGGAGCTCACTACATCAAAACGCGTTTGAGCAACTTAAAGAAAGTATTATATCTCCCCCAGTTTTGCAACTAGCGGATTTCACAAAACCTTTCGTAGTGCAAACTGACAGTTCCAGTGTAGCGTTAGGTGCAGTGATATATCAAGAGATAGATAACTGTAGACTACCAATTAGTTATGCATCACGAACACTGAGCGATCAAGAAAGAAAGTATTCCGCATATGAATTGGAATGTTTAGCAATTGGTTTTGCGTTCGAGAAGTTTAAACCCTTCCTAGAACATAAAGAATTCCTTTTGCAAACCGACAATCAGGCGTTATCTTGGTTATTGAATCACCCTAAACAGTTAGGACGAATTGGAAGATGGATATTGAAATTAAATTGCTACAAATTCAGAGTGCAGCATATAAAAGGTACTCAAAACGTAGTCGCTGATACCCTGTCCCGTATGTTCCAGTCGCCCACTAAAACTCCCGAAAACAAAGAGAATCCGGAAATAGGATTTGCTAACGCCGTAATTACTGAATTCCCCCTTGCCTTTACGAACATTGCCCTGTATCAACTACAAGACCCCTTACTGAAGCCTATTATAGAACAACTTACGCAAGGTATTAAATCCGAGAAGTACGTATTGAGTAAAAATGTACTGTGTCACAAGATAAGAAACGGAAAGGAATTAAGAATAATAGCCCCTGATGTAATTAAGCCCATGCTGATGGAATACTTCCATTCATCTACCATAGGAGCCCATATGGGAATCAATAAGACAATACATCGTATTCGAAAGGAATATCATTGGAACAATATGAACAGCGAAATAGCCAACTTCGTAAAGAAATGTACATTATGTGCCCTCAGTAAACCCGCCAGAAATACTCAAGTAAGCCAACTGATTTCAGAAACCCCTAAGACCCCTTTTTCTAAACTTTATCTAGATTTCTCAGGTCCATATCCACGATCCAAATCGGGTAATACCATGTTACTGATCTGTGTAGATTCGTTCACCAAATTTGTTTGGATGTATCCCATGCGACGAGCATTAGCGTCGACGACTGTAAAAATATTGCAGGAAAGACTATTTAAAGACTACGGTACTCCAGTACGGATAGTATCTGATAACGGTCCACAGTTTAAAGCGAAAGAATTTAAGAATATGTGTTTCAAGTTAGGGATAGACCATATAACCACTACAGAGTATCGACCGCAAGACAATATTGCTGAAAGGTATCTACGAAACCTCAAATCTGCGCTAATCGCCTATCATGCGAACGATCACACGTCGTGGGACCAAAACCTATCCTGGATTCAATACGCTTTTAATTCAGCTTATCACGAAGGTCACAAGTCGACCCCGTTTGAGTTACTGTACAAATACCGACCAAACCACCCTTTGTCCACAAGATGGAATATACACGATCTGCTGCCTCCGCAAATAACGGATAAGCAGATAAAGCGAATATGGAATAAAGCCCGCTCTAATTTAAGAGCAAACTTAGAAAAATCCAGAAGATACCACGAGAAAGGTAATCATAGCAATTCAATTAGGTACCAAGTAGGTGACTTAGTAATGTACAAGACTCACCCCACTAGTAGTGCGATTGATAAGACCACCTTTAAACTATCATTCAGATGGTGTGGCCTTACCAAATCCAGAAGTACCTAACTCCCGTTACAGTAGCCCTGTGCGAACCTACGACTCAGAAATATGTGCGGAGAACGCATATTTCTCAGCTAAAGTTATATAAGAAGAAGAGACGGAATAGTATAACCCAAAATAGAAAAGGGAATACTAGGTAATGAAGAAAATTATACTTCTGAAACCGTGGAAAATGTTAAACGTAGAGTTTGGAAATGAGGCCTGATCAACCTAAATTCCAGTCCTGCGAAGCATACATTAATGAATACTAGTTAACTAGAGGAGAACTAATACTCATTAACTAGATGAGTTATCTAGGACTCAATGAAGACAAGATAGAATTCTAAATAGCAAGGATTTAGAAAATTACTCGACAGAGAGAGAGTAAGACAAACAAAAAAACCGGTAGTAGATTTAAGTGATAGAGATAAGAAATAGTTTTGTGTTTTAATTATGTAAATATTAAGTGTGAATAGTATGTAAAAAAAAAGGTAGTTAATAAGAATATATAAAGTATATTGTGTTGTGGAGAGGAAGAAAGTAGATAGAACGCTAACCAAAAACTATGTGAAAGAAATTACACACACTGTCATCAAACATACTCCCAGTCCCCAATTGTGAGTTAGACAAAAAAAAAACCGTAACGTGCAAATTAAGCGGTGGAGTATGTGACGATTTAAATTGTAACAATAATCGTAAAATAAAAAAATTTTAGAAATTAAGTTCGCGAGCGATTAAGCCATTTAAATCTCACTATAATACCTAAAACCCCTGTATGTACTCAGTGTGAGAGGAAGAAGTAATTAAGAAGTTCAAGGAAACTTTAATAAAAAGGCATATTGTAAAAAGTTATTATTGTCATATTTAAGCATTTGCTGTTATCAGGCGGTGACCTGTTAATTCCGGACTCGACATGTCTCCCGAGTCGTCTGTAATTTAGGATAAGATAAAAAACCTAATGTTAATAACAAAATAACTGAAGACACAGATAGTCGCTAAAACAACTTACTTAAACTATGTATGTTTATTAACGCTTAAGTTTTGTAATTAAAAATGTTAACTTAAATATAGATAGGGACTATATTCTCGCGCAGTAATTGCCCCTCTACCATTTGTTAGGTACCAGTCGAAGCGAGCAGAAATTCGCTCTCTCACAATGTTGACTTCATGCAGTGCAGACGTGCGAGCAAACGCTCTGACACAATGTCGCTAATTCTTTTGTTTTAACTTAAATATTGTATATGAGATATTGCTACTAAAAGCGTGTGTTATGTATCAATTAATATAAATGTGTGATAACAAAAGGACATAATATGTAACACAAAACACTAAAATGGTGTTAAACAAGAGGACTACTCACTTCAAGAAGTAACTACACTTTCAACATCATTCCTGAAGATGTGATCTACCAGAACTTTATAAACACTCATATACCCGACAGAAGATGCAGATCAGGACAGCCGAGAATCTACATATAATTACACCGTAGAAGCTTCAATATACTCTGTGAACACTCGACACCTTATCGACGAAGAACCGACCGAGATGATGACGCCGCATTCAAGGATTCCCAAGACGGACACCCCAGGACGAGGTTTCTACATTCCATTCTAAAGGTGACTCGATAGCCTGTCTATCGAGGGTTACTAATATTTGTTACACTACACAACTTTAAAAGAGACTTTTCAAAGACTATTAATTTTATGTAAACATTAAAAGAGTAAATCTAAAAGTTTTATTGTAACTACTCAAATATCATACGTTGTAACGGTTTATATATTAATGTATCGTAGTATCATTCCAAGTAATAGTACCATTCTTCAAATGGTTAAAGAAAGCCTTGCAAGCTAATATCATGAATTGAGTATAATTAAAAGTCTTAACTACAAAGTACAGAAAGTTAACCAGGATCCGAGGTATAGCTATATAGAATCAATTTGATCCCAAAGTTTGATGAAAGCATTGAAGTAACTTTAGTTTAATTAGTGTTGTCATGGGATCTGTCAGTAAATGTTGTCAGAATAAAGAGAAGTCTTCTTGTTACACACATATAATGAGTGCGTAAATCAATAAAATACCTTCCCTTGTTCCCTTACACAGTTAGTAAGTGATTTGTTCAGTTAATACGTGTGAATACATTTCGTTACAACGTAGGCAGCCCATATAATTGACAGAGGTCAGTTAAGATGGGTTCCCTGGATTTGTAACGCGGCAATACGTTACACTCTTAGGCTTCTTAGCCGGACGATTACGCCGACCAACGGTCGCGAATTCGCCCAACTCGTCTGCCGGGAGAGGGGGAAGCGGGTTAGGGAGAGGATCGTCCGTCTCCATCGCCCGAGGCGATTCAGGCGAGTCGCCCAGATGGGGCAAGGCAGAGCCGAGCGACTCGGCACTTGAACTGTTGCCTGTAGAAGGCATGCTGGCCAGGTGCGGCTGCCGGGCAGAGACTGCTAGTCAGTCACTGCCAGACGCCAGGGATCTCGGGTCCGGCCGAAGCCGGGTTACCCGCGCGTCTTCCCTGCTCACGACGATGGGGGAGGAGCTGGGCTAACGACCAGCTTCGTTAAATACCAGTCCTTACCATGACTGGTGTCCACTGGCCCCTTTACCCCGGCGATATCCTAGCTCGCTTACCACTGGTGGGGGCTTGCAAGGATCGTCCGGGGCAGCGCTACCTAACAGTCGCGAGCAGGTTAGGGTTTATGCACTGATATACGGCACTCACCAGGTGAGCCCAGAGCAGTCCTCTTCTATCCTGTCCGGCCAAGATATTTTCCGGCGAAGGTGGTCCTGAAAAGGTCAACTTCGGCCAGCTACCACTGGTACCGGCTACTTAATTCACCGACAGCAGCTGGCTCCTTGGTCTTCTTTCCCACGAAGAAGCAGATATTCCTCGACCAAACGGCGAGGTGGGCGAAGGCAGCAAAGCCGTAGTTCGTCAGCGAAGAGAGCTGAAGAGAGCAGTCCAAAGAGCAGTCCTGTTCAGTTCGAAGCTGGAGCAGAAGTCGTTCTGGACGTCTCGTGTCAATGTCCCCGTGCGCAAAATTTTCTGCCGGCCCGGGTTTTATTGACTAACCGGGATCGCTGATTCGCTAGCTCCGAACACGCAGTTGGTCACGTCTCGGCCGCTGGTAACGGAGAGCAGATGTTCGCATACCGCTGCCGTCACAATTAATACATCTGGATTTGCACCATTTATTTTCAGCTCTTTCAACAAAATTTAGGAGATAACTGTAACAAAAAAACTGTACATGATACAGTTTTTTTGTTGTCATTTTCGGATTCAGCGGTACAAAATACGTAAGAAAAAGGATATTTTATTCGTGTTGCAGAAAAGAAATATTTTTTTGTAGGCCTGTGTTATTTGGATTTTCTGCCTGTCTGAACTGGAGCTCACAACCACAAGTTAAATAATACACTGTACACAAAGACACGATTGTTCCCTCTGTCAGGTAATGCGACACACACACACACAGAGTTCGCCACCCCTCAGTAACCAAGTAACTCATTAACTCAATGTTAAAAAAGAGGTGTTCTAACAAGTCAACAATGGTCCATATCTTGTTTGTTCCCGTATGCAGAATTTTAAAACTATTTACAACTGTATATTTATTTATACAGTATGTACATGTAATTTACCCTGGACGAATATGCAAGTATGTATCGTTAAACTATATCGTTGCACCTAACGCATGTTTCAGAGGGACAAAAACGTGTAGGGGCGCAAGTACATACATAAATCTTATGTTTTCGAGGGTATGATTTGATGTGTCTTTTTTTCTGAGTCTGAGTTGAGCCCCGCGACGCTTCGGCAGATCCATCTCTACCAACCTGAATCAGATTCCTCCTCGATGACTTAAGCTGGAATGATGTTTCACCTGTACGGGGCATGCATTTATACTAACGTGTGTGTGCGAAGTCGTCTCGGACTCGTTTTCTAGTGGTGTCCGACTGGTGAAAGCGTGAAGTACCTGCTTCCAGGCTGATTGTAGTCGCAGGACGTCGTCCCGTTTATTGAAAGCGTCTGATCTTAATCCCGTTTTAATTGGGTAACCGTTTTGCTTTTCTGCCACGTTAAAAAAAGTTAATTGGTGGCTCATTCAAAATAAAAGGCAAGTTAATTAATAAAAACACCAATAGAAGAAACAGAACACAAATCGAACTGATATTCCCAATGCGGTTTTCGCCAGTAAACCGTTACTACTGCGACCATCATTATTTCTAATTACATCTGGTACGTGCTATGGAAATGTAGCCTGTCTTTTATCAAATTGTATTGTTATTGGCAGAAGGATAAAGGTATATTCTTCTTCTTCTTCTTCTTCTTCTTCTTCTTTTTATTATTATTATTATTATTATTATTATTATTGTTATTATTATCATCATCACTATACTTCTCCTTTTACGGCGTCACACTTCGAAGTCGAACCTTAGCCTCCACAATCATCCGCCTCCATTTTTCCCTGTCCTTGGCGATCGATGTCTATTGTTTTATTTGAATCAAAGTATCAGTATCTCTCGCTACTGCGTCAATCCAGCGATGCTTGGGTCTTCCGACAGGCCTTCTACCCTCGATTTGTCTAAACAGTACCTTCCTAGGTATTTGGTTGCCTTCCATCCTAATGATGTGTCCTGACCATTGCAATCTATGCAGTCGGATGGTGGCGGCCAGATCATTATCTTTATATAGCTTTTATAGTTCCTCATTGTGATGCATTCTCCATATCCCATTGACTTGGACTGGATATTCTCCGCAAAATTCTCCTTTCAAAGATATTGACTATGTTGTTTGTTCAGAGTCCATGTCTCGTTGCCATGTGTTGTGTTATCGCTGGTGTCATCATAACTTTATATAATGTGACCTTGAACTGACAATGGATATGTCTTGTCTTGAATGTAGTTGTCAACGATATTTAGAACAGTAGTATTGTCGGTAATATACTGTTAATTTTCATGTAAAGGACAATATTATTAATTGGTATCAGAGTTAGTATAAATTAGAAGAGGTAGGCATATTAGTAGGGCCTACTCGAATTAAAGTAACAATTTTGTCACGACAGTCATAGCCAGACTATACCATAAGTTGGATTCATACGTTAGTGAGTGTAACTAAATTTTGTATATGTGGCATAAGGGTAAACAAATATTTTTTTCTGCTTTGTGTCAGATTTGTGTCTTCCCATCAAGTAGGACCCCTGTCCATTTCTTCGAGGAAGTGCTGCCAACTACTTTACGACAATATCCTATTGAATTATACAAAACATAACACAAGGGAAAAAGAGCACTTAATTTTATTGAAAACCCCGATAAGTCATCAGAAGAAAGTAAAATTAATCAATTTCCTCAACAGCTCAAACTCCACTTGGTAACAAACCGTCTGAACATGATGCTATTTGTTGTTATGCGCTGGAAAATGGTCGTAAGATTGCCAGAATGAACTGTGGATGAGGTGGGAACATTACAGTACTTTGTAGACGTTTTGAGAATGCTCAGGAGAAGAGGGTCATATAATAATAAAATGCTCAGGAAAAAATTATGATAATACAGTTTTATGAAAACAACTAATATTTTGTAGTAACTTATTTATAATGTATGTAATTATGCACTTATATTAAAATACATCTTTTTACACGATTTTTAGTAGATATTATGCATTATTTAGTCATAAATTTTATTATAGATAAATGCATATAAAGAACAAGTATAAAAACAAAATAAACCTTTTGTGAAACGAATAATTTTTTAACAAATGTCTCGTCGAGGCCCAAACCAGCGGTAGGAAAAATGCTAATAAAAAAAAGAATGCGAAATATGACAGTTAGTTTCATAATAAAATGAGAATTTTTAGTCTTTGTACAGTTTATAAAACTAATAATTCAAAGGCATTTTTAAGTAACTTACAACTTGAACCAACTTGCTGGGCTATTCGCTAATCGTCCTATTTCACGTTTGGTGCGTTCAAAACAATAAGAATTGTGCGGAAACCAGCGATTAAAACTTTTGCACAAATATAACTCATAAGAAACAATAAAGGAAAGAATTCATAATGAAAGGTTTATCTCATATGGTTTTGGCTTCGCTGCACAATTTGGCTACACGGCCTTGTTAATATTTCAGTGACAGTATTAAACAATGTGTATGGGAGGCAACACATTATCGTTAATGTTAACGTGAGAGGCAAACTGTTTACCATGTTAATTTGCTTTATATCAAGGAGAACGCATTATTGGGAAACGCAAGGATCAATAATGTCCTAAATATTTCAAGTCTCTTCTTCTGCTCGTTATTGTTATTAGTCTTGTTAAGGGAAGCAAAGGAATTTCACCGTTTACTTACAATTAGGTTTTGGGGACCGCCTACGGGTGAGTGTTTTTCCCATGCACCCCACTAATAGTTTATTTCATCACTTCCATTACTTCTTACTTCTAGTCTTCAACTTCTAGTTTGCAACTTTAACAATACAGACGCTTCAACTACTCAAGTTTGTTCAACTTCAGACTCTACTGGTGGTCTCATTTCAAGTCTATCTCATGCATTGGTCACTATTGCTGTTCCAGTTACTATTTGGAATGATTGCCGTACAATTTGTTACAAGTTGCCCACAGACAACTCATTCGCGCATTGGCATTGCTAATTTGACAGAATTTTAACAATAGGTCTATATTCGCATTTTTCTAACTTTGGCTATATTTTCCCTTTTTTATGTTTTCAGTTTCATCTCTTTAGCTTCTTTTAAAATTTCTTATTTCTCCATTTGCAGTCAAGAGATTATATATCGCTGCGAATATATTTCCTTTTGGAAAAAGTTTGTTACTTTTATTGCTACTGTGATATTGTGTTGGGCACAAAATCCAACGGCAGCGGCTTCCATTCCCTTGTTGACTGAAGGCGCTTTGTTTATGCCTCTCTCTGAATCACGTGTTACTCTAATACCTCAACCGTAGTAACTTACTCTATTACTTTAATCAGTCTGTTGTATGACAAGCGGTCCAAAAACTAATTTTGTGAAACACTGACAAGAAGTAGTAGTATATTACCGCAATATTAATTAGTAATATTACCGCAATATAAGTTGGTGTCCTTTGACGTTACGAACCTTTACACTAATGTCCCTGTGCCCCAAACGATTGATATTTTACAGAAAAACCTGGAGGATTCAGGCACTTTAGATCAGCAAAAAATCCATGAACTTATCGCGTTGCTAAGAATAATATTAGGCCAAAATTATTTCAATTTTGATAACCGATTTTTTGCGCAGGACGACGGCCTTGCAATGGGATCACCACTTAGTGGTTTCTTGGCCGATCTTTATCTTAACTATTTTGAAAATGAACACATATTATCGCATAAAAACAAGCTTTACAAAAATATCATCTCATACACTCGGTATGTGGATGACACATTCCTTGTTATTAATGGCACGCATAGACAAATAGAAACCTTGAGTAAATACATAAATAGCATACACCCAAAAATAAAGTTCACGTTGGAGATGGAAAATAACAGTAGCATAAATTTTCTGGAAATAACTGTGCGAAAAATAAATAATTTGTTTAGGTTCAACATCTATAGGAAGCCAACCGCCACAGATATTACTATTCACGCTTCTTCATTTCATCCATTTGCACAAAAAATGGCATCATTCAACTCGTTGGTTAACAGATTACTAAAAATTCCGTTAGAGGCGGAAGACTACATCGATGAGCTTAATACGATAAAGTATATCGCGGTGGCCAACGGTTACAGTAGTACAGTTATAGACAAAATAGTAGCGAGGCAGAGGAGGAACATATATAAAAATAGAAGCATAAACAAAACACACAACAGTGACACTAAATATATACCAACGGAATTTACAAATCTTTTGCCTAATACTATTAAGAACGTTTAAAAAAAAAAACGGTTTCGCAGTTTCTTTCAAAACGAGTAATTGTATTTTGAACGCCTTGAGACCAGTGACCAACAGACTAGTAGAAAACTGTTCTGGTATTTATAAAATAGAATGCGGGGACTGCAACAATTTTTATGTAGGACAAACGGGCAGGAAATTTCTGGATAGGTACAGAGAACATCTCCCTAGAGGTGATATCCAGAAGATAAAATCAAACTTTGCCTAGCATATAGTCAACCAGAACCATAATTACTCGAGTTTTCAAAGTAGCTTCAAGCCGTTGCATTTCTGTAAAAAAGGGCAGGCTTATGGACGCGCTGGAAGAATTTGAAATTTATGAGGCCTCAAAAACCCAAGGTAATCAGCTCTTGAACGACAAGCTTTCTTTTAAGTCCAACGGACTGTATGACACGGCCATACGCGTGTTGGAACAACACATAGATAAAGGTAAATATAGTGCGATGCGTAACGGTTAGTCGCTTGCGAGTTCCGATACGATGCGCATCGTGTAGTGGTGTAATTGTATACACGCGGTACTATGACTTTGTGTTCTGGAATGATGTGCGAGTGAAACTTTTTATTTGTATTTTATTAAGTTGACGTACTCCATGTGAGTGATTCTTGTTTTTTACCAACCTGATGATGGGACCATGAGTCCCGAAACGCGTAGTTTTTAAAAAAACATTGAAGTTGCAAGGAGGAGCACCAGTGTACCCGGATACACAAGGTAATATTAACTATAATTAGTTATATGCAACTTGGAGACCACAACACAATATGTATATTGAAGCTCTATTTACATTCAACGCCTTTAGCTGATTCGTGCAAACAGAATACTAATTAAGTAATATTCTTTTAATTAAGCGTGTTCAGCATTTTTGACACGGTATTAAATATGCCCGATGATTTACGTAGTTGGAACGTAAATAACGTACTTTCAGCTACAATTACATTATTTCGTCTAGAAATTAATTTAAATTATTAATAGATAAGTTAACGTGTTTTTGTCCCACGCGTTGAAGTTTGTAAATCACGCCGGGACGCGATGGTAGAAATGGCAATCGTCAGTCATGTTAATATATCTAGATAATCTGGTTTGGTGAATCGCAGTCGAGTGACCTCTCTATCTGCTGTAGTCAGTCGGTTGGTGTCCTTTATCTGAAGATTTCAGCGGTTCAACGAATCGTACGACAAGTAGCTACAAATCATTTAAACTTCCTATTTAAAAACAAATGTAATACCGTTGACTTGCTGAACAACATTCACTTTAATATACCCATCGAGTTGGTAAGCAAAAAGAATGTAAGAAAAACCCAAAGAATAATATGAAAGTAAGATTATCTCAGAATACAATTGTCAAGTTCGCAAACGAAAAGTCCCCCCGTTTAGAATTTATGAAAACAGACACTTCAAGTTTCTTTTTCATTGAACAAACGCTTGCTAAAAATTATAAATGCTATTAAAGTATAGACAAATATATTTTAAACTTTATATTTAAGGTAATTATCGTTAAACGACTAAAAGTGGTGGGTACTGGTTATGAGAACTCATTTCTCTGGGCTAATAGTTAATTTAGCAGTGCTTTGTGATACGATAAAAAATGAGTAGGCTTGTATGAGCTAGTAATGCCGAGTAACAGGATCTGTTTCCAAATGGTGCTTATCATGGATATATCAACCACAAATTATCTACATTGCTAAAAGCTATCAGATTTAACGCTATGTGCCTCAGTATCGCTACGTCGTAGTTGTTTTTACAACAGCCGCTTCCCCATTCTATGACGCAGTACTGTCAATAATTAAATAATTAAACTAAGACTGAAACGGGGAAAAGTCCGATTTAAACAAATAAACTTCACAATAAACGAGAATGGAACAGTGTGTCTTTTTGTTAAAGATATAATACGTAGTACACAAAACACGCACTTGTTTAGTTTTGACACATTTGAATCGGGTGCAGTTTTTATATTACTCTTGATTAGGGCCGGTCCAAGGGGCGGGCCAAGGGGGCCACGGCCCGGGGCGCCGGCTATCGGGGGCGCCAAAATGATGAAAAATTAGATTTTTAGTAAAAATAGTAGGTCTACATTACCTTATAAAAAAACACATTCTTTGCGCATATGGCTTTTCAAGGGTTGTGTAACTGTGAGTTATATGTAAATATTATTAATTTTGTTATTGTGAATGCGTTTGACAAATTACAATTAATTCCGTACCACGTGTTTTCGTGTGGCAGCTCTCAACTAACAGCGCTGTTCGCGATCGCAGAGTCTCGGTGACAACAATCGTTTGTGTTCGGTAAATATAAGGATTCCGATTATAACCCCTGCCCCTCCTTAACGTTACAGGCTCACAGCTGCCGTTTTCATGTCCAAGCTTGTTTGCATGACCTTCAATCCTGAAACATCTGATTATTCGCCTCAGTCTATAAGTCAGTGAGTCAGAAGTGTGTGTTGTCATTCTTTGGAAGTGTGTAGTGTAGTAGTTCGTTGTTAATATTGTGCAGTTTTTTATTTATTTTATTCATTACCCAGACGTGATACTAAGGTACGGTTACTAAGGTATAGTAAATGTGCACTGTTATGTTATCGCCTCATTATTTCTATATTCTAAAGAATGTAATTGCACTGCATTTTCAAAAATAGTATTTTAATTTTACTAATTGAACAAAGCATTGGGACAAAAAGTACAATATAGCTTGTACAAAAAAATAAATTTGAGTTTGTTTGTTATACTGTATATGCGTCTGTGATTCCAGGATATTTTTTTTTGGTATATCTGTTGTTATAGAATATATAACGTAATTTTGGATATCACTTGACAACCTTGACAATTCTGTATAAATATTTAAATAATTTTTCAACTCGTTATCAAAATCACTGATTTTCTGTAACAACTCGATATAACTCCTTCTATTTAAAGACTTTTAAGCTTCATTATGACCGCGAAAAACGAGTTTTTGCTTCCCCAAACTACAGGCAGATTTAATAATGTTTTAATATTTTCCTGTTCTTTTGAACAATTTCATTCGAGGCCTCAATTGACAGACGGAATTGCTCATTTAAACTTAATTCTATTCCTGTTTCCCCGAAATTCTGTATTTGTTCTTCGGCTTGTTCTGTGACTTTAGGAAAGCGAATGTCTTTTTCGTGCTTCATGTAAATTGCCTTAATGGTCAAATCCAGGTTTTGAACACACATTTTTTTCATTTGAAAAGCAAAGACAGGGCCAGCAAAATAATTCTGATAATGTACTACAACCACGGAACCAAGATTTTATATCGTTCAATTTAATGTTAAAATGACGGGTGAAAACTTAATGACCATTTTGTTGTATATTTAAGGTTGACAAGGCCTACGAAGCAACAGACAGAGGACAACGACCTCAACGCTCGCCAAGCACACAACTACTCTCAGTAGAAATAATAAAAAATGGCCCGTGTAAAATAGTTGGCCCCGATTCTTGATTTCCTGTTGATACTCCAAAAGATTGCGGTAGTAAATCTTCAAGGACTAGAGAATTTTCTTTATTTCACTGTACAAGAAAATTGCCTAATAATGAGGCTTCTTATCGGACATGGCTTCAATATTCAGATAAAACAAATCGAGTTTTCTGCTTTTCCTGCTTACTGTTTGGTAATAACCGATCACAATTAGGCCAAATTGGAATAAACAATTTGGAAGCACTTTGGTAAATACTTATTGCAGTATGAAACATCTAGCGAACATTTCATTTGCTATGGTAAATGGAGAGATGCTGAAAAGAAACTTCTTGGTAACAAAGGTATTGATAGTGAACTTCAAGCTGCAATTCAAAAAGAGGCAGAACACCGGAAAGGGGTTTTAGAACGATTACTTCAAATAAAGATGTTGTTGTCTCAACATAACCTGGCATTCAGAGGAAGTCAAGAAAAGCTCTATGCTAACAACAATGGTAATTTTCTAAGTCTGATTCAACTTCTTGGTAAATATGACACGGTGTTAGCTGAGCATATACGACGAATTCAGTCAAAGGAAATCCATGATCACTATCTCGGAAAGACTATTCAAAATGAACTTATTACTCTCCTTGGAACACAAGTAAGAAATGAAATCATTGACAGAGTCAAGAAAGCAAAATACTTCTCTCTTATACTTGACTGTACGCCTGATGTGAGCCATCAAGAACAGCTGTCATTCACTTTTAGATTTGTCGACTGTACCACTAATGATGTTAAAGTTAAAGAGCATTTTTGTCATTTCGTCCGATTTGTGAGTCGACAGGGGAAGGCCTGATGAACTCCCTTCTGCAGGAAATAGAAAATACTTGTGGCCTTGACATGAACAGTTGCAGAGGTCAGGGCTACGATAACGGTGCCAACATGGTTGGAAAAAATAAAGGTATTCAATCTAGAATTCTAAAAATGTTTCCCCGAGAGTAGGGGTAAACTGACAGTTCTACCCCGGATGTGACGTCATATGGCGGGAAATTCAAAAATAGTGGTGGTGGGGGTAAAAATCGGGTAGTCGGCTTTCGGCGATGTTGTCGGCGGCCAGGATAAAGTGGGGTTATGTGTGCGTTGATTGGTGTAGACGTCGGCGACGTTGCCGATTCGTGCATGTGTTATAGTGTACGGGTTTGTATATGTAAGGTGTTTTTCCGGTCGGCCATGTTGGAACATCGTCGTGGTCGGCGTTGCCAACTTGTGCTGGTTTATCGACGTAGTCAACTCGTGCGTGTGTTATAGTGAACGGGTTTGTATATGAACGGCGCGGCGGCCGTGCGGATATGGTCGATGCGGTGTATTGCATAGTTGGCAACAGCGTGTCTATGTGTTGTCCATGTTGATGACGTGTCGGTCGTTGATTGGTCGTAATTTGAAACGGCGTGGTTGGCGTGGCGAACTGTATCGTAAGTCCGTGTAGTGATCCGGTTCGCCGTTCGCCGTTATGTTGATCTGCTGTCGGACGCCATCCGCCGCCGACGGCGAAGGGCGAACGGCGAACGGCGAACGGCGAACGGCGAACGGGTTTGTAGGCTGCGTTGTGATCCGGTTCGTCGTCGAGGATTGGTCTGTGTGTCCGTGGTAAGTAAAAAACAAAGTGTTCAGCGTATGTGTGTTCTTCTTCTGCTAAGATACACATGATGAGGTGTGCATAATGTCCTGTGAAAACCACTTCACTTGTAAAAATTGTGGAATGCACACACATACACACACACACACACGCATCATGCATGGAAAAGGAAAGTTGAAAATAAACACTTAAGCAATTACAGATACACTCATATTTATTTACATAGACACATCTTATTTACAAAATATTTACAAAAACATAAATTAAAAAGTAAATGCATTTTTAAATATATATATATATATATATATATATATATACATAAAAAACTGTTGTGCACGTTCATCTGTAAGAAAAGAAAGAAAGAGTATTAGTGACGCACAGTTGATGCGAGTAGGATGGTTTAGAATAACGTTTATGAGTACTGTAACATACCTCAAAAATGCATACGTGTGTAGAATTCGCGTTTCGGCTTCCCGAACGCGTAGAAGCGACATTGTGGACATCTCGGTTCCACCCCCTCCGACGCCATGGTTCGAAACCAGTTGACTATGCACCTAGAATGAAATGTGTGGGTGCACGGCAACCCGAGGAGCCTCTCACCATCCGTGTACGGAGCTAGACACGCACCACATGTGGCGTGTGGTAGCATACCCTGGACGGGGCAGTCCTCTCCACGGGTCCAACACCACGTTGGTAATGACCTTCTAAATAATATCATCATCAACGCGGGGTTGTAGTTGTTGTACTTCCTTGGTGTCATAACGTCAATGATTTCAAAGAACGGTAATCTTTGCTGTGGAGGGGACAGCGACCTTGGTTCCCGTTGTTGTGGCTGCGGCTGAGGCTGTGGCTGCGGCTGCGGCTGCGGCTGCGGCTAATGCTGTGGGTGATGTTGTCTACAATGCAGCGGATGGTGTATGCAATTTGGGCGAGTGCTTATCCACTGCGGTTGATGCTGCGACAACGATTGCGGCTCGTGCTGCAGTAGAGGCTGCGGTGTCTGAGGTCGTATTGGACGATGCTGCGGTTTGGGTGCGGTTGAATGTCACTGTGTACAGAATATAAATAAAAAGATAAAAACGTGTACAGTCATGGAAAAAAAATATGTACGCATAAGAAGATGACTTACATACTGACGTCGATTATGGAAATCATTGATGATGAGTTGTTAAATACTTCATCATCAAAAACATCTTCGTCACTGTCATCATCATCATCATCATCATCATCATCATCATCACCATCATCACAAAGATTGATGATCCGCTCATCAAATTCCACATCGTCCATATGCATAAAGACACCGCTGACAGTGTCACCACTGTATCCGCTAGATTCATCATTACTGGAAAAAAAGTACAAATTTAATATCGAACGTAAACACAACAGTACAACAGAATGTTAATGAAAACGGACGTACCGACTCGTGCCGGGTTCAGGAGATGCAGGAGTTCTGCTGGCAGCAGTAGTTGGAGCGACAGCATCACTGAAAAAATAAGTATAAATTTAACACCCAATGCAAACGTAATAGTGCAATAGTTTGTTAATGAAAACGGACTTACCGACTCGGGTCGGGTTGAGGAAACGCTGGGCTCGTGCTGACAGCAGCGGGTGGACCATCAGCGTCACTGAAAATAAAAAAAATGTATATATATATATATATATAAATTTAACGTCTACTGTAATCGTAATAGTATAAAAGATTGACAATGAAAACTCACTTACCCACTCGTCCCGGGTTGAAGAGATGGAGGACTCGTGGTTGCCAGCAACGCATGTTGTATCCGTTGTGAACTACAAAAAAAAAAAACAATAAGTCAGCCGAATGGAATATATTGTTTATGCTCATTAATACATAAAGAAAGGTGTAATTACTGTAACCCCTCTTTAACTTAGGCAGTAAAAAAAAGATTTTTTTTTTTATAATTTTTTTTGAAATTTTTTTTTTTTTTTTTTTTAAAGAGGGGCCACAAGTTAATTAGAACTAGACCACAGCCTAGAGAAGCCAAAAATGCGCTGGATCCAGTGAGACGGGACTTGCAATGAAAACTCATAAATTAAACAATTAATAAATCACTTTTATTATTCTATCTCGCTTGGTAAATAACAAAATCAATAAACATAACAGTCAGAAATTTATTATCCCCTTAAATGGTTAATTAAAATAATTTATACACCTTCAAAAATGTCACCTGAACATAATTAACTCATATAAAATATATTTGTTATCTCTCTTTAAAAATGAATTAAAATTTAAAATCATTACTATTCTTGAAATAAAGTTTCCTGTAAAATATTAATAATATAAAATTTATTTATTTTTTATGTGCACTTTAAAATGATCCATTGAACTTAATGGAGATAATTTTTATAGACTCCTTGATAATATTAATTATAAAAACAAATTCTCAAACCAATTAATTAAAAATTAAATAGTGACAATTCCACATCATTGTTATTCAAGTTAATTAAAATAAATTACTTTCTGGGAAGAAATATTCAGCAAAATTAAATTGAGATAGAATAAATACTTGTTATTAAAATTAAAAGGATATATAATCCTATGTTTCATTTTTCTTCTCTAAAAACCCTATATCTAAACTCCCCTCCAAAAATACATCTAAATGTACAATACATATAACCCCCCAAAATACACACACAAATGTACAATACATCACATGTTCCACAATACAATACAATTATACAAAGATTCCTTGCCACGCCCTTTTCTTACCCCATGAGGTATATTAATAATTCTTTTACGGACATCCATGTTAGGATTACAAAACTTAATTGGTTCATAACGCATGACAGGTGTTTTAGATAATGCTTATGCACTTCAGTAGTCCCCAGGACATAATAAAATCCAAAATTTGGCTAAGTGCCTAATACTGTTATACAATTCTGCCCCACTGGGCTCTTATACTGTGAGAAATAAAAATTTAGAAAACAATGAACACCCCCCAGTTATCATAATTAATTAATAGAATATATATATATATATATAGAAACATTGCTAAGTAGTGAAAATAGAAATATGTCATGAATATTATAACCCTTTTAAATAGTACTTTTGGCCCAGAGACCGACATGTTCGTTTGCCAGTCGATGCATAATTTAACCTGTCAGAACTACACGTTCCATACTGTATGAACATGCACCCATTCAGGATTAAACTTGTGAAAATCCACCTAACTACCCCAGAAATTTCTATACAATATGAACCAAACTGAATTTAAAATTTATAAAATAAATATATAAAAAAACACTAAATTGAACTCGAGAAATTACAAATTAAATGAATGACTTAAAAGCTGTAAAGAAACACATATACTGAAATAAGAGGGAATTATACGTTTGAATGTAGAACTGTCTAAGATACATGCCAGTCTTTGAGCTGACAATTTTACAACAAATTTAATAAAATTTACAAATAAATTTACACCCAGTTCACACACTAAACTGTCCCGTTAATTGGGGATCCAATTAAATGTTTAAAAACTTGAAAATGTTGTGGTTGATAGATAGAACTGGTTCACTGGGTCTTATTGAGTGCTGACTCTACGTGTACATAATATATTGGTTTGAGATCACCTGATTTTTTGTCCATGGGGTGAGGTGGCAATTTCGTGGCTTACATTACAGGTGTTGGTGTGGCTTCCTCGCTATTCCTCCGGCAGATGAAAGAGAGCTTTATGGTGTTACTGTTTCAGGTCATGTTGTTAGGCTTTCTCTCGACTTGTTCGGTGGACCCTAATTACACAACATTATATATATCAGCCAGAGTACACAACCCACTGCCCAGAGAAGTTCGCACACCCCCCAAAATACATATATAAAGTTAACATAGCTTTAGAGCTACCTAAATATAAAACTTGACAAAGTTATATGGCCAACAGGCCCTATTTGAAAAAATTTA
Source organism: Magicicada septendecula (assembly GCA_034769895.1). Lineage (NCBI taxonomy): Eukaryota > Metazoa > Arthropoda > Insecta > Hemiptera > Cicadidae > Magicicada > Magicicada septendecula. The sequence goes on from CM068367.1 coordinate 953,358,282, forward strand.
GAACAGTAAATCTTTATAATAATAACTTCACCCATGCGGGTTACCATGTTTGAAATTTGATAGTTAATTATGGCTGGTTACAATTTTAATAGGCTTGATACATAATCTGAATATATGGGTACCACGTGGTCAAGAAGTAATCTGATTCCATCGTCCTTACTATATTAATTAATACGATTTGGTTATTATATGACTTTCAATTGGTACCCCAGTAAGCTTCCTGATATGAATTTAATATAGTTTTATTGGTTTTTAAAAATTCTACCTTCAAATTACTCATTGCACAATGCCACGCCCTTTGTTAAAAGTGTAACGAGACCCTGTATGCCGGTCTTTACAAAAATAAAATAGTAGAGGAAAATTTTATAAAAAATAAAATTTTCAATAAAAAAAAATTTTGTTTATGTTTAATCAAGGTCAGTAATTAAGAAATAATACTGTTTTAAAAGGTTTTGTAAAAATTTTAAGAATTAGGAAGGTATTTATTAACTATCGAGCACTTTTGGAAGATCTGAACCAAGTCTGGAGTTAACTAGATTAACTCCAGTCAGCAATCGATTGATGATTTTTCTTGCTGGTTCAATATCTCACTGAAAAAAATATTTTCTTCTTCTTGAAGTCTCCTTGCCTTAATAAATAACCTTAAATTAGCCTGTGAAATAATAACAGATAAATATAATTGAAGTAAATGAATTTATTAAACAATTTAATAAATAATCGATTTTTTATCGATTGAGAACAATTATCGACTCCGTCTCAGGGAATTATCGATTGTGCATACAGTAGAAAAATTATTATAATTATTATAAAAAGGACAGGTTCTTTGAGCGATTAAATTAATAGTCAGAGAAGGGTTACGAGAAAGTATAACATTAACAATTAAAGTAAATTTAATAATTATTATTTAACAGTATTCAAATAATTCTGATATATAATGTTTAATAAATTGTTTTGTCAGACCATATGTAGCTTCTATGACGTCACTCGAGGTGGAATGCAGATTCGTAAAATTCAAAGATGGCCGCTACTAGATCTGGCGAGGTTACGGAAAAGTCGTCGTGTTAAAAACTCAGCAAAATTGTCTTCATGAATGTTTGAAATGTCCCCGCACTGGTGTACTCTGTCTATTAGGTAGTTTGGTGTGTTCTGAAGAAATGTTCCGTGTATATTGGTGTTAATTAAGTTATTTGGTATGTGTTCACTTCTGTTGGTTAGGTTTTCTGTAAAAGTGGTTATGAGTTGTAGCGTGAATTATGTCAAATATATTGTTTTACATTACTCGTATCATGAAGTTAGGTGTTATTTTTCACTATTGTCGTTAACGTTTTGGTAAATTTAGTGAAGAAAGTGTTCAATTCATCTAACTCTCGATGCACTGATATTAATGGCAAACTGTCGTACCATTTTCTACTCGGTTTTAAGGAACGTTTTTTCACGCAACTATTCAGCTTGATATTCAACAAAAGACTAATTAACTTGGTCAAAATCTGGCCCAGTTAATCTTTGAAAAAGTATTGTTAACATATTTCGATTACCTATACACATGATACAATATTACATTATATATGGAATTTATTTATTTTATTCATCACTTTCATGAATTATGAACCTTATCATTGGTTTAATCATCTCATTCCTTTTAAATTGATGTATTATAGTCCATATCTGTAGACATTTTGTTGAAATTAACAAATTTCTTTCCCTTTTTTTAAAATCTAGGCTCAAAATCTGATTTCCGTCTTTATACAATTTTTCTTCCATTTTAATTGTTATTAATACTATTATAATAAATTTTAATTAGTCATATTTCTCTTCCTTTCCTTAAATACATATAAATTAAACTTTTGAACTGGTTTTTTGTGTTAATCTCTGAATTTGACATTGCTCTTTAAAATTAATTAATTTATATATTTTGAAAATTTACAATATTTTAAGGTATATTTCCTTATTATCATTTTAACTCATATAATCATTTCCAGTAATGGTTAACTGATTTACCTTATCTAAATCTTGCTAGTTTACAGGATTTATAAGTGAATTATACTGATTTATATGGTTTCTGTGAATTCACCAAATGGCCTAGAGTTTAGAATTTTACATTTCTGTCTTTCTCAAATAAATTTAATTCTACCACTCCTCTGACTTTACATAGTTATTATTACATGAAAATAAAATGGTTTATAACTTATTGTGAGGTGTAGTATTTAATTAAACTACTGTTATAAAAAAAATAATTATGAACATTATTTAGCAATCTGCACAATTGAACATATTGCTGACATGGTTTGAACATATACTTTTAACTCCTTTTGAATTAACAGAGCATACCTACTGAAACATTATTAATTGTATGTATGCTGTTATTTAGCAAACATAATTCATTTTAAACACATAATATAAATCTTATTTTCTAATAACTCTTACAAATACATTGATTTTATGGCTGTGAACAAACAGTCTATTTAAACATTTTAAACCTATGAATACTAAATTAATGCCAGTCCTTTCTGGTCTAAACCATTATTATTTATGATCCCCTTCATCAGTAAACATGACCACCCATACTCTAGTTATTAGCATTTTTTACAAATGTCTTGTAAATAAAGAGTTACATTAAAATAATAAAATACTGGAAACCTTCAATTTTCTTATTTTATTATGCTGTTTATTATTGGATATTAAAGTTGTTATATAGCATATTGATAAGTCATAGTATCACTAAATTTAAGTTTATTGCATTTCCAAAAAACACTTACACAAATTCACTTTCACTGGTGGTTCTGATATTTTGAGTCTCACTATCTCAGACCAGACCTTTAGTAATCATGGACTGTTAAGAGTTGTTTATTTTCTTATCACACAATAGCTTTAGTTGGTTCACTTCTTATAATACTATACAACACTTTAGTTTTCTAATTAATTACATTTTTATAGGATTTTGGTATGTTATACTTTCTTTTTAATCGTTTTTGTGGGTTTGGGGTGATGGTAGTTAATAATAATAATTGGTTTTACAACGGTGTTTCTTTCATACTATTTCTTCCTCTCCTCCTGTCTTCTTTCTTGTCCTTCTTCTTATCTTCTTTCTTGTCCTTCTTCTTATCTTCTTTCTTGTCCTTCTTCTCATCTTCTTTCTTGTCCTCTTGTCTTCGTTCTTCTGGTCTTCTTGTCTTCCTTCTTCATTCTTGAGTAAACCAAGGTGCTTTGTGTTATCTCGACTGATGTTTAGTTTGGAGCATCGAAGTTACTTACTGATACGGACCTTGTTCTTTTCTAAAGGTTTCAGGGTATTGTTTTCTTCCTGATCACAAATTTTATTCTTTCTTCTTCTTGTCTTTGGGGTATTTTGGTGTTCACCACTCTTAAACTGATTCTCTTTCTTCTTGATATGGTGTTATTTAATTTGTTTACTGCTCCTAGCTTCCTGGTTAAATTACTGATCTTATAATATGAGTTGCTTTCAATACTTTCTTTGATATTTAAACAGTGGTTTTATATAATGTAATGAGGATTTTTATTTTATCGTGGTTCATTCCTTTGATTTCATTAAATCTCATTCAATATTATTTAACATTTGTGGTGTAATTAATTTTTATTATTTTATATGACTTAATAAGTAGTGGATTTTCTGTCACGCTACAAAAGTTATCAGAAATGCACTTACTTAGGCCTATTATACAAGACTTTCTTTAGTGAAATATTAAATACAATTAATATGAAAGTATTGGCGAGACTTACCGCAGTCGATTTGATCTTAGCCTGTCATAGTGGGAAGAATTATAGATGAAAATATCTTCATCTAACCGGAGTAGGAAACGACGCAGCCAATTTTGACGAAGTTCCAAACGAGACAAGGTTAAACAGAATTATTTCTGGCCTTCTAGCTTGCCTACCGAGCCTGGCACGAGAGTGCAGCACCAATCAACGCTCTCTAGAATCTCTGAATAGCGCTTATCTTCGCTAAAAGAGCGCAGCACGAATTAAAGCGCTACAATTTAGTACTGCGTTTAACTTACAGGCCGTTATATACTGGTTTTGCGCCGTCTCTACACTAGAGTTCGGCACATTACTATCTTACACGCCGCTGCTCCTCTTGTAAATAGTGTTTGCATACTCTTCCGTTATTATGCATTCTGTAAAATGTAATTAATTATGTATATTAATTAGTAAAAGAACATAATAAAGTGTGTGTGTGTGTGTTTGTGTGTATTGCTGAAATTTAACAGAAAATACAGTAAGTACATACATGCAAGATGTAAAACAAACTGAATATGATAATCGTAGCGACAAAAATCTTATATATATATATATATATATATATGCATTTGCTCGGTGGGAGTCTGCTACAGACATGCTCCCCCCTATCATAACGTTCACAAGGTCAGACAACATCTTGTTGTTTAAAATTAAACGCATATTCCCCCTCTGTCTCGGCGGGAGTCGATTACATCACCAGCGGCTCGTGTCCGGTTTCACAAGGTTAAACTGGCGTCATCTAGTCGCCTACCTCCCCACATTTGCACTGTGTGGATTGTATTAAATAATTTTTATACATGAAATACGAGTTTATTCTTACCATGAGTTACTGATCCGTATACCTCCGCCTCTTCACTTCATTGTTAGGACCAGCATCGTCGTCGGATATCGTGCGTTTACGCGTTCTGTAGTGTCCGTACGCGAGCGTAGTTACGCCGTCGTCCAGTACGTACCTCTTATCGTCATAAGGTGACAGGGAAAGTTTCGTTATACGTTGCGTGTACAGCTTATGACGATCGCTTCGTATACACTCGGCAGAGGTGAAAACCGTACGACTATCGAAAAGACACTCGCTGTACAATCGATGACGTAACCTATTTTTTATTGCCGTCCTTGGCATACCTTTCGCCACCTTTTTGTCGGTGCGGTCGGACAATAGGAGTGAGTAATATTTCGCTCTGAGTCCGACAAATTCCCTGATGGGTTTCCCGTGGGTTTCATCCTTGAACTTCCCCACAACCTTTTTGTTGTCGTCGCTATGACAAGGATGATCCACGGGATAGTCCGACGTGTCGAAAGAGTGGAGATCCTCTTTCATATCAGCGTACACATCATCAGTCCGTATGCTGTAAAGTAAACTGTCTGTATCAGTCATCAGTAATGTCAATCGTTGTCCGTACTTGGCGACAGCGTACCGATAATGAAAGTCGTACATTATTAGTTTGCTGACGTCGAGTACTGTGAAGCCGACGTACACTGGACGGGAAAGGAATATCGTCCTGTTTCGTAAGGCCAGTCCGACCAAGTCATCGGTATAGCGAATCATACGCTTTAGTCGTGGATTGGAAACCAGTTTCTGCAGCCGTTGTTCGTTAGAGACTAGTTGGAAGTCTATTCGTTTCCTCACGTTCTCCAGCGATTTACCATAGACGGCGTTGACCATCAGTTTGAAAAAATCCTTTTCAAAGCTGTTTGTGGCTGCCGCTCTCTTTTGCGTGTTGAAATCGATAAACGGTTTCATCCACGCTCTCTGTTTAAAACTCAACACCCTATGGATCGCTTTCAATTCTAGTCCAAGACTCAGATACAACTTTAAATTTCGAAAATGGAGAACGTATTTTTGTTTATCGTCCAAAGTGGTCAGCAACTTGCGAACGGACGACGAAGGCGTTTCCGATCCGCTAAACCCTTTTGTATAGTGCAGACGTGTGTGGAGTCGGTGAGAGTATGGTGAAAGCTTGTCGGATTTGACGCAGGAACGGACGGGCGCCAGCGGATAATCGGAGTGGAGGTCGTGAAGTTGACGTGGATAGTGTAGGTCGACTTCGAGTACGTAGCCTGTGTCACTGTCATCGCTCAGAGTACGCACGTCCAGTGAGCCGATCTCGTTACGATCAAGCCATCTGAAGTCGGCGTAAGGGAGCGGTTGTGACATGGCTGCACCGTACAGGTTGTTGCAGTCAGTGTACAGTATGAAAGAGGTCGGCTTTGAAGCATCGTACTGATCGATGATTAGCGGGTTGTTGGCCTTGGTATGGCGGTTGGGTACCATGTTAACGCCGCCGCGAACAGACGATTCGAAAAAGAGATGCTGATCTATATCCGTCAACAGCTCCAGTTGCACACCGCTCATTTTCAACATCGCGTGCCAAGCGACGCCAGGAAGCGAGTAAAGATGAGCCGGGTCGATCTGGTAGTACCGCATGGCCATCTCACGGAACGCCTCGAAGACGTCGGCCAGCAGCAGTACATCTGTTTTCAGATACAGATCGTGATATTCACCCAGCGTACGGATTCCGAAAGTCCGCCACACGTTCTGTTCGTGAGCGTAATCTTCGGCCGACACAGGTGATTCACTCAGCCTGTTGAAAAAGTGTTCGCGTGCAGGCAGACGTGTTTCGTCGAACCTCTTGCTACCTGTCATATAATCGTAAGGGTACACGCCCTTACGTAAGAGTAGCTCGAAGTGTTCTTCGAAACATAGCTTCGTTAAAGCGAAATCTGCACCGCTTGCGCGCAAGTTTCCAACCAGCATGTCCAAGGACGTGTTCAAAAATTGAAGCGTGTCTACGAAACGCAGGGCACCCAACGAGACCGATACGAAGCGTTCACTAGTGGTAGCGATACAAGCGAGATTGTCGTATTTGCCCAACCCTTGTACCAAGTGATGCGCATCGTAACCTCGTAAGTTATGGAAAAAGACGGGTATGTGTCGGGGAGTCTTGAAGTTGAGGTTACAGACGTTGTGCGCTGCGCCCAGGTATTGACCGGTCAGATGACAGTGATTGCGCACCTTGTTGTCGTCAGTCAGAGGTTTTCCACAGAGATGGCATACGACGGCATTCGCGAAAGATAACACTTCATGCTCACTCATAGTCATAGGCAGGATGGAATGTATGATTCTGAAGAGTTCACGCTCTTCGACGACCAGTCTATCGAGAAAGGTCTCTACCATGTTCTCACCGCGATAAACGACCTGAGGTTTGAAAATATTACGCTCGTGGTCGACTATGAGGTAGGAGAAACCTGAAGGAAGGTGTAGCGACTCCGTTGTGGTAGACGATGTGTTAGGAGGAGTGTCGCAGCGATGGCAAGGGACGATAAAAGATTCAAAATCTGCGTATATCGCGAAAGGGACCTTATGACAGTAGGTGTAATTTTTGAAACACATCACTTTCTCCTCCTCCTTCACAGGTAAACGAATTCTCTGTTCACCGTACGGTGAACAGTGGGGGACGTGTTCGGTAAGGAGTCGTTCTTCGTAGAACCTGTGCAGACAGTAATCGCAATAGAAAGAACGCCCATCGTGTTTGGTTAGTGAAGACAATAAACGACTCATATTTTTTACTAAACAGTAATGTTTTCGGTCGTTAGTGGTAAGAAGTAATAGATTAACGTGATGCCGTCTACCAATGGAAGGAGTTATTCTTAACGGGTAAATTTCATTGTCTTCGTATCCGAAAACATTTATAGAAATGTCAAAATTGTCTCGTTCGAATTTCACAATGTCGCATAGACGGGTGGGATAAGTTATACCGGAAGTGATGATACTGTGGAAATGTGATTTGTATTTCGATACACGATCGTTGTGCGAGTGTTGAGGAAACAGTGCGGCCAATACTGACCATACGAAACACATATGATCGCCCGTATTGTTCACGTTGATGATGGATTTAGTACGAGGCAATTCGGGGGGTGTACGGATGAAACTGAAGGCGGCCAGCGGTTGGTACCGTAAGAGAACGAGTTCTAAAGAGACGATGTGGTCCAACACCCAACCGCTACCCTCGCGTGTGAATTTATAAATTGATTCAATGATTTTTTCGTACGAAGCTTCTAAACGATCCGGCAATATGTCTCGGTCACCGATCAGCGTCGTATGAATTCGTCCATGAAAATAGGCTTCGGTCGTCACTTCTTCGTCCTCGTCTGTGTCAGCGTTTACTATATACTTGACAAATCTCGCTTTAACCGTTATATGCCACTTTATACTAAGCAATCGTGTCAGTTCGTTTTAGAATGTCCGTACGTAACGTATCGTGCATTTCATCGAAAAAGGTTATGATATCGTTGACACATCCTTCGTCCTCCGTAACAGCCGTGTAAACGTACGATATCAACGCGCCACGCAACGAATGTTTACGAGCAACAGCAAACGACTGCATTCTTGGTACAATTAACTACAACAACAACAAAAACTTGAAACGATAAAAGCAAAACAATTACTTGCTCGCTTGAAGAACAATGTAAGACTGATATGAAGTTAGAAAATAATCACCACTTTATATGCACCACGAGAAAGTAAGTCTGCACGAGACTCGCAGGTTAACTACAAATGGAACGTCAACAGTGTTCCCCTCTCCGCTTACACTTCAGGCTGCGCACGCAGCTATCAGCTCCCACTACCATGGTTTATTTCATAACGCTCTTACAAACTATTGGTGATAGCAATCCCCCACTACCGACTGCGCGCGCAGCTCTTCCCCCACTGGTTGCGCGCGCAGCTATCCTCGCTGAGGTGGAATGTACCGAAGTAAACGAGCATTCCAGCTTCAGATATGGACGAATACGCACATTCTTTTACGAAACGTCTGAAGAGCTATTACAACATCAAACGTCGCGGGCATATTAAAATTTACGTTCCTATATACCCGCATGAGAACGTGAAATTGTACGATCTGGCTAAACCCGGGTTCTTTTACGAAGGCGACGGTGATGTTGTAAGATGTTGTGTATGCAAAATAAGAATTATGAATTGGGAGGTAGGCGACAATCCCACCCAAGTCCATAAGGCATCAATGTCCACATGTAATTTCGTCCGCGAGTGGTTGTAGAAGTCGACGCAGACGCACACAAAAAAAACGGCTCTTTTCAGAGCCGGCATAAACTCACCTACAAACCCATTTGGGTAGTACTAGAAGTACTATGTGTTAGTACTACTACTACTAAACGACAGTAGCCAGTCCAAAGTCTGAGTGATGGTGCCCATGATTTAAAAAAAATCCAAAACAATATGCGTATACACTTTAAATATCGTGTAGATGTCGAAGCACGTATCACTTGCTTCACAGATCACCGACACGATGGACGTCTATCGATACAACGATGGGAAACATTTCGTGATAACAAAACTCTCGCAAAGCGCGATACGATCCAACTTGTGTTCCATGTATTTTGTGAAGAAAAAACGATTTTGCGGCAACTACTGTACACGTTACAAGTTCGGTGTTGATAGATATCACGGACGTTGTTGCCATCACATTAAAAAACGTACCAGTGATCTGCCACCTATCGTGCTGTTGATGATAGTCTCCGATCGTATACACAACAAATCACGTTGGCTTGAATTTATCGAAGAGTGCGAACGAAACAACGTACCGATAGAACTCGTGTTTTACGAAAAGAGTATGTTCAAGTGTACCGTACGTCACGGATGGAATTTTCTTTCACGTTTCCCCCCGATTACCGAACTGTATCGTGCCGTTCAATTCGTGCACGGTTTACACGATTCGCACGGACGGATAAACTACGCAACGGTGTACACGGACATGCTCGCATATGGAAGTTCGATCCCTCACGCTTCGTGTTGCATTGTCATTACGGAGCGCACTATTCCGATACGTACACCTATTGAAATATACAGAAGCGCGACAGCGATAGCGCCAAAGTGCGCGCACTAGATCGTAGCTACAACGTAAGTTTTGACGTGCACTGCCCGCCGTCCTCGTTACCGACACTGGCGAGAGGGAAACAGTTCGCGATGGTGAACAACAAGGCGCAGGGATTGTTTTCAGTACCCTTTCTGAAGGAGGCGTTGCCTACGCTCCGCGAGTATTGTGAATACTTCGGTCTGCAGTATTCGCACGAACAAGGGTACATGGTGAAAGACCGACGTTTGTGCAAACAGTAGCAGCGGTGCACCGGCGCTATGGCTGACGAATTTTGGTTGTTGAACTCGTACCTGATACACCTGCACTTGGAGTCACGAAGTCAGCGCCCGATCGCTGAACTCAAAGCTAAACACATGTGCAAGCACCTACCCGAGAACGATAACGTCGTAGTCGCGGAAATGCACGAGTATCGCGACAACGTTATACGTAGCGTCGTATTCAAACACATGAATTCCGTCAAGAAAATACGAGCGTTGGACACGAAACAACATACGCTCATGAGATATTACAGCGGAATGGGTCTCGTGCGTAATGGGTGTATGAATATCGGTTTAGCTCACGTTTTAACGTACTTGCGCAATCACAAGGAGAACGCGCTGTTCTTCCGTACAGTCGAGATGATATAATTGGGTGTGGTGTGGTGGCGTCGCGACAGTCATGTGATGGAAGGCAGTCGTACCAGAACGGTACCAACGAGAGATACGTTCAGCACTGAGCGGACGGTTTACGACGTGCCAGCGTATTGTTAATCACGGTTTGCAATGCGACGACATGAGAATGAAACGACGAGCGAAGAACGTACAGCAGACCGTTCGCAAGACTATCGCGTCGGAGTTGCACAGACCAGTAAGACGGAATTTTCCGAGACGAGCGGTCGAGTTGAAGGGACTTCACGACTTGTACCAAGCGGACCTGGTAGAGATGATACCGCACGCGAAGGTGAACAAGGGATTCAAGTACCTCATGACGATGATTAACGCGTTTAGCATGTACGCGTACGCAGTTCCGTTGAAAACAAAAACGGGTGTAGAGGTCGCACGAGCTCTAGAACCGATTCTGCGCGCTAATAAAATGGAATATCTTCAGACGGACAACGGGAAAGAGTACTACAACAGCGTCGTACAAACGTTGCTGAGGAGATATGGTGCCACACTGTATTCTACGTATAGTGAGAAAAAGGCGGCCATCGTGGAACGCTTCAACCGTACGTTGCAAACGCACATGTATCGTGCGTTCAGCGAACAAAGTCATTACCGTTGGTTGGATATGTTACCGGAACTGGTCAGAGTGTACAACGACAGCGTGCACAGAACGATCGGAATGAAACCATGTCAGGTGAACGAATCCAACGAACGCACGGTGCTACGACGGATTCACAAGAACACAGCGAGAAGCATCGACTATAAACGACCAAAGTTCAAATTAGGCGATCGAGTGCGTATAAGCAAATACAAAATGACGTTCGCCAAAGGATACATGCCTAACTGGACGAACGAGATATTCCATGTTCACACGGTACGTACCGGCAGCGTACCCGTCACTTATTCGTTAAAGGATCATACGGGAGAAGTGTTGAAAGGTGGTTTTTACGAACACGAAATCAGTAAATCGAACGTTGGTGACGTGTACTTGGTAGAAAAGTTCGTGCAACGTAAAGGTGATCGTGTGAAAGTCAGGTGGTTAGAATTCGATGGTAAACACGATTCGTGGATACCCAAGAAGAACTTGCTATAACAAGGAATTGGCTTGCGGAAATAGAACCAGTATGCGTCGGTGCGTTACGATGACAACATGCGCGCTGAGTACGGTGTGAAAGACGTTGTGTCGCATCCTGGCTACGATGTGTACGTCGTGAACACCCCCAAAAACGAGATCGAGCGCATGCGCATGGTATTAACAGTACACGAGTATTGGCAACGGGTTACTAATCGTGTGACGAGATTCTGACTCAGCGAAATAGTACCTAGAGGCACTGGATTCGATCACTACAAAGAATGTGTTTGGTCGAATCCGAACTGTGAAACGGGTCCTGACACTTGTGTGTGCAGTTATATATCCGTCGATTGTACCAACATAGTGCGAATATTAACTAGACTTTGGACGGAACAAAATGAAAATATTACAACAAGCGCACAGACTAAAAATAAAGGACGTGGACTATTCGAAATTGTGTGGCGATGGAGGTGGCGGTGGTTGTGGCAGAAAAAAACGTAAGCACGGACGTCTTCTGCCCGATACCGTACGTTCGATCATCTGCGGACCTTCCGCGTGCGGAAAGACTAACGTCATGTTCAACCTATTGTTCGATGTGAACGGGTTGAGATTCGCGAAACTGTACGTGTTTTCTAAATCATTGTTTCAACCCAAATATCAGATGCTGGAGACCCTGATGACACGACTTTCCGACGAAGGAATGGGTTATCACGCGTACAACGATAACGATGAGGTACCCCTCCTGACGAAGTCGATCCCAATTCTATTATTGTGTTCGACGATGTGTCTTGTGAAAGACAACACAACATACGCAAGTATTTTGCTATGGGACGCACAGTGGAGTGGACGCGTTTTACCTGTGTCAGACGTACAGCAAAGTGCCGAAACAGTTGGTACGCGACAATGCCAATCTAATAGTGTTGTTCAAACAGGACGATCTCAACTTGAAGCACGTGTACAACGATCACGTCAACACGGACATGAAATACGACACGTTTAAGAACGTGTGCGTGGAACTGAAGCGTGGAAAGATCGTTACGGGTTTCTCGTCGTGGACAAGGATTCTTCTATCGACATCGGTAGGTACAGAGCTGGTTGCGATCGTTTCATAGTAGTCACGTCTAACGATTAACAGCTGTTCACCAAAAAAATTGTCGAGCGTACGGGTAAATACAAGTGTCCCGCTGTCAGCGACGTTAGTCGACGTACCGATGTTTATCGAGATGGACGAAAAGAAGAAACGATTAGCCCACTATATCGACACGATCAGCAATGACATACGGAAGAAATACAGTGCGTTGAAACACGGTATCCGTGAAGAGGAAGCAACTTTATCCAAAAGTTACAAACCGATACTGGAACCGTTACAATCTATTTCGCAAGCGTTGTTTGAAGAAAACCGTAAAACAACAAACGAAAAGTCGACGAAAAAGATGAAGCGTGAGGAGGAGGAGGAGGAGGAGGAGGAGGAGGAGGCGGTGGAAGAGGAGGATCTGATGGGTGCGAGTAGTAAGATCGATATAGGAACACCGCTCCGTCACCGATCGACACCACGTTTCCTGAAAACAACCGTGATAGCCGAAACATCGGACGAGGACGATCCTAGTCTCAACATCGAAAAAATGTTAGACACACCAGAAGGAAGGCGTGAAGCGCGTAGATATTTTCTGACCAAATACGACAGCGAATCGTTAGCGAACAAATACATGCGCATAATCGTGTCGGCCGAACGTGATCGTCCGATGGACTATACATACGGTGTAAGAAACGCAAATGGAAAATGGATGATCGGTGATTCACCGTTTGAAATCGAAACGGACGATACCATCCTCATCAACGGTAAACGATATAAAGGCACACCGGGTCTATACGAACTCGTGTTCATGAAGGACCCTAACGAAAACATTTACAACGAGACGGATATGAAGGCGTACAAAGATATACTGTGCGTCACCAACGCGCACAAGCATTATTATTTAGCGAACGCTCAGGTAAAGGCGAACAGAGGTGTAAAGTATAAACGGATAATACCAAAGCTGTTCCCACCGAAACGTACAGGACACGGGTATAATACCGACAAAACGTATATGGTAGCGTCGAGAAAAAAAAGACAAAACCGATTACGTGCACTGGGACGATCCGAATGAACTGGTGGACAGATTGCGAGTGTTTATAGCGTCACAGCGCGCTGGAAAAGGTGGGCACACGAACGAAATTGTTTCAATAGTGGAAGAACTACGTGAAGCCGACATCATCGTATAAATTAGACGGGTATACGACGACTACCGTCATTAGCAACAGCATCGAGACACGATTCTCACATGGATAACACGCTAGTGTTTATTATCGCGTCCACGAGAGTCGTCGCATTGTCCTTCGAGAGTAATAACGCGAACGATATAGACTTCGCTATCGATTACTTGACGCGTTACGGATATGTGCCCGACGGTAGTTTACAAGACACAGACAACGCCACGTCGACGCAGGCGTTATTTCGTCCTACCTGCGGACGTTTCAAGAGAATTACAATTTAACCGTAAACGGAGAATTGAACAACGAAACGATGAATCTGATGCAGGCGCGGAGATGTGGTAACAAAGATTTTGCGTCGTACACCTTACGAACGCCTTGGACCAAGAGACGACTGTCGTGGCGGTTCGTTCACGGTACCGCTGACGCTCTAAAAGCGACACGACAAGCGTTCGCTATATGGCGGAAACATTCAAATTTGGAATTCGAATATCGACCCAACGACATAAACGTGGACATAGCCATCGCTATGAGATATTTTAAACACAGGTGTCTGACCTCCAAGTGTACGATCTGCGGGTACGATTTGGACGGACGGGGAGGTATACTCGCACACGCTTACTACCCGCCCGATCTACCTTACAACACTTCCGAAATACATATGGACTACTACGAATCGTGGAATTATACGAACGCAACCGAAATACCGGACGATCAGACCAGTTTTCTACAGGTGCTAACGCACGAAATCGGACACGCGTTAGGACTGGCTCATTCCCTCGAGAGGGATTCGATCATGTACGCTTTCTACGTACTGCGCTCGGATGGACCGTCCGACCTGAGAGACGACGATATAATAGGCATTCAGCACTTGTACGGGAAGCCGTCGATCGCTATGGCGACGACGACGACGAGGTCGATGACGAACGACACCGTCCGGACGACGACGGATTTACGTCGACTAAAGAATGTTAATCAATTTTTAATAATCAACAGACACGTGTATATAGTGCACGATAACATTTTGTGGACAATGGACCTCGAGTCGAAGCGTCCGGATGGTGGTGGGAGTCCGCTTCTGTTGACGGATTGATTGACGTTCTTACCGTTGACGTTCAATAAAGTTTCGGCGATGTACCAGAGACCGCGCACCGAAGAAGTGGTGCTCTTCGTAGACGGATACGTGTACATGTTCGATATACACAGTCTACAGCCGGTGAACGGGTATCCAGAAGTGATCACGACTCTCGGTGTTCGCACGCTGACAAAAATAAACGCTGCAATACACACCTACACAGGACGTACATTTCTGCTGTATAACGATATGTATTACGGTGAGATAGACGAGTGCTCGTTCATGATCAAGAAACACGGATACGTTAAAGATCGCTTTGTCGGCTTACCTGAAGCCGTTGATAGCACGTTTCGATACACCGACGGAAAGATTTATTTCTTCAAAGACGCACGTGTATACGTGTACGATGAATTTCTAAACACGATCGTGAAAGGAAAACATACCGACGGACTGTCCGTCGTCGGAATAAAATATATAGACAGTACGATCGTATCAAAACTAATCGATTTATTACGTGAATACATATAAATTCTGCGTACGACCGTCGACGCGCATCATTAACGAGATGAGCATTGACAAGTTCGGCAGACACCAGAGCGCCGTCAGAGTCCAAAGGGAGACGCGACGCAGTCTGCGGGAGGATATCGGTATGCGATGGCCGAGGAAGGGCACTTCGACGTTGCGGGGAAAAATACACAACTTGGGCGAGCCGCATGATGGTAACGATGCCGTTCCACTGCGGTTCGTGCAAGACCACTGTCTGGTTGTCGATCCGTCAATGCAAGGTTCCTCGAGAATAGACGTGAAAGGTAGTAAGCTCATCAACGTCGGCGCTCCCATCGTATCTCACGGATGCTGTCAACAAGCAGTACGTAGACTACACGTGCTTGCGTTTCACGGCGGTACCGAACAAGAAGAACGGCACCGTCATCGATGCGCGGGACCATCGCATACAGTCTCTGAGAGACCCGAATCGTGCGAGAGACGCCGATACCAAATTATACGTGGACGCAAAGATCATACCGAAGGATACGAACTCTAACCTAATGGTCGGCAACGTGCGGATAACGCAGTTAGCGTCGCCTGTCAACAACAAAGACGCTGTAAACTTGGAATTTTTGAACCAGCATACAATCACAACGGTAAACGACTCTTATTTAAACGCGCAAGGAAAGACTATTCTGAACGTCGGTGACGGTGGCACACGGCCCACAGACGCTGTGAACGTGCGTCAATTGGAGGACACGAAGCGGTACGCGAAGAGCGAAATGTACAAACTCGCAAAAGTGTTCCAACACCGTTGGGAGAAAGTGGTATCGTATATCTATAAATTGCATACGCACGCAGCGCGTACTTCACTCGGCGCCGAAGAGGTAGAGTTACTACTCACGAGCAAGGCGGAGACGAGCAAATTGATTAGCGATCTTGACAAGTCCTTCGGCAAAAAGGACGAGCACGATTGGAGATCTCTTTATCGACAGCAGGCGAAACAGTAGACATGTACGAACTTCGTAGTCGTGTTGATAAAGAAAAGGGGCGTGGTCTCATAGGAAAAATAGTTAAAAGCGCGGTACCATTCGTCACAAAGTCAGTACCTACACTGATCAATCGAGCAGTGGACGTATTACCTGTGGAACTACATCTGCCCGGCTACAGATTCTCCGGACCCGGAACGAAATTAGAGGAGAGATTGGCTCGTGATGATCGAGGAATCAACGAGTTGGACGAAGCCTGTCGCGAACACGATATCGCCTACTCCAAGTATAAGGACAACGAACGAAGATGCGTAGCGGATCGCGTGCTAGCCGGCAAGGCGTGGGAACGAGTGAAAGCTTTGAATTCAGGCACCAGCGAAAGAGCGTACGCGGCGGCCGTAGCGGCAGCGATGAAAGAGAAATCGGCGTTAGGTAGCGGACTATGCTGTGGTGGTGTGCGTAAAAGGCATCGTCGCACCGATCGACGCAAGTCGGTTCGGCGCACGATAATCAAGAGGAGGAGGAGGACGACAGGGACGGGACGACAAAGACGGTGGTGGTGGTAAAAGGGCTTCGGGACTATACCTTCGTCCGTACCGAAAAAACTAATCGAAATACCCGTGCGCCCGTTGTCCGATGGAGATCTGTACGAGTACGCGAAACGATTGCGCGTACCTCATTTCAGAGGAGTGTACATGCGCGACGCACTTCCTCGCTCACCGTGGGAGAACGAAAGCGCGATCGTGAATCTGGACGTCGCTACCGGACCGGGCACGCACTGAGTATGCTACAAGAAGCGTGGTGTCGGAGTCACGTACTTTGATGGATTCGGCAATCTACGCCCTCCCGTCGAGCTAATACGGTACTTTGGATCGTACGTGAACGACGTTCGTTACAATTACGCGCGTAAACAACCGCCGAACACGGTCATCTGCGGACATTATGTTTGGATTTTTTGACATAAAACGATCAGTAAACGACAAGATGTCTTCGTTTTCGGTTACCGTCACGGGTACGGATCCAAGCGCACTGGTTTGTGACTTTTTTCCATCGCTCGAACTGACGGACGGTGAATGGTATGCAGGACTGCTGGACTTTACCACGTACAACTCTATACCGAACGTGGAAAGCGGAAGAAACAACGTCTTTCCTGTACTAAAGGGTCCACGTAAAACGCTAGAACTCATCAAAATACAGACCGGTGCGTACGAAATCAGTGATATCGAAACGTACCTGAAGAAAAAGCTATCACACCCGAAATTTACTCTACCCCTAACAACAACACGTTAAAATGTGTACTTTATTGCTCATACGAGATCGATTTCGAGCGTACAGAACACGGAATCGGTACCATGTTGGGTTTTTCCAAGAACCGCAAGTTAGAAGCGTATATATTACACACGTCGGACACACCAGTAAACATTAACAATGTGAACGTTTTGGAGATAAGGTGTAACGTCGTACAAGGTTCGTACAAGGCGGGACGAAACGACCATATACTGCACTCGTTATACTCGACTGTCGAGCCTGGATTCAAGATAGTCGAAACGCCTGCCAACGTCATTTATCTTCCGCTTAACGTACTACACTTTTGTAAAGTTACAGTGTCCGTACACGATCATGACGGTGATATTGTGAATTTTCGTGACGAAGTTATCACCGCGCGTATACATTTGAAACGCGCGTAGTAATCATGGAATTTTATTTCAACGATACCGCTTTACCTACAGCATCGGTGACGAAGAGCGGTGGTACGCACAAGATAAAAGTGCACGACACTTTTGGACAGACTATCAGTAGACGTACGTCGTTGACGCGATTAACAACGGCTAACCGACGCTACCTGATTTCACAAGGATTCAAACTCAAGAAAAACAAGTAATATGGCGGACAGCGGTATCGTCTTATCGGTCGAACGACGACCGTTTTTTGAAGACAACATCACACATTACGAATATCATCCTCACGCACCATACGCGTCGACGTCGCGATACGGAAATAACGATGAGATACGTATACCTATCCTGCAACAGGAAGTCTTCATTTTACCGATGGAAAGTTTCCTGTAGTTGAAGGCAAGTTGAGCAAGAAGACCGATAGCACCGATACTGTGAACGTGAAAATCGTCAACAACGCGATCGCGTTTCTCTTCGAAGAAATCCGATACGAACTGGCCGGTGTGGAAATGGATCGTACCAAGAGCGTTGGCATCGCATCCACTATTAAAACCATGATATCCGTTGGTATGCATGACGTGGTTTCGATGAAAACGCCGGTTGGGTTCTCCCACGGCTAACGAGCTAACACCTTCCGGTAAAAACGGTGAATTCAACTTTTGCATACCATTGAGGATGCTGATGGGATTCGCTAAGGATTTCACGCACGTCATATTAAACACGAAACAGGAACTGATACTGTTGCGCACTTCCACTGACGTTAACGCACTGTTCTCGTCCACGGATACGTCAGCTAATGCCGATATAGAACTGACCAAAATCTCTTGGATGATTCCGTTCGTGTACGTGAACAACGAAGTACGGATACGGCTGTTGGACATCGTACGCAAGGATTTACCGCTATTCTTACCGTTTCACCGTTGGGAACTGCACGAGTACCCGGCTTTACCTTCAACTGACAGACAGACTTGGACGGTAAAATCAACGACACAACTGGAGAAACCGCGGTACGTGATACTCACGTTCCAGACCGCTACAAAGAACGATCTGAAGAAACACGCGGACGAATTCGATCACTGCAAGGTGACCAACGCAAGACTCTTTCTGAACGACAAATACTACCCGTACGATAACCTGAACCTGGATATCGATAATGGACGTTACGCTCTGCTGTACGACATGTATACAAGATTTCAAAAATCGTACTATCATAGAACTCAACCCAACGTACTTCTAGCACCAAGCGAGTTCATAACGAAAGCACCGCTATTCGTCTTCGATTGTAGCAGACAGGACGAGTCGCTCAAGTCGTCACCGGTCGACGTCAGATTAGAATTCGAGTCATCGACCAATTTCCCCCCTCAGACCGCGGCCTACTGCTTGATACTGCACGATTCGCTCAACGTCTACACTCCGCTGTCCAACACGGTGCGCAGACACAATTAAACTCACTCTGTATATTATTGTTTTTTTTTGCTGTAAATATTATGTTGCTTTTTACAATATTATGTGTGTGTATTTCATGTATGTGTCTTTTTTATATTAAAAGATGTAATCAATTTTCATATATTTTATTTTCTTAATACCTGTAACCTCCCTCTTTCCGAACGGTGGGAGAGGGAAACGTCTCCCCTCCTATTCTTCGCTTAGTGTTTCATCAGCGCGAGTCGTGAGAGGACGTGCACGATGCTTTCGTACGATCACAAGGATGACGATAACGATCGCAACGAAAACCGCTATTTCAGACAGTGCGGTGAAGCGATGACGATCAAGTCCGTATCTCCGGACGACAAAGAAGTGCAGATCGCACTGATTAAAAAAATCATATCCCCTTATCCGCGTTACAGAAGCATTGAAGACCGTTTAAAGAGTTTTAAAGATTGGCCGATATCGTTGACGATAACCCCTAAAGAACTAGCCAAAGCGGGTTTCTTTTACAACGGATGCAACGATAGTGTGATATGTTTTTGTTGTGGAGGCGGTTTAAACAAATGGGAGCAAGCAGAAAACGCTTAGACGGAACACGCACGTCATTTCCCCGTGTGCTCTTACGTAATGTTATTGAAAGATAAAAAATTCATACTAAAGGCATTGGGTATCATTACCGAACCGGGAGCAGCAGCAACAGTAGTGGCAGCAGAGAACGGACAAAGCACCGACTCGATCAAATGGAATAAAAAAAAAGAACCGGAAGCAGCAGCAGCAGCAGCAGCAACAGCAGTGGCAGCAGAGAACGGACAAAGCACCGACTCGATCAAAGAGAATACAAAAAAAGAAGAAGGGGGTCCGGATCGGGATACGATGTGCAAAGTTTGTTACGCACACATCGTTGAAGTCGTACTTATTCCCTGTCGCCATTTTGTCATATGTGTGAATTGCGATAGCACTCTAAATAAGTGTCCCTTATGTAGAGCCACATACACCGCTTACATGAGAGCGTATTTCTAGTTCGTTTTCATGCACTGAGAACGTCTAAACAACGTGCAGTCAGAAAACGAACAGCAAATTCATACTCGCGCTTACCGACTGTTAATACAAGAGCAAGAACGTTTCGTCTAATGCATGAAATAAACGAGTAAAAATTGTTTGAAAAACAATGCTGCTGCTGTGACGGAAGTGTTTATAAATAAACGATATCTCACTACTTCCTCTGTGTTTCGGAAGGGCGTGTCGAGAACGCATGGAGCTGTTGACTTCGTACGAGTACAGACGATGCAGTGACTTAACGAACTCAGTACTGTACCCTGTATATCTTTTTGTATACAACGTTTTGACGCAAGAATTTGTTGCACTGATTCGTGACGTGGAGACAAGGTACAAAGTAAACGTTCCGAAAAAATTCTTTACGGACGTTTCACAACATACAACGTGTCTGTTTCGCGAGACGGACGGATCGGCAGCGTTCCTAGTAGCACCGAACACATTGTTTGTAACGAAAAATGATGGCAGTCGACGAGCTAGCAGTCATACTTGACTTTCACTGTTTCGTGGACAATAACGGAAACGAACTCGTCAAGGAACTGGCCGTTATGGATGTCACCGCATTTGCCAGCAGACATTGGATATTTGCACCACCAGTGGACACGAACGTTTCGAATCACAAACACATGAGGACGAACCGATGGTTAACGGAGCATTTTCACGGACTAGAGTGGAGGGACGGGGAGACATCGTACGAACATCTTGTGCCGATATTAGTAAAGTACACGTTTCCTTTTAACTATGTGTTCGTAAAAGGGTTAGAGAAAAAAGATTTCTGGAAAAGCGTATCGTGCATTACAATATTATAAATTTAGAAGATTTCGGTTGTCCTAAACTCGAACAATTACGTCCGATGCACGGAACAGCATGTTTCGCTCACCGTTTATTTCCAGAAATATGTACAAATAATAGAGTCCACGCTTTACGCGAGTGGGTTTTATCCGATTTTAGACTCATCAGTAGGTTTCTTGTCAATTATTAACATTTTTGTTTTTATTTAGCATCATTTCGCTTGCATAAAAATTACTGCCTTCACGTCAGAATTCGATTACATCACCCTGTCTAGACGCATAAAAAATTAGTGCCGTCGTCTGGTCGCCTTCCCCTTCCGCGCTCGACGGGAATCAATGACATCACTGTCTAGACGTATAAAAAATAGCGGCGTCGACTGGTCGCCTAACCCCCTTCCGCGCTCAGCAGGAGTCGATTACAACACCTTGTCTAGACAGATAAAAAAATAATTGCCGACTGGTTGCCTCCTCCCACCCACCGAACATGACGTGTGAAAGCGGCTTTCATCCTGTTTCACAGGGTTAATAATAACAGTTTACTGCTCGTTGTCTGGTTTCCCCTCCCTCGCGATGTCTGGTTTCCCCCTCCTCAACAGCCTCCCTACTTATAACGACGCGAACGAGCGTTATTTAATTCAGACCTTGACAGAGGCGCAAGCGAATAGTGATTCTTCATTAGAAATGGCTTCATTCGTTGCTAAGTTCGCGGACGTTAGTGCTATACAATACAAGAAAATTGAAGAACTAGTAATGGGTGTAAAATATCCCATAGTGCAACTTCAAAACGTAGACAGTAAATACGGAAATGCTGTACTCGCCACTATCCAGGACTATACGGACGATAAATTGAAATATCGTGTTTATCTTCCGAGGAGATACGCAGGCGTTTGGGAAGACGATGAGTTAAAACATTTAGCACCGAACTCACTATATCTCGTTTACCGCGGAGAAAAAAACAGGGCCTACGTGGTGGACATTTTAATTTAATACTGGATGGACATCTTATGAAGTAACAAGTATATTTGTATTTCATAATGTACACATTATTAAATTTGTAATATATATATAGCGCTTACATATAATTCATTTGTTTTAATTACAATTCAGTGTGTGTGTGTGTGTGTGTGTGTGTGTGTGTGTGTGTGCATAATATGTATTTTAACTTGAATGCAATCATAAACTTGTAATATAGTGTGATTACATATATTTCTTAATTGTACAAAATTGACAATGTACAGGTGTTTACATATTATGTATTTTAACTTGTAATTATTATGCATACATGTATTTCTTAATTGTACACAATTGAAAATGTACACGTGTTTACATATTATGTATTTTAACTTGTAAGTAGTGTGCATACACGTATTTCTTTTGTTTTAATTATATGCAATTGTCGATTCAATTCAGTGTGTGTGTGTGTGTGTGTGTGTGTGTGTGTTTAAATATTTTAACTTGTAATATATTGTGCTTATATGTATTTAATTTGATAAAATTAAACGATATTATCTTAACATTTCATTGTACTTAATTTCAAAAAATCCTTTGAACTAACAGTACATTTAATCATATTTTAAATAACAGTACAACACTCAATCTACAAGCTTGAACGGTCGTTGCGCACCGACCGTTATTACATACATTCAATTTAAAAAAAAATCAAATTTATATTAAAATAATTGCATAATGGTAATATATTACAGAAACTAAAGAATAATTTTAAAGCAACTTACCCTGTACGAGATATTCTGTCTTTCACCGTGATGTAAAAGCAGAATCCAACGATGATATGTACTTCAACAGATCAAATCTTTCGGCTTTTTATACATCGCTGAACAGCCCGCTTAAGGAAATAAAGATATGCAGTCATGAACAAAAAAAAGTTAACGACTCAGGAAGGCAGATGTTTAGAGACCTGTTTGACTAACCACGCCCGAGAACAAGGTCGACCACTACCGAATATCATCTAACGCCCAGACGTCCTTACTACCACAATATATAATTAAATTCTTTTTTTGTACAAAATAATTTTCAAGTCCGGACAGACACTTATTACATACCCCGTCACAATAATACAAATGATAATAATTTTTTTAAATAATTTTTCCATGCATAATGTGCGTTATACAATTTGTACAAGTGAAACGGTTTTCAATTGTGTTTATTTACAATTATCCTTTTTCCCTTCATGATGAGTGAATTCTTTTTTTGTACGAAATAATTTTCACCACTGAACATACACTTATTACATACCCAACACATTAATATAAATGATAATAATTTTTTAAAATAATTTTTCATGCATAATATGCATTATACAATTTATACAAGTAAAGGTCATCATTTGTATCTTTACAACGATGCTGAACACTTTGTTTTTTACTTACCACCGACACACAGACCAATCCTCGACGACGAACCGGATCACAACGCAGCCTTACAAACCCGTTCGCCCTTCGCCGTCGGCGGCGGATGGCGTCCGACAGCAGATCAACATAACGGCGAACGGCGAACGGCGAACCGGATCACTACACGGACTTACGATACAGTTCGCCACGCCAACCACGCCGTTTCAAATTACGACCAATCAACGACCGACACGTCATCAACATGGACAACACATAGACACGCTGTTGACAACTATGCAATACACCGCATCGACCATATCCGGACGGCCGCCGCGCCGTTCATATACAAACCCGTACACTATAACACACGCACGAGTTGACTACGTCGATTAACCAGCACAAGTTGGCAACGCCGACCAGGACGATTTTCCAACATGGCCGACCGGAAAAACACCTTACTATACAAACCCGTACACTATAACACATGCACGAATCGGCAACGTCGCCGACGTCTACACCAATCAACGCACACATAACCCCACTTTATCCTGGCCGCCGACAACATCGCCGAAAGCCGACTACCCGATTTTTACCCCCACCACAACTATTTTTGAATTTCCCGCCATATGACGTCACATCCGGGGTAGAACTGTCAGTTTACCCCTACTCCCGAGCATTTTTCAACCCATGCGGCTGCCAGTCCCTAAACCTAGTTGTCGGTGATGCTGCTTCATCATCTGTTAAAAGTATATCCTTATTTGTTGTCTTGCAACGCCTTTTTGTGCTCTTTTTTTCTTCCACCAAAAGATGGAAAATACTCCAAGACAGTGATATTAACCTAACTATTAAAGAGGTTTGTAAGACGAGGTGGGAATGTAGAATTAATAGTCTGAAAGCAGTTCGATACCAGTTGGTACAAATATGCGAGGCATTAGCCTCAATGCAAGAAGAATTAAATGATCACAAAGCTACATCAGAGGCAAAATCCCTAGAAACACATCTATCCTCTTATGATTTTATAGTAACATTGATAGTTTGGTATGATGTTTTATTTCAAATCAACTTAGTTAGCAAAAATATGCAAAGGGTTCCTACTGATTTGCCAACTGTTGTATCCCTTTTGAAGAAATGTGAACAGTACTTAAAAGACTACCGTGAAACTGGTTATGCTGGCGCCGCTGCTACAGCTAAAGATATTGCAGAGGAGCTTGGCATTGAATCCAAAGGAAATATCAAGAAGGAAGAAAAAGAGGCAGTTTAACTATGAAGCACCAGATGAAAGTGAAGCTCTATCTGAGCCGGAGAGTTACTTTAAAGCCACAGTTTAAAGTTTTATTCGTAAATGAAATCAATTGCATTATATTAAAATTGAGACATTAAAATAGTAGTAATAAGAATCAAAAGCAATACGTGTCAATTAGAATAAAGTCTACAAATGAGAATTAATAAATAATCAATTATCTTTCTAAATTTGTATAAGTATTTGAGTAAACCCTTTTCATTTACCACAAATCAAGTTAAATTTTGGTTGGCGGCCTGGCAAAAAGAGAATACGCACAACAGATCTTGCAAGCAGAAGACAGTTCCAAGTAAGTAGACACAAGTTAAATACACACAAAGCAGTTACTTATTTGTGTCGTCAAATAAATTAAGTACTACTTACAAAGTACCATCTTTTGCATAAATAATAGTATTCAATTAAAAAACACCAACAATGTAAAAAGTTGTAATTTACACATTTTCAAATGACAATTATATGCTTTACATATTAAATTTTCTTTGATACTATATAAATTATTAATTTATTTTTTATTTTTATTACTCATTTTATTTGATATCAAGTGTGATATTAACTTAAATTATAAGTGTATAATTAGTACAATGGTAACTTGAATAAGTTAATAAATTGCTTGCCATTATGCTAACTTTACAATTTATAGCTTTATTTTATATTAAAAAGCCGCCTGTATAATTTTAGTGGTGGGGAGGAGGGGCACCAAATTCACGAGTGGCCCCCGAACGGAAAATTGCTTGTGCCGGGCCTGCTCTTGATATTTTATCGTATGATATATTTCATGGGTAGTCTTGATTGGTCTTGGTTACACTAACAAATGTGCTGTTCACTGGTCAGCGGGAAAAAGGTTGCTTGTTTTTTCGAATGTGTACCCACTTATGTAAATACATATAAGTTACCACAATTCTTTGTGTTTCATGAATGTACGTATCTTAGTTTCAGTGTTTTGTATAACATTGTTGTTTAATAAAATATCACATTTCGTCCTGACCTGGATTTATTCCTTTATATTGGATTTATCAGACCGGACACTTGGCATCATTGGAGTTTTTTAAAATCTGTCCTTTTGTTGCGAAATACATAATTTGGTAGAGTATAAGTTTATGTAGATAGAGAAAGATAAAACACGATTAACTCTATCTCTTGGACAAGAATCCGAATGATAGACTGTACACGGAACGCGTCAGGAATACTAAATGTAGATTTCTTTCCTGAAGATTGATATTAAAAGAATCAGTAACAAAACTTATCGTCTAATTTTTCTTGCTGAGAGAGCATATAAACGCAAGGGTGACGAAGGTGGACTCTCAAGAAGGTGACGGTTGCTTCAAATACAGTGTAGATGTTTTGGTAATCAAAATTTTCCTTTACAGTGATTGCAAGTGTCCCCTGTGATGAAATATCTTTAATACAATATTCCGAAAATCGTATTACTTTATATCTGACTCATCATATGGTTTTGAAAATGTGTGTGATTTCGTCACTACTAATTTAATTAACTGCTTAAAAAAAAATCGTTAGTTAACATATTCTTATCTGCTTTAAAAGCACGTATTGAAGATTGCTGTGAATTTAAGTATTTTGCGTTTTACATTTTGATTCCAAGATTTGATCAAAATCTGACGTGCCTACACATGTAATACATGAACGCGCGTTACTGTGTGGAGGCGTTAAATAAGTATACAGACGCTGGGGTTTTCACATCATCCCAGCGTAATGTAATGTACCCAGTAGGCTAAACTTCTGTAACGTCAAAACGCGAACCGAATTACGAATTACATGTAAACGCATACACAACTTTTATTTAACAGAACGAAAATATTATCTTTTATTATGTTCGTTACTTTAATTAGATTAACAACAGTGAGTAGTTTTACTTTACATGTATTTTAAGTAAACACCAATTTCAATTAACTTTGTCATAAAGTAAATAGTAGTTTAAATCGTTTTTAAATTGGTGTGTGCATATTAAAAAAGCTAGTCATCAACACTTGATTCTTCAAACAAGTAAAATAAAATAATATTAAATCGTAGGTAGTTGCAAACATAGGTAGAACGTTGCCTCAAACAAATCTCTGATGTAGCCAATGTTCATTGCTTCGCAATCAATGTAATCCAATTTTTAAAACAACTTATTGGCATTCGTTCTCTATGTTGTTTAGTAATTCTACATACTTTATTCATTAAACATTCCCTTCTTAGTCATTTTTACACAAAATGTAAATATTATTTATTTCTATTAAAAATCACTTTAATACAGTTATGTTGAAATAATAATAGTAATAATATTAATGATGATGATGATGATGGTGACGATGACCTTCAGAAATCCAGCCCTACGCACGAGCCCACAACACCTTGACTTCGCAGGGGGGCGGCTGTCAACTGTCACTCTTTATTTACCTAAGAGGGTATGTTTTCACAAGGTTGTGTGTACCTCTTGAAAACACACAGCAGCCCACGGTGGGACCAATAGTGCCAATGGTTGGATGCCTCCACGTTAGTGAGTCCCGAACAATGGCTTCAGGACACCAGGAGCACTGTCCTGTATTTAGCTCTGTATTACCTCAGAAACCAGCTGTGGTATTTGAGAACTCTGTTAATTTAACGGGCAGTGCTCTGTTAATCGATACCATAAACGACCAGCAAGGGACGAGATTGCTTACGGTAATGAAGATCGGTGATACTGACGTTGCTCCAACTCCCCGTACCACTCTAAACACTACAAAGGTAGTGGGTAGCGTGTCGTAACTTACACAACTGCACTGAAGACGTTACTGTACTACAACTGTACTTCAGAGTTAGCATCACAAGGCATCATAGCGTGTCGGTGGCTGACGGTATGCAGGAAGGGACAGACACTACTCTCCGCCACCTATGACTTGGCCTTTAACAAGACAACACTGCTTGAGATCGGCTGAGCGTGAGACCTCATCTTTGAACCCATGCAGTGTTTACGTTTTTTACACACAGCATTCAAGCATCCACAGATGTTCGCGAGTCAAGACTTGCTTCTGCTTTAACTCATCCCATAGCGATGAGGTTTGTTCCGAACCGACAAAGTGTATTAACTGCGGTGGCCAACACTCTTCCAGGCAACGCAACTATCCTGTGTATAAACAGAAGGTAGGGACACACAAAATCTAAAATCATTGAAGAAAATCAGCTACCACAGAGCCAAGAAGGTCGTTTCCGGCAAACCAGAGCAAAGTTAGCTATCCACAGGCTGTTAAGTCTACGCCAGCACCAACGCCGTCACCAATCGTAGAAGAGAGAATGCGCAGTTACGCAATTCGCCGAGTGATAGTTTGCAGAATTGAATTCAGCGCCATAAGCCACGAAAGACAATGCCGTTGTATAAAGTACAACGCATTAGTAATGCGTTCCGTGGTTTTAGACAAAGAGTGTATATACCGAATATTTTACCGTTTCTCTTGAATGAAAGATACTGGTGTGCTATGTTGTTTATATTTCATAAATTACATAAATCATAAAACATATTTCATAAATCCAAGATTCATTTTTCATGTATATTTTTTTTTATAAATATCGGCAAGTGAAAATATTTTTTGTATTTTTATATTTGCGTTTGAGGTTGTTATATTATTAAAAGAGATTTTTTGTGTGAAAGGTAAATTTTTACTTTTGCAATAAAAAAAATATAGCCTATACGTAATTATTTAAATTATACGGCTCCTATATGTCCACAGGCTTGGTTTCCATGTAATCAAATAAGAGTACTTAAACTACATTACACACAATGATATTACAGATTTCCTTGAACTTAACAAAGCTCTAATCACATTTATTTCAATTCTGTAAGTTCCTGTTTTCTACAACTTCATCGTAATACTTTTAAAAATGTACAATTTAATTAACGCCCTAAATAAAATGTCATTAACGAATTATAGTAAATAATTTTTTACGCAATACTCTTTGTTATATCAAACCAAAAACCTTTGTTTTTTAAAATATTTTTTTTGACTTAATCAAGTATAATGTACATGTGTGTGTGCGTGTGTGTGCGCGCGCGAGCATAAACATCTTATATTTCACTCAACGTTTATCTGTCACTGAAATTAGTGTACACATTTTCTTTGCCTCCACCCCACATTTTTTTTGGCTCCCCCCACACTATGACTATGAGCATACATAATTTGAAAAAGAAACACTAAATTTTGCTTACTATTACTATTAATGTTTTAGATTTTAATTCATTAATGCGTGATGTTAATTAAATAATAATTGAAAAAATAATGTAGTTCTCTATATTAATTTAGTTACTATTATTATTCTCTATATTCTTCATATTCTCTACATAATAATATTATATTACTCTTCATTATTAATTCTCTATATACTATTAGTGTAGTATTTTTTTAATTATTAATGTTATAATTTTATTTACTATTATAATATATTAATATATTATAGATTTATTAGTTGTTAAATTATTAAAAAATTAAATTAATTATTATTATTATTAATTAATTTTAATAATTTGTATTATTAGAGTAAAATGCCACGAAATCGTACGCTGACTGGCCGTAAAGAACGTGCACGTAATCGTTCATTAATGCGTGATGCAAGAGAGCGACAACGAGAAGATCGACACAATGAACAATATCCCCATCGTGATGATGCCCGTTTTTACGAGTATGCAGTGAATTTTGAAACTGCTCAGAAAAATCTGAATTTCAAATTGTGCAATGTATGTTATCGTCGTTGGTTTGATCTACATATTGAAGAGGATTGATCTTGCACTCTTTGTCATAAATTTAATGTCAAAAATGAAGTAATTATTTTTTCCGCTGACAATAATATGGATCCTGGTCCACAACCTGATGTATTGAAGAAATTAACGTTTGTTGAAGAACAATTAATTGCTCAAGTTCATCCAATTAAAGGTGGTCAATTTGGATATAGTGAACAAGTAATTAATTTTCATCAAGACTTTACAAAGTTTACTACTTCTTTACCTCATTCTATCGATACTATTTCACAATACATTTATGTTAGAAGACATCAGGGTGAAGGGTATAAAGATTATATTGTAAATCGCAATAATGTCAAGGCTGCTTTGGCATATCTTAAAAACAATAATCCTTGGTATCGTGGTATTATAATTGACGAAAATAATTTAGAAAGATTACCTGATAATAAAAGTGTTTTCTGGCAAATAATATGTAGTCAAGAACAACAAAATATTTCATTTAATTTGGATAATGTTAATTTGGATAGTGAAGATGATGACCAAAATCCATTGTTAAATAATATTTATGAATCTGGAGCTCCAATTGTCGCTTTTAAATGTAATCGACAGGTAGTAAATAATGTATTGGGAATTCAGGAAGGTAATGATGGATTTCGTGTTTTACCTTGGACTAGAATAAATTCTGTACCTATTAATGAATTTACGTGCGTGGATATATTTGTATAGCTTTTCCAACTTTATTTCCTACTGGAAAAGGTGATCTTAAAGGTGCGAGGTTTCGTAAAATTTCCAATAGTGAGTATTTTAAATTTCTCATGATGTATGAAAATGGCAGATTTGCTCAACATCCAAGATTTCGATTTTTTGGTTTTAACAGCCTGATGCGTTGGAGAGCATTGCAGAATGGGAATATTTGTGTTAAAAAAAATTCACGTTTACATGGTATTGAAACACTCGAACAATTTCAAGAAATATTACAAAGCGAACCAAGATTGTATAAATCAATTTTATCTTACAATGCTAATCTAAGGTCATCAAGCTCTTATTGGTACATAAGGTCTCGAGAATTATTGTATATGGTTGAAGAATTAGGAACTCCTACTGTTTTTATTACATTAAGTGCAGCTGATTTATATTGGCCAGAGATTTATCGTATTCTTGATCCTTATGATTATGCCAATCTCAATCAAAATACTGAATTCATTTGTATATCAAAATTATTGAATTCTAATCCTTTAATTGTTGCCTATTTTTTTCATAAAAGGTTAGAATTTTGTATGGAACTTTTTTTTTTAATATTTCAAAGTCAAAGATTCTGGTTTCGTATTGAATTTCAACATAGAGGTAGTCCTCATATGCATGGTATTTTCTGGCTTGAAAATGCTTCTGATCTCAATAATCTTAATCCAGATGATATTGTAAGAATACAAGAAATTAGTAAGTATTCCGATGAATTTATATCTACTTGGCACCCAGATCCTCTCAAACTTATGATATACATCCATCAAAAATGCATTTTACTGACGTACCTGATCAAGATGTTGATTACAATCATTTAGTACGTGCAATACAAATGCATAAGTGTTCTAAAGCTTATTGTCAAAGAAAGACAAAAAATTCTTCTGAAACTACTTGTCGTTTTAAGTTTCCAAAAGAATGTGTCACCGAAAGTAAGATTTAATTTATTCATGGTGAATTAGAATATATTTAAAAATGAAATAATTCATAGTCCACAAATTTTGAAAATTTGGCGAGCAAATATTGATTCACAAGCCATCGTTTCTATTCATGCTGTTCTTAAGTATATTGCTAAGTATGCTAGCAAAGTTGAACCAAGATCGGAAGGTATGAAACATTTCATCGGACAAACAGTGCAAGAGTCACATAGTAATGTTAATGTTCAACAAATAGTTCAAAAGAGTTTGATAAAAATGTGTGCTGAACGTGATTATTCTGCTCAAGAAATTTTTTGGATTTTAATGAATTAGCCTTTGTTTCGTCATCTCGTCAATTTGTTTTAATTAATTTATCAGAATATGAAAATATGTCTTTAACAGATTTTTTTACAAAAATTTATAAAAGAGGTGCAAATTATAGTACTAAAAAAGTAACTTTTATTCTTAGAGTCATGCCAAAAATTAAATATGATCCTGGTGTTGGAAACAATAAAAATGTTGACAAGCAACAAGTTTTATTACATATTCCCTGGCGACAACTGAATGATCTAAATCCACATAATAGTACTTGGAAGATTATATATTAGCAGCATTTTGGGAATTACGATATTCTGAATTATGATTTGGATTATATGCTACAAAATTTGGAAGACGAAGAAGATTTTGAAGAAACAGACCAATTAGAAGTACAGCAACCATATGATTGGATAGACGTAGCTGCTGGACCAAATACTATTCAGGAAGAAATAGATATAGGTAGAAGAGAAATTGATATCAGGTATAATTGGCATTCTATTTTGAATCAACAAGTGTTGAATACATTAGAAAATTTCATTGAAAAAGAAAAAGTAATAGAAATTCAACGAAATGACATTGTTAATGTTCAATATAATCTGCCAAATATTGTTTTCTCTGATGAACAACAAGAACTGACAAATATATTTGAAAAATAACTTAGTTATCTACAAGGTAACGAAGAAGAACTTCCGATTAAAAGAATTGTTATTCAAGGAAAAGCCGGTTCTGGAAAGAGTACTTTAATTAATTATTTCACTTGTCGATTGAATCAAGCGTTGGGATCATCTTCTTATCAATTACTTGCACCAACTGGTGCCGCTGCTGTTAATATTAATGGATCAACAATACAATCCAAACTTTTATTATGAGTACATAAAGTATTTAGAGAACTCAGTTCACACTCACCTGCTCAATTTCAACAGGAAATTCGTGGTTGTAAATTTCTGTTTATAGATGAAATGAGTATGATTGGATGTAGTCTTCTGAGGAAAATTGATTTAAGAGTACGCAGAGCTACTTTATCAAGACAAGATGGACCGTTTGGTGGATTATTTGTATATTTTTTGGGGGATATTAATCAGTTACCTCCTGTTAATGACAGAGCACTTTACAGTGATAAAATTGAAGGAAGTGAATTCCTTTTAGATGGAAAATTATTATTTACATCAAGTATTCAAAAGTATTTTTTTTTATTGTCATCATTTCGACAAAATGAATCTCAACAAATATTTCGAGATATACTTGATCGTGTTAGTAATGGTGAATGTACAGTTCAAGACTATGAAATATTAATGACACGTAGTATACAAGCTTTTTCACAAAATGAACGTTATTTTTTCAACGATGCAATTAGGCTATTTGCAACAAATAAAAATGTGAAAGAATTTAATCATCAAAAGTTAAAAGAATTTCGTCAACCAGTTGCTTATATTCCAGCTATTGCTTTAAAGCAAAATCAGCAAGTGCAGAATTATCAGGTGGACTTGAACCATTTATAATTTTATCAATTGGATCTAAAGTTATGGTACGTTCTAATTTGTGGGTTGAAAAAGATTAGTGAACGGAGCTTTAGGTTAAGTTGAAGATATTAGCTATGAAGAAAATCATGGTCCACCTGATCAAATGCCACGAGTGATAATGTTTCGTTTTGAAAATTATTTTCATTCAACTTATGAAAATAGTGGTTGTGTTTCAATTCCACCTATAACTAAATTTTGGAAAATTGGAAATATTAATTGTTCAAGAAAACAATTTCCGTTACAATTAGCCTTTGCAATTACAATTCATAAGTCTCAAGGTTTAACCTTAGATAGAGCTGTTGTAGATATTGGAGAAAAGGAAACTTCTATTGGTTTAACATATGTTGCGTTGTCGAGAGTAAAAACTTTGGAAGGTTTAGCATTAAACAGAACATTTTCTTACGATAGATTTTGTAATATTAAAAATTCACATATGTTAAAGTGTAGAAAACAAGAAGAAACTTGAATGAGAAATTTTGTATCTGATTAAAAGTGTATCTAATTGCTGATTTAATTATTAATTAATTATGTTAATCTATTTTTTCTAATTATTTAATTATTAAATTTTTAAGTTTTTAAAAATAATTTTCTACTGTATTTTTTATATTTAAAAAAAAATAAATATAAAAAATCAAAATATTGAATTTTAGCCGTAAAATTATTTCGAAAAACCAAAATTTACTTTTTTTTTAACTAGCTAAAAGCATGGTTTGATGGTGATTCCTGAAGCTAAAATATAAATATTGTGATTATTTATTTGTACGTAATATTTTTTGTATTATGCTTCGCGATTCACCACAAAGCCATGCTTTTAGCTAGTTTCATTAATCTAATGGTTGTAAATGTTTTAATTATTATCAAGCATTTACAATATATACTGAACTTATATTACTGTATTTACATTATATTTATTAAATATTTTGTGCTTAAGAATGATTTAATTATGTATATTAATTTTTGTCTGAGATCTTTACATACTAACTAAAATTAGACACCGAGCTGTCAAAAAATATAAATCAGTACAACTTGACAGTTATGGTATTTAATTTCAAAGGCTTTGGCAGTAATTTAGTTTTTAGAATAACTAGTTCTGTATATTCGACAACAAATCTATGAAAAGGACACTTTAATTATATTTACTTGTATATCATTGATTCGAAAAATGATTATTTGGATCAAATAAAGTAATTTTTTATATTATTTCGTAATTATTATTTCTTTATAAGTAACTCGTTGAGTTTCTTCCAAGATTTTTGTATTATCAAATCGTAATTACTTTTGCTAGTAGATTGTACTATTTTTATGATTTTAATTAGCCTGACGAACCTTTCACTTCTTGTATCAGTATATTCAGAAGTTCCTAAACGAATTAACAAATAATTAATTTGATTCGATTTTAATATAATAAAATTTTTATATACTTTCGTCCACAAGGACAATGAAAATGCCCTTGGTCATGTAGGCCTATTTATGATTTTTTTATTTTGCTGTCGACTATATTCTTCCGATTTCAGTTCTATTAATTAAAGTTATTTGTTTGGAGATGCATTTTTATTATAAACCAGCTATCTAGTGACAAGGAGAGGTAACAAAATTCGTTATTCGGGAATTTTATGAGTTTGTCTTGATACTGACAAATTTCTAAAAATTATACTATACAAATTATTGACGACGTAGGCCTATGGAAGTTCACTCTAAACCTACATATTTCACAATACCTTCACTCAGGATAGCTCCATTTACAATGCTTGCAACTACTACTTGGTGATTAAGCCGACTTAGTTAAACACATGTTTATCATAACTATTTCTAGAACCAAAATACAAGTCGTCCTGTTACAGTTCGTATAAGGCAGAAGGCTGCTCAGTACATCAAAGCATTCGTGCGTACTGCGTCGCTACGCCTTTGATGTACATTTTTTTTATTGATTTCGTTTATAGTCAACTTCTGTCGATTCCAGTGAAGTGTGAAAACACATTTTACTTCTCCAGTTAGTTCGTTCATAGAACGCTTTCAGTTGACTGTGTAGCAACAATCTTCTTGCAT
Source organism: Magicicada septendecula (assembly GCA_034769895.1). Taxonomy (NCBI): domain Eukaryota; kingdom Metazoa; phylum Arthropoda; class Insecta; order Hemiptera; family Cicadidae; genus Magicicada; species Magicicada septendecula. The sequence continues at coordinate 953,393,285 of CM068367.1, forward strand.
TTATCACCTACTATTTATCTGCTCTTTCACCTACTATTTGGAACGCTGTGGCATTTTCGTCAGATTCAGTATTTTAGAGCACTATTTTTGGCCTCCTGATAAAATTAATTAGAATGTGGAATTTAAATTTGACGTAATTTTACTCTAAAGGAATACAATGGGCTCCATGGGTTTGTTATACAGAGAATAATGGTATACACTTCTTTACTCTTTGTGAAGGTATAAATTTATCTATTAAATTTAAAAATATTTAGGAAGTTAGAATGTACTTTATAATACACACAGAATTCAAAGTTATGATCTAAACAATTTTGGCAAGTTATGTGTTCATGTCAACAAATTTACACATTATTGTTTTTTAGTAAACATATTTTTCAAAACAAAATCACTAAAAACCCCTGAAACGTTATTTAAAATTTAATAGGTGTATGTACTACGAACAAAGTATTACATACTTTAACAGAGGAGGTAATAATAATGAGATCTAGAGTCCATTACAAACCCTCAGTCAAAATATTATGTAGCATTAAAATTTGCTGATGCTATTGTTCTTGCAGGAAGCAAAAAATTTAGAAAAGTTATCGAATGGTACGGAAAAATTAGTACAAGAGAACTTGTCGTAAAAATCAACAAAAGAAAACTAAAGTCAGAAAAGTTTTAGGGATTCTTGGTATTGTCAAATACTGGATTAGGAATCACGAGGAAAGTATACTCAATACGTGGAGCATTGTGCTATACGGATGCGAAACCTGGACTACAGGACAAATGACAGACGAGCAACAAAAGCGTTAGAATCTGGTTTTATTGAATAATTTTAAAAATAAAATTTTTAAATAGTATAACTTACATATGAGGCGGTTCTGGAAATAATGGGTGAGAGAAGAAGATAGTGGTGAACTATAAAGTGACACAAGACAGGTTTAGTGAACAGGAAAATATGCAGGGAAAGGCAGAGTTTAGAGTAACTAAGGATATTGTTGGGGACGTTGTAGTGGGACGTTATATATATGTGTGTGTGTGTGTGTGTGTGTGTGTGCGTGCGTGTGTGTGTGGAGAAAAAGAGCCTGGATGAGAATAGGAAGAGCTGGAGGTCCGCATCAAACCAGTCAGGTGACTAACGATACACAATGAATCAGTGTGCTATCGAGAAGATGAAAAATGTAATGAGTCAATTAAATAAAAAGACTCATAATAGATAGCTGTATTAATTTCATAAGTGGAAAATAAATTTGCATGTAAATTCAAGCATTATATTATTCTAGAAGCATTTGATGATTATAAATCTTTGATGAATTAAACACACTTATGAGATTTAAAACTGAACTAAAATGAAACTGATAAGTCATCTCTAGCATTCAGTTATCAGAGGACGGTTCGATTTGTGCAAGTATGCCTACAGTACGTAACGCATTTTAAATGAATGGCTTTTAAAGTTTAGCGTAGTATTTTATAATAGCTTCAACACAGAAACGTAGACCTACCTTATATTATGATAACGATACGTCTCATAACTATTGATTAATTGTATCGCTAAGAACAAACGATTAAGAGAGGATAAAACACTCTATATGTAAACATGTAAACATAAATTGCTTACACTTCAGAGAAAGAGAGGTCACGCCACGGTTATTCATACAATTAAATTCATTTAACCGTTGGAATTTTCTGTAATATGTAACAGTATGGACGTACACTCAGTTTTTGTACTGATATGTTCAACAATTTGGTAAATGACCATAATGTTCATCCTAAACTATATATTTTGTGTTTCTCTATATAATTAAAACTTCAACAAACCACGAGAACTTTCCGTATGATAGGGAAAATAAATTACTCATTAATTTCATCTGTAAGAAAGCCCATATTTTATTATTTTACACACATTTTGTATTAAATTATTAAACAGTTATTACAATTACTGAAATAAAAATAATATATAATAGCAAATAATGTGGGAATAATTTTCTACTAATTAAATGAAGAACAGTGATCACTAAGTAAATACATCCCCAATGCTATAAGGTATCCAACTTCTAGCGTCAACTGCATACTGTAATGTGTTACTACGCCAATCGTATGTACTAACCAATGGTAGCACTAAAATAATCATTAAGACGTAAATTTATTCGCGTATTGTTGAAATCAACTTAATTGAAAACCTGAATACTAAAATGAATGCCATAAAATATACATGATTATATTTAACAATCACAATCTAGTTGACTTTTAGTAATAAACGATATTCGTCTAATATTAAAATTACTACCAGCTCAGAATTTTCTTTATCGCCGTTTCAAATCCTTTTCTACCGCAAGGTGTAGAAGTTGAGCTAAGGTCTCGCCACCGTGGTCTCTGGATGTCCAGGGCTTTGGCTTCTTTCCACTGCCACTCCCCGCCCCTGCAGAGAGCACCTCACATTGTCCTCCCAAGTCACTCTTCTCCGGTCCCTGGGTCTTCTACCAGCAATTCTTGCCTCATACAGTTGTTTTAGAAGTCTATCCCCTTCCATCCTTTGAACGTGTCTAAACCAGTGCAACTGTGCTTTCTTAATTTGACCTTTCAAAGATACTGTCTTAAGACTCACTCTTGTAGTAGTGTTTCTGTCTCGATCTCTTCTCTTCTTTCCTTCAACCTTCCTGAGGTATCTCATCTCCACAGCTTGGAGAGAGTTTAGATGCTTCTCAGTTAGAGCCCACTTTTCAGCTCCATAGGTAAGAACTTGCACATACGTGTTTTTGAAAATGGTCACTTAACTTTCTTCGAAATTTCTGCCTTACCAATGAACTTGGTCTTTAGTGTATGTAAAAGTCTCGAGCCACTGCTTTTTCTTAAATAATTTTCCTATTGATTTTTCCATCTGAGCTAATTATAGAGCCTAAAAATGTAAAATCTTGGACTTGTTCCGGTTGCTTCCCTTCGATGGTAATCCGGTGTTGAGCTGGCTCTCAGGCAATCAGAATTTACACTGACTCTAAAAGATTTTCTTTTGCTACGTGTCCAGCAACTGAATGACTTCAATTTTTCATAGTAATGTAGTCATCTTTTGGATTTCCTATTTCATTAACCCTATTTTTGCGGGTCTATGTAGAACACGTTGTGCCTAATGAACCAAATCGCATCAAGATGTTACTAAATATTTTATTTGAAAATATTTAATATTAACGCTGCTATTAACATTAATGTTGAATTGTAGGTTTTTCGTACAAACCTAAAGCTGCATGTTATGTGGATTTTACAATCCCCTTTATACAACACAAGTGTATTGTAACTTAATAGAAAAAATCGTCTTTCCATCAGTTAACAGTATTTTTGTAGTTAATCGTCAATTCTTCTTTTTGTTTCTAACACAGATCTTCCATCTACCTTTAATAATATAGGCATGCCAACGGGATTGGCTGCATTCAGATCAACGGTACTATTTGATCGTTTCTAGTTCTTTTATATTTTCTAGACATCTGTTAGTAAAATTGACGTGAAAATGTTTTGACGCAATAAGTTTAAGATGCCATTTTTTGTAATGAGTTGTGTTTGGTTAATAGCTACTTTTTTCAACTTTTCTGTAGACCCTTGTGATTTCCTTCAAATCAGAGTAGGCGTGTTCCTGGTTAATCGTTAGCTGTAATTATATGTAATTAAATCTCTTTTATCAAACTATACTAGACGCTTACTGTCCAAGAAAGTTGTCGTGATTATTCTTGTAATACGTTTGAAATGGTCGTATAGGCCTACAACGTATTTAACTTGGACAACTGTTGAGCGTTTATTTCTAAACACAAACGGATAAACTGAGACAAGGCTTTCATCTCAGTGGCGTACCTAATTGTTTTTAATAATAACTTCTTAAAGTATTTGGCCATTATTGCCAGCAATGAAATTGGCCTATGAGGTAAAGATGAAACTTCTTGTCTCCCAGGTGATGCTGAGATGAATTTCCGTATCATGATAATGTCTGCTACATTTCTCTGTTTGGCCCACGTATTCACTCTGAATTTGTCATTGGTTAATTTTAAAATGTTGTATTTTTGAAAGTCATATCCATGTTTTTAATGCGTTTATTTGCAAAACCTTGAAGGCTATAATTTCCAACAGCGCAACACCGCCTGAAGAGCTTCAGTCAGCCACATATAACTGTTTCCTTTTCGTAAGGGTATTTAATTTGTGTGTAGTGTGATTTTAGCTGTCATTTATCTGTAAGTAATTTGCAGGTAAGTTTTTCACCTAAAGTTTACATTGCCGCTTTTGTGTAGACTGAGCACAGCCTATCTCTTTATAGAATCCTTGAAGTTTATAGAGCGCTTGTTGCTGTATAGTTATTCCGCTGTATTTTTTTATCAAACGTTCTTCAAATATTTTTGCCTTGATCAGTGGACATCAAAGTTTCAAGTTTTATATTAAGTTTGTTGGTTTGAATTTTCTGAGCGCTTTATTAAGAGATGGTTTGCTTAGTATTAATCTAAATCTCCGGAAATCATATCTGCTAAATAACGTTAGCGTTTTGGAAGGTACATGAAGAGATGTACTTCTTCCAGGTGTTCAAAAGTGACAGTACCTGTCGAGTGGAAGGTATAGTAGTGGTTTCCCATTCTGAGGGTATTTATATTAAGAAAACTAGAATTTTATTTTGATTCTGTGTATATTAGTTACATTTTGAGGTTTTAAATAAGAAATCTATTTTACATTTGAAAATTTATAATTCCCCATTAATTTCTGGTGTTAATGAAACAAAGGTATTTTTGTTGTTTACTTATTTAGCATTTTGCAATTCTTGGTAATTTGGTAATATTCTCTTAATATTTGCAATAATATATTCAGCTCTTGCTTTTTAATTTGAATATTGACTTTATGCCTGAATTACCCCCTGCGCCGTCTTGACTTGTATATATGTTTAACACTTTATAAAACCAACTGCCTCACATTTTTCTGTCTTCTTTGTGTGCTAAATACATTATTCTCTAATGGTCGTCTATTATTTTCTTATTTCTTTATACTCTGATTACATTCTCCAACGTTTAGCACTTCTGTAGTATGAAAGCTTTAAAGTTCTTCGTTTTTTTTTATTATTTAGACTTGATAAATTTTGCGCCTTGATATGTTCTTTTCTGGATTCGTACTTTTACCTTTCATGAAAATTCTTGCATTGTTAATAATAAATATCACCATTTTCTTCCATTTTTTGTTTTTTATCACCAGCAATTTTCCTTTTTTTTAATTATCGTTGAAAGACATTTGCCCCATTCATTTTCTAAAATTTAAATTTTTAGACGTTTCCATTCTTTTGAATGTTTTTTCTTTAGGTTCCTTTCATAATTCAATTTTTATGAATTCACACTACATCTTCATCTATATCTTTAGATATTTCTATCTACTTCTACAGAGATACCTTTACGTAAATATTCCTACAACTCTGTTTACATAGATATTTTACGTAGATAGATATAGGATTACTTTTATTATATTTATCTTTATAACTCAATTGCTTTATACTCAGTTATGCATTCCTTCGTGTGTTGTATTAAAATTCTTTGATATACTTTTGTACTTGCTAATTTCCTTAGTAGAAACGCAAGGTTCTGTATATAAAAATACGTTTTCACTACTGATATTCACAAAGGCTTCTCATTTCTTACAAACATCTTGTAGTCTATAGATATATATCATTTTATTATTATTTTAGATCAGATAGATGAAATTTTATTTTATGATCTTAAATGCTGTAGGAACAATTTAACACTTAGATTCTACATCGTAGCAGTGATTTTTAAAACTTTTTCTTCGAGTAATTCTTATACTTGTTCCATAATGTACTTTTTCTACTTACGATTTAAGCTATATGTCTAACTTTAACTTTTCTTTATTGTCTTTAGTGATTTACTTATTTATTTTAGAACATAATTTAAACATAATATTTATGTTTCTACATAACAATTTAGTTTTTGCATCACTTTTGAATTGTTATATAATGGTAAAATACACCCTAAAAATATAAAATAAAATATGGTATAAAGTATAGGCCTAAATACAATTTATTAATTTGCGTTTTGTTGTTTGCTTCTTCAGTTGTAGAAAGAAGATAGTGACAATGTATAAAACTGTTAGTGGATTTAGCAATCCGTTAATTATGAAAGTGAATGTCATCTAACTAGACTGTAAACTAATCACAAATTTATCGTGATAATTAGTGGTAAATAAATAAAAAGTACAATAAATGAGCAACAAAATAGGAATTAAAATATTTAGTAATCAGTTCGCTTAATATATTCTTGCTAAGCACACAGTCACTGGTGTAGCACAATTGACAGCCCGTGAATCTCAATGCGCATGCGTTTGCACGCATGTTTATGCCTAATTAGCACTCTTAGTATTCACGTGTTTGTTTTCTTAATTATTTCAATATTAACACTGCTGAGAGACTAGATACTTTCCTCCTTGAGACAATGAGTTTGAAATATGTGAGTTATGTGTAGAGGTGTTTGTATGTGTGTAGAGGTGTATGTGTGAGTTAATTGTAAAATATCCTTGTTGGATTTGAACACTAATTAGCCTCTCAACAAATTTTCCTGCTTTTACACGTAACTCAGTGAACGTTTGTCTACCATTCTAAAACATTTATTGTTTGTTTGAATCAAGTTTACTTCAACATTTTTGTTTGTTTTGCAGTTTGATATTTTAAATAATTATTTATATTTATATAAAATATTTATTTATATTTACAATTATATTCATATTTATATTTATTTATTTCTGAGTTACAAATATTATAAATATATATATTTATACTATAATTTGACTATTTACAAGTTTGTAAAATATAATTTTTCCTATCCTCTAATATACACAAATTTTACAAGTTGTGTAAGCTAACCGTCGAATGCGTTCAATATAAGCGCTTTGTTTACTGTCAAAAGAATTTAACTTTTTTATTTCGCAAAATTTGTTTATCAATATCAGTAGAATGTCTAAATGTATAAAGAAACCTAAAAGAATATCGCATACTTTAAGCTTATATATAGGCCTATATATTTATTTATTTATGTATTGCATACCTTACGCTGACATACAACTTCTTAAATATACGTAATTCGATTTTCCTGTTATAAATGTTGTTTATTAGTGTAATGTTTACAAGTTAATTTAAACATCGGTTTGTGCTAACAGGCTTGCAAAGTTGTCATACTCATCCCATAATTGTTTCAACCAGAATTCATAATTTTTTTAAAAATAAATATAATCTGTTTGATTTAAAATAAATGATTTCTTCTAGTATTATCATCTTTTAGTGTAAAAGAATTACGTTACATCCAGTAGCAGTTGAAGTATCTTTAATCCATTATACCTTTTCTAATGGACTGGATTTTGTTTAAGCTTGCCTTTCACTTATACACAACATTTATAATAGAAAAATGGAAATACGTTTGTTTAATTTTGTTTTGTTTTCTATTATGTATGAATATTAATTGTATGTTTACACTTCTATATTAAAATGTTTACAGTCAAGATAAAAAGATTATGACAAAATATTACAAAATTATATCTATAAATATAGATTCTATGTAAAAATATTAATGGACACAAAAACTGCAAAATATACAAAAATATTGGTGTACGCTAGCAACATTTACAGTATATAGGCTATATTGCGAATATATGCAAACTTTCACTTACATTTTTACGTCGTGTCGATAACTTATGATTATAGCTAGGAAGTGGGATTATTACTATTCAATTTATGTGACTTTTTTTTAATGTTGGAGACATAAAAAAGACAAGTGTGTAAGTAAAAGTGAATAATTTGTTTACTCAAGTGATTTTCCACACTTAATACGTTTTGCAAATTTATTATAAGTTTTGCGCTATTGTAAGTTCTTGTATAATATACTAATATTACGAAACTCATTTTTTTAAATGTATTGCAATAAACGTAATCAAAACCTTATATAAAATATAATTTTCTGCCTACGCTTTTCCTTTTAAAACTTCTTTGTAGTTGTGATCGTGTAAACAATGTGCGTATTTTCAGTCACCGATGTAATTTTGACACTAAGTAAATAGGACCTACGTCTTCGACTGAGGTACTCTGAGTTGATTTATGTGTTGGGCCTGATCCGTGAGTTTTTTTACATGACAGGTGTGTATTGCGTACTTTCTAAACTGATCCACGGCATTTCTTTAAGTGACAAGTATGGATTGCACGCTTCCTAACAAAGTTTCCTGAACAACACACCACAGGTGCAAAAAACATACACTATCTGTTAACATAAATCAAATTCAATTCCTGTTTAATGCAATAAAAGTTTGTGAAAACAAAATATTATTAACAAAAATATACACATAGAAAACATAAAACAAATTAAATTAGAAAAAACATTATAAGAATTACAGTTTCAGAAATGAATTTTATAAAGGAATTAACTTTTTCTTTTTCTTGTAAAAGATGTAACGCATCAGCTGTCAAAATTTAGTAATTTAGTTACGTCATTAATTCTTGGTCAGTAACAAATAAATGTCAAAATTACAACTGTTTTTGACTAGTGTTCATAAAATCCATGCTTTCTAATAAAGTGAGATACAAATGAGTCAGGAGTTGTAAAAATTGTATAAATTCCGGTAAAATGGTATGTTTATGTACAATTCAAATACAAATCTTTGAATATTGTAAAATGAAAGTTATAAAGAAAATTATTATAACTTACGTTCTTGGAGAAGTAGCATAAACGGTGCTATTTTGGCAACAACAGGGCAGTGGACTTTGCAACACTATTCGTTTATGATCTAGATGCCAATAGGACTGATTGAAAATTTCATCGATAATGATATCGTATTTCGACTAAGTACTTTCCCGTGTCAACTCACATTAAAATAAAAATTTTCACCGGGTCCCTGTGTCTAATATTCGTGTTTGAAAGACGTATCTATAACAAAAAAGTTGTTGCGCATCCAACTGGTGCACAACCGCTTAAATAGCAATCTACGTCTGTTGAGTGGCACCTGAGCAAGATTTCCTCACCAACGTTGTTGCGCATCCAACTGGTGCACAACCGCTTAAATAGCAATCTACGTCTGTTCAGTGGCACCTGAGCAACATTTTCTCACCAACGTTGTTGCGCATCCAACTGGTGCACAAACGCTTAAATAACATTCTACGTCTGTTCAGTGGCATCTGAGCAAGATTTCCTCACCAACGTTGTTGCGCATCCAACTGGTGCACAACCGACTAAATAGTATTCTACGTCTGTTCAGTGGCACCTTAGCAAGATTTCCTCACCAACGTTGTTGCGCATCCAACTGGTGCACAACCGCTTAAATAGCAATCTACGTCTGTTCAGTGGCACCTGAGCAAGATTTCCTCACCAACGTTGTTGCACACCAAACTGGTGCACGACCGATTAAATAGCATTCTACGTCTGCTCAGTGGCACCTGAGCAAGATTTCCTCACCAACGTTGTTGCGCAACCAACTGGTGCACAACCGCTTAAATAGCATTCTACGTCTGTTCAGTGGCACCTGAGTAAGATTCCCTCAACAACGTTGTTGAATGTATTTCATACATTAAAACCTTAAGAAATGACAAGAAATATGATGAGTTCATTCAATGCACTGAGTCTGATATTAGATCTAGTTCTTTAGTTTTGAAACCTCATCATCTATGAAAGACTATCATTTCCTCTCGTTACTATAAACAAATTTATTTTGAATTGTAAGACAATATTATTACTCGACTAGACGTACGATTTTCTTGCTTTGAGGAATTAAAATTTTTGAAGTTAGTTGACTCTAAAAACGTCTCTCAGTAACATGAAAAATTCCCGATTGATTCATTTATTTCTTTAATGCAAAAGTGTGGGCAGTATTTTAACAAAGACAATTAAAAACAGAACTTGAAATCATTTTCTGCTTGCCACAGAAGATACATTTCACAGCTTGAAATTACACAGATTAATAAAAAATAAGGATGATGGTGGTAAAAATGAAATTCTACCGGAAACATATTAATTATTTACTCTAATTTTAGCAATTCATTCCTGTAATTCTTCCGTAGAGAGAAGCTTTTTTGTCTTAAGAGAAGCAAAAGCTACTTGAGGAACCGCACGACACAAGATCTCTCTCTGCCGTTGCCTTAGTTTTAATTGAAAAGGTAATCCTTTGTAAATGAGAAAGTCGACCTACCCTTTCAAATCGATAACCTAGCATGATGCTGTTATCGACAATTTGGCAAAGAAGAAGGACCGTCCGTCGAGTGACTTTGCTGTACCAGTAAATTCATCGCAGCTTACAAAACATATTTCTACTCAGGAGTTTACTTGTTTGCTAGGAAAAAGGTAAGTTAATCTTCATTTTCTCTTCTAAGCATTATTTTTAGCGTGTACTAAAGATGCGCGTATATTTCTAATGAGATGTGTAAGTTGTAAAAAATAAAAAACAGCTCTTCTAAACATAATAGTGAAATAGCTATGACTATAATTGGAGGGGGGTATATTTTAACAAAGTGTATAGTCATGACTATATATATTTATGACTGAAAGCGTCTCAGATTATTGTCCCAGACAAGTACGTGTCAAGTCAAAAGATATGACCATTCAGATGTATTCCGTACAGGGGAAGAACGTGCTTAGTCCACGCGAGCCTGGAGAAAAACATGCCAGTCCACATCTGTTTTGTTGGCGTTTCTGTAAACCACAATTTTGTTGCTCTTGTTTACATTCTCTAACCTGTTGAAGTGCGTTTTAGAGGTTAGTAGCCAGTTTAAGACTGTATTATTCTGTAACGTACCGTGGACTGATTGTGTGTCTTTTAGTGTAAGTTTTTTGTATGTTTTCAATGAAAAGTGAAAAAACAAGTAGTGATAAAGATGCCAGAGTTACTTCAACAACTTCGAAGAAAAACCGGCGAATGTGGGATGTTGCAGCTGAACTCAACCTGCTAAGTCACAAGACTGGTCCTGGTTTCCGATGTAAGAAGAATTGTTTCCAAGAGGTAAGCCATATCATAACACAGATAATTAATAGAACGAATGAAATTAAGTCAAATGATAAACTTAATAATTACTTAGCTGGACTAATGAAAGTACTTCCTGTCGTTAGACGTAGACCTAGTGTGCCGAGTCTGAGAGATTCGGCGCGCATTCACCATATAACGTCAGGAAAACGTTAAAGGCAGTACGGTATTTGAAGCGGTTTAATTAGTGCTACACCCTAGCAGTGAAGATAGGCACTAATTCCAGTCAATCTAGAGCGCGCGATAAGTGCTGCACTCTAGTGCCCGCCTCGGTAGGCAAGCGAGGAGGCCGGAAACGGTATCAAGAAAGGTTTGTCTCGCATAAATGGTCGCCTAGATCGGCAGCTTATTTTCGTTTTCTCCGGACAGATGAAGAAAAATTCTTCCACCATTCTTCCCACTATGACAGGCTAGATCTGTATAGAACTGCGGGTTCCCCGAGCCAGTCGAGGAAACAGCCCAAAACCTGAACATGTAACACCTAGAACTTCTCTCACTTCATCTGCCGGGGGAGGAATTGCCATGACGAAGCACCAACACCTGTAATGTAGGCCACGAGATTGCCACTTCACCCCCATGGACAAAAATAAGGTGATCTCAACCCATTATATTCTTTACACGTAGTGATGCACTCAATAAGAGCCAGTGAACCAATTCTATCAGTCAACAACATGACTTTCAAGTTTTTAAACATTTTAAATGGATCCCCAACTAACGGGACAGTATAGTGCGTGAACTGGGAGGGAAATCATTTGTAAATTTTATTAATTTGTGTATAATCTGTTAGCTCAGGGGCTGACATGTATCTTTGGCAGTTCACCTTTCACACGTTCAATTCCTGCTTATTTTCAGTATAAGAGTTTCATTACTGCTTTTAAGTCTTTCATTCAATTTGTAATTTCTCTGTTTCAATTTAGTGTTCATTTTATATATATATTTTCTCATTTTAAAATTCAGTTTGGTTTATATAGGGATAGAAATTTCTGGGGTAGTTAAATAGATTCACAAGTTTAATCCTGTACTGGTGCCTGTTCATACAGTGTTAAACATGTTGTTAAGACAGGTTGAATTATGCACCGACTGGCAAATGAACTCTGGGCCAAAATTACTTTTTAAAAGGGTTATAAGATTCATGACATATTTCTATTTTCACAACTTAACAATATTTCTATATATATATTCTATTAATTAATTATGATAACTGGGGTGTTCCTTGTTTTCTAAAATTTTATTTCTCCCAGTATAAGAGCCCAGTGGGGCAGAATTTTATAATAGTATTAGGCACTTGGCCAAATTTTTAGAATTTATTATGTCCTGGGGACTACTGGAGTTGCATAAGCATAATCTAATACACATGTAATGTGTTATGCACAAATTAATAATTGTAATCCTAACATGGATTTCCATGAAATAGTTAATAAAGTACCTCATGGGGGTAAGAAAAGGGCGTGGCAAGAGATCTCTGTATAATTGTACTGTATTGTGGAACATGTGATGTATTGTATATTTGTGTGTGTATTTTGTGGGGTTATATGTATTGTACATTTAGGTGTATTTTTGGGGGAGTTAGATATAGGGTTTTTATAAAAGAAAAGATGGAACATAGGGTTATATATCCATTTAATTTTGATGACATTATTTTATTCTATCTCAATTAATTTTTGCTGAATATTTCTTCTAAGAAAGTAATTTATTTTAATTAACTTTAATAACAAGTATGTGGATTTGTCATTATTTAATTTTAATTAATTTGTTTGAGAATTTGTTATTCTAATTAATATTATCAAGAAGTCTATAAAAATTATCTCCATTAAGTTTCAATGGATCATTTTAAAGAGAACATAGAAAATAAATCTTATATTTATTAATAATTTACAGAAAACCTTACTTAAAGAAAATTAATGATTTTAATTTTTAATTCATTTAAAGAGAGATAGCAAATAAATTTTATATGTGTTAATGACTTTCAGGCGACATTGTTTAAAGAGAATAAATTATTTTAATTAACAATTTAAGGGGATAATAGATTCTGACTGTTATGTTTATTGATTTTGTTATTATTATTGTTTTTAAAGAGGAGATAGAATAATAAAAGGGATTTTATTAATTGTTTAATTTATGAGTTTTCATTGCAAGTCCCGTCTTACTAGATCCAGCGCATTTTTGGCTTCTCTAGGCTTTGGTCTAGTTCTAATTAACTTGTGGCCCCTCTTTTAAAACAAAAAAAAATTTTTTTTGTAATTTTCAAAAAAAATAATAATCTTTTTTTTTAACAGTCTAAGTTAAAGAGGGGTTACATTTGGTAGCAGAGCGTGGTTGAGATTAGTGTCAACCCGTGGGTCCTGTGGGTGTGACGGGGCTTGCAAACTCAGGAAACGTTTTGAGAGTTCTAATGGAACTTAGAAAATTTTTTTGAAAGGCCCTATATCTAATAGTGAATATTTCTGTTAGGTTTAAGGTTTTGTGTTTAAGATGTTTATGTACTTGCCCGCCTTGTATAGTTGAACCTACCGTTCAACCGTAGGTTGCCACGTGGTGAGAAATTTTGGAAGGGGACACTCCTTTGGAAACGCGACTTATCGCAGATCTGTGCTTGGGTGGAGATGGTTTGCGTATTACCTTGCCCATATTAAGGGAGGTGTTTTAATTATTCGGTATGGCCCGATCGGCAGTCGGTCTCCTCCGATATACGGTAGCCGAAGAAATATTTTTGAAAATTGTCGTTGGTCGGTGTTTTTGTCGTGTTGTGTGTTAGTGTGTGTGTCGCGTTCCATTTGTGTAGAGTTGTTGAGAGAGAGCAGTTCAGGTAAGTGGGCTGGGTCCTCGCAACGGTAGGGGGACCCGCAGTCTGCTTAATGGAAGAAACAGTACTTAAGATTTTCCTGTATTATTGTCATTATTTTGTAGGGTGTTATGTTTTTGTGGGAGTTATGTTTTGTTGATAGAGTATTGTGAATTGTTCAATTCTGGCGGCGCTATGCTTTCAGAAATTGCCCCACCCCCTTTCAGGAGTTCTCCAGAAACTTTCGGTGGTAGATGGATTTGATGACGACCAGCTGCTGGTTTTCTTGGATCTTGTCCTGCAGTTGGCAGATTTTCCGGGTGTATCCGATGGGGAGGTCTTGTCCCTTATATACCCGTATTGCCAGGGTTCGTTGGCAGGGTTGGTCACCAACACTCTGCGTCGGGGCGGCACTGTAGACGCTTTTCATGGGGAAGTGTTGGATTACTTCATACCCCATCGACGACGTTCACAGCTTAAGTTAAATTCATTCTATCGTTTACAGGCCAACGGAGAGGCGTTGGGGGACTTCGTGCAAGATGTACGGAAAGCTGCCCGGGTATTAAGAGTAGGGTTGTCCGAGACAGAAGTAATACAAGCGATTCTAGAAGGACTGAATCCCCAAGAGAGATCGCGTTTGATATTCGCGGACCGTCCACGTTGTTTCGCGGATCTGTGCCGGTTGTGTGTGGTCTCTAACACTGTCCGAGCAGGGGACGAGTCCCGGGGAAGAGGTGCTACGGAAGTCCAATACTTCAGTGGTTCGTTAGAAAGAGCCAAAAGGGACAAACATGGCAGTTGGAGAAAAACACAAGAGACTGTCAGAAAAACTGAATATTCCGGAGGTAATGGAGGCTACAAGGGGGTGACAAGTGACAAGTGAGAAGGCAGTAGCAACGGTTACAGCAAAGAAAAGAAATAAGTACGAAACTAATAGGGAAAGAAGAAGTTATATTAGTAAACCAACATCGGCAAGTAGGGAGCCTGTAGCAAGGCATTATTCCTATTCGGAGAAAAAAGAAACTTTAAAGCTTCCAGAGGAATTACCAGGGCCTAATAGAGTAGTGGATGAAGAAGGTGAGGAGAAAGAAGAAAAGCGAAGTAACTTCTGTGGATCAATACAAGACGACAAGAACACGTCTGTTGATACCGAATTACAGGACTCACAGAGGACGTCATGGTTGAATCCAGGTGTCGCAGAATTTGTTCCGGTATCTCCATCTCAGTTCATGGCGGATCCAGATCCGGTAACATCATCATCGCCTATGCCGGGAGATGAGAAGTCACTTGATGGTGGAGCTTTACCATCATCAGTAGAATTTAATTTAGACATTGCACATGGACCTGGACAGCTGGATTCCAGGTTGGGAAAGGTTGAGGAAGTTGTAGTGGCTGGGAGTGGTGAAGAAGAGGAATCGAAGGGAGAAGCAGAAGAGTGGTCTGCACATGCTACGCAGGGGAGTATAAGTGTAAGTGTTAGGGAGGCTGCAAGTGTTTCTGAGGTTGCGGATGGACAAGGGGATGTCCAGGCTGCAAGTGTGGTAGAAGTAGATGAGGTAGACGTTGAGGAGAAACTGGGTGGCAGCGTTGTGGAGTGTGTGAGTGAGAATGATGTAGTGTGTGAAGATATGCGGACGCTTTCTGTAAGTAGTGTTGAGGATTCCGAGGAGTGGAAAGAAGTCTCATGCGGACCAGGTGAGCAACTAGAGGAGGAAGATGTGCAGGGTCGTGATGGTGATTTGGATTATGTAGAGGAGAAAAAGGAAGAGGTGGAAGAAAGAGAACCAGGGGAAATTGTAGAAGAGAAGAAGGTAGAAGCAAAGGAGTTAGAGGTTGAGGATAATCCAAATCGGAGAAAAATTAGTCCGGTAAGTTGCCTTGATTCTAATTCAGAAGAAATAAATCAGTACAGATCAACACGAGATAGTTTCTCAGAGAGAGGTGTCCAAAAGGAACGGGTTCATAAAGTTCGCCATAAAAAGGTGAGAAGAAACGGTTAACGGGTAGCGGGTAGATGTTCCCCACAGTCCCAGTGGTGTTCGTCTACTTCAGGGTTGCGCCCCTGCCTCCGCGAGCCTTGGTTTTCTCCACCCAGCCTTATTTTCGGAGGGAACAATGTCCTTACCCTTAGTCCTAGCTATTGACCTTTCAATGATCCTTGCCCTGTTCATCTTCCCAATTTTCCTACCCCTCCCCTTAGAAAACAATATAAAAACCAAAAAAAAAAACAAATAAAAAAAATTAGAAAGGAAAAAGAAAAAATATCAGAGAGGAGTTAGAAAAGAAGTTAGTTGGAAGAGTTGTGACTAGGTTGGTTGTCATTTTATTATGGAGTGTGATAGGTTGGTGTAGTTTTCATTTTTCTTTGTTGTAGTTTGTCGTTGATTTTTGTAGGGTCGGGGCCATGCCGCATTCCCTGGTGATTTCTCTGGTAGGTTATTTTTTGGAATTAAGTGTAGGTAGTTAGACGATGTCGTACTGAAGTAAACCCCCCTTGATAGTTACGCAGTGTTTAAAGAGAGAAGGGATTGATGTTCGTGTGCCCTCTATGCGGTTTTCTCTGTCCGGCTGATCGGGGCCGTCCGCCCTAGTGTAGGGATGTTTTTTTTTTAAACCAGTCATATGTCAAGGACTGTGATGCCTTGTTTTGCAGCATATGGCTGGTCAGTCCAGATGTGGACAGTAGTGTTATGGGCACTCACATATCAAGGTAATAGACACCCTGTTTTGGTCTTCGGACGCGTATGTGAGTGGCAGCAGGAGGAGTAGGTGGTGGTCACCAGAGAGTGTGACGTGTTGGGGCGGTCCTGTGGGGGTTGGCCTGGCGGAGAGGGTCGCGTGGGGATGGTCGCAGTGGCGTTGAGATTTCCAGTCCTGAGAGGGGGGGGATAGAAATTGTCCTGAGTGGGTATTAGTTTGGGTCTCAGTTTGGGAGGCCTTGGAAGTCAGAACTCAGACGGCTCTTGATTGTGACGTCTTAAGTCTTTTCTCCTTCTTTCTCTTGTCGCTGTATGCTGACCCTGATTAAGTCAGCATGCAGTACCCTCACACACTACACTTCTTCTTCTTTCCTCTTACTTCGTTTTCGCCCTGAGCCTCTGTTCTCCCGAGAGCGGTTAAATTTCTGAGATTTCCTAGGACTAGCCAAGAGGCTGTGAGTTAGCCTTGGGGCAACTATGTTGCCCTTTTGGGGTGAGGGTGTGCCGAGTCTGGGAGATTCGGCGCGCATTCACCATATAACGTCAGGAAAACGTTAAAGGCAGTACGGTATTTGAAGCGGTTTAATTAGTGCTACACCCTAGCAGTGAAGATAGGCACTAATTCCAGTCAATCTAGAGCGCGCGATAAGTGCTGCACTCTAGTGCCCGCCTCGGTAGGCAAGCGAGGAGGCCGGAAACGGTATCAAAAAAGGTTTGTCTCGCATAAATGGTCGCCTAGATCGGCAGCTTATTTTCGTTTTCTCCGGACAGATGAAGAAAAATTCTTCCACCATTCTTCCCACTATGACAGGCTAGATCTGTATAGAACTGCGGGTTCCCCGAGCCAGTCGAGGAAACAGCCCAAAACCTGAACATGTAACACCTAGAACTTCTCTAACTTCATCTGCCGGGGGGGAATTGCCATGACGAAGCACCAACACCTGTAATGTAGGCCACGAGATTGCCACTTCACCCCCATGGACAAAAATAAGGTGATCTCAACCCATTATATTCTTTACACGTAGTGATGCACTCAGTAAGAGCCAGTGAACCAATTCTATCAGTCAACAACATGACTTTCAAGTTTTTAAATATTTTAATTGGATCCCCAATTAACGGGACAGTATAGTGCGTGAACTGGGAGGGAAATCATTTGTAAATTTTATTAATTTGTGTATAATCTGTTAGCTCAGGGGCTGACATGTATCTTTGGCAGTTCACCTTTCACACGTTCAATTCCTGCTTATTTTCAGTATAAGAGTTTCATTACTGCTTTTAAGTCTTTCATTCAATTTGTAATTTCTCTGTTTCAATTTAGTGTTCATTTTATATATATATTTTCTCATTTTAAAATTCAGTTTGGTTTATATAGGGATAGAAATTTCTGGGGTAGTTAAATAGATTCACAAGTTTAATCCTGTACTGGTGCCTGTTCATACAGTGTTAAACATGTTGTTAAGACAGGTTGAATTATGCACCGACTGGCAAATGAACTCTGGGCCAAAATTACTTTTTAAAAGGGTTATAAGATTCATGACATATTTCTATTTTCACAACTTAACAATATTTCTATATATATATTCTATTAATTAATTATGATAACTGGGGTGTTCCTTGTTTTCTAAAATTTTATTTCTCCCAGTATAAGAGCCCAGTGGGGCAGAATTTTATAATAGTATTAGGCACTTGGCCAAATTTTTAGAATTTATTATGTCCTGGGGACTACTGGACTTGCATAAGCATAATCTAATACACACGTAATGTGTTATGCACAAATTAAGAATTGTAATCCTAACATGGATTTCCATGAAATAGTTAATAAAGTACCTCATGGGGGTAAGAAAAGGGCGTGGCAAGAGATCTCTGTATAATTGTACTGTATTGTGGAACATGTGATGTATTGTATATTTGTGTGTGTATTTTGTGGGGTTATACGTATTGTACATTTAGGTGTATTTTTGGGGGAGTTAGATATAGGGTTTTTATAAAAGAAAAGATGGAACATAGGGTTATATATCCATTTAATTTTGATGACATTATTTTATTCTATCTCAATTAATTTTTGCTGAATATTTCTTCTAAGAAAGTAATTTATTTTAATTAACTTTAATAACAAGTATGTGGATTTGTCATTATTTAATTTTAATTAATTTGTTTGAGAATTTGTTATTCTAATTAATATTATCAAGAAGTCTATAAAAATTATCTCCATTAAGTTTCAATGGATCATTTTAAAGAGAACATAGAAAATAAATCTTATATTTATTAATAATTTACAGAAAACCTTACTTAAAGAAAATTAATGATTTTAATTTTTAATTCATTTAAAGAGAGATAGCAAATAAATTTTATATGTGTTAATTATAGTAAAAAATAAAACCATAAAATAGTTTTTGTGATTTCCACTCGTCAATTTATTAAAATTATAAAACCATGACAGCTGTTTCGGCAACACAGTGCCTTCATCAGATGGTATAAGCTGACTAATTTTCGTACAAACAATACAGAATATAAAATATAATACAAGTGCTGTTGTATAGAGAGCGATAGTAATCTCGTGTCAATAAGATTTATACACATTACACAAATATATAACATAACATATACCAAGTCTATTTATACAAAGTAAGCAGAGGCGAGCTATTTAGATCTAACTGATCATTTAATAATACATTTTAATATTTGTGTTTATTAATTTCAAGGGTTTCTAATAAATCAAGCTTTGGACCTTTATCAGATAAATGTAAAATTTCAAAATTGTCATTATAACTATGGTCTTTTTCTAACAAGTGATTTGCATAATTTGATTTGCCATCATTATATCTAAAACTATAATTGTGACCATACATTCTTTTTTCGAAAGATCTACCTGTCTGTCCGATATACACTTTATTACAAGACCCACAGGATAATTTGTATACACCAGACTTTTGCAGTTTACCTGTTTTACTCTTATTATTTTTAATATATTTTCCCAAAGAAGACTGCGTCTTAAAAGCTATATTTACATTCCTTTGCGTGAAATATTTACCAATATTATCAGAAGCAGAACCTATGTAAGTGAGAGTGTGATATCTTTTAATCTGTGTTGAGGGAGGGTAAACTAGTTTTAAAGCTTGTGAATAAAATTTTTTGTTTAACAAGTGATCTATGAGGCTAGGTTGGTAACCATTGTTGACAGCTATTTGTTTAATAATGTTAAGTTCTGATTGGAAATTTGAGTTTGATAACGGAATACTAACTAGTCTGTGGATAAAACTGTGAAAAGCAGCCAATTTATGTGAGTATGGATGTGTGGAAGTAATGTGTATTGTCATATCTGTATGTGTAGGCTTATGAAAAATACCGAAGTCTAATTTATTATTGCATTTTGTTATTGTAAGGTCTAAAAAATTGATACTATTGTTATCTTCTAATTCTAAGGTAAAGCTAATATTTTTGTGTAAATTGTTAATAAAATTAAGAAAGATCTGTAATTGTCTACGTGTACCTAGAAAATTTGCTAAAATATCGTCCACATATCTATACCAAAAAATAAACAATTTGAAATAAGGGTGTGCTCTAATTTTAGTTTCTATGTAGTCCATAAAGATTTCAGCTGCCAAAGGGCTAAGTGGATTTCCCACTGCAAGCCCTTCTTTGCCAATATAGATCTTTCCATTAAATTCAAAGTAGTTTTGATTAAGGCAAACCTTCAGTAAATTCAAGATATCCTCTCTCATAAAGGGGTTATTACAATTTTCAATTTACAATTTTATATTCTGTATTGTTTGTACGAAAATTAGTCAGCTTATACCATCTGATGAAGGCACTGTGTTGCCGAAACAGCTGTCATGGTTTTATAATTTTAATAAATTGACGAGTGGAAATCACAAAAACTATTTTATGGTTTTATTTTTTACTATAATTTACAATGGATTTTCACCAAGTAAAGGCATCAAGCATTAATTATATGTGTTAATGATTTTCAGGTGACATTGTTTAAAGAGTATAAATTATTTTAATTAACAATTTAAGGGGATAATAGATTCTGACTGTTATGTTTATTGATTTTGTTATTATTATTGTTTTTAAAGAGGAGATAGAATAATAAAAGGGATTTTATTAATTGTTTAATTTATGAGTTTTCATTGCAAGTCCCGTCTCACTGGATCCAGCGCATTTTTGGCTTCTCTAGGCTTTGGTCTAGTTCTAATTAACTTGTGGCCCCTCTTTTCAAAAAAAATAATCTTTTTTTTTAACAGTCTAAGTTAAAGAGGGGTTACACTAGGAACAAAGAAAGGGAGGTAATTTATCGTGATCTCAATGTCTTACCGTGTTCGGTTTCTGAGTAATGGAAAGCTTACTGAGGTGCCTGTCTGCAGGCAAGCTTTCATTTCTCTACATAGAATTGGTAAAGGAAAATTGTAATTTCTTCTCAAAGCACTTAAAATGTCAGGAAATCCACTAGAAGACTTGCGGGGCAAAAATGAAAATTGCAAACACACAATTACAGATGAGACAAAAAAGAATCATTCATGATAACGTTGAAAGCCTAAAAGGTAAAGAAAGTCGCTACAGTCTTAATAGTCAACTAAAACCTACTTATCGGCAGAATTAAATGTTAAAAAACTCTGTGACATGTTTAAGGAAAAACATACTAATCTAAAAATTTTGTATGAAACTTACAGGAGTATTTTTAATTACGATTTTACTATAAATAAGTTTCAGATACCCAAGAACTGAGATATGCTCAAAGTGTGGTTTGTTCCAACCCAAAAAAGAGCCTTCAAGCAGAACTGTTAACGCCTAAGGAAGATTCATTAATTATTTTGTGACTCGTGTTCTGGACAGAACAAGAATAATGTTTTATTCAAACTCTATCATCATTTGGTACACAAAGAACGCCGATTGAAGAAGGTGACATGCTTTCCCGATTTGGGTACATTCTTATAATGATTGTGATAAAAACTGTGGTTTAATTAAAAATAAACCCTGTGACCAAATTGCCTGAGGATTGGGCTAAAGTTATTACAAATGCAAGAAATAAGCCATCCCAGTTCGAAGTGTTTGAAGTAAAACAGGAAATGTTGAGATCATCAACATGTCATTTGAACAAACTGTAGAGTAAGAAATAAGGCTGCAAGACTCGCCCCATTAGAGTATTCCCGATTAAAGAAAATATACCTGAATTCATGAGATTTAGAACACTGTATGGTGAGCCTTGGATAGATAATCCAATACTGCCTCCAATTTAACGGAGAAGGAAACCAACAGTGAAAAACAACCGACGAGAGATGAAGTACTATAAAGAAATCTTTATACTTCCAGATGAATCATGCGACGGTAAGAATTACTAAGCTAGGTCTTTTAAATATCATATAATCAGCAAAAGATGCACTTCAATAAGCAGCGCAACTATTTATTCAATTAAATATCGATTATCGATCGATGTCAATTGTTATATTAGGTAATTTTTATTGTGGCCGTGGTGTAGGTTGTTAAAATTCGTAATTCGTTACTTAGCCGAATAAATAGTTGTGACGCTTATTAAAGTCCAGCTTCAGCATAATTTAAACTTTGATATTTAAAGTCATAAGTCTACTTTTTTCCATCTATATAAATCACCAATGGTATACTGTATTCGTTTATGTCCATAAAACAATTATGATCTTACATGGCCTTACAGAAAATGTTCTGGCTTTAACTATTCATACATTGTCTTTTTTGGCCTACTAATTCAAGTTGTTTTTGTAGAACCCTTGTAGATATCAAAAGGAGAAATATGCAGATTTGCAACACTTGAAGAAATTTTTGCAGTACAGGAGCAATTAAATATTTCACAGAGCCACAACACCTTACTTAAAAAGACTCAAAACTTTGCTAAGCAACAACTGTATTTTAAGAGGATATGTACTTGTTTAATTAACAAATCTTTGTTGTAATATATAAGTGATTTCAATGATGTTGCAACTGGAGTAAAGTTTATTTCAGGAAAAAACGTGCTATGTCCTACATTATTAAATTTTCGATATCAAAATAATATTAAAGCAAAACAGTAATAACATTATTTAATATTAATATTAATATTAAAAATTATATTATTATATTAAAATAATATTTTAATGATTTTTTTCCTTCTTGCTTTGATGATGAGTTATGCATAAGCAAAATTTATATTTAAAGGCATCATTCAGCCCCATTATCATCAACCAACAGTAAAAGCAACACAACCACAAGTAAATTAGGAGACAACGAATCAATATGGTTGACGATGATGTGTTTTATGTGTTATTGACTGCGTTCTTTCCATTTGTTGCTTCCTACACGTTTCGAGGGATCCGTTCAAACATCTTTGTGATACATGTGTGTCTGTTTCTAAGTTTCTATGTGCCTGGCATGTAACATAACAGGACCTATATTCCTAGCCAAACAAGAGACTGATAACGTTGAACGTATTAATAATAAGCCCAAGGCCCGAACTTATTAATAATGATTTGCAATTAATATTTCAAAATCATGATTGAGATGAATCTTGGCTTGATTGGCTGCGAAATTAATATAGATTAAGGTTGCGATTTGCAGGTAACTTAGTATTATTTTCTTCTTCTGTAGGTAAACTTTGTAGACTGTTAAAGCAGCGCCTTAATAAGGGAAATAAAGTCGATGTTATTCTAAATTGGACGAAAACAGAAGTCCTGATTAATGTTATAAATGGAATGGGAGCAAATATTAATATACAATAATTTGACTGAATATGCCTGGGACTACACCTACTTAGGACGAAGAAGTTCTTTTCATAATTCAACAAACAAGAAGTTGAATTGTGGAATTGTGCATTAGCCTGGCGGATATAGCCTACTCGGCAATAAGCCAAATATTGTTTTATTTAGTTAAGTTTGAAATCTAAGGTAATACATACATTCACACTCCTGTCCTTGTGCCCAATTATAATCAACCAACAGCAAAAGCAACCCAGTCACAGTTATTTAATAGACAACTAGTCAGCTTGGTTCACGATCATGTATATTTTAGGTGCTATTGACTTTCAATTTTACAGAAATGATTTTTTCTCATGGCGCTGTGACATGGAGTCTCTCGAAAAACATTCTATAGAAATTAGTTACTCGTCACAGATGTATGGAAAGAAACATTTTATAACAAACCAGAATAGATCGTTTGTATTCCTCTGTAGTCATGGAAAGACGAAATCGTTCATCCTTGTTTCTCTGGTGTAACGTGCACGCGTCTAGCACAGAACAGAAGTTATTAGAAGAACATGGCAGAGTCTTTTCATGGAGCTGGGATGCTTGACAGAGGTAGGTGCTGACAGAGTGTTAATAATGATGGAACATATAGAATAATGGTATTTGCCTTACCCACGATGGGCAGACTTAGTTCCTTCAGGCTTCAGCCTGGCGGAGGTTTTTGCACAATATTAGGTCGTCTTGGCTAATAATAATAATAAACAACATTAGTAGTAGTAGTAGTAGTAGTAGTAGTAGTAGTAGTAGTAGTAGTAGTAGTAGTAGTAGTAGTAGTAGTAGTAGTAGCGTGTCTTGGAGTATTTCTGTGGTGCCTCAAGACTGATTCGTCCCGAACAGCTGCTGGCAGGAATTTCACAGAGTAGCGGTATGCTGATATAAGTGATGGTTGTTTATATGCTGGTTTCAAAATCTTATTTGTTTTCGTCACGTAATTACAGAACACAAGTCTACAGTTAAAAAAGTGTTAGATCGCTTAACTTTCTGCATTAAAGAGATAATTACGTTTTAAAATGTAATTTTAATGCTGCCTAATTAACGTTATCAAAATAGGCTAATAGACAGAGTACTCTAATTTCTGCCATTGTAGGTAGATCACAATTTTATCAGCTTTAAACTCCTTTTATTGTAAGCATGTATTATTTTAAATGAAAATATAATTGTAAGGCTAAACTAGTTACAGTATTTGACATGCATTTCAGACTAAAGTACACAATATTGTGTATATATGAAATGAAATATAATTTTTAATTATTAATAGATCCTAAATACTAATTATTATTTATATACAGATAATATAATAAAACTGTCTCTTTTGTTTATGTTAAATTTTAAACTATTCAAAAGCAAATTGAAACACAATTTATTTTGTGTAAGTTTGAATGTTTAAGTTAGCTTATAAACAGGAAAGTGCGAATTTAGGACTTTGGTCCAGAAATTGGTTACTTTCCAATTTCACAAGAACTAGTGATTAGTCTGAACACTTAATCATGTATCAAATGTTATTTACACAGAGCTGTAACAGCAGGGCCTCTCAAATTATCACACTGGGGAACACACAGGAATGTAACTAAAGTCGTATGCCAAAGAAAATCCTGAAGGCACAGGTGTATTAAAGCAGAAAGAGAGGTCGACCTAGGATAAGATGGTTGGATGATGTGCTGGAAGATCTCATAAGAATGGAAGTGAGGGGTTACGCTGAGACGGCAACGGTGAGGAGACGTTGTAGAAGATTGGTGTTGGAAGCCAAGGTTCACGTTGGGTTGTAATGCTAAAAGAGATATAGGCCTAACTAAAGTGAAGTAGACCTATTTCTTGTATATTCGGTCAGAACCAAGGAAAATTCTTGATAATGACAACCAATTTTTACTGTGTACATTAGTAACAGAGTTTTTATTATTATTTTTTATTTATACTATGGTTTGCGTACTCAGTTTACCCTTTTCCTTCTCTGAGGTCTGGTTCAGAATTGTGCCGATTCGAAAGCGTCAATGAGACACATGAAATGATGAACTCCTTAATAATTTTTTTTAAGAAATCTTTTAATATTTTTCTTTATAAATTATGTTTTATAGAAACACAAAAATGTGTAAATAATGTTTTTAAATTATAATTATCTGACTTTAAATGTATCTTAAAATTTTCGATTACTGGCATTGTAGACATAGACATCGCGATATGTACTGTCTAAAGTCACAAAACTTTCTCAACTTAATAAGTGGGAACATTTTTCCTTTAGTTCACGCGGAACGTTACTTCAAGACTTTACGGGATAGATCAGTGAAAAAACTTGCTCACTTACACGCTTGGATAACGGATGTGTAGTACAATTATTGTTAACTGTAATGTGTGCAGAGCTTCTAACATAGTCTGAAAAATTTATCAATATTGCGTCCACAATTTGCTACTTATAATTAAATGTTTGTAATAATAAATATTCAACCCTGTG
Organism: Magicicada septendecula; assembly: GCA_034769895.1. Classification (NCBI taxonomy): domain Eukaryota; kingdom Metazoa; phylum Arthropoda; class Insecta; order Hemiptera; family Cicadidae; genus Magicicada; species Magicicada septendecula. Next base: position 953,418,950 of record CM068367.1, read on the forward strand.
ATGGTTTTCAGCTGAATAATGAGCAAATTGAGATTAATAGTTTTCCTTTGTCCAAACTATGAGCTTTGTCCAAACTTAGCCCATAAGCTATGACTTTATCTATCACCTGAGTTATAGATATAATATTTTAAGTCAAATTATACTAAACTCAATTTTATAACTGTGATTTTATAATCAGACTTTTCATAACTCATCGCACTCGCTATGAAACGATTTTTAATTAATAAATAATAACAAAGCAATTCTATTTCAAAGTTAAATACATTTTTTAAATATAAAGCCACGTGTGTAGTCAATATTTGATTTGAACTTATGTTTTATTAAGAAATGTATTAATATATCCCATTATAAATTATGTTTTATAGAAACACCAAAAACGTGTACACGAGAGACAAGATAAGAAGAGGAGAGGAACTAGAACAAAAAGACGAGAGGACGCAAGGACAGCCACATGCAGCTACATCCAGCCGTACATCATCACGACTAGAGGTCCACGTCAGAACTCAGCATCCAGGAGACGGAGCGAGGAATTTCAACGACGCAGAGACAGAGAAGGTGATACCGAAGAGGATCAACAAACTCGAGAGTCCAGATGACGGTAACAACAAAGTTAAATGGTTGCAGAAAAATGCAGGTGAAATCAGACATTTATTTAATATTATAAATGACCCTGAGGTCTATTGAGAAAAGCTCTAGTTTCCATATACAAGTTTACAAGAACATTAATATATTTTTAAATTTGCATAATGAATAAATAATTGTTCAAAATATAATTGAGAATAGAGAATATAACTGTAATAATCTCATAAATAAATGGTCAAGGAAGAACCATATTTTTATTATATTTTGTAATTGATTAGATGAGTAATTTCAAATATGAGAGTTACGTAATTAGAAGACTGTTAATTAATTGAGACATTAAATAATAGAATCAATTAAAGTAATAAATGTTCTCTATTATATTTTAATAAATATTTAATTAATTAAAAGTTTTATTAAGTGGTATATATTAAAAACCACACTTGTGAAGACAAGATGAATATGAAATTTTATACGTATTAATCACGTTTTTGTAATAATTATATGTGTTATATGTTATATGTTTGTGTAATATTTCAGGTCATATATGATTTATGTATGTGTATACTATGTCTTAGAAATATAAGAAATAAGATTTAAACACGTTATAAGTGCATTATATTCAGATTGAATATAAGGGTTCAAATAATAATTAACCCACATTAAACAATTAATAACATGATAATTTGAATTTTTAAAGAATAAATCAAATGAATATGATTTTATTAAAACAGTCGTACTAATTTCACAACCAGTACTAAATCCTCTGTACTCTTTATTTGTATTAAAACTTATAACGTTATTCACGTGCTTATCCACACTCAATCAATGACCAAAGCCTGCGACCCAGCCGGAGAACATCAAGGTAAATACTGCAGAAGAAGAGTACACCTCCGAGACGTGGGAATTAAAAGGATATATACATATCTCCATGTTTCAACTTCCTTTTATAAAAACCCTATATCTATACTCCCCACCAAAAATACACCTAAATGTACAATACATATAACCCCCCAAAATGCACACACAAATATACAAAACATCACATGTTCCACAATACAAATACACTATACAATACCATACAATACAATATATAAAGATCTCTTGCCACGCCCTTTTCTTACCCCCATGATATATATTATTAATTCTTTTATAGATATCCCTGTTAGGATTACAATATTTACTTGGCTCATTACACATCATATGTATTAGATTATGCTTATGCACTTCAGTAGTCCCCAGGATATAATAAATTCAAAAAATTTGGCTAAGTGCCTAATACTGTTATACAATTCTGCCCCACTGGGCTCTATTACTGTGAGAAATAAAAAATATTTAAAACAATGAACACCCCCCAGTTATCATAATTAATTAAGAGAATTTATATATATAGAAACATTGCTAAGTAGTGATAATAGAAATATGGCATGAATATTATAACCATATGAAAAATACTTTTGGCCCAGAGACCGACATGTTAGTTTGCCAGTTGATGCATAATTTAACCTGTCTCAACAACACGTTCAACATTGTATGGACATGCATCCATTCAGGATGAAACTTGTGAAAATGCACCTAACTACCCCAGAAAATGTCTATACAATAAGAACCAAACTGAATTTAAAATTTAGAATATATATATATAAAGACTACTAAATTGAACTCGATAATTTACCAATAGACTGAATGACTTAAAAGCAGTAAAGAAACACATATACTGAAATAAGAGGGAATTATACGTTTGAATGTAGAACTGTCTAAGATACATCCCAGTCTCTGAGCTGACAATTTTACAAGAAATTTAATAAAATTTACAAATAATTTTACACCCAGTTCACACACTAAACTGTCCCATCAATTGGGGATCCAATTAAATGTTTAAAAACTTGAAAGTGTTGTGGTTGATAGATAGAACTGGTTCACTGGGTATTACTGAGTGCTGACTCTACGTGTACATAATACATTGGTTTGACATCACCTGATATTTGTCCATGGGGTGCGGTGGCAATCTCGTGGCTTACATTACAGGTGTTGGTGTGGCTTCCTGGCTATCCCTCCGGTAGACGAAAAGAGAGCTTTATGGTGTTACAAGTTCAGGTCATGTTGTAGGCATTTTCTCGACTTGTTCGATGGACCCTGATTACACAACATTATATATATCAGCCAGGGTACACAACACAATGCCCCAGAGAAGTTGGCACACCCCCCCAAAATACATATATAAAGTTAACATAGCTTTAGAGCTACTTAAATGTAAAACTTGACAAAGTTATATGGCCAACATGCCCTACTTGAAAATATTTAGTACAGTAAATCTTCATAATAATAACTTCACCCAATGTGGGTTACCATGTTTGCATTTTTGATAGTTAATTATGGCTTGTTACAATTTCATAAACTTTATACCTAGTCTGAATTTTTAGGTACCACGTGGTCAAGAAGTAATCTGATTACATCGTCTTTACTATATTAATTAATACGATTTGGTTATTATATGACTTTCAATTGGTACCCCAGTAAGCTTCCTGATATGAATTTAATATAGTTTTATTGGTTTTTAAAAATTCTACCTTCAAATTACTCATTGCACAATACCACGCGGTGCATCAAGGTTTATCAGAAATCCACTTATTTAGGCTTATTATACAAGACTTTCTTTAGTGAAACATTATATACCATTAATATGAAAGTATAGGCGAGACTTACCGCAGTCGTGTATTTGTCTAGCCTGACATGGTGTGAAGGCTTGAAGGTGTTAATATCTTCATCTTACCGGAGAAGAACAAGGCAGCCATTATCGTTGAAAGTAGAAGCCAGACAGACTTAAACAGAAAAACTCCTGTCCATCTCGCTTGCCTACAGAGCTTGGCACTAGATGCCAGCACGTCTCAGGCACTTAATCAGCAGAGAATTAGTGCCTTATCTTCGCTACAAGAGGGCAGCATCGATAAAAGCGCTATAAATTAGTACTGCGTTTAACTTACAGGCGGGTATTTACTGGTTTTGCGCCGTCTCTCCACTAGAGTTCGGCACACCCTCACCCCAAAAGGGCAACATATTTGCCCCAAGGCTAACTCACAGCCTCTTGGCTAGTCCTAGGAAATCTCAGAAATTTAACCGCTTTTGGGAGAACAGAGGCTCAGAAAGAAAACGAAGTAAGAGGAAAGAAGAAGAAGTGTAGTGTGTGAGGGTACTGCATGCTGACTTGATCAGGGTCGGCATACCGCACAAGAGAAAGAAGGAGAAAAGACGAAAGACGTCGAAATCAAGAGCGCCGTCTGAGTTCTGACCTCCCAAGGTCTCCCCAAACTGAGACCCAAACTTGATACCTACTCAGGACAACTACTACCCCCCCTTTCTCACAGGACTGGAAATCTCAACGCCATTGCAGCCATCCTCCTGCGACCCTCTCCGCCAGGCCACTCCACACGACCGCCCCAACACGTCACACTCTCTGGTGACCACCACCTACTCCTCCGGCTGCCACTCACATACGCGTCCGAAGACCAAAAAAAGGTATCTATTACCTTGATATGTGAGTGCCCATAACACTACTGTCCACATCTGGACTGACCAGCCATATGCTGCAAAACAAGGCATCACAATCCTTGACATATGTAACTGGCTTATAAAAAAAAAATCCCTACACTAGGGCGGACGGCCCCTATTAGCCAGACAGAGAAAACCGCATAGAAGGCACGCGAACATCTTCCCTTCTCTTACTCTACAATACTGCATAACTAGCTAGGGGGGGGGGTTTACTTCAGCGCGGCATCGCCTAACAACACACATTTAGTAAAAATAACCTACCACAGAAATCAACTGGGGAATGCGGCATGGCCAGGACCCTACATAAATCAGCAATAAACTACAACAAAGAAAATGAAAACATCAACCAACAATTTAACACTAACCTCCCTACACCAACGTAGTCACAACTCTTCCAACTAACTTCTTTTCTAACTCCTCTCTGATATTTTTTCCTTTTTCATTTTCTAATTTTTTTTGTTTCTTTTCCTTTCTAATTTTTTTTTATTTGTTTTTTGGTTTTTATTTGTTTTCTAAGGGGAGGGGTAGGAAAATTGGGAAGATGAAAAGGGCAAGGAACATTAAAATGTCAATAGCTAGGACTAAGGGTAAGGACATGGTTCCCTCCGAAAATAAGGATGGGTGGAGAAAACCAAGGCTCGCGGAGGCAGGGGCGCAACCCTGAAGTAGACGAACACCACTGGGACTGTGGGGAACATCTACCCGCTACCCGTTAACCGCTTTGTCTCACCTTTTTATGACGAACTTTAGCAACTCGTTCCTTTTGGACGTCACTCTCTGAGAAACTATCTCGTGTTGAGCAGTACTGATTTATTTCTTCTAAATTAGAATCAAGGTAACTTACCAGACTACTTTTACCCCGATTTGGATTATCCTGAACCTCTAACTCCTCTGCTTCTACCTTCTTCTCTTCTACTATTTCTTCCACCTCTTCCTTTTTCTCCTCTACATAATCCAAATCACCATCACGACACTGCACATCTTCATCCTCTAGTTGCCCACCTGGTCCACCTGAAACTTCTTTCCATTCCTCGGAATCCTCAACACTACTTACAGAAAGCGTCTGCACATCTTCACACACTACGTCATTCTCACTCACACACTCCACAACGCTGCCTCCCCGTTTCTCCCCAACTTCTACCTCATCTACTTCTACCACACCTGCAGCCTGGACATCCCCTTGTCCATCCGCAACCTCAGAAACACTTGCAGCCTCCCTAACACTTACTCTTATACTCCCCTGCGTAGCATGTGCAGACCACTCTTCTGCCTCCTCCTTCCATTCCTCTTCTTCACCACTCTCAGCAACTACAACTTCCTCAACCTTTCCCAACCTGGAATCCAGCTGTCCAGGTCCATGTGCAATGTCTAAATTAAATTCTACTAACGATGGTAAAGCTCCACCATCAAGTGACTTCTCATCTCCCGGCGTAGGCGACGATGATGTTACCGGATCTGGATCCCTCACGAACAACACAGGAACAAATTCTGCGACCTCTGGATTCAACCATGACGTCCTCTCTGAGTCCTGTACTGATCCCCAGAAGCTACTTCGCTTTTCTTCTTTCTTCTCATCTTCTTCATCCACAACTCTATTAGGCACTGGTAATTCCTCTGGAACCTTCAAAGTTTCCTTACTCTCCAAATAGGAATAACTTGCTACCGGCTCCCGACTTGCCGATGTTGGTTTACTAAAGTAACTTCTTCTTTCCCTGTTCGTTTCGTACTTATTTATTTTATCGTCTGTAACCGTTGCTACAGTCTTCTCACTTGCCACCCCCCTGTAGCCTCCTTTACCTCCGGAATATTCAGTTTTTCTTCAACCGCCATGTTTGTCTCTTTTGGCTCCTCCTGACGAACCACTGGAGTATTGGACATCCGTAGCACCTCTTCCCCGGTACTCGTCCCCTGCTCGGACAGTATTAGAAACAACACACAAGCGGCATAAATCCGCAAAACAACGTGGACGTTCTGCGAATATCAAACGCGATCTCTCTTGGGGATTCAGTCCTTCCAGAATTACTTGTATGACTTCCGTCTCGGGTAACCCTAATCTTAATACCCGGGCAGCTTTCCGTATATCCTGCACGAAGTCCCCCAACGCCTCTCCGTTCGCCTGTAAACGATAGAATGAATCCCACTTAAGCTGGGAACGTCGTCGGTGGGGTATGAAGTAATCCAACACTTCCCCATGAAAAGCGTCGACAGTGCCGCCCCGACGCAGAGTGTTGGTGACCAACCCTGCCAACGAACCCTGGCAATACGGGTATATAAGGGACAAGACCTCCCCATCGGATACACCCGGATAATCTGCCAACTGCAGGACAAGGTCCAAGAAGACCAGCAGCTGATCCTCCTCAAATCCATCTACCACCGAAAGTTTCTGGAGAACTCCTGAAAGGGGGTGGGGCAATTTCTGAAAGCATAGCGCCGCCAGAATTGAACAATTCAAAATACACAATCAACAAAACATAACCCCCACAAAACACCTGACACCCTACAAAATAATGACAATCAAAAAACACAGGAATCAGAAAAACTCGAGTACTAAACCTTCCTTCAAGTAGACTGCGGGTCCACCTACCGTTGCGAGGACCTAGCCCACTACCTGAACTGCTCTCTCTTCAACGACTCTACACAAATGGAACGCGACACACACACAAACACACAACACGACAAAAACGCCGACCAACGAAAATTTTCAAAATCTTTCAATACTTCTTCGGCTACCGTATATCGGAGGAGACCGACTGCCGATCGGGCCATACCGCATAATAAAAAAAAAGCACCTCCCCAAATATGGGCAAGGTAATACTCCAACCATCTCCACCGAGGCACAGATCTGCGATAAGTCCCGTTTCCCAAGGAATGTCCCCTTCTAAAATTTCTCACCACGTGGCACTATCAACTATTCAAGGCGGGCAGTGCATGTACATATATAACACAAAACCTTAAACCTAACAAAATATTTTCACTTTTAGATATAGGGCCTTCCAAAATTTTTCTAAGTTCCATTAGAACTCCCAAAATGTTTCCTGAGTTTGCAAGCCCCGTCACACCCACAGGACCCACGGGTTGACCCTAATCTCAACCACGCTCTGCTACCAAATGTAACCCCTCTTTAACTTAGGCAGTAAAAAAAAAAAGATTAATTTTTTTTTTTTTTTTTTTTTTGAAAACAGGGGCCACAAGTTAATTAGAACTAAAGCCTAGAGAAGCCAAAAATGCGCTGGATCCAGTGAGACGGGACTTGCAATGAAAACTCATAAATTAAACAATTAATAAATCCCTTTTATTATTCTATCTCACTTGGTAAACAAAATTAATAACAAAATAAAAAACACAACAGTCATAATCTATAATTCCCTTAAATTGTCAATTAAAATAAAGTATACTCTCTCAACAAGGTCACCTGAAAATATTTATTAACACCTATAAAATAATTTGCTATCTCTCTTTACAAATGAAGGAAATTTTAAAATCATTACTATCCTTGAAATAAAGTTTCCGGTAAAATATTAATAATATATAAAATTTATTTTATATGTTCTCTTTAGAATGATCCATTGAACTTAATGGAGGTAAATTGTATAGACTCCTTGATAATATTAATTATAATAATAAATTCTCAATGAAATTAAATAAATTTTAAAGGGTGACAATTCATATACTTGTTATTAAATTTAATTAAAATAAATTATTTTCTTAAAGAAATAATCAGCAAAGATTAATTGAGATAGAATAAATACTTGTTATAAAAAATTAAAAGGATATATACATATCTCCATGTTTCAACTTCCTTTTATAAAAACCCTATATCTAAACTCCCCACCAAAAATACACCTAAATGTACAATACATATAACCCCCCAAAATGCACACACAAATATACAAAACATCACATGTTCCACAATACAAATACACTATACAATACCATACAATACAATATATAAAGATCTCTTGCCACGCCCTTTTCTTACCCCCATGATATATATTATTAGTTCTTTTATAGATATCCCTGTTAGGATTACAATATTTACTTGGCTCATTACACATCATATGTATTAGATTATGCTTATGCACTTCAGTAGTCCCCAGGATATAATAAATTCAAAAAATTTGGCTAAGTGCCTAATACTGTTATACAATTCTGCCCCACTGGGCTCTATTACTGTGAGAAATAAAAAATATTTAAAACAATGAACACCCCCCAGTTATCATAATTAATTAAGAGAATTTATATATATAGAAACATTGCTAAGTAGTGATAATAGAAATATGGCATGAATATTATAACCCTATGAAAAATACTTTTGGCCCAGAGACCGACATGTTAGTTTGCCAGTTGATGCATAATTTAACCTGTCTCAACAACACGTTCAACATTGTATGGACATGCATCCATTCAGGATGAAACTTGTAAAAATGCACCTAACTACCCCAGAAATTTCTATACAATAAGAACCAAACTGAATTTAAAATTTAGAATATATATATATAAAGACTACTAAATTGAACCCGATAATTTACCAATAGACTGAATGACTTAAAAGCAGTAAAGAAACACATATACTGAAATAAGAGGGAATTATACGTTTGAATGTAGAACTGTCTAAGATACATGCCAGTCTCTGAGCTGACAATTTTACAAGAAATTTAATAAAATTTACAAATAATTTTACACCCAGTTCACACACTAAACTGTCCCATCAATTGGGGATCCAATTAAATGTTTAAAAACTTGAAAGTGTTGTGGTTGATAGATAGAACTGGTTCACTGGGTATTATTGAGTGCTGACTCTACGTGTACATAATACATTGGTTTGACATCACCTGATATTTGTCCATGGGGTGCGGTGGCAATCTCGTGGCTTACATTACAGGTGTTGGTGTGGCTTCCTGGCTATCCCTCCGGTAGACGAAAAGAGAGCTTTATGGTGTTACAAGTTCAGGTCATGTTGTAGGCATTTTCTCGACTTGTTCGATGGACCCTGATTACACAACATTATATATATCAGCCAGGGTACACAACACAATGCCCCAGAGAAGTTGGCACACCCCCCCAAAATACATATATAAAGTTAACATAGCTTTAGAGCTACTTAAATGTAAAACTTGACAAAGTTATATGGCCAACATGCCCTACTTGAAAATATTTAGTACAGTAAATCTTCATAATAATAACTTCACCCAATGCGGGTTACCATGTTTGCATTTTTGATAGTTAATTATGGCTTGTTACAATTTCATAAACTTTATACCTAGTCTGAATTTTTAGGTACCACGTGGTCAAGAAGTAATCTGATTACATCGTCTTTACTATATTAATTAATACGATTTGGTTATTATATGACTTTCAATTGGTACCCCAGTAAGCTTCCTGATATGAATTTAATATAGTTTTATTGGTTTTTAAAAATTCTACCTTCAAATTACTCATTGCACAATACCACGCGGTGCATCAAGGTTTATCAGAAATCCACTTATTTAGGCTTATTATACAAGACTTTCTTTAGTGAAACATTATATACCATTAATATGAAAGTATAGGCGAGACTTACCGCAGTCGTGTATTTGTCTAGCCTGACATGGTGTGAAGGCTTGAAGGTGTTAATATCTTCATCTTACCGGAGAAGAACAAGGCAGCCATTATCGTTGAAAGTAGAAGCCAGACAGACTTAAACAGAAAAACTCCTGTCCATCTCGCTTGCCTACAGAGCTTGGCACTAGATGCCAGCACGTCTCAGGCACTTAATCAGCAGAGAATTAGTGCCTTATCTTCGCTACAAGAGGGCAGCATCGATAAAAGCGCTATAAATTAGTACTGCGTTTAACTTACAGGCGGGTATTTACTGGTTTTGCGCCGTCTCTCCACTAGAGTTCGGCACAAGGCTAAATCTGAAAAATGCAGTAGGAAATTGTGCGCTTAGCCACTTTGTGCAGTTTCAACGAGTGAAATGCATTACTATCTAAGTTATATTACGCTGGCTCGTGTGTGTAGTGTCCATGATCATTTAATTTCACTGTCTTAGAGTTAAGAGACATTCAGTTGTGTCTTAGTTTTAGAAATGTGTGTTCCTGTGTATGGTCATACAGAGGGGAGACAGAAGGGGAGAGAAAAATCCATGATATAAAAGAAACAGCTGACGTGTTGCCCGGTTATTGTTGTGTTTAATTGTTTATGTTTTAAGATTATAATATACTACGGTGTCAAATTGCTTTCTGACTAATTTAACAAGGAAAATACTGAAATTGTTACTGGTAAAAGAAAGAAGACAATGCATTACACAACGCAATATAAAAAAAATGTTAATTTAGAATAGCCTGTGAAAGGAACATCCCGTGTTGACTCAAAAGGAAATAATCGACCTGACGTATCGCTGTGGGAGAACTGCAAGTATGTTGCTAAAGACTTATATCTAGTTTTAGTTTACTAATTTTTAGTTAAAAATTATTTTTTATGTTTTAATTATGAAAGGAATTTCCTCTTCTGTTGAAACATCATATCCACAAGTCATGCTGAATTGTATGTTCGTGAACAATATTTATACTTCTTCTTCTTCTTCTTCTTCTTCTTCTTCTTCTTCTTCTTCTTCTTCTTCTTCTTCTTCTTCTTCTTCTTCTTCTTCTTCTTCTTCTTCTTCTTCAGCGGCGCAACAACCCATTACTGAGTCAAGGCCTCCTTTAACAGCCTCCGCCATTTGTCCCGGTCAAGTGCAGCTGCTCTCCAATTCCGGGTCCCAAGGATACGGCGTGCATCGTAGTTCACACCATCTTCCCAACGTCGTTTGGGTCTACCAACTCTCCTGGTGCCATAGATCTGTTCTGGGAGTGCCTTTCTTGGTATTTAATTCTCCCCCATTCAGATCACGTGTCCAGCCCACCTGAGTCTACCAAGTTTTATAATTTTCACAATATCTGGATCATTCAGAAGAGTGTTCAGTTCTTGGTTGGTTCTTTTCCTGCGGAGGATTTTGCGTTCATGAACCAGCAGGCTTGACTCAGACTTCCTAGAAATTGTCCAGGTCTCAGAACCATAGGTGAGAACTGGGCGGATCAGTGTTTTATACAAAAGCAGCTTGATGCTCCTGGAAATTATTCTGCTCTGGAACATGGGTCTGAGACCAATGAAGCACCTATTAGCTGAGGTGATTCTTCGCTTTATTTCTTCTGTTGTTTCCCCATCGGAGTCAACTTGGAATCCTAAATAAACAAAGTTGTTGACTTTTTCGAAGGAATAGGTGCCAATTTGGATGTGCTCTCCTCCTCTAGCCTCCTGTCCTGTGGCCATGTATTTTGTCTTGCTTTCATTTATTATGAGACCCAGCCTCCTTGCGGGACCTTCAAGAGCAAGAAAGGCTTTAGTGACTGCTCGAAAGGACCTCCCGATTATATCTAGGTCATCGGCGTATCCTAGCACCTGCACCAACCTGTTGAATATAGTCCCGGAGGAATCTATTCCAGCATCTCTCATAGCTTTTCCTAAGGCAAGAATGAAGAGAAGCCAAGCAAGAGCATCGCCCTGGAGGACTCCCTTTCCATAGTCAAACTCTCCGGATAAGTCATTCTGAATCCTCACCATGCCCTTCACTGTCAGCGTTGTCATCCTACACAATCTTATTAAGTTCTTTAGTATGCCCAGTTCTTCAAGAGCAGTGTAAACTTCTTTTCTGTCAATGCTGTCGTATGCATTTCTGAAATCTATGAAGAGGTGATGGGTTTGTAGCTTATGTTCCCTACCTTTCTCCAGAATGTGTCGGAGTGTGAAAACCTGGTCTATTGTCGATTTTCCTCTTCTAAATCCGCACTGATATCGACCAATTACCCGATCAGCATGTGGAAGCAGTTTTTGGTACAATATGTTGGACATTATTTAAATACGCCACAGGAAGAAGAGAAATGCCTCTGTAATTGTTACAGTCTAGTTGATATAATAATTATAAGAATAATTATATGCAGAACAAAAACGTAAGGCATGGGAAAATGAGATTTTACTTTTATACTGTGTTTCTCGTGATGACAAAAAAAAGTTGGCCTTATTCCATTCCTACTAAACGGTTTTTGTAATTTTAATTCTTCAAAGTATTTACAAGCTTAATGTTTCTACCTTAAGGCTAATACAAGCTTAAGCTTAATATAAAAGTATAATGTCTATAAATGAGCCAGATACTTTGTCCTGATTTAGACGTTCTGATAACGATAATGACCAAACAGTTATTTGTAAATTTTCTTTCAGTTGCCTCACTGGAGCGCAGTAGATAACGAAAAAAGAGGAATTAAAAGTTAGTGACAAAGGAATAATGTTTATGAACCTTCCTGATGTAGAAAGTATCAGGCATGCGAGAAAGTCTTTCTAAACATTCATGCAACGTTAGCGAATGAGTTAGCCGAGTGACTAACCTGTTATGGCAAGAGAAATTTCCATTTGAATTGCATGAGCATAAACAAACCTGGTAATGCCAAATTAGGATAGATTTTAGTTGCTGTAAAGTACCGTATTTCATGTTTTTAAGGGCAGTCCGACCCGGAAAATTTTTTTTATTTTCAATTTTGGGGTTTTAATTGATTATTATTCTCTGAAATCTCCTCTTTACAACCATATATAACACTAAGAATAAAAAAAATTATTTGCCTTTGAAAAAAATGTTTCTGTAACATATGTTCCGGCCTTTTTCCGACAAAATTGAGTGACTTTTGAAATATTACTGTTCACACATAGTAATTTTATCTAAGTTACGAGTGAAATTTCATTCTGTGCAATTTTTAGGTTGGCTACTCTGCTGTAGTGTTTTATAGTCAGCTGTTTGTGTGTTCTGTTTACTTGGTTATGTTTTGAAGTAAGTTGTACAACAGTTGTAGTTACTATTATTTCGTTTAGTTTGAAGTGAAGTGAAGTCAGTGTGTGTTTTCATACAGTAAAATATTGATTGAAGTGATCATCATGGGAAATAAAAAGAAGATTGGGTCAAGAAATTCTTGTTACAAAGTAAGAAAAGGTGGTGGAAAATTTAAGGCTAGAGAACATAGCACACCATCTCCTGTGTCTACTACCTCTCAGACTTCTTCAAGATCCAAAGAAAAGCTTGGTAAGAACTTTTCTTACTATGAGAGCAAAAAGGAAAACTTGGAATACCAAATACTTGATCTAGGCCAATTTGAAACCACACTAAGAGAGGTAGCAGTTTGTAAGTTATGTCATAGTTACCTAAAGTTGTCAACCAAAACCTTGGTGGGTCTTGTGACGGAAATTACTATTTCTTGCACAGTATGTGACCAATCTAATAAAAGTTTTAAAAACTGTGATAAAGTATGCATGCCAGAAATCAATAATGAAATAGGCCTAAAGCAAGACCAAACTTTTTATGATTTAAACCTAAGGTTAGTATATGGTTTATGGACCATTGGGAAAGGCGAAACTCCAGCGCAGTCACTTTGTGGAATATTGAACCTACCTGCTCCTCCGTCGAAGTTCAAAAAGCATGAGGCTTTCTTGGGCCGTATTTGTGAAGACCTGTGTAAACAACAGATGGAAATAGCAGTGGAAGAAGCTGTCAGTGAGACTGAGGATCCAGGTAGTAGAAAACTTTGTGTTGCAGTAGACGGCTCATGGCAAAGAAGAGGCCATGTTTCACTGAATGGCATAGTTTCGGTGACTTTTGTCGATACAGGCAAAGTTTTAGATGTACATGTTTTGAGTAAATATTGCCTGTGTCCTGATAAGAACAATAAAGTGCATTTAGAATCCTGCAAAGCTAACTATGTAGGAACTAGTGGAGGGATGGAAGTCGATGGTGCCCTAAACATTTTTCACAGGTCGACTTTGCTGTATAATGTGAAATATACAGAGTATTTGGGAGACGGTGACACCAGTGCTTTTTTAACAGTTAGTAATTCTATGCCATATGGCCCAGATGAAGTCACAAAAAAGCTGGAATATGTAGGACACATCCAGAAAAGAATGGGAACAAGGCTTCGTAAATTGAAAGAGAAAAAAAGAGGGGTTGAGTTAGCGGATGGTAAAAAGCTGGGTGGAAAAAATCGTTTGACAGATGCTGCAATTCAAAAATTGCAGATATTTTATGGCTTGGCAATTCGAAGAAACACAAAGAGTGTACAAGATATGAGGACAGCTGTGTGGGCCATTTATTTTCATGTACAATCAACCAATGCCAAACCTACTCACAACCTGTGCCCAAAGGATGAAGACACTTGGTGCAAGTTCAACCAGTCTCTCCGAACAAAAGAACACTATGACCACCAAAAACATTTCCACCTGCCAGAAGCTGTGATGTTAGAGATGAAACCCATTTTCAGAGACCTTTCTGAAACTAGCCTCTTAGAAAAATGCCTCTCAGGTAAATCTCAAAATCCAAATGAGTCACTGAATAATGTGATTTGGGCACGTATCTCGAAAAGAACATTTGTTTCTATAGAAACCTTGAAGTTTGGAACATTTGAGGCAGTTTCAACCTACAATGAGGGTTATGTCACTAAAATTAAAATTATGGAACATTTAGGGTTGCCAGCTGGCTCTTACATGGTGAAAGATATGAAAAAACTTGATATAGCTCGTGTTCGCAAGGCGGAACAGGCTGCGTTGGACCTTGAAAAAAAATCCGACAGGGCAGACGTTTGGGAAAAAGGAAGTTAGAAGACTTATATGAGGATGAGGAGGACCAGGACAACCCATCCTACAGTTCTGGGCATTACTAGTATAACTATTCTTGTAAGTATGCCTACTTTTTGTTCAGCCCTCACTGTTTTCTGCGTTTTCTGAAAATATGCTTTTTGACAATTTTGATGTAAGCTGTAGCAAATACTAATAGAGATATCATTACCAAATTTTTTTGTATCTTTTTGACAACAATTACTAGTTCCGTACGGAAGGGTTTTACAAAATTTACATCCCAGGCTGAGAAAAAATTTTTTAGTAAATTGTTTTTAATTAAAATTGTAAGTACTTTTTAAAAAAAATTAAAAAATATATTATTTTAATTTTATTTTGAAAACCCTCCGTACGGAACTAGATAAGGAGCCAACCTTCAAAATAAAAAAAAAATTAAGTTGTTACCTCTTATAGTTTTTGAGATATCATGCATAAAGTTAACATTGAGTTTATATGCGGGTCGGACTGCCTTAACAAAAAGTGATGAAAAGAGTACTCAACAAAAGAGTACCGGTACTTGAATCTAGTAACTAAGTAGGCCTAAAAACTTAAAGAAATATATTCGGATCTAGATGATAAGTAAATTTTACTGAAAGTTTTCTTATAATATATTATGTTCTCTGACGTATGGTATTTCTGAGATTGACACTTATTACATGTACGAGGAATTGGAGTTATAAATAAAGAGAGATTTTTCAGTGAAGTTACTAAAAAGGTGCATGTGCCAAACAATTATCCATCAGCGTACGGCTAAAACGTTTTGTTAAAAAACGAAGGGCATATTAGATTTAGAAAAAAACCGATGACTCTATCAATGTAATTGTAATAGAGTTTATTTAAAATTTTCTTTTTTTTCCAGTGCAAGAATAATTTTAAATCGCGATTAAAAATACTGTTAACGTATTTGAAATCCACAACTTACAGGATGGTTCAGCAATGTTTTTACGTATGCTGGCCTACCATGAAAGAGTAGCGGTGGAGAGACTAAATGAGGTGTTTTCATTTTTAATGCAGTGCATTTATTGGCGTTGTATGGGGAACTTCCGCTGTTTTGCGAGTTTTGATCTTTAGGAGATTTGGTCTCTCTTGGAAAATTCAAAAGGTCGAACAGGGTCATTCGTTTATGCAGTATCCAAATAAATTTCTTGTGGCTGTCTTTGAATTGCAAGAAATTCATGACAGTAAAACATGTTGGCCTAATTTTTACAAAATCATGTTATCGGCTGAAACGTACAGACAAAATGTAGCTTGAAAAAAGAAGGTGTCCTTTAAAACCTATCAGTAAATACAAATCACACATTCAAATTAACATGCTGAAATTATAATCTATGTTCGATTATTATTTACTTAGATTTCATATTTCTGTCTCTAGACTGGAAACTGTTCACAAAATGTATTTGTCACTACGAAACTTGTATTGTTTATATACAACACTTTTAGAAGAAAGTTAATGGATAGTGTTTAAAAGTTAATCCTATATAATTGATCTCATATTGTTAAATGATTTACATATGAGAAAGTGGTTACAAGTTGCATAGTTGCTCTAAATATCCTATTGTTCCCATTAAACATTCTTAACCTAAACGTTTAGTGGGTTTTACATTAGAAACGGATGTTAAAACTGTATCATACAAAAGTAGTATGATAATGCTACTTCCACGTCTTCTATGTAGCGGCAGTGTGAATTGTGTCACTGTGAGACTGTAGATACAGTTCGTACGTGAAATTAAGTGATTATTGAGCAAAATACTGTACAAAGGTAATTAAACATGTATGTGCAGCTGTAACACACATGCAAACATGTGCCTACTTTAAAACATTTATATCTGGAGAAGTAGATAAGGCGTTGATTCTAAACCTACAGGGCTCTCACTCGAATCCGATGAAACACTTGTGATGTTCATTCTACGTGTTACATTACAATACGCGTTAGTGCTCCCCCCGTATATACCTGTATAGGCCACTATCCTAGTGAAGTCTTCACCGTTTATTGTAATCACAATGGAACACTAGCCTACCTTTTGATAACAGTAAACTAATGATAACAGTAACTGAAGGTTTTGGCACTCTTACAGTACTTTATGTACGTAATCTAGGCTAACAGTATAGTACTGTAGATTGAATACTATTTATGACAATCAGATGTGATGAATGATGAATGTTGATATTTATGAGAATAATTTATGGAGTATTCAGATCGATCTCTTAGAATGTGATTACATTTTCTTTTATCACAAATAAAATTATATTTAATATTTACGTTATTCTTGTAATAGTATTTAAACATTTAGAAAATATTCTTTAACATGCTCACATTTAACTTTAACATGCTAACATTCTTTAAAATTTTACACTTTGCTTAAAACACACATATTCGTGGCAGTGGGAAAAGTCTGTGTAGCTATGTGGGAAAAACAACTTTTATTGGCCTGGCAACACTGCTTTTTCGTTTTGTCTATTTAGTTAGACGTTGAATCAGTTTACTGCCCTGGGAGTGCGAGGTGTACGGGAGTGAGCCGGGCACCATGAAGTTCTCACTTCAGTAAAATACGTAACGAAAAATATATTAATATACAGTAGGCTACTTATGAAATTCTTGTACGAACCTTGTTGGCGTCGTAACGTTAGCTCTTCAAAATGAAAGTAACTCGTCATCATTAAAACTTGACACAAATTAAAAACACAGCAGATAAATTTTAAAGAAGGTGTTTTGCTTCAACACAGGCGTAGGGTATTATTTTTACGGTGTATTTGATTACATAATAATACCGTAAGTATAGTATTTTTACACGCGTCATTAAACATACGTCCAAAAACGAAGTTAAATTTTGAAAACAAACATTATAGCATAGTAATATCTAAATAAGGAAAACGTAGTGTCATTAAAGATGCAATTTATAAACAAGTTTCAGACACTGTACTGCAGTTACGTTAACTAACAAATCAAGTCATCTATACTCAATCGCCCGCTGTTTTTTATGAGAAGGTCATTAACAAATCTCTCGTATTCGTAATGTTTTTTTGACAGTCTTTATTTTTCTGTTTGACATATTCGCGCAGGATCTCTAAAACTTCTCTTTTTCGCCATACAGTCAAACTTTCTTGAGAGACATCTCCATCGACTTCACATGCTTGTGCTTGTCTTAGTTAGACGTAGAATCAATTGCATCAGAAACGTCGTCCTCAGTGAATATCGCTGCTGTGTTCATCTATTGCCATCCAATCATCGTACTCCTCTCTCGCCATGTTCCGAGGTTGGATTTTCCTTCGAAGACTTCTTCCACAATGAAGCCTTTACACCTACTTTAATAAACCCGCCTCGTTTAATACAGTTTTTAATGGCATTTTTGGACACCTTTTAGAGTTCTAACTTGGTCACCATTTTATTGGCAAGAAGGGTCACTACTTTAATGGTTTTTAACAATATGCTACCACTGTGTTGTTTTTTTCAGTTGCCTACAAGTGAAACAATCTTATGATCAACAACTTTATCATATTTAATTAACCACTCATTAAATATAGCTGCCGTCCTTCAAGCTTTATAATTAGAACAACACTCGCCTGGTGAGTATTCACTCCTTTAAAGGGCTTTTTCCTTTTCCACACAAAGTGGCACAAAGTAATAAATAATGCGTTTGTCAGAAGTTAACCTTTATCATGTTCGTTCTTGAATAAATACGTTTGCTGAGGTAAGACGCGATAGTAAACATTTACAAGAAGAATATGTTGAAGAAATCTTCCGACATCCGTTGTTTACCCAGTTTTCCGTAAAGTCGGCGTCTTTCTGTTGACCACGGATTCGTTTGAAGACAATGATCTCTCTTTTCTTCCAATAAAGAAACTAACCATTTATGGCAACAAAATTGCCTTTTCCCATGTTTCGAGCAAGTTACTCAGCTTTGTGGCACAGTAATAGACTGTTAACGCGAGTATCTTAATCACAAACATTTTTGAATAAAAAGTTTAATGCTGTTCAAACTTTTAAATATTTTTCATTTCGATTTCTTTTGATTTGTAGTTTATTGTTTTGTTTTAAGGCTGTCAAAAAACTACTACATTTTTACTCAATAAAGGATGTGATATTTTACCTGAGTAACTGCATTTCTTTAACTCGTTTTCTGCACTTACGAAGTTGTTCTAAAATTAGTAGTTTTTTTTTATGTTCCGCCATTTTCCGCTAAGAAAACACTACCGAATTATATAATGGCGGAAAAAACACGCCATATGAACTTAACACGTGTGACATGTGTAGTTAATAATGATGTACATGTTAACTACAGGATGTAAATGTACAGTAACAGGAAATGGAAGATAAATTAGTCAGTTCAGATAGAATTTCAATAAAAGCCGCATAGCCTAACCTGAGCTGTGATACTAATGTTATAAAGATAGATCGATAGATGGAGATAGGGAGAGGGAGAGTGAGAGAGAGAGAGACGAAGAGAATGAGAGAGGGAATGAGAGAGAGAAAGTGAGAGAGAGAATGTGTGTGTGTGTGTGTGTGTGTGTGTGTGTGTGTGTGTGTGTGTGTGTGTGTGTGTGTGTGTGTGTGTGTGTGTGTGTGTGTGTGTGTGTGTGTGTGTGTGTGTGTGTGTGTGTGTGTGTGTGTGAATGAGTGAACAAAGCGTTATAGAATGTAGTTGAGATGACTCCTGAATTACGCTGTATAAAGAGTAACCGGCTTGAAGTCAGCTTCAATTTATCATACACACTGTAGGCCTACTACATAAAACTGAAAAGAAGGTTATGCAAACAGCAAAATAATATTACGTTTGCTAAAGCTGTGATTCCAATAAACGGTGTATTTTAAACCAAGTATATACATCCGTTCAGGACTCTGTGAAATTTATAAAATAAACCATTTGATAACATTATTCATGATTGCAATAAACGGCGACCACTGTAGTTGAAGTGACAGTGTTACCCAGTGGACACAATGCCTAGATTTAAATATCTGCTATTAAGTCGTGACGAGAAAACTTATGTGAAGCCATACAATCCAGTTTAATTAGCGGAAAAATTTAGTTTTATAAAGTTATAAGTATTTTTACAGTAAAAACTTCTGAGGGAGTATTTGCAGTTTAGTGAATTTTTAAATTTCGTTCTATGGTGTGATCTCTGATCCAGCACAAGTGACAGATAAATTTGATATTTCACTCAGGTTCAAAAACAGAGATCATGCAAATGTATTTCTTGCGTTAGGAAGCTTATCTGGATTACAATGTGAAAACAAGTTGAAAATAATTAATACCCTTTATCAAGCAGTGAAGAAGAAATGTAGGCTGTTGTGTTTGAGTCGTCTGTTCTTCCGTTTTAAAGCTTAGACATTAAAAGTGTAGGACATTACAAGTGATAAAAGTGTAAATAACAGTAATTAACAGCAATTAATTATAATAAAATTCAGTAATTTATTGACAAACTATAATTAACAGTTTTAAATATAATTGCTTAATAATGTAAATGGTATAGAAAAAGCAAAGTAGGGTGACAAGTGGAGCTGTGCGAAATACAAACAACGCAGCGCAGCCAGCACTATTCTGTTCCAGGTGTTACCGTATGCACGCATCTCCGTTCGGTAAGATAACCTGAGGGCTACTGAATGACACACGGTTGTTTGTTACTAACTAGAAGTCATTTAACAGGTCACCTTATTTGTATTTTTTACAGTGAAAACATTCATTTTATCAACAAAAACTTGTATGAAACCAATCAATGTAAAATCGTATACGGTACCTTATAAAAACAACTTATATTCTGACGTCAATGTGTACTATAACAAAAAGGAAGAATTATGAAGATGCTATAGCTTAAAGAAATCAATTATTATATGAGAAGCAGCGTTCGCATACCATTTGTGAATATTTTTTAGATATTAGAGCCTGTCAGTTTTAATTTCCTTGATTAATTTTTAGTTTTTGTAAACAATAATACGATAAAGCTTAATATTACTCAGTGCTTGATGTCTTAAAAGGTGAGGTATAATTTAAATAGGTTGAACAAGCAACAGAAGGCCTATGCATAGACTGTAATGAACTGCTGATACTGTAGTGTTCGTTTTATTTAATTCCCTTGCGTATTTAATTCTTCTTCTGCTAATCATCTTAGGCCTCAATGTATTACTTTATTTCAGAAATTACAAGTGTTGTCGCTTCTTATTATATTAGGCTGTTGCCTAATAATCCATGGCTTTACTCAACGACTCCTTACAGTTGACTCCTTACAGTAGTAGCTTCTTACAGCTGTAGCAGTTTATCTCTTCCAACGAGACTAACGGTTACCAGATCGAAATTGTATGTAAAAGTGAACAGCATATATAAGTTGATGTTTATGTAGAGTGTGGAAACGTATAGATTTGTTTAACTCATGGAACAAAGATGCAAGTCTACAAGTGCTAACGCGTAGCCAGAGTGTACTTAGCGTTTCTGGATTTTATCATAATATTATCAAGAACAAACTCTGATGGCTTTATAGAGATTTTACACGGAGAGTCCGTCTACTGACTGGACGTGAAGCAAATGACTGTGTAAAAGAATTATTTATATTACATTTTCCAAGGAATTAATTTTAAACACCTCACAACCAATACAATAAACCGAATGATTATAATAATGCAATACGTTTATTTTTATGTATGTAATATGTACGCGTATACATTTTCCACGTAGGCCTATATGCAAATTAAATTTGTAAATATGTACCTGACGAAACACATGTATAAATATACGTACATACACATATAATTATACAAACATGTATACACTCAATCTACATGAATATGTTACTTTTAATGTTTATATCCTATCATGTTGTATAAAAGCTATTAAACTGCTTAAGAAAATTCATCTTCAAAGTATGGATACTGCGACAAAACAAATGTCAGACATAGTAATAAATGGAACACACAAACAGTTATCTGGAGCAAGGTTGTATATTTTAAGACAACAATTTTTATAAGCTCTGTAGTTCACAAATATTTATTTTTAATTCAAAATCGTCTCTGAATCAGGTTTATCTGATCTTAAAAGAAATGTCAATTTGTTACTTGAAATGTTGATTCCGTGGGTTGATACGTCACCAGCCAGTCCTGTCAATCGCCTCAATTCTGCACCTCGGATCGTCACCTCCTTTCTGCAACTTCCGCTTCGCTGGGGCTCCTTTCGTACGCGCGCACGCCGTCACACCCGTAATCAGTCTAATCTAAATCTCAGGGCACAATTGGGTTACAATATAATCTCATTTAATTTTTGGTGCGTTGAGCATGCACCTTCCCGCGTCTTGAGGTGTCCTCGCGATCAAAAAAAGGAATATCCCGGGTGGATACACCTTCCCTAAGCGGATATCTTGATCCACGCGACACTAGCACTGATTAAACACTATTGAATATCTTATTATTATTTGTGTAATGAGTTTTTACCCCCTTCAAGGTAACAGCAACGGGTAACTCGTCGCAAATTTAACCCTTATTATTCGTTCAAAAACACGTTTCTGCCCGGGTAACTCGCGCAGAGACCACGTTTGAAAACTTCGAGCTGCAGGATAGAACTAACTTGATATTCGCCGGCGGAGACCCAATCTTAGTGGAAAATTGGGGCCGCTGATTGTTCCAAACAGCTTATCATGAGATTGATGGCTACAACTGATAGATGCTTACTTGCAACGAATTGCTGATTTTTGCAGCAGCAGGAATAAATTTTATCTATGAGCTATTCATCAAAATACGATTTACACGCGCACTCGCGCACTCGCACCATTTTCACGCACATGACATAATCACAAATACAAATAAGGGCGTTTTAATACACATAGTCTTTTGCCCAATCCTTATATTAATCCTAACATCTAATTTACATAATTGGTCAGAAATCAAATATCATCATGTCTATAACGTCACAACCTGTTACAACAGCATGTAGTCCTGGCTACATCTTCCCTTACTGCAAGGTTCTATTGCAATACATTAATGACGGTGAGATTGAATAAACTTAACTGTTTTTGCAGATAAACCTTTCGATAGTAATACGAAGCAAGAGAGGACTATTAAATATAGTACGATTAAGATGATGGTCACGTACAGAATGAAAGTGAATTGTGAGATCAACTGTAGGTTTCAAGTAGACGCGGGAAGTGAGCAAACTATTCCCAACTTTTTCCCTAACGGCACTTTCTGAGGTGGAGAAACTCGCGCCCAATACTGGTTCATGTGACGTAGTTTTATTGTGCACAGTACCTACTTCATAGTACGTGTATATTATTTTGATTACTAGATATTCTTAGGGTTGATTTGCGAATTCTTTATGTCTCGACTCGTTGCCAATTTAGGAGTTATTAAGGATGTTTTGCCGTTTCGTGTAATTAAATAACACATTACCAACGCACTACTGTTATACAACTTCATTTTAGTTTATTTCAGATTCCGATGTAAGACATAATAAAAATCAATGTCATTGCTTTGAAATGCATAAAATGTCTTAAACTGTAATGTATAAGGAACAGTAATTTACACATAGACGTAATATGAGGACGTAAATGGAAATACACGATTTAAAAAAATAACTTGAAAATACCTTTAAAGTGTATACTAAGCATTTTTCAACATACGAGTATATCATATTAGGCCCTAGTTTGTACATAATTATTGTGTTTTGTTTATTAGCTGTTATCAAATTTAATTGTGTAGCAAACTTAATAAATATTTCTTATCTTCATATGCTAATGGTTGGCGTAAGACGATTTTAAGCTTTAATATTTATTTTTAATTTCGCAGTGACCGTCAATCAATGGATTTTAACTATGAAGGGTTTGCGAGGATCGGTTAAAAATGTATAACACAAATTTTAAATTATTTGTGTCGACAATATTTATGGTCACCATCAGGACCTGTGTACGGATACAAGAGAAAATATCAAACACAACAGATAAATTAGTTGAGTAAGTGTGTTTGTGTATGTGAGTGTGCGCGTATGTGTGAGGGAGTTGAAACAGTTTGTTTTACATCACCAAACAATCAAACGCCTGTTTATCTGAAAAACAAACTTCCGGCTTAGCAAATATTAAAGCTGGTGATGCTGACAATAAATATCATGTTTTATACAGAAACTGATTTATTATCCGAAATTCCACACAACAAACGTATCAAAAGAAAGAGGTAATCCCGAAATTAATAAGTTTTATGGAGCTTGTTAGGAACAGAGTACTCTTTATTGTAATCTTTCGGTTCAGCAAATTGTGCAAAATCAGATAATCACATCGTGAAGGGGGATTAGGAGACAGTGTTGTTTATAATTATTGTACTGAAAGCAAAAGTAAACTTGTGGAAATACGTACAAAGATGATGAGTAAAATAAATTCATCATATTTGAAAGGTATTCAAAGTGGAAAGACCTTAGAAATAATTAGTTACACGAATATAAATACAAGATATCACTGGTTATTAAAGAGATACGTATATGGTAGTTTACAACTACCGATTTACTGTTACGTTGGAAATAGGGTTACCAGCACTAAAAATTAAAAATCTGGTCCCAAGTGACTAAAAATCCGGATTTTTGGAAAAAAGTCCGGTCTGTACTTGATTATGAATAAAACACAAATAAAAGTATCTAAAATTTATTAATAAAAAGAAATTATAAAACAATTTAGTGTTTGTTATATTTTTTCCCATTAGACTCAGCACTTAAAAAGTCGTTTTTTAATAAAATGTTTTATAAAAGTCCTCACAATTAATATTACGTAAATTATACTGTGAGATTAATAATGCTCTTATCGACTCCACAGACAACCTATTTCTTTCTTTGGTCCACTGAGACGACATCAAAGAAAATACCCTTTCCACATTTGCATTGTGTGGAAGAATGCTGAAAAAGTATTGACAAATTTTCAATAACTATGAAAATAGTGTGGTATCTTTAATATAATTAAATAAAATTGACCATTGTCTTTCAGCAAGCTCTTGGAAATAGTCAGTAGTCCTAGTTGAAAGAAAGTTCTTCAGAAGGCAAAATTCTTCAAATAATTTTACATCATCAATGATGACGCCTTTATCTTTTAAAAACACAATTGAAGGAATAATGTCATCAAAATTAAATTCTTGATTTTCCACAAATATTAGCCAGTCAAAACATGTAAAACAGTCTAAGGGTTTTAGGCCTATCCATTTATCTATGTAGTCTATGCATTCTTTGTACATATTATTAATTTCGTTATTTGTTTTGTCTTTATTTTCTTCATTAATTTCGTATTTTTCAAATAGTTCTCTTACTTTCATTGGAATAAAGTTGTATTCTTTCCTTTGAGCTAATGACTCTTTTGTTTTATTTAATATACATAACACTTCAGCAACCGAGTTTTTTTCTCTCTCTAACAATGCTATTTTTGATTGAAATATGGCCATTAAAGAATGTAAGTACCATAAATAAATTTCATTTAAATCATTTTCGAAAAACTTTTTTATCATCACTGGTATTTTATCTGTTGTCAAGAAATACTCCTTTAGTGCTTCGTATAGTTTCAGGATCCTTTCTATTGCAGGAAAAAGACTAAGCCACCCGTTTTACTATGATATAGCAATTTTTCATAATTTATTTCTATGTAATCGCAAACCTTCTTTAATTTTTCAGTCCTCACAGTGTATACAGATAACTGATTGAATATCTTCATGACTAACGATTTTATATCAATTTCCAACAGATCTGTAGCATGTCGTATTGCGTTATGAAGAATATGAGCTGGACATCCGACTCCCATTATCGGTTGATCTAAACTATTGTTCAATAATGTTAATATATTATTTCCTTCAACTCTGTTAAGGCCGCCAAAATTTAAATTAGTATTATCTCCCGTAAAAGAGACGCATTTTTCTTTTAAGCTGTATTTGGCGAGAGTTTCAAGTAAGTACTTTGAAATGGTCTGCGAATTTTCGTTTGGTAATGCTGCTAATTCTAATAATTTGCAGTTAGTGCCAAACTTCCAATCAAAGAACTGAATAATCACAGGAAATATTTTATCAGCATTACGGTTGCTTGCGTCAGTCGATAATCCCAAGTAAACAACATCTTTTAATTTTTCTAATAGAATTTCTATAGTATATGGCGCGATAACATTGTTTATAATAGCCTCCGTTTTAGTTCTTGCACATGCTAAATTTCTAGCCACTTCAGAATCGCTAAACAATTGCCTTAACAAAGACGAAGTACAATTCATGCTTTTGTAGGATTGATGATGTTTTACTACGTGAAAAGCAAGAGTGGCTTCAGCGGCTGTACTACATTTTTTATGATCTGGTTGCTTGATAAACTGTCCAACTTACTTGTCGATGCACACTGTTTCTTATGTTTGTCGGTGTTTAAATGTTTTTCAATATCAGCGCCTCCTTTGTGAGCAATCGAGATGTAAGAATCACAAAGAGTACACTTGACTTCTTCATCACTTCGCCCCTCTACAAATGAACGATATTTTGTTCGCAAGATATCGGTAAACAAGAAACGTTCTGCGACACTGCGACATTACTAACGCTACTAATCGACATTACTAAAGATAATCGATTCTCCGCTGTCGATCGCGATCCCCTCTACCTATCTACGACGCTTCGTCTTAATTAAATAAGAAGTTATTATCGAAGCTATTATATTCCTTAGTTAGAAATAGAAATTATAACATCATAATAAGGTAGTATAAATAAAATTCCTTTTGTTTAGAATAGATTCTTAATCTCGGTGATCGTCGCAGACGGCAGACATCGCTTCTTGCTTCTACCGAAGAGAGGCTCTTTTGCAAAAACAGTGCTTATAAGAAAAAATCCGGTCTATAATGAAATCCGGCCGGAATCCGGTCAGCTCTCTGAAAATCCGGTCTAGACCGGATTTATCCGGTCAGATGGTAACCCTAGTTGGAAAGCAGTTTGAAAAATAAAATTTTATTGACGATTTTATCCAGAATACTCCTCTCGTATACTTTGGAAAAATGTAATTTGTGTTTTAAATTTAAACAATGTTCTGAATGGAGGAACGTATTGAATATGCTCTTCTAAACATGGGAAAGTAATTGTCAACAACTGTTGTTATTTCGACAATTACGAAAGATAAGTCCGCTGTCTGAACTAATTAAACCCATTTGTTTTTCTGTTCAACGTTCGGGTGGCATAGTTTCTGAATATTAAAGCAAACAAAACCAAACGCCATCGCTTGCGGACATTTGTGCTTAATGTTTCGTGTTAATGTTTTGTTTAAGCGGAAGAGTTCAATGCTCAATTAATTTGTTTATTCCAATTATACTGAGTGCGCCGTAATTCCTTTGACACTAGCAATGTATGGCCCACTTCGTACAGTTGGAAAATATAATTCAGGTTATAGATTTCATGTCATTTAATTCGGTTAAAAATATGTCATGAAATAGTAAAATATATCAGAATATAGCAATAAAAATTGAAATATGGTGACGATGCTAAAAAGATTTAATTGTCCAAACCATCCTACACGTGGACAGTGTAGTATTAAATAAGTGTAGGTTTACACGTAAGTGTGAGCAAAATTTATGAATATTGTAATACAATTGAACAATAAGAATTAATAATAAGAAGTTGAAATACGAAATCTATTGTCACTTTTGGACTGATACTGAATAATTTCAAAATGTTACATACAGTAAAAAATATAAAAGTAAAACTACAATCTAATAAATGGTACAGATATGTAAAACATATGCAGAACAATTTATAACTGCTAGTACAACGGTTTTAAAATTATTTTTTGTATTTTGTTGTATTTATTTGCGAGAACCGAATAACAACGACATAGTTTCCTTTAAGTGGTAAATATTTAATAAACTGTAGATTATGTACATAAATACTACACGCAATAACCAAAACATTATTCACTGCTACGATTTGTAGCTGTAGTTTCATCAACAATATTATTAGTCTCCAGCAACAATTACTATTTTAATAGCATATCATCATATCCAGTTGTTTAGTACTGCTGCTTATGGTCTACACAATAGCATTTAAAAGAACGGAAGACAAATTGATCGATAAGGAACACTGTTCTAAGTTAATTCCACTTTTGAAATTTACGTTTTGTAATTAGATACTGTTAACATTGTTCCCATCTACTTTATGTAGGTTTAGAGCTGTTGGCTGTGCAATAATACTCATCGTAACAGGATATTCCTTATCTGTACTAATGACAACAGTGCACACCGAACTAACTATCAGACTGCTGTGCACGTTGCATACAATATTCCTTCCGTCACCGCTACGTATCATTGGTGACGATCTATTCGTTATTGTACACAGAAAGCTGATTATCTAGATTATTTGATGTTAGTATTTTCGGATAAGCAAATATTCCAGATAAGTAAACAACTTAAATTATTCCTTAGGCTTTCACGGCCGGTGTCATTTGAATTATGAAAGATATCCGGGCTGTTTGGCCGTGGTCCCTGGTTAAAAACAAAACCAAACGTTTCGGCAGCTCCACTGGCTGCCATCATCAGTGGTATAAAATTTCTGCACTTTGGGTGTCTACGTGCAGGCCCACAGTACTGTGGTATAGACTAAAGCTGTCCTGCCATGCTACCTGTACATATAAATTCAGCAAAGTCCCACGTACAGGTAAAAATGACACCATCAACCAATCACAACAGAGATGGTGTATGATTGGCTCGCACCAAGCTACGCCATTATGTGACTCACTTGTTTTCCAAGAAATACTGTGGGGAAGGCTGCTGATTTCCCGCGATGCTACCTGTGCTAATTGTTTACTAATTGCAACATTACAGCGCTTTTCCGGCATGTTCTGAAAACTACATATTTTCAGTACGGCAGTGAGTTCTTCGAAATGATTGATGGTGTGGCCATGGGGAGTCCACTCAGTCCTGTGGTGGCGAACTTTTATATGGAAAGGTTCGAACAGCGGGCAATTACATCTTTTCCGCTGAAGCCGAGGTGCTGGTTCCGGTATGTAGATGACACATTTGTTATCTGGAGCCATGGTGAGGAAGAACTCGGCAGGTTCCTGGCACATCTCAATCAGGTTCACCCACGAATACAGTTTACCGTTGAGAGGGAGACCGACAATCAGCTGGCTTTTCTGGACGTGTTGGTCCTTAGAAGGACCAATGGCAGCCTCGGACATAAAGTTTATAGAAAACCGACGCACACTAACCGCTATCTCCATAAACAGTCGAACCACCATCCCAGCCAGAAGAGGGCGGTGTTGAAGACCTTGGTGGACCGGGCTAGGAGGATATGCGAGCCCCGGTACCTCGATGATGAGCTGCGCCACCTCGAACTAGCGCTGCAGGCCAATGGGTATTCCGTCGGGGAGGTGAGACGTGCGGTCCGGCCGAGAAGAACAGCCAGGCCGGAAGTGGATTCACGGGAGACCGTCGGTTTCGCGGCGTTGCCCTACATTCATGGGGTGACGGACCGCATTGGTAGGCTGCTCAGTCGGCACGGTGTGAGGCCAGTATTCAAGCCGACAAAGAAGATACACCATTTCTTGCGGCCGACGAAGGATGTCCGAGACCCGCTGTCATCGTGCGGTGTGTACGGAGTTCCCTGCTCATGCGGCCAGGTGTACATTGGTACCACGAAGCGCAGCGTCCGCACACGCGTGGGTGAACATAGCCGTTACCGTAGACTGGGACAGCCGGAGAAGTCTGCCGTGGCCGAACACACGCTCGCCAATGCCGACCATCGGATCCGTTTCGATGAGACGAAACTCTTGTCGGCGGTGAGTGATTACTTCCCTCGTCTTCATATGGAGTCTGTCTTGATTCAGAAGCATGCTGCGATCGCTATTTTTTTTTTTTTTTTTTTTTTTTTGCTCTGGGCTTTGCGGTTGTGCGTCGCAGAGACGAACCGCACGGGAACTGAGTTCCGAGCTACCATCTGGAGCTCCTGCCTCGTGGCCCTGCCCAAGTAGGGCGTGTGCTCTATAGCAGGCCGATTCTCGGCTGTTGTGCTAGCCTACACTAGCGCAATATACACCGAGGGCGTTTCCACGAATCACCTGGGCGTATACGGTACCTTCCCAGCCCAGTCACTAGAGGATTGTCTGGGAACCTCGTCGCACGTGCATAAAATTTGCGTGCAAGCCGCCTGAAAGTGTCGTCTAAGGAGCGGACGCCAAGTCCTCTCCTTAGAAGGCGAGATGAGAAGCGACGGGGGACTTTGGCCGCTAGCCGAAGCCCCCTGTCGAGGACGCTCTGCAACTTCTTTTTATGCATTGCGGCGAGGTAACCCCAGACCGGGCACGCGTAGGTAATGACCGGCAGCAGATACGCGCCGACGATCATCCTACCCAATTTCCTGGTCATGGCTGAGCTGATCAGGAGTGGAAACAGTGCGCACAGGCGAGTGGATGCTCGCTTAAGAACTGTCTGTGCGTGGGTACGCCAGGTGAGCCGACGGTCAAGGTGTAAGCCGAGGTACTTGACCTCGTTGGACCAGCGCAAGTACGTTCTGCCGATACGTAGTTGCCTAACGGGATTCTTCCGTCGCTTAGAGAATTCGACGGCTACACTCTTGGTGGCGTTGAGGAGCACTCTCCAGTTCTCAGTCCAGTCCACGAGCGTGTCGAGCTGGCGCTGCAGTCGTAGGACGGCCCTTTCCTCATGACGATCGGCCGTAAATACGGCCGTGTCGTCAGCGAAGAGGGCCATCTGGACTCCAGGCTGTCTCGGCACGTCGTTGACGTAGATCGAGAACAGAAGGGGGCCTAGAACACTACCTTGAGGGACGCCGGCTGTGATTCGCCTCTCGGATGAGACTGAATCGCCAACTCTCACGCAGAAGGTCCTCTCCGTCAGAAAGCTAGCAACCAGATGGAGGTAGCAATCCGGGAGCTGGACTTCCCTAAGTTTGAATAACAGGCCATCATGCCATACGCTGTCGAAGGCTTTCTCAACATCCAAGAAACAGCCAACGGTCCGTTCTCTCCGACACCCGGCTTCCGTGATGCTTTCCACCAGTCTCATCAGTTGATGAGTGGTCGAATGCCCCACACGAAAGCCGAACTATTCGGGGACCAGCACGTCAAAGTTGGTTAGATGTTCTCGTACACGACGCTGTACGAGGCGCTCAAAAACCTTGGACGTAGCGGAGAGTAGGCTGATAGGCCGGAGGTTTTCCGAGCGGGTGGTATCCTTTCCCGGCTTCGGGATCACGATAACCGTCGCCTTTCTCCATTTCTTGGGAAAGTAGGCCAGTCTAAGACACGCGTTGAACAAATCAGTCAAGAATTGAACTCCAGGCTCGGGAAGAAGTCGTAGAGCGGTGTTGGTAACACCGTCCGGGCCTGGAGCTTTTCTTGGCTGAAGTTCAGCGAGCCGATCTGAGACCTCTTCCAAAGAGATGGGTTCGGGCTCCGTCGTGATCGGAAGTGACAGAAAGTCTTCCACAGCCATCTCGACTTGTTCGTCG
The DNA here is from genome assembly GCA_034769895.1 of Magicicada septendecula. NCBI lineage: Eukaryota > Metazoa > Arthropoda > Insecta > Hemiptera > Cicadidae > Magicicada > Magicicada septendecula. Next base: position 953,450,163 of record CM068367.1, read on the forward strand.
AAGTCCCAGTCCATAGGCGGGTTGGGAGCGAACTGTCGCTCGAAACACAAGCCCAAGTACTCGGCCTTCTCCTCCGGGCGACCCAGGGGTCGACCGAACGGTCCAACAATGCGGGAAGTGGAGGTCGGCGCCTCCGTCCCGTCAATGCGGTAGGTATTCTGTACGGGTGACTTAGCGGGTCCGCATCCCCCGTTCGGGCCACGTCGAGTTCCCAACAGCTACGTCGGAACGCCTTCAGACTGCCACGCAGTCGTCCGGTGAGCCGATTGTATGCTGCCTTATCGGCCGGATCACGGGTCCTCTGCCAACGTTTCAGGAAGTAATTCCTCTCGCGAGCGAGAAGAGAGACTTCCTCAGGGATGCGTTGGTAGCCAGGCGAGAAACCAGCTCGCGTACGTGAAGACACGCCTATAGCCGAGATGATTGCCTCTTCGATTCCCGCAACTGCTTCGTCTAGGAGGCGAACGGAATCGAGTGGGGCCGCTGGCGGCAATCTACGGCACAAGGCCGGGCCGTAGCGATCCCAATCGATAACTTTCTTCTGGTCAGAACGTGCATAAGCGTGCTGGGTAGCGACGTGGACCAAGATAGGGTTGTGGTCGGATGTCAGCTCCGTAAGTGAGAATACCTCGACCGGACAGACAACTCCTTGGGTCACCGCGATATCCAGAACATCGGGAGCCGCGTTAGGCTGTGACGGAAAGAACGTGGGTTGCGCTGGACCAAACACCATCGCCCGGCGCGATTCAACAAAACTGAGCAAGCGCCTCCCGTTCGGAGTAGTCAGGCGACTATTCCAAACGCGATGCTTGCAATTCAGATCGCCGGCCAAAATTACCCTTCGATGGGAATCGAAGATGACTTCCAGGTCGCCAACAAGGAGTTCAGCTCGTGGGGGCTTGTATGCTGAAACCACGAGGACGCCGCCAAGAGCTCCGTGGACCTCAATGGCGGTGGCCTCTAGGTTGGTAAGCTGCGGCAAAGCGACACGATGATGACCTATGGAGGTCCTCACCGCGATCGCCGTGCCGCCTCCTCGTTGGCCAACTCGGTCATCACGATAGACCACGTAATTTGGTAATCGAAACCGGTTCGCCGGGGTCAGGTGGGTTTCCCCGAGGAGAAGTACGTCGGGTTTGAACCGAGCCAGGAATTCAAGAAGGTTGGAATGCTTGGAACCGATGTTGTTAGCATTCCAGGCTACGAGCGAGAGATCTCGTCTAAGGGCTCGGTTCATAGAAGACCTATTACTTCGCAGGCTTCCACCAAGAGCATAAATCTCTCAGTTGGGTCGGCAGTTTCCAGGCGGTCTCGGATGGACCTGAAGGTGGATGCGACTTTTTTCAGGTCGTAGCCAGACAGAAAGTCGCGGACGAACTGTGCGTCATCGGAAATGACGGACTGGGCGGTTTGCCTGGAAACTGAGGCCGCGTAAGAGCGACCAGGTTTAACGGCAGATCGGGTCGTGGTGGAAGCCACAGGACCAGGGCCAGACGGTTTTGAGTCAGCGGCAGGAAAAGTACGCTGTTGCCCTTCGTCGGACTTATACCGGGAAGCAGGACTTTTCATGGGCTGTGGGCCGGCAGGAGCTCGGGGCCGAGCATCCGGTGTGGTTATCCCTTTGTTCCTGGGTTTTGTGATGCCTGCTCGCGGAAATCGCGGAGGTGGCAAGGGTGGCGAGGCTGCCTCTGGTTCAGAGGCGGGAGTAGGAGGTTCCGCGGAGGTGGAGGGTTGGTTCTCCGGCTCCAAAACCGAGATGACGGCTACTGGGCGTGTCTCTGCTTCGGAAGGAGACGCGGTACGTTTGTTTGCCTTTGCAGGGGCTGGAGGTGGAGCCGGAGAGGGCGCGCGCCGTGCCGGTTGTGCCTGACGTTGAGGCCTTGCCTGAGTTTTAGGCTGTCTCTGGGGTTGGGGCTGCATAGCTGGCTGCCTTGGCTTCGGGAGGGGCCCCTGCGGCCTTTGCTTCCGCAGGAGCTCCGCCTTATAGACCGGGCAGTTTACATTACTTGCTGCATGGCCTTGGCCACAATTAATGCAGCGGAATTTGGTCTTGTCTGCCACAGTGCAGGCCTGGGTTGAATGTCCCAGAGAACAACGTAGACAGGCCGGGGCATTGCGGCAGACGTCGGTGTGATGGCCGAACCTCTGGCACCGGTGGCACTGCGCGAGCTTGCCCTGGGGACGACTGGTTTCCACCCTGACGCGGAAGCCAAACAGCCGCGTCAGTTGGAATATTTTGTCAGCTGCCTCGCCCTTCTCGAGCTGGAGACGGACGAGCGGGAGAGGTACTCGGGTTTCGGAGTGCGTGAACAGGCGGAAAATTGCCTGCACTGGGTACGCGAGGTCACGGAGTTCCACGAGGATCTCCTGGGGATCTGTATGCGCGTCAAGCCCTCGCAAAATTACAGACAAGGGCTTGACTCGCTTAGGAGAAAAGGTATGGTATTGGAGGCTGTGCGCCTGCAGGAAGGCCTCGACCAAGCGATGGTCCTCGAGCTGGCGGACGACAATCTTGACCGTATCACCGCCAAGCAGCTTCAGGTCAAGCTTGTCGGCCGACAGGCCGTGGGCCGCGATCAGCCGTCTGTATAAGGCGGCGACATTGGACACGCTATGGACATACAGGGGCGGCGCGCGACCAACAGCGGCAGCAGCCGGAGCTGCTGTCGAAGCAGTCGGAACCGCGGCCTGTTGGCCCTGAGAAGGTCCGATGTCCATGGCCGAGGTACTAGAGGAAGCGGTTGGGTGGGTCCTCTTGGGTTTCTTAGCCGGGCGATTACGCCGACCAACGGTCGCGAACTCGCCCGACTCGTCAGCCGGAAGAGGAGGAAGCGGGTTAGGGAGAGGATCATCCGTCTCCATCGCCCGAGGCGATTCAGGCGAGTCGCCCAGATGGGGCAGCAAGGCAGGGCCGAGCGACTCGGCACTTGAGCCGTTGCCTGTGGAAGGCATGCTGGCCAGGTGCGACGGCTGCCGGGCAGAGACTGCTAGGCAGTCACTGCCAGACGCCAGGGATCTCGGGTCCGGCCGAAGCCGGATTACCCGCGCGTCTTCCTTGCTCACGACGATGCGGGAGGAGCTGGGCTAACGACCAGCTTCGTTGAATACCAATCCTTACAAAGACTGGTGTCCACTGGCCCCTTTACCCCGGCGATATCCTAGCTCGCTTACCACTGGTGGGGGCTTGCAAGGATCGTCCGGGGCAGCGCTACCTAACAGTCGTGAGCAAGTTAGGAATTACACACTGATACGGCACTCACCAGGTGAGCCCAGAGCAATCCTCTTCTAGTCTTCGCCAGCAGATGGTATCCGGCGAAGGTGGTCCTAAAAAGGTCTTCTGCCAGCTGCCACTTGTACCAGCTACTTAGTTCACCGGCAGCAGCTGGCTCCTGGGTCCTTTTTGTTCCCACGAAGAGAAGAAATATTCCTCGTCCGAAGGCGAGGTGGCCGAAGGCAGCAAAGCCGTAGATCGTCCAGCGAAGAGAGCTGAAGAAGAGCAGTCCTGTTCAGTCCGAAGCTGGAGCAGAAGTCACACAACTGGGGGTTGCGCGGGTCGCGAGTAGTACAGTGTCCCGAGTCTCAGAAAGGACTCCTGCCACTGGGTCTGGTTGAGTTCAATATATACTTTTTATCTACTTATGGGGGGGGTCTGAAGCGACCTGCGATTGGTGGATTATACCACCGGGACTAGCAAACGAGGTCGTTTCCAGGACTCACCTGGTCGCGGGGTGTATTTACCAAGTCCGGCAATGAGGGAATTGTGGGTCACTCTGTCGGAACGAACATAGAATCGTCGCGCCAGGCGTCTCACGGTGTCATCAAGAGAGCGGACACCGAGTCCTCTCCTCAAAAGACGAGAAGAGTACCTCCGGGGGACTTTGCACGCGAGCTTCAGTCCCCGGTCGAGTACGCGCTGGAGCGTGATTCTATGACCACGAGCCAGGTATCCCCAAACAGGACAGGCGTAGGTAATCACCGGCAACACGTACGTGTTGACTATGAGCTTACCTAGCCGGGGGGTCATTGCCGGATTAGATAGCACGGGCCAGAGTCTACTGAGTTGCGCCGAAGCGCGTTGTCTGATGTAATTTGCATGGGTTCGCCAGGTGAGTCGGGAATCCACGTGGAGCCCGAGGTACTTGACGCTGTTGGTCCAGGGCACCTCGACGGGGCCTACTTTAAGCGGCCGAGGCCGCTTGCGTTTTCGCGAGAATATTACCGCGGCGCTCTTGGAAGCGTTAACGGCAACTCTCCAGTCATCGGTCCACCCGACATACGCGTCGAGTTGGCGCTGGAGCTTAACTGCCGCATAACTCGCGTTCGGCTCTGAGGCAAAAGCCGCAGTGTCGTCCGCGAACAGCGACAGCTTCACTCCAGGAACTCGGGGCGTGTCGTTGACAAACAACTAGAACAGGAGAGGCCCAAGGACACTTCCCTGAGGGACGCCAGCGGTAATACGCCTCTCCGAAGAGAGAGCGTGGTCTACTCTCACTCGGAAGCTACGGTCTCGCAGAAAGCTGCCGATCAAGTGAACGTAGCAGTCTGGGAGAAGGACTTCCGTTAGTTTGTAAAGGACACCCTCGTGCCACACGCGGTCAAAGGCTTTCTCTACGTCTAGGAAGATCGCAGCCGTCTGTTTGCCCTGGCAGCCAGCCTCGGTTATGCATTCCACGAGTCTCATCAGCTGATGAGTCGAGGAGTGCAGCTCACGAAAGCCGAACTGTTCGGGGATCAGCACGTCTAGTCTTTCTAGATGGTCGCGGATCCTACGCTGGATCAGACGCTCAAAAACCTTGGACGTCGCGGACAAGAGGCTGATGGGCCTGAGGTTCTCCACTCGAGAAGAATTCTTTCCCGGCTTGGGTATCACGATGACGGTAGCCGTTTTCCATTTCACCGGAAAATAGGCCAGTCTGAGGCATGAATTGAACAGGTCAGTGAGGAACTGGGTTCCTCGCTCCGGAAGGCGATGGAGGGCGGAATTCATGACTCCGTCCGGGCCAGGCGCCTTCCGGGGCTTGAGCTGAACAATCCTCTCAGAGACCTCCTCCGGGGAGATGGGCTCCGGCTGGACTGTGATATCGGCCGTAAGAAAGCGCTCTACCTCGCGGCAGATTTGCTCAGTGAAGGCCGGGTTCTTGGATGGGTTTCGAGCGAACTGACGCTCTAAACTATCAGCCAAGAACTCTGCCTTTTCGAGGGGGCGACCAAGGGGTTGACCGCCGGGTCCGGCCAGTGCGGGGAGAGGCGCGCGTTTGCGCTTTCCCGTTAGGGCACTGGGAATCCGCCAGACATTACGGTCCTCGGCAGGGCCATCCATCTGTGTTACAGCTAGCTCCCAGTTGCGTCTACGGAACGCCAGCATGTCACGACGCAACTTGCCGGACGCTCTGTTGAACGCAGCCTTGTCGGCCGGGTCACGAGTCCTCTGCCAGTGTCTCCGGAGGCGATTCCTTTCGCTAGCGAGCTGAGACACCTCTTCGGGGATCCGCTGATAGTCGGGCGTGAGCCCCGGCTTCATCCGGGAGGACACGTCAACCGCCGAGACTACGGCTGTGTCGAATACAGCAACTGCCTCATCGACATGCTGGGTAGTGTCGAGCGGGATATGCTCTGGTAGGCGGCGACTGAACGCCGGGCCAAAGCGGTCCCACTCGATTACCCGCCGCTCGTCGCGGACGGTGGCGTGCTGGGTAGCTATATGCACACTGATAGGGCAGTGGTCCGAGGACAGTTCCGAAATGACGGAGACGTGGACCGGGCAATAAACGCCCCTGACCGCGGCAATGTCCAGTACATCAGGGCGGGAGTTAGCCCTAGAGGGGTAGTACGTAGGCCCGGTAGGACCCATGACTGTGACCCGAGCCGCATCAGCATACCTGCGTAAGCGGGTCCCGTTTGGGTTCGCCAAGCGGCTCCCCCAATCGGGGTGCTTACAGTTCAGGTCGCCCGCCAGGACTACCCTCCTGTGTGCTCCAAAGACGGCCTCCAGATCGTTCGACAGGAGCTCCGTGTGTGGAGGCTTATAGGCGGAAACCACGAGTAGACCGCCGAGAGCACCATGGAGCTCGACCGCGGTCCACTCGAGGTTCCGCCGCTGAGGCAGGACAACGCGGTGATGGCGAAGACTCGCCTTCACCGCGATGGCTGTGCCCCCTCCTGCGCGACCCGACCGGTCATCCCGGTGGCACACGTAGTTGGGTAGTCGGAAACGACGATGCGGGGTCAGGTGCGTCTCGCCAAGAAGAAGCACGTCGGGCTTGTGACGGGCAACGAACTCTAAGAGCTCAGAATGCCGGGACGCGAGGCCGTTGGCGTTCCACGCCACGAGCTCGAGGTCTCGCTTGAGGGATTGCCGTGGTTGTCCGTTCATAACAGACCTGTAACACGGCATGCTTCCACCAAGAGGAGGAACTTATCTTGGGGCGAGGCTGTTGCCAAGCGTTCCTTGATTTTAAGGAAAGTCTGGGCTACTTTCTGCAAGTCGTAGCTTGCCAGAAAGTCTGAAACGACGGCGAGATCATCGGAAGATGAGGCCGGGGGAGAACGCTTGGCGGCAGCTGCATAGCTGCGGCGGGGCGAGACGGTGGAAGCCTTGGGGGGCTGGTACTGGAGCGGGTGGCCGCTCTGGCTTTTGGTGGACGGGCTTGGGTCCAGTGGCAGGTGGTTTAGGCTGGCCCGTGTTCTTGGCCTGGTTCCTAGCTTTCTTGCCCGATCTGGGGAATCTAGGCTTGGGTGGCGGCGGCAATGGAGGATCAATTTCCTCATCGTCCGGCAGCGGGACTTGGGTATAATGGGGGACTTCGCGTTCCGGTTCCGGGGGCGCGATGGTCGGTTTGGCCTGTGGAGCTTTGCTCGGGCTCACTGCACTGCTGGGTTTCGGAACCGGAGCAGACCTAGGGGCTGGTTTCCGGACCACAGGTTCAGCGGCTTTGGCCGGTTTTACAGGTTGTCTAACATCATGTCGAGGCTTAGGCTGGACTGGTTTCTTGAGTTTGTCCAGCTGCTCGCTATATACTGGGCAGCGCCTGTTATTTGCAGCATGGGCGCCGCCACAGTTTATACAATATCGGTGGTTGGCCGGGACAGCGCAGGCCTGCGTCAAGTGGTCATTTCCACAGCGGACGCAGGTCGGCGCGTTCCGACAACCGAAGCTGCTATGGCCGAACCGCTGGCACCTGTGGCACTGGGAAAGTCGCCCGGTCTGACGGCAGGGCTCGAAGCTTACGCAGAGCCCGAAAAGCCGTTTTAAATCTAATAAGGCCTGGGAGGATTCGCCCTTCTCTGCCAGGAGTCTTATCAGCGGGAGTGGTCGACGCGAGCCATAAGTAGTGTACAGCCGTGAGGCTCCCACAACCTTATACCCCGCGTCGCACAGTTCGTCTGCGACGACCTGCGGATCCGCCTGTATGTCCAGGCCCCGAAGGACGAGGGCTACAGGCTTTACTCTGTTCAAAGTGTAGGTGTGGAACTGGAACGATTCACGTTCCAGCCACTGGACCACTCCGAAGTGCTCCGATGCGCTGCGGCAGGTAACGCGCACAGTCTCGCTCGCAAGGAGCTTGACAGATGCGTTATCTGCCAGCGCAACGGTCTTACGGAGTCGGCGAACGAAGCCGATCACGTCCCTGACGTTCGTAACGAACACCGGCGGGACCCTTCCTTCGGAGGTGCGACTAGGCGCAACCTCAGCGGAGGCTTGGAGTGCCGCCGAGTCCGTGGCCGAACTCAAGGAGGTCAGGGAGGGAGACTTTCGCGGCTTGCCACCGCGCCCTACTGCCACCCAGTCGGTGGAAGCCGAGGTCTCCATATCTGGGGAGTCAGACTCCGGCAAAGGATTGGGGCTGCTTGGCCTACTAGCGGCCGTGCAGCCGGAAGGTCCGGCCTTAGCGGGCTTGGTCGGCCCTAATAAGGACCGATTTTGCTCACGTACTTGCGCGGGTTCAGCAGGGCTTCCCGCGCAAGTCGTAGGGTTCCCGACTGGCCCAAGTGGCCGGCCGGGGGGCTCGATGCTGCCGCACAGTGCTTTAGGGACACTATCAGCGGGGCTACTGCCGACTAACTCGGCTCTTTGTCCCGCGGGTACCCGGGGGCGAACTGTGACACCGTCACAGTGGCGGCGCAACCCGCATCTCTATTTGTCAGTCCTACTCTCGGACTCCCCGGGTTTCGCTGGACAGCGCTACCTAACGCACTTACCGGCACTGCACGGCAGGTCCCAGTTGTGTGCTGCTGCTTCTTCTTGTCTTCGTCTTGCTGGCAAGGCGGCTGGTCCACTTCCATCGCTTGGTGTTGTCGCTGGCGATGTGGCGAGTGTTTATCCTTCCCCGGCGGCTTCTTCTTAGCCGCCTCCGTTGACTGCTGAGATAGCCTCTTCATGGCAGATGCGTAGAGGACGAGGCGTTCCTCTTCTGCGTTGTTCTAATGCTGTCACTGATGCGTGTGTCCACTTCGAGAGCTAGCAGTCGAATCTCCTCTCGTCACCGTCACGTCACGTCACGGAGCAGAAGTCCTCTCCTGCGATCGCTATGAATCGGCGGGGCAAAGCATCTCATTAAGTACATTATGGCATGGCGCGATGCGAGCCTCTCACACACCTTCTTGTTTCTGATTGGCCGGTTGATGCTGTACTTACCTGTGCGGGGGTTGCAATTAGTAAACAATTAGCACAGGTAGCATCGCGGGAAATCAGCAGCCTTCCCCACAGTATTTCTTGGAAAACAAGTGTCACATAATGGCGTAGCTTGGTGCGAGCCAATCATACACCATCTCTGTTGTGATTGGTTGATGGTGTCATTTTTACCTGTACGTGGGACTTTGCTGAATTTATATGTACAGGTAGCATGGCAGGACAGCTTTAGTCTATACCACAGTACTGTGGGCCTGCACGTAGACACCCAAAGTGCAGAAATTTTATACCACTGATGATGGCAGCCAGTGGAGCTGCCGAAACGTTTGGTTTTGTTTTTAACCAGGGACCACGGCCAAACAGCCCGGATATCTTTCATAATTCAAGTAAACAACTGTTATTGAAAGCCTTCCTTAAGGCTTTCCCTAAGAAAATAATAATCCAACTATTATAAAAATATATAAAGTCATGTTTTAAGAAAAAAAAGGCTCTACCAAAGGTTTCCCTACACTTCTGTTTGAAGAAACCATAAATTCACTACACTGTCAAGACCAAGCCTCTTTGGTTTCTCCGTCACCTTTAGGTTGTATGAACCACTCTCATAGCCCTGCTAAAACAGAGTTTCATCGGAAACACGGAATAGAAGATTTCTTCGCTGGAATACATTAAAAAAAGTTGTACTTTAGCACTGATTAAAATCTGCGCAAAACGTTTTTTGAAACAACACGCTTAACTTATAGACTAAAAGGGTAAAGACACAATTTTTTTTCAAATATTTTTAAATAAATGCATTTTTGCTAAATCTATTAAGCATGAGTTAAATGTTGTTACGATCTATAATAATTTGAGAGTTATATTTAATGTGGATAAAAATTCACTAAAACACCAGTATCTGTAAATCGTGTTTTTGGATATTTCTTCATGTTTTTTGCAGTTCGTTTACAGTTTACCTTAAAAGTAACGGTCCTACGTAAATGTGCTTTTAACAAAGCTGACATTCCATTTGATTTCATTCAAACTGAAACTTGGCAAAAACTCTTTTAATAAAAATCGACAAAGTTAAACCTAGAAGCTGAGAAAAACATGGTTAAATTATAAGCATACATAAGCAACATACGAGTTGCATATTTAAGCAAGATAAGCTTTGCATATTTAATGTTCATAAAATCATTACAACAAATATATATAACGTTTATATTCGAAAAAATAATATGATGTTTTCATTGCTTTCAGTATAGAATCGTGGTTCTATATTTAGTTTTCCAAAAATATTAATTTGAATAATATAATTATTTTATGAAATATTAATATTTTTTTTACAAACAATATGTTAAACAAACAACAAAAATTTCCTATTATTTGGGGATGGGAGTGTATAAGAATATTAAAAAATTAGTGAACTGCACTACACGATTCCGTGATTTATAGTTGAGAAACACGTATTGAAAGTCATTGTTTTTTCGCTGTTCTACCGCAAGCATCGAATTTGTCCACATGTTGTGTTCGACGTGTGGAAAAACGTCCTGTCAATAGACTGTTTCCAGTAGTTTTTGACACGTTATGTCAAGGTTTTATGCTCTTTCTCTTATTTGTTAGTAGTCAAACTTTAATAAAACTTCGACAAAACTAACTAACTTTAGTTATGCTAAGCTAGTAGGTATTAGGTTCAAAAACCAACACAATTGATTTTTTTCGAAATTCGATCGCTGACAAGACCCCTCCCTTAAAATTATAACAACCATTTTCCTTTCAATTTAGCACGCGTCTCAATTCGAGAAGAAGGACAATTTGTATAGAAGATAAATGTGTATTATCAGAGAAAATTGATCAAGAATTCTTTAAAATTTAGTCCGCTAAGAAAGAATAAGAGGGAAGAGGATGCTCCTTTCTCTTCCATTTGGATTTATGAATACTTCATCACTCTACTGAACAGGAGACCTTTACTAAAAAAATTAGAAAAAAACTTTACAAAACATTCGTATAAATCGTCCTTAAAAAACATTCAAAGTACTGAAAAGATATAACATCTGATGAACATAATTAAATGACACACAGAAAAATATTACTGCCATCATGAAGAGTGATCCGCTTAAAACCATTTAGATATGCGTAATAAATATACATAACACTGGTAACAAAGATTTTGTCCCAGAGCAAGTAAAAGGAGGTTTTATATGTATTTTTCCCCTGAATTCAAAAATTAACAGAATTTTCTAACCCTTAGTTTTCAAGTTACCCTCTCTTATGATGTCCCAGAGGACGGTAATGATGAAGTAAGGGTGATCCAAACTTTAAAGCTTCGTGTTTGTTCGTCTCCTGAACCACATTTACTAACACAAGGAGACCTCAGTGACTTTGTACAAGATCTGAATTTATCAAAAAGGCAGGCAGAACTTTTAGGCTCACGATAAAAGATTGAAACCTCCACACACACAAAAAATATGTGTTTTTAGAAATAGGCATATTGACTTCAAGAATATTTTATCATTTGTAGGTGGAGTTGTTCTTTGTACTAATGTTTTTTCCTTAATGGAAGCACTTGGTCATGAGCATAAAACAGGGAGTGACGTTTGTTTGTTGATTCTTCTAAAGTTAGTCTGAAAGCCGTGCTTCTGCACATTGGGAATAAGTTTCCATCAGTGCCACTAGCTTATGCTACGGATTTGAAAGAAACTTACGGGAACATGAAACTTCTGCTGGATAATATAATGTATGAAGAATTTAAGTGGAATGTTTGTGGTGACTTAAAAGTAGTTGGTCTCGTGCTATGTCTTCAACTTGGTTTCACCAAGTACTGTTGTTTTCTTTGAGAGTGGGACAGCAGAGACCGAATAAATCATTACGTACAGAAAGATTGGCAAAATCGAATACCATTAACTTCACGAAAAAATAAAGTTGTTAATGCTCCACTTTTTGACTTACAAAAATTTTATTTAGCTCCACTACATATAAAGCTGGGGCTTATGAAAAATGTCGTGAAAGCAATGGATCTAATTGGGCTTGGATTTGTATACTTAAAAAAAGTTTCCACAGATCAGTGACGCAAAAATAAAAAATGGAATCTCTGTAGAGACTTAATTAAAGATGACAACTTTGATAGCACGTCAAACTAGGTGGAGAAGTTTCATGGAAGTTTTTAAGAGCATTTGCCAGAACTTCTTAAGAAACCATAACTCCGAAAATTACAAAGAATTAGTTGATGATCTTTTAAAATCTTATAAAATCATGGGATACAACATGTCACTGAAGATTCACTTCTTGGACTCACACTCAGAATTCTTCCCACCAAATCTAGGAGCAGTCAGCAACGAAAATGGTGAACGGTTCCATAATGATATCAAGTATGCTTTAAGGTTTGCTCTTTTTGGCACAGTTAATATAGCACAGCAGCTGGACAGTGAATATAAATGAAACATTGTTTTATACAACGAAATACTGTAGTAGGAAATAATCGGTACGTGTTAAATATAATAATAAACTGTATCCGCTTCTGTGGAGCTTTTGAATTAGTTTTGCTGGGTCATGATGAGACAGAATCTTCATCAAATCCTGGTGTATTTCGAGGCTTAATTGATTTAACGTCTGAGCTTGACACAGCGTTGACAAATCATTTAGATAAAGCAACCTCAAAAACAATTCAAAATAAACTTTTAAATGTAATGTTAGAAACATGCCATGAAAAAATAATGAGTGAGATTAAAGAAGCGGATTATTTGGCTGTAATTGCTGATGAGACCAACAATGTTGCTAATGTTTTTCAAATGGTCATAGTGTATCGGTACATAATAAAAGGTAAACCGGTTGAAAGATTCTGGGGTTTCATTGCTCCTCCTAAACATGATGCTCAGTCACTTGCATCATGCTTGTTAGATGAACTGTTTCGACACAACTTACTTGGAACTTCCCACAGATTAATTGCACAAACATATGACGGAGCGTCAGTAATGTCTGGGTCCTGTGGTGGTGTACAACCTATTGTAAAAAATACCTATCCAAATGCAGAGTATGTGCATTGCCATGCTCATCGTTTGAACTTAATTACGCTGAATGCCGCTTCGCAAACAGAAGTGTTAATGCTTTTTTTCGACTTTACAAGGGATTCATTCATTTTTCTCTACCAGTCCTCAGCTTACAAAAATGTTGGATGAAATAGTAAAAAAAGATTACCTCGATCAGTTCCTAGGAACTTTCAGTCATGTAGCGTTAATACCGTATTTCTCTATAGAAAACAAATTATAGAATGTACGGAACTGATTCTTAAAGGAGAGGAAGTGAAAAACGCAAACACAGTCGCTCAAGCAAACGGCTATGTAAAGACATTAACAAGTAAGGATTTTGTATTCTGGCTTTCTCTTTTTCATGAAATCATGCCTCATGTTGACATTTAATTTGGCCATTTTCAACGAAAAGATATTGACCATATTAGTGCTGTAAAGTATGTCAAAAATTTTGAAGATAACTGATATCAGGAGCAAGATTGATAAAAATATTTATGGGATTGTTGGATCATCAAGTACTGTCACCAACAAAAGGAAAATATCCGATATTACAGAGCTGAAGACAGAAGCAAAGGAAGTGTGTGACACAATACGTCAGGCTAAAGAGAGGTTTGCTTTTACTGGACATTTTGAAGTATCTTCTTTGTTTTTAAGTGAACGGTTTTCCCATTATCAAAAATATTTTCATGATGAAATTTTTTTAAAACGTTTACAACATTTACTACACTTTTTTAAACGCAATGCAACTTTGTTATGAACTAAAACAATCTACAGTACCAACGAATTTGCATCAGTTAATGGTGTTGTTACATTACTAGAGTTTTTATGGTAAACAACCTGGGGAACACTTTTAGTGAAACTATGAAACTTTTAAAAATAATCACTACAATTCCAATGACAGCTTCAGAGGCCGACTGATGTTTTTCTACTCTCAAAAGAATTAAGACATTCCTCAGAAACACCATGACTGAAGACAGATTATCAGCACTAGCAATGTTGTCAATTGAGAGACAACTAATAATGAATATTCCGAACTTCAATCAAAGAGTAGTAGAGTGTTTGCTACGAAAAAAGAAAAGAGGATGGATTTTCTTTTTAAATAAGGTAGGAGACATTTATGTTATAAAATTTATTCTCTTCAAAATTGAAAGATTTGTGAAATTTATAATATTGTGTACTTTATTTAATCAAACCAGGCAGTATTCCACTCACTTTTCTTTTAGAATAGAATTTTCAAGTAATATTTTATGTAGTTGAATTTATGTGCTTTTCAGTTTATATACAGGGAAATCTGTTCTTATAACTCAAATGAGTCGTTTAAAAATAACTATCCTATTATTGTAAATTTTCTGTTCTTATTTTTATTTGTCGTAAACACAAGGATCGCTTTCAAATCAGTGTATTATTTTATAGGTATAAAAATCACGATTCCGTTTATCTTTTTCTGTTATCTGCATATATATATTTGATTACTGCAAAGTTAGTGATGCTTGTAGCAATCATTCGTGAGTACGTGGGAACATGGAATCTGGTATAGGTAGGCATACTAATAGAATCATTCCATTATGATTAGCAGGTCTCTTTTGTTGGAAAACAGTAACTTTCTATTTTTTTCCATACGACAGTACTATGTATGATGCAGATATGTTGGTTTGCGCCCTGTTTAATGTGTCTTTTACCCCCTCCCCCACCCACCCCACCAACAACTCAACCAACTACTGCAACCACCAAAATTTGGAATCACCAGCCGCCAGTGGTGTCTAATATTTTATAGTATTATAATTCCTCTGTTTTATAATAACATCTTGCTTTCCAGCCTGTTGCCGGTTAACTCTTAAAAAAAATGTATTCGTTTATTAGCTGGAGCAGAATACGAATGCTGAGTTATACCCAAGAAACGCAAAAGCTGGCAAAATCCTAACTATTACTATAAAAATTTATTCTTCACCTGTATATTTTAAATGTCTAAAATAAACGTAAACTTTTATCTTAATTAATTTGAATCTTTGACGTCAACAACAAACGAATTACTTTAACTATAAAATTATTTTATCATAAATATTAAATAGAAGTAAACATAATTATAATAAATTATTATTGAAATAAATATTTTAAAAGACTGGGTAATGATAAATTATTATTATTATTATTATTAATTAAGTATTCTAAATATAAATTCTACTAAATACCAATTTTTAAAGAATGTAATCATGTTGCTTTGTCTACCCTGACGATTTCGTTAATATCAAGGAAATATTGGTTAATGTAGGCCTATCTATTTTAAAACATGTTAAGTAGTGATGTTTTCCTGGAACTGGTGTGTTCGCTTCAAGTACTTTGTTTATAAACGTTTTTCTTCAAACTTACTTTGCCAGGTTTATTCATATTACTAAGAATTGCGTATAATGTTTACTTCATTACCGGAGGCAAAGCGATTCTAATCTACTAAGATTAGAGTAGGGAAACTGAAGCAAATATATCTTTCAACTTTGAAATTTTCAGGTGATGTAATAAATATGTTTTATAAATACGCAGTAGATGTGAAAGAGATGATTAATGAGATCAACGAGAAAGGTGTAAAACACTTACCTGATGATGCATATTGTAGATGGTCAGACATAACGTTGAATAAGACTGCACCAGCCATATTCAATTAGGTGAAATTTGAGGAGCCTGCCTAACAACTTTAAATGACATGAAACATTTGGATAAAACAATTCTCAATCTCATAAACTTAGAGTTATTGTGTTTGCAGAGACAAGCAAGTTAATAACGGATAATAAACTTATCTTGCGTTCAAAAAAGACAAGACTTTAATGACTCTGTGTTTAACGTTACTTCAGAAACAAAGACAATTAACACCTATTTTTTTAATTTATTCATTTCTACAAAGAAACAAAATTTGTCTGTCTAGTAGCTTCACTTTCTAATAGTTCGCTTTTCTTTAGAGTGCCATATTCTCAGAAAATCATAACTACAGCAGTGACACCGTGCCACAAAGCTCACTGTTTGAAAACATTTCACTTAGGCACTTTTATAAAGTAACTGAATAAATTCAATGTACTCGACTTGATGCAACCACTTCTCGTGTTCACAGCGAATCTCCTTATTGCATCAGCAACTCTTTCCACCTCAGTGACTCCTTAAGCATCTTTCCAGTGATAAGGTCATATCCTGCGTCTTTTTAAGCAATTAAATTCTCATGTGTTTCCGTAATCTGTTCTTGAATAGTTACAAGGCTGATTTCCTTATTAATATTTTTCTTTACTGCTACAACATTTTCTTCAATTTTTTTTCTTGGTAAGGGCTCAAAACTGGTGGTCAAATACTGGGCAAACAATTTTTTCCTTATGGTTTGCTGCGATGTTTTATTTTTATTTTTTTCTGCGTTGTTTTTTCCTTCTTGCCGATGTTTTATTTTCTTTCTTAATCTGCATCTTCGGCCTCTTATCTTATCTTCGGTATCTGCATTTTCGGCCTTTTAATTTTTTTTTACTTCCAGAAGAAATAGCTTGTATTCTTATCTTTACTCAGCTGTCACACTAACTCGCAACATTTAAGATTTTAAATACTTTTAGCATTTTTCAAATTCATTTCCGAGGCCATTTAACATATATTTGTCAGTTGTAGATCTGGTGAGCACCCATCAATTCATACTTTCCGTTAATTTATTTATCATTTTGTAAACTTCTTCAGTACAATTCCCACCAATTTCTCTTCTCTGATATGTAGGCAAATTATTGCACACTGCATTTTACTGATTAGTAACAAAACTGTCTACTTTATCTTCGTGGTAATTTTAGATGTACAGTACTTGAAAATTAATCGAGTTTTCAAGATCATCCTTCCCAATCTGTTTCCGTATTTGACAAAAAGTTAGCAATTTTTATTATTTAAAGCAAAATTAATGTATCCCAAAATATAAAAATGACCTGCGAGTGACCTGATGACAAATTATGACTCTCCTCAACATGGATATTGTTGACCTTCACCACAAAGTATGGAAACATCCTTTATCACAAACAAGTCTGTAACATTTATGATCCTACTTGTGACTGTAGGCCAGTAGACCAGTAGACTATGTGAGCTTACCGGCTGAGTTTTTCACATTTAATTTCCATAACAGCTTGGTAAGCCTATATATTTTTTATTTTTATGTCGTAAGCTGCAACCCCAGTAGTTAAGCTTTCCATTATAGTCTCTTCTTATGGTAAAGTAATTACCTTAGTTCGGAGAAGTTCAATATAGTCTTTTGCTGTAAATTATGGTTTGAAAGACTATATATACCTGTTTAATTATACGTTTTATTCTTTGTTTGTTGGCCTGTTTTCACTCATGTTATTGTATTGACACTCTGACACTTCTCCGTCTTCATGATGCAGAATATTTTCCTTGATTGTGACAGCTGATCCTTCTCTGGTTTTATTACAGGGGTGTAATAAACGCTATACCCTTCTATTTCAACAAATATTTCTTAACCAAAATGTGTTTTGAAAATAAGAGAAACATCTATTTTCTCATTTCTTAAAAATATATTCGTTCTTAGAGATGTGTTTTAAACCCATTTGCTTTCCATTCTACTGTTCGAATTGTACACATCGTGTTCATTTCTTCTTCTTTTAATAACGGCTTTCCTTCCGCTGTTTTCTAATTCATTTAGGCTGTATAAGAGCCGTCCATTAATTAGATATTTTTTCAGTTTCTCCAGTTTATACAAAATTAAATTAAGTATACTATTTGCTTGACATCAACATCTTCATTTACGTTTCCCTTACTTTTAGCAATCTGAGTAAAAGCCTTTTGAATCGCCAATTGTTTTTACATTTTTCCACTTGGCCTGTTAGTTCTGATATGAAAACGTTAATTTCACTTTTTTGACATTTTCTATATTTTGTATGCAAAGACTTTTGCGTCTTTCGTAGAAGTTTAATTTTGACTACAACATCTTGTATAACATTTGCGTAATTTTTTAATATCTAAATTTATTTCAAAGATCAACATGAATAGCGGCAGTGGTTGCTTAATACTTTAAATAATAACATCTTATTTATTTATTGTCTTTTTTCAGTTATATTTATACAATCACGAAGTTTAAATCGCTTTTCTCTGAAAGCGATGGTTATTTCCTATGTTTTTCAGATGGATGCGAATGATGTGACATAGCTTTTGTTGACCTGGTGTGTATATTACGGCATTTTTTTGAAAGACAGAAATGTTACATAACCTGAACACTCTATTTGGAGAAGCATGCAAAAGAAACAATTCCTTTCATTCCAGGAATAGTTAATAAATAATTACGTTGCTATACAAAGAAACTAGATTAGGTAATATAATTTGTAGAGTTCGGAAAACTAAAACCAAGTTGGGCTGGCTTTTGTTAGAAGATTATAGATAGGCCTAGTTACAAATTCTGTTATATTGGAGGGAAAGACGACTAGTAGTTGCGGTCTATCAACTGGAGGCATTCGCGCAAAAGTAAGTCAGCAGGTAGAAAAATGCTACCGACGATAATGATCACCTTATTGATATGTACATACCATGTAGGCCTACACAGTGTGTAATATGTTAGCGTACTTATAAACGTTCTTAGCGAGTGAATAATATATTTATTGGCAATGAAAAATTTTATACACAAAGAAATTGATTGATTGTTACATTCATAAAATTCATAATTTTACATTAATAGTTTTTGTATTGACTTTAATTTAAATTAAATAGAATAAAGCTCTCCGATGTTTGTTAAACATCAGTGTTTATTTTTTTATATAATTAAATTGGTTTCTAGTAAAAATTATAACGTTATTCATAAAAATACTGTTAAAACAATTTTATAAAATAGAAACATAATCTTCTTTTGAATTTACATCGACTAATATGAATTGTATTAATACTACATTCTTTTAATAACGTTTATGAATTTGAGGCTTTTTATTTAATAAAAATGTCTTTAGAAACTTTTTAAATGTCATAAAATAATAATTATTAAAGTAATTAGTTTTCCTCTTCCCCGGTGTCGAAGTATAAATTGTACCTCCAATTTCTGACGCCGGCCTTGCCAGTACTGAATGTTTAGCAGATTGTGTGTGTGTGGACACAGTAAAACAGAGGCCACTAACCAAGTGTACACGAAGATGAAGTGAAAATAACGTCTGCTGTGCAGAGAATCCTTGGACAATGAGTGCAGTGATATTCGATAAGTAGTAAGGAGCCAAGTGCTAACGAAATCAACTCACGCTATAGCTCTAGCGTGTACGTGCATACATAGAAATTAAATGCATATATAACTTAAAAAAAAATCAATAAGTTATTAGTAGTCTTTTTAATGTTGAAATATAAAAAAAGTTACGCCTTTTCTTAATTCCGTCTGTTCAACGTTACAATAAAATTGAGCAAACGGATTAAACTCACTTGTCACGCGGGGTACACGCTTTACACTATAATATCGTAAAGATAAGGTTTTTGCGTCTCTGGCGGTTTAAGTATGCCATTACTTTCATTATATTTTAGACTTGTTATTTGCATCAAAATGCAATACACTTGCTATTTACAAGTGTTTGTATGTTATCACAACGGCAAAAATGGTAATAATTTTTATTATTATTTCGTAATAATTTTTAATGCAACAAACAAGCCCCATTGACTTGGTTGAAATTTATATACAAATAATTTGGGTTTAAGTCGGCTTATTTATATTTTCCACATACTAGACATTTCTTTGGTACTGGATTTACTAATATTAAAAATTGAACATCGACACACACACACACAGAAGCAGTGGTTACGCTACTAATCAATTGTAAAAAACATTTACTTTATATCCTTATGTTTGTGTGTGTGTACACATACTAATAAACATACGCTATATAATAATGTTCTAAATTAATACATTCAACACTGTTTGTTACGTATAATAACTACTACGCCATTTTACTTATTAGCCTGAATTAAATTATATACCATTAGGCTGCATATATTCTCACACGTAGATTACACTGTATTGATAATTAATAGAGATTTTATGAAAAACTATTACGTACTAAAGTATAGCCTACTGCACATAATTATAAAACAAATATTATTGTATTTATAGAACTCAGTACTATTTAACTTCATGGTTTTCTTCAAAAATGCGGTCCAAAAGTCCAGTATTCAGCCAATTTTGTTCAAGCTTTGGCAAAGCGTTTTCTCCTATTGCACTTTTGAAGTAAATTGTTATTGCCGTAAGCGGTGTCAGGGGTGAGTGAATAAACGTCGATGGTGATTCGTCCAGCTCCTGGCTCTCATACTGGCAATTCGTCAGTCGGGTCCTGAGATGTGAAACGTGTTACAATTTCTTCCTCAGCCACTTACTTGTTCATTTGTCCTTTCAAATAAAACAGAGTAGGCCTGTAGGTTTCGTTTACATTATACCAGTATACAATGGTTTGTAATTTTGATAACGACTCAGAAACCGACATTTACAACCTTAAAAAGTAATGGTTATGAAAGAAAATTTTGCGTAAAAACTTTAGTCTTGATACGCAAAAACGGTTGTTGAGAGGCTTACTCTAATTTGGAGAGATCGAGCTGTTTTCAACATCATACACTCAGGCTATGGCGGCATTCTGTAGGCTTTCACTATTGTGGTTTGGATTTTGCTAGATGAGAGCATAATTAAATGCTGAAAAATTATTTGCGATATGAGCATTTCATTAGTGCCGCATGTGCACAAGTATATAATTATCTGTGTCTCTGCTAACTACCGATATTGTAATCTAATACACATGTAACCTATTGATAAACTGTTGTATTTATTATATCAGTGTCGCGCCAAGTGTGTGGCGCACACAGGCGCCAGGATAGTAAAGGCACCAACTATTTCAGGCGAGGAGGAAATATTGAAAAAAAAACTGATTATTCATTAAGTTAATTCTATTAACTTTTTCGGCGCTCTGGAGGGGTACTCTCAGGTATTAATGCTTGTAATAATAAATTATGTTTCTATTTATATAGGCCTACTTGTAAGTTTATCTTTTACTTATTTATATGATATCTGCACAAACAACAATTGACAAAGTGATTTTCTTGCCAAATAAAATATAGTAAGTTTAATTGTGTACCAAAAGAAATTTTGTATTTTTGTTTTTATAAAACTGTAAGTTTGTCTGTTAATTTACGTTGTAACGAAACAAATGTTACAAAAGAATAGTAAATAATAGTGGAATCCGATCCAGAGAGGAAACAAGAAATAATAATTGAAAGCAAATTAAAGGAAAACTATTTGGTTTGACTTATAAAATATTATCCAGAAACCCAGAAATAACCCAGTAGAATAGGGCAGTAAACAGAAAAAAAGTGAAATAAATAAACCTAGTAGGCCTAATCAACTTACCCTGAATAATAACAACCAAACCCAATAAAGAGTACCTAATCATAAATTAAAATTGTATTAACAAAATTGTATCGACATATTTTAAGGATAGAAAAAGGGACACAAACCTTACAGTTATATGAGTGACAGAATATAAATAGTGACACAGACTACTGTTAAACAGTGTTAATTATTTTTGTATGAAAAGTGTTTTATTGTTATTATTAGACAGAATTTTAGTTTATCATACAGACAATAGTTTAGCAGTATAAATAAACTAAAACTGTCAAAAACAATTATTATTATTAAGAGTTTTGTTGTATGTTATAAGATTTTATGTCACCAGTTAATTTATGTAAATATATTTATCTCAGGTAGTCAAAGTAGAAATTACAATAAACCATAAAAATTGTTCCACCACATATCATAGAAATTCAAATTAATAAGGTTTTACAGTTATAAACTGAGGCATGTTTAGTATCAAATTGTTTATAATTATCTAATTATTAATTGTATAAACATTGCATATATAATTAGAGTATAATAATAAAATTATCTATTAAAGGTAATTTATAAAATATAATGTAGGTAATGGGTGTTGATCCTATAACATTTAAACTGTACATAAATGACCAATCAAAATTTAAGAAATTTGTATGAGGTAGGTAACTAAAAGAAAGAAGAAATAACACTTAATTGTTAATTGTGATGGAAAGCAGTTGAATAGTGCGTGTCTAGAGGTAATTAAAAGTATATAAAAATAGATGACCCGTGTGTGAAAGAAGATCTGAAGGACCATCATCGAAGATAATAATCCTTCCACTACCATTTTCATGAACAAATAACACACACAATCAAGAAAAATATTCAGAAACGACCAGGAACCCTTCAGCAATATCGTCTAGATGTGTAAAGTATAATTTGACAATATTTTTTTCAACAAGGAACAACCACTAGACAATATAACAATTTACACTAACACTAATCACTAGTCAACATTTTAAAGTGCAACCAAATTCAATATATAAGCTAACAGTGATTACAAGGAAACATTTATTGTACACATTGATAAACTACATTATTTTCTGAGACGGACAAATTGAATATCGTCAAAACTTGTATGTAACTTAATATATAATTTGTGTAAATTTTTAGATTATAAGTAATATATTGTTTGTAAAGGTACTCTCTATTATTAATCAACATGCAAAGGAACTTTTCGTAGCAGCCACAAGAATTCCCACGAAATATATTAAAATTATTTAATTATAAATCCTGAGATAAATATCGACCCTGCGACAACCTTATGTATCGAATGGAATTTTCCAATAATTTGAATTTATGTTACACAGATTAAATCATTATGTTATTAAACCATATCCATGAGTTATTATTCCATTAAGATAGTGTTATAACGTAAACATATATAAGGTGCAATTGGAAAGTGACTTTCTTGACAAATAACGTTAATTACTGTATTTTCTTCAAAAATTAGTTTTGATGTTTTTGGTATCGTACCCTTCTTGTATGTTCATCGTTTTTAATACAGTTCTTTTTTGTAATTCCTGCTTTTTACTCAATAAACTTGTAATTAATATATTTCGTATTTCATTTGTGCTCACGTTTTGGGGAGCCAACTAAAGTTCTGCACACAGGCGCCGGACACTACTGGTGGCCTTTGTATTATATCAATAGTTGTAAATAATAACATTTTTATTTGCTGGCGAGTTTATTTTCAGGCGATGGATAACGGATTCTGATTCCAGCTCTTTAGTACCCTCTACACTTCAATTTGTGTAACTTATTTTATTTTCTAACGTAATTGCAAATTGGGGATAATTAATTAAATTGCTGTGACCTTGAATTAACTTCTTTCCCTAACATTTTGTGGCCATGAGACACAAAAATGAGCTGCCCATTTCATGAAGTATAATGTACTGTGCGTATTTCTTGTTTAATTTACAATTCATATTTGAAAAAAACTGATAAATATTATAAAATATCGCTTCCATGCTTGTAATACTATAATAAATATTCATAAACGTGGCGAATGCTGATGCCTACAACAACTTTCGCATTTTATCCTCAATTACCGGTATGGTAACCCTTTACGAATATAGAGTAGGACAGTAAAATAGAATGTTTTTTGTCGCCACTAGGCTTGTCTGAAGATGCTGGCGTTAGTTTATTCTGCTTCCTTTAGATTGTAGAACATTAAAGAACGTACAGGTCTACAATGTTTGAAACTGTAGTACAATGAATGTTCCCTGACGTTTCTGTTGTAAAGAACTGTGAGAAAATAACACCAAGTCATTAGTATGTTAGTACTGTAAATTTTCTTGGTGCACTGAAAAAGTGTACGGAATAAATAATTTTTACACACTGATATTCGTTACAATACTATAGTGTAAAACAAAATCTTAGTACAAAGAAAATTACAAATAACAATTGTGCGTACTGTGTACTGTCATTGCTCGCTATCTGGTAGAAGTAGTACTAAGTGTACACGATTATTCGCGGACACCTACCGCAGTCTGGTAGCTAAGATGGTAACCAGTACGCCAAGTTAAGAAATTAAGTAATGATTTTTTCCGCAAATGCTATATAAATAAATAAATTACTTCTACACACGCAAATGATATATACGAGAATTTTATTGTAATCGCGTTTAGTTATCAATTAATCTGCTTTCCTATTAGAATTAGGCTTTTACAAGCTATAATTTATAACAAATTTATAATTTCAGTCAAAACAATACAAATGTATTTTACAATAATAGATCTCAACCTATTTTAACATATAGACTACTTAATTACTAATATTTTAGCTGTAGCTGCATAAAAGAAAATCAGTAACACTATGTAGAAAGAAGAAATTAGGGCAAAGTTGCAGTAGTTTTTGATGGTTGCTTCGAAAGTTCTTTGAGCACAAAAGCCATAAAACGTCAAAGGCGAATGATGAAGCGAACGGCACAAGAAATTGTATTTAATGAGGGAACAACGCTTGTCCAACCACAGTTCACGTTTCTCAGTAATTTGAAAAATAAAGAACGCTTCATTGCACAGCTTACCCAACGTCTGGAGAGTGCTGGCATCGAAGCAATAATTGCTGAAGACGATGAAGGCGTTTACATTGTCCGCAAAGCAGTAGACGTCTCACAAGGAAACGGGCAAGTTGTCATTGTTGGCCAAGACGTTGATCTCATTGCTTTCCTCATAGCCCTTGCCCCAGTTGGAAATGATATCCTTATTATGAAAGAAAGTCGAAGGAATATCAAAACGAGATTTTACAGCTCAAAAGATTTACAAAGTTCTCCCATCATTCACGAGTGTAGGAAATCAATTCTGTTCCTTCACGCAATGAGTGGCTGTGATGTTACGTCAGCCTTCTTCGGAAAAGGAAAACTGCAGATAATTCAATTGTTCAACCGATCCCAACATCTCCACGATATCCCCACCGTGTTCAATGATCCAACATCGACACGTGAGGTCATTGAACAAGCCAGCGAAAAATTCATTCACGCAGTGTACATCAAAATCCTCAGCCTTCGTTATGGGAACATAATGGTTCCCGAAACATGTTCCTAATAAGGAAAAAAATATCTTGAGGTAAATTCATTATAAATATTAAATATAATATATACATCAAGAAACGGACTGTAGCAAAAAGTGGTTGAGTATATATAATTATATAACAAAAATAATATTTTAGATGTAATCGATTAGTGATGTGGTTTAAAAAAGAGAAAATTCAAAGAAGGTACGTATGAACTTCAAAATAGGAAAAAATCAAATGCTTACGTATTTTCGCCCTTTTCCGGCGTGTGTTACACAAAAACGGTACTTCGTACACAAAACATGCATAGGATCTTTTTTATGTAGAATGTTATGAGGAACTAGTTTTGTAATAAAGGTTGTTGTCAAAAATAGAGTAGTCAACAACCACTGCGGAAAAAGTGAAAAAAACTGAAAACACCCTCTAAAAAGACTGCGGTGGAGGGGGGACGCGCACCCTATAGGAAAGGGAACTTTTTTGTTTCCAACTACTAGACCCCCAACGAGTATTATGGCAAAGTATGGAAACTTTATAAATTATTTCCCCTATTTTTCCTTATTTGACTGGACTATATGACGATTCGTGAAATAGATTATCTGGTCTATAGATAGCCCACGGTGGGTTGAGGTTCAGGAACGAATCATTACGAAGACGGAGGAGAAGGTATCACCGTACACATCCACAGTTTCTTCAAATTGTTCCTTCCTTCTGGCTAATACTTTCTGTGTATTAGTGATTGTGTTTCGAGTGTGTATCTCTTACTATGCCTTAGAAACATTACTTAGAGCTTTTTGAGCACTCTATAGAGCATATTTTGTTTTTCTCAATTGCTTTTTATATTTTTGTCTAAATATTGGTCACTCATCCTTTTTGTTTTTTTTAGTAACGTTTTTATGATTTCTATAGTTCATTTTTATAATTTTTATATTTTTTTTTCAGACAAATTTCTCACACTGTTTCTTAAGATTATTTCGCATTTAATATTTTCTGACACCAAGATATCTGTTTGTTGTCTTCTCTTACTAAATTCTCCTTGCATCCAACACAAAAGTCTTTAGTATGTTCTTTTAAAATGTATCACAATTTTCTGGGATTATAATGCTGTCGGTGTTGAAAATCCGATTGATACTGACATTCCTCAATCAGTAAACAATTTTTCTGATTTGTAATTTCTTTAACCCTTTTCTTACTTTGGGTTAAATACCAAACAAGTAAAGACTGGTTAAAATAAAATAACTGTACACACACTTTTCATTAGAATAAAATGAAGGTTAACTGAACATAAATGCGAATTTAACTGCACATTAAATTACTTTAACATTGGATTACTTAGATTAAGTGGTAGGGAAGTAAATGAATCCTTACGTCTCAAAATATCCAAGGATTTTCTGTTCGAAAGTGATTACTGGTACTTTTTAAGTGTATTTTTTAAAAATTATTTCTGTCTTAAAAGTTAATTGTTTTTTTTTCATAAAACAGAATTCAAAATAATATTTAATACGAAGAGAATAAATTGTGCGTAATCAACTATGCCCATTAATGCAAATGTACTAGTTTCGCTGTTAGGTAATAAAACGATAAACTTACAAGTTTGTTACCAGGCTTCAGTATAATGCTTTACATAAAACAGTAGAGGCTCACGTTTATTGTGCAGAAGTTCCCACGCGCCTACCAAACGGGTAGACCATTAAACACATAGGCCTACATCGTGATACAATGTATTCTAAAGAGAGCTAGAATAATGTATGGGTCTAGTTAAAATACACTAGTAAAACCAGTGAATTGTTATCTGGTGAAAAGGAAAACAAACTAAAATTATACAACTAACGAAACACACACGGCTACACCTGTGTGTGTGTGTGTGTGTGTGTGTGTGTGTGTGTGTGTGTGTGTGTGTGTGTGTGTGTGTGTGTGTGTGTGTGTGTGTGTGTGTGTGTGTGTGTGTGTGTGTGTGTGTGTGTGTTTAAAGGCCTCAAAATAGGATAAAAACGTTTCTTGTTGACAGTTGTTACCAACGTCTTAACAGGGTTTATGATTACAGTAAATACGCGTATATTTTTTAATAGATGAAATTTAATTGTCAGCGAGTCCGTAGCGAGTACAACTATACAAAAAATTATTTCTGAAGTGAAGCAGTCAATTGTGAGAAAAATATCACGTGAAAAGTTAGAAAGTATTAGAACTGTTTATTGAATTCAGCACTTACGTATGGTATGCATACACTAAGAAAGTTTTCATAAATAATTTTATTCAATAATAGTTATTGAATAATAATTAATAATTAATTAATTAATAATAATAATTATACAAGAATAATTCAATAATCCGTAAATTAGTATTTCACTACTTAAATATTAAGCACGTGTACTTTTTATGACAATAAACGTGAATTATTTATTGAGAGGAGAATTAATCAAAGTACTTAGCCAAACTCACGCGTACATAAAAACACATATACACAAATATACACGTGCATCGTCTCTACCACTGACCGTATTTTGCTGATGGAATGCTTCAGATGTATTGCGTCAATGATTTTTGTCCAGAGAGAATGTCGAGTCCACTGATCGCAGTATTCAACAACGTTATTCCTTGTCGTGGTCTATGTACACTTGGTCTCCTACCGTAAATTTCATCCCATCCACCATCTTCAAGAGTAGCCAAATACACTTGCACACATCAAAATGTTTTTCTTATTTTTTTATATGTAACGTGTAAAATTTGATTTCATACTCATTTCATTTTTTCTTTTCTCTTCAAGATTTTCCTATCCTAGTGGTTTTGTTACACTTTATCATCTTCCTCTCATACTCCTTACATAGCTATTGATGTCCCTGTATTTTTATCCATTCTCGATCCATTCCTGTGTTTTCTAGAATTTTCTATTTGTTTATTCGCTCTCAAATCCGAATCCATATGACTACTTGCAGAGACATAAGCTGATTTAAAACGCCGCTTTATGAGCATAAGAGATGCTGGTATTCTTTATAAAATTCTAAAGACAGGCAACTTTGGTTTTTTATTTGCTTGCCAATTACTTACGTGGGATAGGTAGTTAACAATTTCACGCAAATGTTCTCTTCTTTCACATAAAGGTCTGTAAGATCTTTCATACCGTATATTTTAAATTCCTCAAATGGAGAATTATAAACACTGCATTTGCCTTTACCAAATTTATTTTCAAGAGAGTTTTTACACTTTCCACGATATGCAATATTCTTTAAATTTAGTTCTATGTTAATTAGAATATGCTAATAAGCTAATTACTATTACTCTTTAATATTTTATACAAGGCTGTTTTGAAACTCGATGTGGGTATTAAACCATCCAGACGTAAGGCATTGAACTACGGGAATGTCCTGTGACGGCAGCGACAGACAATTGCTCCCCTCATGTAGCATGTAACAATGTGGTAGCGGGGTGTCTTTGCACCCGGTCCATGATTTCAGCATCTGGGTCGAGCCCAATGGCTGCCTGTTGATAGACATAGTTCTGGTACATTCGACTGGTGCCTAGATCTGGAATGGACAACCGCCTACCAGTTAACTGAGGAGGCGGGGGAGAAAGGTTTCTTTATTTTATTCTTCGTATTGTTTAAATTAGCAGCCATCCTTACTTTTCTTTTATAGAATTGCTAAACTGCTATAATTGTTTTTATTATTTAGACAAAGCTTTTCGTCATTACTGACATCTTCAGGTTGTTTAAGACCTGAAGATGTCAGTAATGACGAAAAGCTTTGTCTAAATAATAAAAACAATTATAGCAGTTTAGCAATTCTATAAAAGAAAAGTTTCTTTATTTATTTTTAAAATTTTGCTTATCGTTGGGCACTGCGGGCACTGCCTGATGAATGGGTTCAGGTGACAGATGTCACCCGTCCACAGTCCAGCGTGCAGACGCCATGAGACGTCGGTCGCGCCCCGCGAGGCAGAGAGCCTCCGTCCCAGTGATAGCGCGTAGAAGCGGCAAACAGCGCGGTCGGCGTACAAGGATGGGAAGAAGGAAACAGCTTAGCAGGTAAACTCTGGGGCAGGGTCAGATGTTAAAGATATATACTTTTTACTTTTATGGCGGGTCATCGAGAATCGCCCGAGGGCGTTTGACCCGACAGGAAGAGGCGGTTGCGTGGTGCTGATGGTCCGTAGGTAAGGGAAGGAAGAGGTCTCAGCTGCAGCAAAGAGAGTTGCAGCTAACGACCAGACAAAGGCAGAGAGAGTAGGAACTCGAAGACCTCCTCGAATTACACTATTTCTCACAAACCAAGGAGATCCCGACAAGGAACGGAGGGTTCTGGAATGGAAACTTTTCAATTTTTTTTTATTTCTTTTATGAATTTGCTAACTGCTATAATTTTTTTATTGTTCGACTAAACTTTTCGTCATTACTGACATCTTCAGGTCTTAAACAACGTCTGTCAACTGTACGTTGTAGGCTTTTATACTTTAGGCCCCTCCCCTTATGTCATCGCCCCTCCTATTGGTTCTAGCTGCTACCGCTCTTCACGGGAACTTTGTCTACCTTTTTCCGTTAGGCATTTTTCTAACGTCCGTCAAATTATAAAAAAATTATAGCAGTTAGCAAATTCATAAAAGAAATAGTAAGGATGGCTGCTAATTTAAACAATACGAAGGAAACTTTTCAGCCTACGCCTGTTGGTGACGGAGATAAGTGACCACCAAGCAGGTGCCGCATAGGTCAATACAGACCGAAGAAACAAAAGATAAAAGGTGACTTTAGTGCGCAGCGCCAGGGGACTGCGGCACGCGACATAAGGGTAAAGTTTGGTTCGGACGCTGCGAGCCTTGGAGAGGGTATCGGTCACGTGGGCGTTGAAGTAAAGACGCCGGTCGAGCAGAGCGCCTAGATACTTCACCTACCCTTTGTAGGCTATAGGACTCCCTTCCAGGCAGAGAGGCTGTCATCGGGAGATGGACTTACGGATGAAGCAGATCGCCTCGGATTTCTCCGTGTTGATCGTCACGCGCCATTTCCGTAGCCAGTCCGGAAGCTGGTCCAACTGTCGCTGCAGCTTTGTACTCGCAAAACGCGAGGACCGGGAGCTGCAGTGATACATAGCATCGTCAGCGAACAAAGACAACGTGACAACGGGCAAGACAGGCAGGTCGTTCGTGTACACAAGGTACAGAACAGGGCCGAGGACAGATCCCTGGGGTACGCCGGCGGCGACGGTACGAACTGCAGAGCTGATTCCGTAGACACTCACCCTTGTAAAGTTTATTTTTGAAAGTAGTTATAAAATTGTACAAGTAGTAAATAATAGCTAAAAAATAATGTGTACTAGCAGTTATATTTGACAAAGAAGTATGTGAGGGTGTGAAGGGAAAGTTTGTAAGACTGTCCTCTTGGCATTGTAACCTACAGACAGCTTGATGTGTTACGGCTGTAAAGTTAATTGTTTGACAAAAAGAGTGACACTTACTAAATGTATGTGAGACGTTGTATTTCGCATCAGGCAGCTGGTCTGAGTAATAAAGGCATAACCCCCAATAAACCAATTTACCCTTTTTAAAACTTTGACACAGACTGAAAGCAAAGAGTTTGTCAATTCGATACGGTACAACATTAGAGGCCAGAACAATTGCAACGTAGAAATTTGACGAAAGTCGTGATTACAAAGGAAGATTCGTTCCAGATTCAAAACAAAGCTAGAGTGCAACTTGAAAATAAACAATGGTGCAGAAGATCGAACAATACCAGTATTGTATCTATGTCAAAGTGTAACAGAAAGTGGACACTAGGAGACGGCCACGAGAGACAAAGAAATGTCGCCTGATTTACAAGGGGAAAGTGAAACTCACGAATTCTGGAGTGCTTGAGTGAGATTCCTAGTAAATAGAGAAAAACGGCTGTAGGAACAATCAGGACCAATGGGAGTTCGACAAGAGAATCACGTATAAAGCAGATATACTCGAAAACCAATTACGAATATACAATTTGTCACACTGGCTAAGGAACCAATAAGAGTATCCAAGCAGATGGAAGATTCAGCAGAGGTAGGCGGGATGAGAGTTTACTTGGTAGATCTCAGAACAGAAAAACGGCAGTCTAGTCTAGTATTCATCATCAGTCCAGTACTCATCATTAGTCTAGTCTAGTACTCATAATTTACAAAGTGATCACCACAAATCATCTTAACTCGCAAGAGAGTTGAACTTCACCGTAATTTAAACAAAGTGTCGGAGAATACGGATACACAGTACAATACTAAGTGAAAACAAATTCAATTAACAGACATTCTACAATTACAAATAATTCACAAGAAACTATAAACATCACAGCAGCTTTTCTATAATACAGAACACATCAACATAGAGACTCAGTGCATATTCTACAACAGAGACATTAGACATAAAATCAGCAATCTAAGAACTATTTAAAAAAAACATTACACATGAACTTTACCAACATCAATTAAGGACACTCATATTCAACACAATAGGTGTGCCGTGAAAAGTGAACAGGTCGAGAATGCGTCAATAATTAAACAGTGATTGTGAGGTGCAGTGATCGCGAAAGGATACGTAATCTACAACGACTACGGAGATCAGCAACTACTAAACACAGAGGACCACATGATGTCACCGAGAGTATGAACTACTAATAATCAACGTTCTCAAACTAATGGTACTTTAGAGTTAAGTCAACAAACTCAATTCATTCAAGTCAAAGACCTCACACTAATAATTAATTAACCTTGAGAACTGCCTCTCAGTGCTCTGCATTCGACTGAAGCGAAATAAAACGTCAACTAGTAAATTCTTAAAAAACCATATCTAAACAGTAATATAAATTTGCCAAATACAATTGTAGATTATAATTTACAATTATAAGTGTTATAAAATTATTAAATGTTAATTAATCGCGATTTCAGAGATACTCATTGTTAAGATAAGAGAAGTGATTCTACTTAAGGAAATATCCATACAGAATGTTATATTTGTAATTTGCTACAACTTGATTAATTAAATAAGCATTAGACATATTATTGTTGTTGTGTGTTTGGCAAATGAATCCTTTATATCCACATCCTTGTAGATATGAGGTGGCGCCCGGGAATTTGAAACATTTTGGCAGTAAGTAATTTTAATTATTAATTTATTACAATTATCAAAAACTCCCAATATAAAGAAATCTTATGTTTGACTGTCCAACGCGTGGCATTACAATTGTCAATTACTAAATATAAATAAATTCTTATATTTGCCGCCCAAAGAACGTGGGACATTACAATTGTAAATTGCTAAAGATAAAAATATTATATTTGGCGCCCAACGTGGGGCTATATAGAGTAAAGATTTCCATATAAAAGATAATCGATTAATGTATGCAAGTAAATTTGCATAAATATAAAGAAAAATTCTTATATTTGGCGCCCAACGTGGGGCAAAATCTACATTTAGATTTGTCAAAAAAGGCAGATGAATGAATTGAGTTAAATAAGTTAACTAAACTGAGAATTAGAAATAAAATAGAAGTATTAATAAATAGAGTAGACATTAAGAACATAGGGCTAGTAATTGTAACTACAGTTGCTTAGTCACGGTTCGAATATATACGGTATATGTTGACGCGAAGTAAGGCACGCAAAATGGAAAAAGAAACACCTTATAAGACAATGGCCAGTGAAGAAGAAACACAAGTACCAAGGAGAGCTGAAGAGAGCGAAGAGATGGAGATATATAACCAAATGGGAGATCCTCATGTCATAGCAATGATGGAGGAAGAAATAAGAACGGATATTGAAAATATAAGGGCAGAAGGACCACACGCAGAAGTTGAACAAGTAAGTGCGACAGTACCACAGACGGAGAAGGAACAAATAAGGGCAGAAGGACCACAGCCAAAAAGTGAGCTGCAAATGCTATACGAATTGATGAAAGTAGATAACAAGAAATTACAGAAGAAATTAGAAGAAAAAGTTGAAGCAAATCAGAATAAATTAGAAATAAGTCTGAATAAATTACATGAAGACAATAAGAAGATACAAGAAGACAATAAGAAGATACGAGAAGACATTCAAGATATTAAAGTAAATCAGAAGAAATTAGAAGAAAAAGTTGAAGCAAATCAGAATAAATTAGAAGTAGCTATTAAGGATATTACAGGAAAGCACACTAAGTTAAGAGAGGAGATAAAAAACGATATGAACACGTTGCATGACAAATTAGTTGGTGATATTCAAATAGTGAATAAAACATGGCGTGAAGAATTGAATAAGACTGAGCATAATTTTGGCGAGGTGGTACAGCAACAAAGTGAAAAATTTAAGTGTGAAATACAAAAAACTACTCAAAACTTAAGTGAAAATTTAAATCGAATCAATCAGGAAGTGAGAAGAGAAATAAAAACAACGAAAGAGGTCGTCCGAGAAGAAGTCAGATGTATTTCTACCGTAAACAAAGAAGAAATGGAAGAACAATTAAGAAAATTAGCTGAAGAAAAGGGTCGACGCATCGACGAGATGAAAGAAAATCAAGAGCAATTAAAACGAAAATTAACAGAGTTGGAGTCAAGACCAATGGTAAACAACCAACATACTATTGTGGCTAACCAAGAACAGTTAAAGGAGGTACGGTACAACGGACGAGACGCCTACCCCATGGAATTTCTAAAAGAATTAAAAGAGGTTAAAGAAATATATTACCCCAGCGGAGGTATTAAGTGGATTAACAGGCATCTAGAGGGTGAAGCAACAGTATGGTGGAGAATCGTACAATCCCAAATACATACGTTTGAACAATTCGAGGAGGCGTTTACCAAGAAATTCTGGAGTCAACAAATTCAAGAAAACATCCGGGACAGCTTGGAGTACGAATGTTATTATCCGAATGGTAAACTCACTATGGTGCAATACCTCGAGAATAAAATTCTACAGTGCAGACAACTGATCCCACCAATCTCGGATCAGCATTTAATTCACAAACTTGCACGCCACTATAGTAAGGAAATAGAAGTTGCCATCATAACTAGAGGCGTCCAACAAGTAGATCAATTTGAAAGCTTATTAAATGAGTTTGCTACCATTCAACAACGAGAAATGAGAGGATCGTATCGGCCGCCACAACAAACAACGGCTGACAACGGTGGAAGACATATTAACAATAGCTATCATAAAACGAAGGGTATGAAAATGGAGACTGAACACGAGGGTCACAGACCTGGGTGGCGCAATAAACAAACGTTTGGTACAGAGGATAGGGGAACAAAACAGCCCATTGTCAACACAGTAACAATTGAGCGCCAACAACCTGGCCCTTCACAAGAATCACGTACAAAAAACGACCAGCCAACCCATTATCGCGGCAACAATACTTAGCTAGTAGAAAAATAAATAACCAGTTAGACGTAGCATTAGATTATATTGATATTCGTGAAGAATTGGATAAAATGGATGAAGAAGAAGAAACCACTAATTTCCCGTACAATAAATGTCCTGAAATAAAAATAAAATTTAATAATGTAGAAGTAATTGCACTTATTGATTCGGGCAGTCAATTAAACGGAATTGCCGAAACGTGGATCAACCAGAATAAAGATAAATTAGGTAGAATCGAGTTATTAAACTTATCGAATACCAATATAAAAGGTGCATTCGGACATAAATCAAAATTAATACGAAAACAAGTACTTTTAGAAGCTGAGGTTGATAATTATAAATTTGACTTAGTATTTTTTATCATCCCTGGACTGAATAAAGACTGTATACTAGGAATAAATATGTTGAAGGAAGGTGAGTGTACTATAGATTTCCAGCAAAATTTAATGCATATTAAAAATAGAAATTATAAGAGAAATGTAGAGGATTCTAATGAAATTGTACATATACATCAAATCGCTTTGGATAAAGAAACGGCCGATGAGGAATCTATTAACTTTCAAGAAGCTGTCGAAGAGTTAACTAATATAAATACAGAAACGAAGAAAAAATTAACTAAAATATTAATGAAAAATAGAAATCTATTCCGAGAAGAACCAGGCCGAATTCATGGGTATGAACATGAACTACGTATCACGGACAACACCCCCTTCTTCCAAAAGGGATGGCCTATACCAATTGCCTATCAAGACAAAGTCGAAGAGGAGATCCAGAAAATGTTAAGATACGGAGTGATCGAGCGAGCGAGCAGCCAATATATCAATCCCATGGTGACAGTTATAAAAAAAAAAAGGACCATATAGGGTTGCGAAGCAAATAAGTAAAGCTACTTATATGTTAGAATATTTGGACGAGAAGAAAGGAACAAGAGGAAATTTCAATGTCCGACAGCTAAAGCAATATATTACCTGACAAGAAGAGCAGTAAAAGGAAATAATGCGTTAGTAACGATCGGTTACGTGAGTAAGCAAATTGTAGCACTCATATAATAAATATGATATAATAAAGTTATGTATAATAATTGTAAAAGTTTAAAGTAATAATCGAAGTAAGATTATCAACTGACGATGTATAACAGAGTAAAGATTTATATTTTGTATATTATGTAGAAGAATAAAAGTATATCTAAGAAAAACAAAACAAAGACATTGAACAATGACTAACAATGAAAGTAATGATAAGAACTAAGTGATAATTAATAGGATATTATGAATTTTTGTTGTTGTATGCATTTGCAAGTAGAAAATTATTGACAAATGAAAAACATATAAGTGGATATTTAACTAATAGGAAGTAAGAAAGAACAGTAATAGTATCTAGGTGAATAATTATATGGAAACAGATGTACATAATGAATTAGATGGTTGTTAATTTTATATTATGATATGTTAGGAAGATAAGTGGTCTGAATGGATGGTAGTGCGTAGGATTGTAAACAATTGTATAGGTTAGCACAGAAAACAGAAAAATTCAAACCTTTAGTAGGACCCTTTGCCAAGCAACAAGGTGTGAAAGTGTCGAGTGACAGGGGGATGAAGTCATAAATCTTAACCCAGACACAAGGGTACACTGTAGACAGTTTCGAACGTAAACAAACCAAGTTGAACGTCCTCTAACCCGTTAAAGGGATTACATCACTAGCAATAAATGTAACTCATTAGATATTTATACTTAATTAATTAAAATTTACATAATTAATTTAAATTTACATAATTAAAAAAAAAGGGGGCACAAATTTTATTATTTGATTTTGTTACACGCCATCAATTAATAAAAATTTAAGGACAATGTAACGTTTATTTTTGAAAGTAGTTATAAAATTGTACAAGTAGTAAATAATAGCTAAAAAATAATGTGTACTAGCAGTTATATTTGACAAAGAAGTATGTGAGGGTGTGAAGGGAAAGTTTGTAAGACTGTCCTCTTGGCATTGTAACCTACAGACAGCTTGATGTGTTACGGCTGTAAAGTTAATTGTTTGACAAAAAGAGTGACACTTACTAAATGTATGTGAGACGTTGTATTTCGCATCAGGCAGCTGGTCTGAGTAAGAAAGGCATAACCCCCAATAAACCAATTTACCCTTTTTAAAACTTTGACACAGACTGAAAGCAAAGAGTTTGTCAATTCGATACGGCACAACATTAGAGGCCAGAACAATTGCAACGTAGAAATTTGACGAAAGTCGTGATTACAAAGGAAGATTCGTTCCAGACTCAAAACAAAGCTAGAGTGCAACTTGAAAATAAACAATGGTGCAGCAGATCGAACAATACCAGTATTGTATCTATGTCAAAGTGTAACAGAAAGTGGACACTAGGAGACGGCCACGAGAGACAAAGAAATGTCGCCTGATTTACAAGGGGAAAGTGAAACTCACGAATTCTGGAGTGCTTGAATGAGATTCCTAGTAAATAGAGAAAAACGGCTGTAGGAACAATCAGGACCAATGGGAGTTCGACAAGAGAATCACGTATAAAGCAGATATACTCGAAAACCAATTACGAATATACAATTTGTCACACTGGCTAAGGAACCAATAAGAGTATCCAAGCAGATGGAAGATTCAGCAGAGGTAGGCGGGATGAGAGTTTACTTGGTAGATCTCAGAACAGAAAAACGGCAGTCTAGTCTAGTATTCATCATCAGTCCAGTACTCATCATTAGTCTAGTCTAGTACTCATAATTTACAAAGTGATCACCACAAATCATCTTAACTCGCAAGAGAGTTGAACTTCACCGTAATTTAAACAAAGTGTCGGAGAATACGGATACACAGTACAATACTAAGTGAAAACAAATTCAATTAACAGACATTCTACAATTACAAATAATTCACAAGAAACTATAAACATCACAGCAGCTTTTCTATAATACAGAACACATCAACATAGAGACTCAGTGCATATTCTACAACAGAGACATTAGACATAAAATCAGCAATCTAAGAACTATTTAAAAAAAAATTACACATGAACTTTACCAACATCAATTAAGGACACTCATATTCAACACAATAGGTGTGCCGTGAAAAGTGAACAGGTCGAGAATGCGTCAATAATTAAACAGTGATTGTGAGGTGCAGTGATCGCGAAAGGATACGTAATCTACAACGACTACGGAGATCAGCAACTACTAAACACAGAGGACCACATGATGTCACCGAGAGTATGAACTACGAATAATCAACGTTCTCAAACTAATGGTACTTTAGAGTTAAGTCAACAAACTCAATTCATTCAAGTCAAAGACCTCACACTAATAATTAATTAACCTTGAGAACTGCCTCTCAGTGCTCTGCATTCGACTGAAGCGAAATAAAACGTCAACTAGTAAATTCTTAAAAAAACCATATCTAAACAGTAATATAAATTTGCCAAATACAATTGTAGATTATAATTTACAATTATAAGTGTTATAAAATTATTAAATGTTAATTAATCGCGATTTCAGAGATACTCATTGTTAAGATAAGAGAAGTGATTCTACTTAAGGAAATATCCATACAGAATGTTATATTTGTAATTTGCTACAACTTGATTAATTAAATAAGCATTAGACATATTATTGTTGTTGTGTGTTTGGCAAATGAATCCTTTATATCCACATCCTTGTAGATATGAGGTGGCGCCCGGGAATTTGAAACATTTTGGCAGTAAGTAATTTTAATTATTAATTTATTACAATTATCAAAAACTCCCAATATAAAGAAATCTTATATTTGACTGTCCAACGCGTGGCATTACAATTGTCAATTACTAAATATAAATAAATTCTTATATTTGCCGCCCAAAGAACGTGGGACACGGCGAGATGCGGGCCACCAGGACGCGCTCGAACACTTTTTGGCAAGAGAGAGATAGGCCGATAGCTTTCAGGAAGCATGCGCGGCTTACGGGGTTTGGGAATCATCACGATGTTGGTAGTTTTCCACAGGCGGGGAAAGTACTGTAGCCGGAGACAGGAGTTGAACAGCTGAAGCACGAGGTCAACGCCTGAGGCCGGGAGATATTGACCGGTCAGGACCGGGGCCGCGACGGCAGTTTAGTCGGCAGATAAACGAAGCGAGTTCGTCTCTGACGAACGGGAGGTCTGGGTCAGCGGGAGGGAGAGAGAAATATCCAGATAGGAAGTCCCGGACCTCTGCCGAGTAGGCAGGGTCCGAGACGCCTCGATGAACAGTAAATTGTGACCCCATGCAGTCGGCGAAGACCTCAGCCTTGCCTTCTGCCGAAGACACAACCCCGTTCGGAGTTTTCAGCGGGTTGCGAGTTCTCTTCTCGCGGGTCGGTAGCTTGTAGCTAATGAGGGGACGGGCTCAAGGCCCCTGCATGGTAGCAGTGCCCGGAGTGACTCCTCCGATGACTGCAAGTAGGTCGGGCTCTCTCAAGGACTTTAGGTAAAACAAGGTCAAGTGGGTGGGATGGTGTGCTCCTTTTGCAGTTGGGTAGGGGAGAGGATCTCACAAGTGAGGTGCTCAGCCTAGCCAAAGTCTGGTAGAGTTTGGGCCCTGAAGCCAGCGGTGACGCGTCCGAGTCACAGCGGAGAAACCTTCCGGGACATATGAGTACCGGTTGGCCAACGCTGCTGCCTCCGACGTGGCCCCACTGTCCGCATAGCGGTGATCAGCACAGGCCCGTTGCGTATCCGGGGCGGGCGCCTGATGAAAGAAGGCACTTGCACAACTGACATAAGACAACCCCGCCGAGGCCGCAACGACCAGGGCAGACCATTCAGGGCAGAGTGAGTGGTAATGCTACGTCTAAGGTGTGGTAGGTGTTCTGTTTGAGGTAGGGTACTAGCGGTAGGGTGTTGACTCCCTCAGGAGAAGGGCCCTATGTAGGAGACTATGGGGGTCGTCCAGCAGAGTGCGGGGTCTCTTGACTACGTGGCAAGGGGGACCTTCGTCCCTGGCCAGGTCACGGAGGTGGGGGTATCGGGAGTCTGCAGCCCGGAAGAAGAGGCCCACAGAGAGTCTGAAGACAAACTCTTCCACCGTTTGCAGACGGAGGCCCGTCCTGATAGCTCTGTTACAAACAAACCAGGGCGAGTTGGAGAGGATACGGACGGAACTGTTTTGGAACTGTTCCAGCTTACGCTTCGTTGTGGCAGATAAGAGGGGCCACCACGCTGGGGCTGCGTAGGTGAATACTGTCCTGATAAGCAGGAGATACAGGGTGAGTTTAGTGCGCAGTGAGAGGGGACTTCTGCGCGAGATGAGGGGAAAGATTTTGGCTCTGACGCCACGGGCTTGTCGGAGTTTGGTTTGGACGTGGCCGGCGAAGCTTAGTCGACTGTCAATAGACACTCCCAAGTACTTCACAGACTTCTTCCAAGCGATAGGGTTCCCATCTAGGGTGAGGGGCTGGCATGCGGTCCGCTTGCGCGTGATGCAGATCGCTTCGGATTTCTCCGCGTTGATCGCCACGCGCCACTTACGTAGCCAGGGAGGCAGAAGGTCGAGTTGGCGTTGTATCACTGTGCTAGCAAAACCAGGGTTCTGCGAGCTGTAGTGATACATGGCATCGTCAGCAAAAAGGGAAAGAGTGACGTTGGGATATACGGGCAAGTCGTTCGTGTACACGAGGTACAGAACGGGGCCGAGGACTGATCCTTGGGGAACGCCAGCGTCTATGGGGCGGTCAGAAGAGACCGCTCCATCTACGCTAATGTGAAAAGTCCGGCCGCGGAGATACGACCAGAACAGTCTCACAGTAGATGCGGGAAGGGGCGTGTGTGCCAGTTTATAGAGCAGACCTTCGTGCCAGACACGGTCGAAGGCCTTACTAACGTCCAAGAGGACGGCTGCGGTGTGCAGCTTTTTGTTTGCAGCGTCAGAGAACTGGGTAACGACGCGGACTAGTTGTAGGGTGGTCGAATGCTCCCTGCGAAACCCATACTGTTCGCTGCGGATGAACCCATCAAGCAGCGGTACAACACGGGCGTGCAGGAGGCGCTCGAACACCTTCGATAACACGGGCAGTAGTGAGATGGGGCGATAATTTTCAGGGAACATGCGAGATTTCCCGGGTTTAGGGATCATGATTACCCTTGCGTTTTTCCACAGGCGAGGGAAGTAATTGAGGCGGAGACATGAGTTGAACACGTCCAGGATGTGGTCAGTGACAACTGATGGGGCATTCTTTAGGGCGGTCGCTCCTATTCTGTCCAGGCCGCAGGCCCGTTTAGGATTTAGCCGTGCGATAGCATGGACGAGATCGGCTTTTTCAAAGGGGGGTGGGGGATCCGTCAAAGGTTGGGCGAGATAGTTTTCGAGGAAGTCCTCGACGCGAGCCATGTGGTCCGCGTCGAAGACGCCTCTGTGAGGGGTAAATTGTTCCTCAACGGAGTTTGCGAAGACCTCAGCCTTGCGCTCCGGTGAATGAACAACACCCGTCGGGGAGTCAAGGGGGTGGCGAGTCCTCTTTTCGCCAAGGAGGCGACCAGTGGCCTGCCAGACGGAGGCGTGGTCGACTTCCAGGGATTCAAGATAGGTGTCCCAGCTATGCTGATTGACATCAAGCAGGAGTTGCTTTACGTAATCAGACTGTCGGCGATACTGCCGCTTGACATCGGGATCGCGAGTGTTTTGCCAGCAGCGGCGAAGGCGCCGCCGCTGGCTGATGGCTTCTTGGACTTCGGCAGGGAGTTGAGACTTCCTACGATGTGCTGGGACAGTGTAAGAGTGGGTATCCATGCAGCGGGTAAGAGTGTCATGGAGATGCGTGACTTGGCGGTCCAGCTCCCGTCGAGAGGGCGCTGGGGCCTCGGGGGCTGATGGGAACCTACGGCACAGCTCGTCGTGGTAAGAGCGCCAGTTGACTCTCTTACTAGGACGGGCAGACGGGGAGTCGCTTGTTCGTCGGAGCGTCACAACCAGCGGGTTGTGGTCGGACGATAGGGCTGAGATGGCCTCGACCAGGATGGGGCAGACAGCGTCCTTGACAAGAACTATGTCGAGAACGTCTGGCTGGTTGGCAGGGTTGGCGGGGATGTATGTCGGTTCGGCCGGGCCGATGACGAGGACGTCGGGCCTGGTCGAGGCGTATTGGGCGAGAGCACGACCGCTTTGATTAGTCAAGCGACTATTCCAA
Organism: Magicicada septendecula; assembly: GCA_034769895.1. Classification (NCBI taxonomy): domain Eukaryota; kingdom Metazoa; phylum Arthropoda; class Insecta; order Hemiptera; family Cicadidae; genus Magicicada; species Magicicada septendecula. Next base: position 953,491,187 of record CM068367.1, read on the forward strand.
GACGGGTCTTTGTAGTTCATGTCTCCGACTGCAATGGTAGGCAGATCATGGTTAAGGAGCGCGTCAAGCTCCTGGGGGTTTGGCACCAGGCCAGGTTTGTTGTAGACGGAGACCAGCCGAAGCTCGGTTCCCGCTACGCTGATTGCGACCGCAGTCGCTTCAATGTGGGTAGTCGGGGGGTAGGTAGAGGTCGGTGAGAAATCGCCTGTGGATGAGAATGGCTGTGCCGCCAGATGCGGCTCGGGTGAGTGGCACTGGGCGGTCCGTACGATAAGTAGCGTAAGCTGGTAGGTTAAATCGGTGTTGGGGACGCAGGTGGGTTTCAGAGAGGAGGACTACGTCCGCGTCATACTCGCTCGCGAAGCAGGCCAGCTCAGCTCGCCGCCCGGCTACGCCATTTGCGTTCCAAGCAACGAGTGTGAGAGGCCTAGCCATTACGGGCGAGCAACAAGGACGTAAGGGAGGTCATGATTGTGACGACCAGAGAGTTCAGGTCGCGCGCAGCAACTAGTTTGGGCAGGAGATCTTCCATCCAGTCTTGCAACTCCGCGATCGTTAGCACGCCCTCATCGGGCTCACTCACGGCCGCGGGGCGGCGGACTAGCTGAGGAGCTGGCTTCGAGGTTTCTGGGGCTGCCTCGGGCTTAGGTGGTTGGACCGATGGTAGTTGCTGAGCGGTGGGAGGTTTTTTAGAAGGAGCTTTAGCAGCTGGGGGTTTCTGTTTGGGCTTCGGAGCCTTCGCGCGTTGAGGCGCGGATGCGGGTTTAGATGCGACGGCTGCCGCGAATGACTTGGCGGTGGAGGGAGGCTCCGTAGTAGTAGCAGGGTGTGGGTCGTCACTGGGACGACGAGGGTGGACGGGCGGTTGGCGGGCTGGGGCAGCCGCCGGAGTGGCGGTCTGCTGGACTTTGGTTTGGCGCTGAGGCCGGGTCGGGTTGCGGTGCCGGATCTCGTCCATCTCCTGCTTCCGCTCAAGGGCAGATTGATAATATTCGCAGCCTCTCCAGTTGGCTGGATGATTCTTGTCGCAGTTTGCGCACTTTGCGTCGGCGTTAGGGTCCTTCGTGCAAGCGCCCTTAGGATGACCTTCGCCGCAGCGTACGCAACGGGGTGCCATGTGGCAGTTGTAAGAGGCGTGGCCGTACCTCTGGCAGTTGTAACACTGCGGAGGGCCGGTGGGGGTATTATATCTGGAGACTTCAATCCGGAGGCATAAAAGCTCTCGGAGGGAGCAGATGAGTTGGTAGTCTCCTACCTTCTTGAGCTTGATAAAAAAGACGTTGACCTTCCGTTTTTTGCGGTCAACGAGTGGAATGCAGGAGGTTGGAGTGAAGCCAAGGCTCTCCAACTCCTCGATAATGTCAGACGGGGCTACATCGTGGGGGATGCCACGGATGGTGACCTTGATTTCTTTCTCCTGAGGGAGACCAAAGGTGTGGAATTGAATGTTCAAATCAATCAGGGTTTTCTGGACGAAGCGAAATTCGTCGGGAGTCCTAGTTTTGATGCGGAGAAGCTTCCCCTGGTGATAAATATCGATAGGGAAAGCTGCCGCCTGTTTGATGGTTTTTGCAAAAGCATGCCACGCTTTGGGGGCGTCAAGAACTATGGGTGGCATGCGGAATGGTTCAGAAGACTGAGGGGTTGGCTGAGCACCTGCCCCGGTAGTGGGAGCCGAGCCACCACTGGGTTCCGGCCCGCCCGAGGAAGAGGAGAAGGTCCGTTTCCGGCTCTTCACCTTTTTCCAGGCAGGGCCCCCGTCAGTGGCGCCGGGCACAACAGTACCGGGGTGGTCCTGAGAAGGGCCAGGTTCGGAAGGCGGGCTTGCCGGGGAGTCCATCTCCATGAACTCGCCGACGCAGTCCGCCGCCGGGTTGGGTGCTGTCGGCCCTAAAAAGGGCCGATCAGGGCGAAGGGTAGAGATAGGTGCTTGGGTACCGCAAGCGGTACCCAAGGAGCGATCGGATGTTTGAGAGGTGGACATGCCACCTTTCAAAAGCGGGTAGGGAACAGAGATCTACCAGAGGGGTAATGTACGGCTTCGTCAGATACCGAACTTTTTGCAATGTTCGGTTTCCACCGTACTCTTTACCTCGGAGGTGTCCAAGGTCGGTTACCACTGGTGGGGCCTTCCAAGGATCTCTCGGGGCAGCGCTAACAAGGAAGCGAGAGAGCCGACGTCCACTCACCTGTCGCGGGTCGGACCAACCTGGCAAGGGGACATACGTTCGCCGCAAACACCTGGGGGATATCGGGAGAGCTCACAGCGAGCCAATCAGAAACCAGCAGCCCTCTGATAGGCCCGCGGAAGAGAAAGAAGAAGCAAAGCCCATCGAGCCGAGTGAAGAAGACTGCGGCGCAGAACCAACAGCGAGGTGCTTCTCACCTCTGAGACTTTTCTTCGAGCCCACGATAACGTGAGTTGCCCAAATATGCGTTCTACAGGGACGATAGACCTGGGCGTAACGCGGGGGCAGGTACAGCTATTCCGGTGAAGTATTGTGCCGCGCATCACCGCGTGGTTCTGCCTCCTCGCCAAAATATGGAGACCACTGCCATGGAACTCCCCGGAGTTTATAGGGGTGTCCTCGTGGTTTCTGCTTACAAACCGCCGAACACACCAGTTCTACACGCCGACCTGTCAACTCCTTTCTGAGTGCATAGAAAGGTTATCCTTGCAGGTGACCTGAACTGCAAAAATCCCGATTGAGGTAGTCCTTTTACTACGCCATCAGGGAGGGCGCTTAGCAGGTACCTTCACGACCACCATTTCGTGCCCACTGACCTGGACAACAGACACACTATCCTCGACGTCGAGGCGCCCGACTTGACATACTGGACATGCTGTTGTCAAGGGCGTTGCAACCAAGATTGAAGTGTCTCTATTAATGGAACTGTCCTCTGATCACTGTCCCCATAGAGGTGCACATACCCGACACATGACTGGGAGAAGAGCGCGACGGGTGTTCGACTGGGACCGCTACGGGCCTGCCTTCTGGCGTAGGCTTCCCGAGACGGTTCCACTCTACTCCATCCAGTATATCGACGAGGCAGTTGCCTTGTTCGATGAAGCCGTGATCTTTACCGTCGAGGTGTGCTCACGGATCAAGACCACTCTCTCATCCCCATTTTAGGATTACCTTGGCGACCCGATCATCGCCAAACCCGAACTCACTTTGAAGGAGGAGGTTACGGACAGGCTTTTAGCTCTTCGACCCCCGGAAAAGCCCTGGATCGGATGGTGTCACTAACACCACCCTACACAGTCTTCCGAACCGGGGGTTTGCTTCCTGGGCGACATGTTCAGTGTCTGTTTCCGATTCGCCTACTTTCCTCTGAAGTGGCGCAAGGCGACGGTTACGATGATCCCGAAGCGGGGTAAAAACCCCAAATTCGCCGTCATCCATTTCTAAAGTTTTCGAACGACTAGTCCAGCGGCGGCTAATAGATCACCTTAAACGGTTTGACATTCTGGTCCTCGAGCAATTTGGTTTTCGAGCCGGGGACTTCTCGACGCATCAGTTGATGCGTTCATGGAGACTGTGGCCGAGGCAGATTGCTCGCAAGAGCAGACCGTCGCCGTTTTTCTTGGTGTTGAGAAGGCGTTCGATCTTGTTTGACATCCAGGCTTACTGTACAAACTCACGGAGGTTCTGCTACCGGATTGCTACACTCATTTGATTGCTAGCTTTCTTCGAAATAGAACAACCTTCCGAGAGTAAATAACACCCTTGCTTCAGATAGGGCTATTACGGCTGGTGTACCTCAGGGAAGCCTCTTGGGCCCCCTGCTTTACTCTGTATACGTCAACGCCGTGCCCAAGCTGCCCAGAACCAGATTGCCGTCGATCGCCGAGTTAAAACGGTTGTTATGTGGCTACAGGAACAGCTTGACTCCTAAGTTGAGTGGATAGAGGAATGGAGGGTCTCTATCAACGCGACAGACTATACGGACATACTATACAGACTATACTCCTCTGCCCTGGTCTCAGGAAGTTAAGTACCTTGGACTCCACCTGGATTGTCGTCTCACCTTGCAGAGACACTCCAAGCACGTAGCCCGCAAACCGCCAATCGACTATATAAACTCCGTCCCCTGCTTTGCAGCAAATCTATAACCCGCCGCCTAAGGTGCAGATGGTTACCTACGCGATCCTCGTATGGGGGAACTTGGGTAAGACCCATAAGCGAAAGCTTCAATCTCTCCTGGACAGAGGATTGCGCTGGGCGTGTCAAGCCAACTACCTGACATCGAATAAGATTATTCAAGAATCTCTGCGTGTCCGTTCCCTGAACGCCACCATACGGACAATTTCCCGCACGTTCTATCGTCGTTGTGCCCGCTTCGAGTGCAATAACCTAATTAGCGCCCTTGGTCGCAACCCATCTGTGCCAGGTTAATCTTGGACCCGGTCTCGGCATACACTCCTTCTCAGTTAGGTAACTAATCGAATCCCGCGGCCGATAGCAGGCCACACGCTCTTCAAATCCATGGTCCCTGCAGCAGAAACTCTACTGGAAGCTCGGGACATAGCTCACGAGCGGGCGACGGGCTTGCCCTTCGTCTCGCACAACCCCTCACGTCCCAACAGCAGCCGCCAAACATCACCCCGCGGCTCTTACGCAACGCTCTCCGCCGCCGCAGCAGCATCTAAGAGTCCTCGCCCAACGAGCCTTTCCAGGGCCACAAACTTGATAGCTTGTAAGTTTGGCGCCATTTATCTTGTGCCAGTCCAAGCAAATAAATCGTAAATATTCTTCGTGTTTGCCTGTAAATTTTGTTTATTTCCGTAACTGCATTGGTGGATTCGACACTTCATTATACTAAACTAGTTAAAACCGTAAGCTCCATAATTACACATTTTTTCGCGAAAGCTAATAGGATAGTAGTAACAGAACTGAACAATAGGAAAAAGACTGCAAATATCAATGTTTTTAGTTAAGTAACATTGTGATTACTAGCATTAATCCAACCAAACGGAAAGAATGCATCTCGTGGATTAAGAAATATTTTATGTATTTTTTATTCTCTGACTTTTTCATCTTTTTGAATATGAATATCGATTCAAAACTATAAAACCAAGACTTGTGGACTGCGCGTTCTCACTGTCTAAACATAATTTGTTGTATCTGGATTAACCACTATATATATAACCACGCCAGAAGCAAGTAAGGTACTGGAAAAAACAGTATTAGTATCCTTCCAGAATCCATTAATTTTTTTTAACCATCCTCTCAAACCGTTCAGCTCATACTCAAGCCCTGGTAAGCACTTAAACAAGTGACAGTTTATCTACTGTGCACTAATTTCCTCTCTGGCATAAGCCCGGCTATTAAATTGTGCTGCTTACAGATTGGCCGATATTTGGTCACCCTGCCGCTGGCGATAGTCCACTACGCAGAAGGATCAATGTTTGTTATCAGTGTCTGTCGTCTTTACTCTAAATATCCGCTTCTAAGAATTCTCAAATCAAAAATTTGATAAGCAATAATTTATCAGCTTTTTTTAATAAAAAGCAAGACTTTTTACTGATGCCATTTTAAGAAAGCCTCCCTAACCTTAAAAATCATAGTGTCTGCAGTATAATATTCTACAATTATGTCCTACATAGCTTTGAAATGGTATCGGATTGAAAAAAGTGTTGACAATTTCCCTCCTTCACTTTTGTTATTTAATAAGTATTTGAGTAACACATCAAAGATATAATTGCCTGTACACTGTATTTCATATTATTTCTGCACTAATGATTGAACTGATTTTTTGGAATAACATGGATTTAGTTCGATTATGTAATGATCCATTACCATAATAATCAGCGTGTCCTTCACACAGTACTTAAACGTAAAGTGTGTCTAATAGAATGAAGAATACAGATTTATACCGTTAGTGTAATAAGGGACAAAAATGTTTATTCAATATTAGTAAACTTGTAAGACTTTCAACTTCAAGATTGGCTTGTACATTGTGTCTTGTCTCATTATGCTTAAGTCTCTTGCCAGTCAGAGGAGCAATTGGCTATATAATTATATTCTTGCTTTTCTATATTATGTTTGTAACATCTACCTGTGCACTTATCTCCTTTAAGATGTTCGCGTGTCTAGTTGAACTTGTGTGTAGGTAGGCTCATCTTAACTTGAGCTTCCTGTTATAAAATGAGTAAAAGAGTTTTGTGCTCTATTTCCCTTACCATTCCATTTCGTTAAACTGTTTATACTTTCAATAAGAAGTTGTCATATTTAAGTTAACGTTTTGTGCTGTTGCAAACGTGTCTCATTATAACAGAAACGTTACAGGCTTGGAATAGGATTACAGGAAACTGGAGTAGCGCACTTTACTTATGTTTTGGTTTTAAGCGTAAGTTTGCATGAATCGCAACCACAAACTTGCTTACCCGACAATTTGCCACTTCAGACTGTATTCTGTAGTTCGCCCCTATTGCAACTTTCATATTGTTGGTGCATGGTATCAAAGTGATTCAAGTGGGTATAGAGTCACACTAGTTTCCTTTCTCTCACATCTGTATTTGATGACGATGATGATGTTGCTTAAGTTCTCTGCACGACAATTTTCGCTTGAAAATTCAACAGTTTTTCATGCTTTTGATATCATCAAGAGTAAATTCTTCCTCTGTATTAGAACATAATAGTCTGTACAATTTACGTGAATCTCCTTCCCTGCCTCATTAGATTCTTCTCTCTGAAACCGATCTGTCTAAAATGTTGTGCATGGTGTGTTAGGGCCGTGAATAAACAAGTTATCATCATTTACTTTTCCATAGATGTATTTCTTTTTCAGATATGCAACAAAATCTTCTCGTTTACTTTACCCATTTACTTTCGCATCATAAACACTCGATATCATTTAAATCCCTATTTTCCGTTTCACATTCAATTAAATTACCCTCACACATACGCACACACGTGTGTGTTGAAAGCCTGCATGACTAGCTACAATTTTTGATCGATCGATGTATAATCTATGTTACATTACTATATAAGGATATTTGGAAAGGATATGACACTAATCATCTTTGTCAGTGTATTCTATTTGCTGGCAACAGACAAAACAATGAGTGCGTAACAAGAAATACCAGCAATGTTCAAAAACAATTTCATTTTCAAGTACATCGTATGTAAACAACAAATAGGTTGGAAATGAATGATACCCACACTTACTGTTGCAATTATTCGCCTTCTGCCGAATGGAACAATCCGCGAATTGTACCTTGCCCGACTCACTGACGTCACGCCCTCCCTTTTACTAACCCTATCGTTGGCTTTGTTAAATTTCGTCAGTCTCCCATCAAACACTGTGAGCAGAGCGGCCCGTCGCCGGACTTTCGTCAAGTATGGGAGCCTCAATAACCAAGGTAACTATGATTGTTTTTGAGCTATCGTAAATCAATGCTAGTGGCTAATAATTTTGTATATTACGTTTGTAACGAAAAGAAGAAAACTTGTAATAGATGTAAGAAGATTGTTATCCATAACCAACCAAGACGTATTTTGTCTGTAATAGTCAGCCTCGCCTAAAACTAAATTTCAGTCAGTCAACTTGATGAAAAGATCTAAGATATGTAAAGTCCAGTGTCAGTACTCGTTATATATGTAATTTGAAGTCGTAACCTTGTAATGCAATTTTGTAATATTGTAAATTGTAACTACGCACTGTATGAATGCATGTGTGCGTGTTAATCGAACGATGTGGGTATAAAGTGTACTCAAAGATGTCAAAACTTTCAGTTCAAAACTTGGTTCGACGTTCCGGACCGAAGACACGAGAACACGAACTTCGTACAGTTTTTACACGATCTTCCAACACAGACATAGCAGTGGTTCAAACCAGGTACTGAGTAACACGCAGCCGTAGCGACCAGATACAGCAGGTTGCAAAAGGACTTATCTGGATTGCCAAGTAATATTTTTACCTTTAATAACTTACGGTGGCAGTTGCTGCATAATCACAAAGCAAAAGCGAGACAAACTATTTACTCATCATAAGTGTCAGAAACAATTTTATAAACTTTTGTGATAGATAACAGTGTCAGAAATTTATAAGTAGATCACAGCGTGTACGCTGAACACCATTTTGTAAACTAGTATTGATTTATGCGACAGCCCCATATTTAGCATTTAACATTTTCTATACTCAGTTTTTAAAAAAAAAATTAGCTCAGTACTGGCCGTTGCTGACTGGCACATAATTAGATAAATTTTAGAGGCTCGTAACGTTTTTGAAATAAACGGGTCGCATCCGGCTCAGCTCACAGATTGATGTTTTCAACAATTTCTTTTACTTGCACCTCCTCCCTTTATAGAATTATGTTAATTATAGAAACACTTGAGAAATAAGTTACAACACAGAAAAAGTGTCTTAAGCATTTTGATGGATTTAGATATTATATTATGTTATTTGCGTGTATGCTGGACACTTCCGGGGCCCAGCAGCGGGAAGTGCTACATTACCTACATCAACATCATTTGAGGCTTAAAACTTGTGTCCTATATATTAAAAGAATTCAAACTAATTAAACAATTAAGTAATATTCAGAAAAGGCTAATGCAATATTTTAAAGAATTTTGGAGATACTCATAGATTTGAATGTGTTCAACGTGAAATAGACGACGAGGAAACCTGAGGAATCTAAGTTGACCGGGGAAAGCTGAAAAATCTGAGTAACACTAGAAAGTTCAAAGTCAGTTGGTGTGAAGTAGGTGTTTATAAGTATTTGTTCAGCGTCAGAGCCGCTTAGAAAAATACGGTATATACAATTAATTAAGTAATAAATTTCCAACGTTCCATTGTAACGAAGGTGAAGAACAAAGTCAAAGGGAAAAGCGGTAGAATATCTTTATAAGACACCAAAAATGCAAAAACACAAGAAATTAGTATAATTAGCAATGAAGTTAACAAAAGTTCTAATGGGTCGATGAAATTAAAGGTGATTGTGGCGTACCGGAAGAATCATTTTTGTCTACACTACTATGACCATCAACATCTGAGCAAGAATGGTTGAGGTAAGTAGATCATCGAAGCAATGATGTATAGTGATGTATTCGAATGTCGGATTAGGACCGATAACGCAGGTACAAGTTAAATAACGAAAGGTGATGTGGTCGTTGAATCGAAGAAATTAGGAAGCTAGTTACCAGTGCTCTAATACTTCAACCATGCGAAAACGTAATAAGGATGAGATGTTGATAGAGAACATACAGGCTATACCAGATGGTGACTTATATGAGAGATCTGAAGGATTGATAACAGATAGTACCACGTGATAAAAAAAGAAATCGTTAAGGATCTGAATGCGTTTAATTATTACTGGATATAGTTATAGTTTCGTATCAGTATGACGGAGTCTAATAAATTGTTTTAAGTTAAACAATACTGTGTAGGTATTTATAATTACACATTACTGCAAAATATTTTTTCTATAAAATGAAAGAGATGATGCAATCCTAAAGGTAAGTACAACTAATCTAACAGAGTGCATATGTATGAGAAAAATGTTTGTTTTGAAGAAATTTCGGATTAAAACTAAACTAACTTGCGGACTCTATTGAAATGAAAATTAAACAACTTATTTCCAATATGTCGCCAACTGAAGTCAGTGGTAAATTGGTTTTAAAAAAGCATATAGGAAGAAAACAGAAATGCACGAATTAAAGAAATTGTAGAGAATTATCAAGAGGAATTTAAGTTTTTGATAAATTCATGGACTCATAATGTAAATTGAGCCAACAGAAAATTAGTAATGACGGTTTTTTAATTGTTTCTGATGGAATGACTTTTAAGACATTAAGTTACCCAAAAAATTTCAAGCAATTGAACTGTAATCCGTCATTCGATTTGGCGAAGTTACATTTATACTATTATATGTTTCTGTGCCTCGTAACTTCTGAAATTTTTGCTTGTATTTACATAAACATTGTCAGAAAAACAAAAATATAGATTACACACAGTGGCCTATGTAAGAGAAGGAGAGCTGCCACAGTGGGTCGAGCCTCCAATAAGTAATCTAAAATTAAATATCCCTTCTAGGTTATAAACGAACATAAGAGGAGGCTAATAAAGCACACCGAAACAATAAGGTTTTACATTTACCGATGAGCTATTAAAGAACATAAGGGAGGATTACTGAACTAGATTTATTGGAGAATTTATTGAAGATAACGTCGTTAAGCCACACCTAATTAGAACACAAGCTGCTCTAGCTATTAAATTGTGCGTAGTTCCGTGTCTGTAGCAGCCAACCAATAGATGATCTACAGCAATAGATAAGATAAAATCAATAAAATAAAATAAAATAGAATAACCCGAGTTATTAAATAAAAAAAAAACCTTTCGGATTTAATTCTGGCAGAACAGAATACTATGTTTAACCATATGATTAAAGCGACAATTAAAATTAAAGTCGAGTCGCAGACGACGGACATAAACAATCTTGTGCAGCGAACGTCGTGGTCATTAGACGATCTCGAACATCACAAAAGCATTAGACGTTAATTTTCTGAGAGCATTTTATATAGAGATACAGTGCCTTAAGGGTATCCAAACAGGACACAATACAGCTCATTAATTTGATCGCACAAACACTAAAATATTACACGTAAAATATAAGAAAAATAATAGTTCTGGACTATTATGGTGACCCTTGTTTGAAATACTACACACCTAGCCAGGGGTGCCCATCCCCCCAAAGGCCCAATGCGCAAATCCCCCCCAAAAGTCTCAGCACTCCCCCAATTGAAAAGTCCCCCCACTAATAATGATCCAGGGGTGCAAGCCGTTCCGGGAGTCTGGGGAGTATAGAATACCCCCCCCCCCAGTAAAAGGGGAAAATTTGAAAATTAAGACTTAAAAACTCGAGTTTTAGGTATATTTTAGACCTAGATCTCGGGGTTTTTCAATAAGCCTATACAAATTATTTTAGTTGAAAAAGTCATGAAAAACAAAACAAAATCCTACACTACAGTTACGATAATTATTACACTTGTTACGATAAAATTTACTACTAGTTGTACTGGTAGAGACATTTATGCCGCCAGTTCGTTAAAACAATCATAAAGATATGCAATTGCTTTCGTTTTTTATTAATAACTTAGTTTGTTGCACAAACACGGCAAAAATTTCCATCAATGTTGGATTTAAAATGTTATTCTTGAAAAAATCCCCCCCCAAAATTCCTTAAAATACACCCGAAAAATCCCCCCCAAAAATTCTCAATGCGCAACTTGCGCTATGATGCCCCCCTGTGGGCACCCCTGCACCTAGCTAAGAACTGATTGAAGCATGAGAGGTATGCAAAACAGACGTCCTCCCAACCACCTACATGTTAACATATAGCCTTAAAAGTGCTCAAAGATTCTTGAACGAAGACGTCGGTCAAAATAGTTTCTACAAAATGTATTTATTGCTGCTTCAAAATATTGCATGGAACTTGTGAATAAGAAAAATTCTAATTACTTAACTGTTTTTGTAGTAGCATATAAAAAGTAATTTTTCAAAGAAAAAAAAATTAAAATACATTATTCTAACTAAACCAGCACAACAGAGCCGATTTCAGTGGAGAGTTGTTTTAGGCGATTATTTTGCGAGTTTTAATTGGTGCGAAGTGATATAAAGTGTGTATTAGCTTTTACTTGGCGATTAAGCAAACGTAATTATTTCAGTATTTGTAGATGTTGTGTTGAGTGCGTAATAGATTGCTGAAGTACATGTGAACTACTTGTTTAATAAATTTTGTGATTATTTTGTTGTCTATAGGTACAACGCTACGTTTGACAGGTGGTAGCAAAAAATCAAAAAGTTCTTGGATTTCGTTGTGCATGACGCGTCCGTTACTTAACTAAATATAATTATTAATTCACTACCGACTCGGAACACAAAGTTTTTTACGTTTTTACCCGTAAAAATCTTTGTGTTCCGAGTCGGTAGTGAATTAATTATTTTTAAATCAAAAATATTTGATTTGTTATGTTTCAGTTAATACTATGGAGAGACTTTGAGTCCCTAAAGAAATGAAGGAGTGTGTTAGCTAGCACAGGGTTATAGGTCACCAAGTAGTAGACGCCTGCACGCGATAATGTGTACATACATAACCGTGACCTAGCCGATGGCTTGTCCCGCGTGTGTCGAATGTAAGAAACAACTGTGTTAGTGGAAATTTTGATCTATAAGTAATTTATTAAAAAATGTGATTGCTTATATTACGGTAATTTAAAATCCTGAACAGTTTACTCTTAATAATAAATAGTGTATTTCCTAATGTAAAAATATATTTTTTTCGTTTAATATTTGAATTTCGTGCGTTTTATGCATATAAACACACATCACCTTTGTGCATACATAGCTGTAGTTATCACTCAATTGTCCGATACTATTAATTTTTTTATTATATTATTTATTTGTCTGTAGAGCATTACTTGTTACAGCTAACTCTCTGATGTTACGTTATGTATACACATCATGATAACACATTGACAGATTATTTTGCTATGAACAAAGTATATGTGATTAATGTATTGTCAACCTATATCGGTTATATTTTTTGCAAGGCTCGTTGTGATTCATATAACCATGGATATAAGTGTAGAATTGCATATTCATTTTACAAACTAGTAATGAATGAAGAATTCTGTTTTGCTAATCTATGCGTTACTCTTTCACCCCGTTTTTAAACGCTGTTGTTACAACATATTTTACAGATCACGTTATTACACTGATTTCGCAGTCAGATATTCGTTTAAATGAATTACATTCGAAACTAAAAAATAATTATGACATTAATTTATTAGATATTAGTGAAATCTCTGTTATAAGAAAACTATAATCTCTGTTACAAAACTATAATAAGTTAGTGTCGAATTTAAAAGAGTATACTGATCTATGTCTGATTGTGTATAATGTATAATGATATATATTTTCAGAGTACTTGCTTGGCAAGTATGATTTAGTCGAGTGCGCTATATATATGCTATAGTTGACTAAATATTAGTATTTAATCGTACGTATTATTATTGGACCCCACCATTGATAACTTCAATCTCTCATAGATCTAAAGCATAACGTTTTCCATATAGAACTATAAAGAAAACATACTATTATGATATTATTAAATTTATTTATTACAGTTGTTAGAGACTGCAATCACGGATAGCAACGGTAAAAATGGATTGGTTTTTGGAACGAGACGTTTTACAAGACGTTGAACAAAATTGTAGAATATTATAATGTTTAGTACGTGACAATTTTCAATATGTAGCTTTAAAAAGATATAGGCCTACAATTGTTTGTCAAAGCGTAGTCTATTATTTACCCAGTTTTAAAAGAACAGTAGAAGGAGACATTGCTATCTGTACAGTTGTAGGTCTGGTGCATATGTTCTTGTAGATGGGCCTTGCCCTTCCAGTCTTATGATATTTTAACATATGTGCATTAAATGTACCCAAACTTCATTCACAGTTTTATTCGAATAGTTTGACATATCTGATTCATAAGAAGCTTGCAGTAAATATCGATAACAACAACATGTAGTACATGTCTCTTTTGAACAAATAAAAAAAATTATCCGTCAGTTATTAGCTGATATAAACTATGAAGAAACATAATACAAAAACGTAAAAATTGAAATCGGCTCAAACCAAATACACAATGTCAGTCAATAAAGAAGCTTCGAAGTAGGAAAAATGACGATGCGCACTGCGTTATGTAACAGACAAAATAATACATCGGTAGATATATTACGGGATTTACTTAAGACGCAGACGTAAAAATATAGAAAAAAATTGAAAAATCATAAACGACTGTGGCATATGAAGAAGAAGAAAAAGAAATGATTCTCAGTAAAGGACGAAAATTACGATCAGTACCTCACACAGCTGAAATGGACACGAGTGAAGGTAAAACAGAAATATCTGAAACGCAATCGACTTAGCAGGAATTAACATTTATTAATATGTAGGCCTACACCTAAAGGTTGAAGTACAGTAAGTTTTTGTACAGACAGAACTTTAACAAGTAATTATAAATGCGTTTGTTAACTAACGATAAGACTTAGTTATTATCGAACAACTAATTATTTAAGCATTTGTTTTACGTAAATTAATTAACGCCTAAGAAAACGGAAATTTATCGCATTTATTGGAGTTTATTTTGGAAATGACAATACGTTAGTGTCAGGGAATCCACCTACTGAATTTGATAACGATTATAATATTGTTGTCAGTGATACAAAGTAGGAAGGAACTCCCGGGCTGTACGAACTTATTTGCACGAGAAAACCCGACAGTTACATATAATCGGAAGAAAGACTTGAATACGTGTTTGTTAATATTGAAAGCGACTAACGCCCATAAAGTATATCGTACGGATCGAATTAAAAGTAATATCGTAATTGACATAAATATAAGATAGGCCTAATAATTACAAATATTTTTGCGAGTTCACCAGATAACAGATTGAAACAGAATCCTATTAAAAGCTTTGGAACGATATTATTAACAATAATTATAAGCCCGATTACATTTACTGCCACGATCTGAATGACTTGTGAAACAGACTACGTTTATTAATAGTTATCAAAATACGGACACGAAAATGAAATTATTTCAATGAAAGAAAAATTGCGTGAAGCGGTATACTAAAATACAGTATATACATATTTGTGTGTGAGTGGGTGGGTGGGTGTTTACTTCGCCATTTACACAATCAGAATCAGTAAGTTTGGTCGTTACAATAGATTTACGGGAATAAAAGTTGTTCGAGGACTTGCTGATAGTTTTTCGCTTGACAGACGAGGGCAATTATGATTTAGCCAAAAAAAAAAACTTTGTAATCTCGATAATGCCGTATTGGAAGAAGATGCAGTTAGTTTAAACATTGCTGCATAAAACTGTTTACATAAGGCTAACGCCGAATCGCAGTATTAAGGCTACAATTAAATCGTATGTAGACGAAAAACATGTCTACATGTCTAACGTCGATGGTTGTAGGTTTAGTAACATAGCTTATCAGTCAACCCCGACTGACGGCCTACACAATAACTTATTATTGATGCAATGAAAGTAATTTGAGAGTGTTAAAAGTAGATTTGACAATATACTGAATATAACTTATTTAATAATAATATAGGGCTATTTAATATCCTATATTACGTATTATTTATATGAAACGAACGAATGATAATCATGTTTAACAATATATAGGCCTATATAATTAATAATTAATAATAAATAACACTTGTTTTTACAAAAACATATTACATATTTTTATATATTTACAATATTTCAATATTTTCAACTATCATCATCAGAATAGCATATATTCGAGTTATTAGGTTATATTTATATAGTAAATACATAAAAATATATGAAATATATTTTTCAAAAACAAGTGTTATTTATTATTAATAATAAAAAAGACACAAGAATGATGTAAGAAGATATACATTTCATATATGTTTAATAAAATACACTGAAACGACGGAACGTTCTCGAACAATGGAGAATGTCGCTGTACCCGTTTCTCCGCTAGCCGAGCATGTGCAGTTTTCTGCCAAGGCCGCACTCAAGTATACTCTGGAGTTTTCGAGTGCTTATTAAGGACAAATATTAGGGAAAATTAATTTGGAACCCTGCAGGCTACATATAGGCGACAGCTGCCGGTTAGAAGTCAGTTTATGTTGGGCAAGTTACCAAGTGCGTCTCATGTGGTTATTAGTGACAAATGATAATTGTGCGGAACTCTATTACTTGACATTATTATTGTGTGTGGACAAATGTAACTTGTATTATTGTACGAGTATAATCTTGTTGAATAACTCGTTGATCACAAACTGTTATTTGTGATTAATTAAAGCCGGTAATTAGCGACTTCATTGGTGTCTGTATTTTTTTCCATTGTACCATACGGCGATCAGTGAGACCGTCATAACAACATATTAAATTAATTCATATATTTACATTTCTGAAGATGGCAGTGAAGGCGAATGAGTGTAAAAAGAAATTATTAGTTATTTAAAATTATTTATTTTAATAAAGTATATGTATATATCGTTTCTTTGTAAGCAAATCGCAATATTTGAAGGTTCTTGCATTTCTATTATACTATATATTATTTTATGAACTAAAAAAAATTCCTGCATGTGTGTGTGTGTGCTTGCGCTCGCTCGTGTATGTATAATTATATTATATTAAATTCTTATTTGCTCAATTATTTTTGTATATATATTTTATATTATTATTAATAATAAATAAAATTTTCCGTACAAGAATATATTTTTTATTATTTTTATAATATAACACTGTTTTGATAGCATAAACTATCATAATCAGATATACAAATTTGTATTGTAGGATATACAGTATATCCTTTGTATATCTTATGATGATAGTTTATACTATCCAAACAGTGTTATAGTAAAAAAATAATAAAAAATATATTCTTGTATAAAAACGTTGATTTATTATATATATATAGCGATGTACAAGGTGGCATAAAATTAGTAGTCGATATTAGATAATGGAATGTTTTGGCTTTTATTAAAGGTATCCCTTAATTTTTAGATTGCACAGTGTTTTACTACAGTTTATGATAAACCAAAAAAAAATTAATAGATTGTTTCAAATGCAAATCAATCAATCGTTCTGTTTAAATAAATAAATTATTACTTCTGTTGTAAATAAAATTAATTAACAGTTTCTCCTGCAAAATAAAATTAATTGACAGTTTCTGTTGATCTTCTCTTTATACTTAAAAATAATTTTTTTCTACTCTTAATTCCTACCAGTTTTGCTGTATCTTTAAGTTTATAATTTTTGTATTGATTGATTTAGTTTATATAAATGGTTTTACTTCGCTGGTTTGATGAACGATGCGGTGTGGCTCCTCCATTCCTGATAAGTGGCGACAGTTTTACCTTTCAGGTAAATATCAGCATACCGTCGCTCCTCTTGTAGTTCCCCTTCAGGATCTCCTCCTGCTTTCCAACTCTCAGGGTAATTTACGGGTTGGGTACTTCTATGAACAGTGTTGAATAACTACTGATATATATGGCTCCGGAAAACTTGATGTGTTCATAAATGCCTACACGGACGATCTTGAACTTTACCGAACTAGCACTCAGTCGTGCACTATACTATATGTGTTTGTAACTCCAGACAGATCTATCGTCTAAATCAGAGTTAACAATTACACGTTATAGAGAAACGAGACTGGTACTTCTGAGTTCTAAGCTAGACTGTTTGCATCGCATCACGGATCAAATCAACTGGGTATATTAGCTAATTTCATTGGTCAAAACGTTCTCTCACCCTTACGGCTACAGTCTAGATAACATTCTACTTGTAAGAAATTGTATATGAACAATGTAGAACGTGCAAAGTAAACCGGTATAATTTTATTGCTTTTCTTGTGGGTGATCAAACCTTTTTTATGAAAAATCTCATATATTTCGTTCTTTATATTACTGTATTAACAAATATGACTACCAAATAGGTCTTTATTTTATCCACATTCTGGTGTAAGTCTTATGTCGGACATTTGATTTACATAAAAGTTATATCATTTAATTCATTTTTATTGTTATTCGTAACACAGTTATTCACACCCTCACACGCGCACTTGCCATATGCCTATACATATGTTCGCACTACACTTTACAACACATATTTTTTACAGTCAAAATCAACTTAATCTAACAATTTTGACATGATTTTTGTTGTCTATATTACAATGTTTCAACGCGCAACTTTTTCTTTAACCAATTCTCATTGAAATATGCTATCATATGTCAAGAGTGAAATTGGTATTTTATATGGAAATCTCACCTATTGTTTTATGTGTGTGTGTGTGTGTGTGTGTGTGTGTGTGTGTGTGTGTGTGTGTGTGTGTGTGTGTGTGTGTGTGTGTGTGTGTGTGTGTGTGTGTGTGTGTGTGTGTGTGTGTGTGTGTGTGTGTGTGTGTGTGTCACAAATGCGTGTATATCATAAGGGTGTATAACGTGTAGATCGAGGTGAAGCGTTAAATGGATTTACTTAATAAAGAGATCGATATTTTACCAGTAGAGTTATAGATCCCTGGCTATCAAACAGGTTATTACTCAGGAATTAATCATTTGGATCTTCTTGTAAGTAACGCGATATTACTTTTTAGTAAAACTGTCTACTACAGATTTCAACTGGATGCTCTCCATTTTTCTCGGTTCCGTGCATGTGTCTTCATCTGACTACAGCTTCTTCATACATTAACTTTCTTCTTCCCGATCCTCTCTTTCCTTTTACCTTTCCCTCTATGATCCTCAGCTGAAGACAGTTTCTATGCAATATACGACTCAGCACAACTCAGCACTGGCGTTTTTCTCTTTCTTATTACTTTCAGCAGTTCGTTATCCTCTCCTACTTGGTTCAATACTTACTTCATCGGCAATGATGGTTGTAAGTAACAGGACATTTATTTATTAGTAAAACTGCCCACTACAAATTTCAACTGGATTCTCTCCATTTTTCTCGGTCCCGTCCATTGTCTACATGTGATTTACGTTTTTGATGTCATCAAGCACTCCGACCTTTCTCCTTCCCCGTCCTCTCCTTCCTACCGCCTTTTCCTTTATTATCCTCATCTGCAGACAGTTTCTATGCAATAGATGGCCCGGCAATGATGTTTTTCTCTTATTTATTACTATCAGCAGTTTCCTTACCTCTCTCACTCCGGTCAATACTACATCGTTTCTCACTCTATTAGTTCATTTTACATTAATTATTTCTTGTCACAGCCGTATTTAAAATTTCTTTAAGTACCTTAATTCTTTTTTTTTTATGTTATACGTTCCCCTATTATGTTTCACAGAACAAAACCACACTCCAAATGTAACATTTAACATGTCTCTCTCTCATCTCAAATAGTCGATTTTCCCAAACACAATTCTGGAGCATTTTTCTTAGGTTCCGATAATGTCAAGCTCGAACCAAATAGATAGCATACGTCACCTTGAACAATAAGCACTATTAAGACAGATGTTATCCATTTAGTTTTCACATAATTTCCGGACCCTTAAACAACAGTCCCGAAACTTCTATAAATTAGTATAGCCTAGCTATAAATTAGCTGAAATACTGATTAACGTTAAACACAATTATGTTACATAATATAAAAGTAATATTAAAAGGTGAAGACGGAAAGTTAGTAAATGCTTGGAATGAGACAATACTTTTATGATTACATTTCAGAAGAATCAAGATAAGGTTGACTTCCATCACACACTTTACAAAAGTACAGTTAAATCTAATACTAGTTAAAATTTGGAATACCATACAATTAACACATCTTAGACGGAAATGTTTACAGTTGCTGAGATATAAAAGTACACATGAAATGATGAATACATTAAACATAACAGCTAATGCTGCGTACGATTACGAAAACATTGTTATATATGAAAATCATTTGCTTACACCATACGTGTCTTTGACATGAAATAATAATTATGAAATACGTATCCCTCTTTAATAACGAGACGTTTACACACTATTTTGTGAGCGTTATGTGTATGCAGAGGGTAAATTAATTGGTGCAGACAATAAATCCAATAAAAATATACAGTTAATTAACTTTTTTTTGTTTGATGAAATACAATATGAAATTTGTGGAACAGAAATAGACTGTATTAAAAAGGTAAGTATTACAACAACAGTGAAAAACATCTTGCCATTTAAACCTCACGAATTGAATAGTCTACGTTGTTAAATGCCAGATGGACATCAGGTATAAAAAGCAATTTTGCTACAACATCCGAAAATTTTACTTATGTATACGTTTAAAATTATTACTCGTCTTTGCTGAAGACTGTCAACGTACAAATTTGAACGTAAAACTAGAATTAGTTTCACTACAATCATCGTCCGGTAATAACGCAGTATATCTGAATATGGTTGGTAAATGGTGATGGTCAACAAGGAAAACTCGTACAAGTAAATGCGCTGACATAGTGGGAACGCATCTACAAACAAAATGCAACATAAAGTCTTCGCTAGCATTATTATAACTTAATAAATGTATTCGTTTATTCTGCAGTCATTAGTAGCACCTGTTACATTGCCAAACAGCTGCCTAGCTGTACGCAGATGCACAATTAGATACAGATATAAAGGATATATAATGAGATTCACATACATTTATAAAGGCGAAAAATACACTCCAGGCAGCCATTATTCTTAATTAGAAAAGTTAAATAATAAAAATTCCATGCAGTATAGAATAGCAAGGAATGCATAAACCCTTTTAATACTATAGACCTCAGCAGGCATATGATAGTGTTCCACTGAATAATCTATGGCCAGTATTATGGTGTCAGTGCTGTATATGTTATAGCTGTGGAAACGCTATGTACCAACATTACTATCAGCATAGATACAGGTTCTAGACTATTTGATGAATATCCAGTCACCAAGGGATTGCAACGAGATTATGCTGTAGCACCCGCTACATTTAAGATATAGGCCTAATTCAATTCACCTTTAGAACGTTTGAGGCGCACCTGTCACAACATGGGGTTAGGTATTAATGACGAAAACCTTATAAAAAATAACTTTACTGTGCCCCACGTTGTTGGGCCAAATATAAAAGAAACTTTACTGGACCACATTTGTGCGCCAATTCTAAAAGAAACTCTTTCTGCAATGGCTGCCGAATGCTAATTACATGCCAGTTATAATAAACTCTAATTGGTCGTTAATGAAATTTACTTACTTTTGGTTAATCTTAATTAAGTTGATTAATTGGCAATTAACATAATCATCTAAATTCTAACTACTGCCTGGATTTCGGTTGGGCGCCAGAGATAATTATTAATCTCAGGCGTTATCGTTAAATAATACTCTTTGTTCAGATGCTAAATGACACAACGTTATATTTATCAACTTTATGTACATTAGATAATATCAACACATAACATCATGATTACTATCAATTGTGCAAATTGAATGATTTATCAATAGATACAAAATGTTATCACTCTTCAATCTTCAATAGAGATTATTTAACACATTTAAATCATTTATAACATTAGGCTAACTTCTTGATGTCTTGAATCTCCCTTTCTCTATTCATACTTTACTTTGTTCAAAGACATGACTTAATACCTAACAAATTACATATATTTAATTGTCATTCAATTCTATATCATCATGACTTATTAACTACAAATTACATATATTTAATTCTCATCCAATTCTATGTCATAGCATATAAATGCACAATTTAGTATTTTAACGTTATCGTGGGTTCTTTGAGAATGAAACGGGTTGAACTTACGGTAGACAATTATTACTACATCAAGGTTATGTGATTTAGACAATATACTTTGATAGAGTTACTTGTAAATGGTTATCCATTCCGCTGCTTGACTCCTTCCACTTTACACACAACATATCACTTTCACTTCTATTGCTCTGCTTTTACTTTGCACACGATCGTGATGACTACTTAGCGTCACGCACTTAGCGATTCAAACTTACTTATTCTTTCGCGCACATTATAAAGAAATACTTCTTCGCATCTCTGCCCGCGCACCAATTCAATCATACTCACTAGTTCTTCACCTTTACATCACCGAGTTCTTATATTTCACTTGCTTGCTTTAGTTCATTTCTAATTATGTAAATATTATGATAGTCCGTAATTCTGACTAACAAATACTATGATTGACCGACCGTTATCATTACCGGACTTCGTACTTCTTCTCCTTGACTTAAACGTTTTACTCACTTTTTTACTGACTGACTGGCCACTTACTGACTTTTACTCTTTACTGGCTTTTACTGCCCTCTTACTGACTTTGACTACCCTCTTACTGACTTTGACTCTTAACTAGTACACTGTACAAAATCTCTTATACTTTCTTACTACTAATATTACAATCTTATATTAACTTTAATAATTTATCGTGCCGTAATACAGATATTTACAATTTATTAATTAACTATTCGTAACTCCTTGAGTTACGTTACAACCTCTTCACTTTGCATTTTGCGGACGATCAGGTGAGGATGAGGGATACCTCTACTATGTGCTTAGAAAGTTAGAAAATACAAATAAGACTGAATGTATTGTCGTCGGAAATACATGCAGAGGTATAGTGTTTGAAAGGGAAGTTTTCTACGGAGTAGATTCATACGAATACCTTGGTCTTGATTACAAAAGACGGTACAAGTGTAACAGAAATAACGAATCGCATAGAGCAAGGAAAACAAGCGACAATTCAGTTACATTACACTTTATGGAGCAATCGACTCAGGTCCGAAGAAAAAATCGAAATGTATACATTAGTGGAAAGTATTGTAACATATAGGGCTGAGGTATGGGAGACTACAGAACAAATAAGGAAAAGATTTGCTTATTTAGCCATGAAAATGGGATAATGGAGAAGCTGCTGACTTACATTGCTAGATGGGGTAAAAAATAAATACATAATGAAAGGAATTTTTTATTGCCGATACGAGCATGTGTGCCGTATGAGTAATGCTAGATGGTCAAAGAAATAAGAAATCGACCCCTACTGAAAGAAGAAAAAGAGAGAGGCTGCGAAGACTTGGATGGAAGGCATAAGGAATGCAATGGCAGAGAGAAATCTGAAGCATATTGATTGGGAATATCGTAAAGTTTGGAAGCTAAGATACGAAAAACGACTTTAAATGTTGTTCCGAAAACGCAAATTTAATATATAGATTCAAGAAATACACACACACACACACACAAGTCATCTATAAGTAGTGTAGATGTACAATAATATTGCTACATTTGTTTTTCCACACTTCGTGATATAAGTGTGTTTGAAGTTTGCCATTTTTTATTCCATCGAATTCTGTTCATATAGTCCTATGCTTGCTCGTTCCTTCTAGGCTCAACACATGTAAAGGGCCGTTCTCGCTGCCACTGATATTGGTATTACTTTGTAGAGTTTTATTCTGGTTCATTATGTTTTTTCTTGTTTTAATATTTATGGTTTAATAATGGTTGCGAATACAAAGAAAGTTTTGTGTCGTCTTTACATACATCACATATCGAACATCATGACTTTTCATAACATAAGACAACTGATAACCCAATTTTTATTTAAAGATGTTTGTACATAAGTACTTTTACACAATTTTACTATTTATATAATTTTACAAATCATCATCGTAATGCAAGTGTGATATTCACAAAATATTAAAAATACCGTAATACCGTTAAATATTTATCATCGTAATTAATATCTCAAAGGAAGTTTTTGTCATATAATAATACTAGTCTTTAGCCTTACAGTGATATAATTATATTAACAACGTTTATTTTATAATTTATAGTGATTATCATTGGTTAGCAGCCTATTCGGAAACTGTAAAACTTTTGGGACGTAATATTATTTTATTATGGAATAGAAACCATTTGGATCTACTGATTTTACTCATCCAAATTTTGTTGGTTGAGTGGACAAATTGAAATTCAGTTTGTGCTTAGTGAAACATTTAATTATTGAAAAATCCAATGAACAAGAAGAAGAAGAAGAAGATCAACAGTAACAATAATAATAATAATTAATAAAACAAAATAAATGCTTGCATAATAAAGCAACATTATAAAAGAAAAGGTAATTACATTACACAAGTGCCAGAAAAGTCAAATAACTATTTAATAATAATAATAATAACAATAAATATTATTAATAGCTTCTTAACAAACGTGACCATCATCATCTATCATTTCTTTCTTCTCTCTCGTCGTCGTAGTCGCCACGTTACAAAGATAATTAATGAAATACTAAGAGGTTACTTTTTAAACAAGGAATTTAAAGGAAAACTAATTAAACTATTAAAAACATATAAACAAGGAAATGGAAAACAATTTCTTTTAAAATATTTTGTTAGACAATTAGATCCGTTACGTTTATTAAAAGAAAAACGTAATCATTTAATTTTTACCTGACGTCTAAGCCTGGGCAGGTAATGATTTTATCGAACAAGTGGTTGACGGGAACACTTACATTTCTACAATTCAGTGTCAATGTGTCAAGTCCCTTTTTTTTGCAGAAGGGAAGAAGTTTTGTACTTACACGCGCGTGTGTCTCTGTACCTCTGTACATACTTTGTACATTTATTTCTGTTCCTCTGTATAGATAGGTTTCCCTACTCCAATATCATAAATCAGCAATTTATTATTCGTAGTATTAATAATAATAATAATAATAATAATAATCATAACAATAATGATAAAAGTCAAAAAATTTAATAAATATAATAACAATTATTTTTTATCTTATTATTTTTTATTTATCGTAGTAGTAGTAGTAGTAGTAGTAGTAGTATCACACACCCCTACACTCTGCCGATCCACCCAGAAGGACAGCCAGTAGAAGAATATGTGACACGCGACACGCGTGATAGAACGGTTCATAGAACTTTAGTATATCACACTTAAAACAAAAATAAATATAAGGGATTTATTGTGTCAAGTAAAAAGACTCTGTGACAGGAAAAACTGAAGATATACTAAATTATAAGTACTGCCCCTCTAAAAGTCACGCTACAAAATGAATGTGGCAGGTCAAACAAGTGCAGTCAGAAAATTCCATCCCTTACTGCCCAGTGAAACTTCTTCTTTTTGTCACTGAAGAAGTCGAGGACGTCAACATAGAAGTTGGCAACTTCAGTGCGTCTCACAGCTGGACTACATAATCCTGCACGTCCACCAATAAACTCTGAAGTTACACGAAGTGCACAGGTCAAGCAAATGGTCATAGGCAATCTACTAAGTTCAAGAAGAACTCTATGACAAAAGAGCAGATCGCTACGAGTTCTTCTAGTCAGGAGTGAAGGAAGGTCAAGAACTTGATCTTGTTGTAATACTACTTACTACTACTACTACTACTACTACTACTACTACTAATAATAATAATAATAATAATAATTTCTTTTCCTTATGAGGGAGACTGTGAAAAACTTTATGTTTGCCGCAGGAAGGTCCGCACTCTTACGGTGTGTAGGACTCGCACCCACCAAAACAACAAACCCTTTGATCTATATGGATCCACCTCGGGACTCAGCTTTCGCAGTACCTCAAGGTACCATTTCTTCTTCGTGCATGTGGACGCTCACCTGTTTTAAACCTTCAGTGGGTTCACATTACCTGTTTTCTACTATTCCTTCAGCGGCCCTAGCAAGATCACTTTCTGCTTCTTTCTTTTGCCTTAGAATCTGCTCTATGTACTCTGCTACCTGATCCCAGTGATTTTCGTTCTGCAGCATTGTTTCAATAATATTTTCGGGCGAGATCTGCCCCAGAACATTTTGCAGAGTTTGCCTTTCCTCTTTCCATCTATCACATGTAAAAAACGTGCGGTGCACATCGTCTAGTTCCTGTATGCAGAAAATACTATCTGGACTGTCTACTTTCCCTAGCCTATATAGGTAAATCCGGAACAGGTTGTGACCAGTTAGAAATTGCGTTATGAAATAATTAATCTCTCCGTGTTTGTTATCAATCCACTCAGCCAACTGCTTTATGAGCCTAGCGGTCCATCTTCCCTTCGTGTCACTGATCCATCTTCACTGCACTGAGGCATAGTATAGACCCTGGCCTCCCTTTGAGCTCGTACTTTACATACTTTGGCTGCCTTCCTCTTGTAAACCTGTTTACGCTCCCATGGCAGCAGATCTTCTTCTTCTTCTTCTTCTTCTTCTTCTTCTTCTTCTTCTTCTTCTTCTTCTTCTTCTTCTTCTTCTTCTTCTTCTTCTTCTTCTTCTTCTTCTTCTTCTTCTTCTTCTTCTTCAGCGGCGCAACAACCCATTACTGAGTCAAGGCCTCCTTTCACAGCCTCCGCCAGTTGTCCCGGTTAAGTGCAACTGCTCTTCAGTTCCGGGTCCCAAGGATATGGCTCACATAGTTCACACCGTCCCGTCACTGTCTCATCATAGTTCACACCGTCTTCCCAACGTAGTTTAGGTCGTGGACCTATCTACGACCTGCCAACTCTCCTGGTACCATAGACCTTTTCTGTGAATGCCTTTCTGGGTATTTAATTCTCCTCCATTCTGATCACGTGTCAAGCCCACCTGAGTCTACCAAGTTTTATAATTGTCTCAATATCTGGTTCATTCAGAAGAGTGTTCAGTTCTTGGTTGGTCCTTTTTTCCTCCATTCACCTTCCACACATATTGGACCAAAAATGCTGCGGAGGATTTTGCGTTTATGAAGCAGCAGGCTTGACTCAGATTTTCTAGAAATGGTCCAGGTCTCGGAACAATAGTTTAGAACTGGGCGGATCAGTGTTTCATACAGAAGCAGCTTGATGCTCCTGGCAATTGTTCTGCTCTGGAACAGGAGTCTGAGACCAAAGAAGCACCTATTAGCTGAGGTGATTGTTTGCTTTATTTCTTCTGTTGTTTCCCCATTTGAGTTAACTTGGCATCCTAAATAAACAACGTTGTTGACTTTTTCGAAGGAATAGATGCCAATTTGGATACGCTCTCCTTCTCTAGCCTCCTGTCCTGTGACCATGTATTTTGTCTTGTTGTCGTTTATTATGAGACCCAGCCTCCTTGCGGCAACTTCAAGAGCAAGAAAGCCTTCAATGACTGCTCGAAGGGACCTCCCGATTATATCTAGGTCATCGACATATCCTAGGAGCTGCACCAACCTGTTGAATACAGTCCCAGAGGAATCTATTCCAGCATCTCACATAGCTTTTTCTAAGGCAATAATGAAGAGGCAAGAAAGATGATCGCCTTGGAGGACTCCCTTTCCATAGACAAACTCTCCTGATAAGTCATTCTGGATCCTCACCATGCCGTTCACTGTCAGGTCATTCTACACAATCTTATTAATTTCTTTGGTACGCCTAGTTCTTCAAGAGCAGTGTAAAGTTCTTGTCTATCAATTCTATCGTATGTATTTCTGAAATCTCGTGTGCCAGGAGACCTACTATAATTATTTCCGCGACGACAAGTACCTCAGACTCCAAACCGTGCGGTAGGAGCAAGCTATTCTGAGCGCACCACTTAGCTGCACTACGGACATGCGTCTCCTGTATTTCTTGAGTTTGAGTACATCAGCCCAGATCTCTGTACCATAAAGTAGTGTTGAGTGCGTATCTGACAGCAGTAATCGTCGCTTGTAAGGTTTCGGTCCACTGGTGTTAGCCATCTCATAATTCTACTCAGCGCCGTGGTCACAGTCCCATTCAGCCTTTTCAGCCACTCGTTCTACTTGTGGCCAAATCGTGAGCTTTGTATCCATCAGTATCACCAGATAATTAACTGCGGATTTTATCTGCACAATTTCTTTTACGACCAGTAATAATAATATTAATAACTATCAAAAATATATTTTTCGTGTGCGCAAAGTTTGACAAAGTCTTTTTGTATATCTCTATAAGAATCGTGCTGATATTGTCTTTCCTATTTCTACTCTCCATCCCACTGTCCCTTAGGTTTACCCCTATCTCTTTTCATTTGCTTTCTAGCTTCTCACATGCTCTTCACTGCTACGTTTTCTTCATAATTTTCAAGTGTCCTCAGCCAATAGGGCAGTTTTCCTTCAATGTATTCTAAAATAGATTTAGTATTGAGTTCTAATGGTATGTCTGTATTTCTTTCCGATCCGTCATCTTCATCAATTTCGTTCACTGTTATTAATCAACTTCAGTACTTTTATTTTGTTCTTCATCGCTCTTGACCACACCCAGTTCTCATAAGCGGTCTGTATACAGTATATTAAATAATATTACGTCAGTCTATTTTGTAACAAATATTATAAGTTTTAACAATATAAACTAAAACGATAATGAAGAAGTGCTAAGATTGAAACTGAGCTCGGCCAGTTCCGTATGAGTTCGTTTACTTTCGAATGTTTAGATTAATTAATGGATATGATGAGACTGGGGATGCCCACTGCGGGCCGCAACAATGCACTTGGAGTTGTAACTGACGTGAACGTAATCTGTGTAGCTGTATGGTCATAAAGTTCGCGCGTATATAGCTGTCATTTCCAATGCTGCCTGTGTTTAGTTCGCGTAAATTAAGTGACATCCACGACAGATGAGACCAGTGTTACTCACGTTTTCTAGGTCACTTCTTGCAATAAAAAGGTGTTGTTAACATAGCCGATAATTAACCACTTAACCGCAATGTCCACGAAGCTTAACTTATACGTCTACGTGACAAAAACGACAGTTTTAAAATACTAATGTGCTAAATAACAGTGTAAACTTGATTTAGGCTGATGTAGTTCTGCAAATGTTACAGACAGACGATGGTTTACAAAATCGTATTTACAGGATTTACAATGACAAGTAACTCACCGAACATATTAGATTAATGTAAACAACGACACGCAGTGAGTAAGCGTATTTGTGTTCAATTAATCGAAATGTTTATAGAACATATTTTTATAATTTGTGTGATGCTTATTTTCTGGCCAACAACGGCCAGAGTGAACGACCAAATGACTGAACATGAAACAGGTAGGCATGCCAATGTATTTTTATTTTATTATTTTACCTTGATAATTGCTGCAAAAATAATGTTTCAAATATTATCTTAACTTTAAAATATGCCGAATGCAATTATGTTTTACTTTGTAGATAAAGACAATATTAAAAATTATCATTCATGTACATCACAGACTTTGTAAAGTTTTTGTGTTTCTATCTTATAGTCAAAACGAATATCGTAAAGTTCTTCAGTAATTTCAACAGGATGTAGGATTCAAGTATAGCGCTTTCCACAAGTTACTTCTAAATATGTATTCATTCAAGTCTACTGTTGACAGCTGTGTAGATCGCGCCATATATCAAAATGTGTAAAGATATGAAATGTTGGAGTAACTTTGTCCTTACAAGTTAATTTACTATCACTGATTTCGATTGTCGTCTCAAAACCTTAAACAGCGGTAATAAAAAGCTAAAAACTTTAATTAAAATGTATGAAGTAGATAGTTACATTTTTTGTTTGTAAATTCTTATACATAAATAATTATTATTTATTTTTCCCGTTTATTATGTATACACTTGATGTAATTGATGCTCAAAACACATTGCCTTATAAATGTTAGAAACAGAATATCGTAATCAAATAAACAGTATTTTTTAGAACGCTTAAAGAAAAGGTAGAATCTTGTGTTATTAATTTTATTAATTCACCGTTAAAAAGTTTTTGTAGCTAACGTAAGCAATTTGAGAACTTTTGTTACAAGTAGTGCCATGCTGGCTGACAATCTTGAGTGAGAAGACAGAATTAAAATATGTATATATCATTTGTCAATATGGCTAAAACGGAATATGAATGCTTAAAAATGAGATAAAATTACGATTATTTAACTCGCGCTACCATTCGTCAGAATTAATATAAACTCAAAATGAACAATTAGTGTAAATTTAGATTATACAACAGTTTTTATTTGACCCAAAACAATATAATTTAATGTATCGTTTTGTAATCAAAGCTGCGTTTTGCCAAATGGATTTGGCCATTTTTGTTACGTTGTGCTCAACTACACTAGGATGTAGTTTTCAAGATTTTTACGAATAGCTCAGTTGATGAATAATGTTGGCGCTGTGTTTGCTGGACCAGCGTAGGCGTGCGTTCAAAATTAAAAAAATTCTCGTCTTTAACTCAAGTGATCTCTGTTCGCGCTACAGACAATGGAGCTTAATTTCGGACGTGTCAATTAAGCTGATGAGTAAAGTGCCGCCCACACGTAGGCCTCCTCCGCTTACAACTGGTGGCGGTGGCGTGTGATTCCGTACCGCACCTAACAAGCGCAAGAATAGTTTTGTCAATGAATTCTCCCTTCTCAGTCAAATGTATCATTTAGTATTCGAAACAATATGACCTTCTGTATAAAGCTGAATAATGATTTACAGTGCTCATTTGTTTCGTTAAAGCAGTAAATAGAATGTGTTAAAAATATATATAAGTGAAAATTTCAAATTTTCAAACAAGAAAACTTTACTGTTTTCTTTCGATTATTTTGTTATCTGAATAAATTTCTGTTACATCGTTTAGTTATACACTTTGAGTTAAATTATCAACTAATAACCAAGATATTGTCCTGTTAATTATTCTCTTCGTAAACAAGCTGCTTTCTCTTTCGACCACTTCCTCCTTCAGAGCATTTTATTATTATTTACTTAATTGTAACTTTTATTGTTTAATAATTACTTAGATATTCTGAAGTGACAAAGTAAAGTCAAATCCTAAACTAAGTTACTTTACTTGGCAACTATTTATTTCACCTTAAATAATAGGAAGAATAGCGGAAAAGAACAAAATACAAATGTGTGTGTGTGTGTGTGTGTGTGTGTGTGTGTGTGTGTGTGTGTGTGTGTGTGTGTGTGTGTGTGTGTGTGTGTGTGTGTGTGTGTGTGTGTGTGAAAATGTTTATTTTAATTTTTACCTTTGCATACTTGTTTTGTTTTCCTAAATAGAAATTATATAGTTTAAAAAGTATGGGAAATTAATTTTTTTTTTCTACTTTTATAAACACGAGCGTACGCGCGTTTGTGTTTAATTTGCTCGGTTCCTTTTCTTCTCTAATAAATTGTGTTTGTATCTTAATGTTATTAATGGTATAGTAGTCAAAAGCATTGTCATTTACTCGATAAGTGTTTCGGATATTAATATGTAAGTCCATCCTTTGCTAAGTTATTTGCTGCCTGTCAAGAAATCAGACAAAGGCAACGAATCAACATGACTGACTATGACATACAAGTTAATGGCGAAAATATGTTTCAGAGAAATGAGAATATTGGCTAATAGGTTGTAGATATGTGTTGAGTATTTGATTAAATATATAATATAGGCACGCGCGCGCGCGCGCGCGCGCGCGCGTGTATGTGTGTGTGTGTGAGCGCGCCCTTTATTCAGGTTGAGTCCCGCTGGTTTTCCTCAACATTTCGGCATATTCATATTTACCATCTTACATCAGTTTCCTCCTCAGTATCTTGTGTTGAAATGATATTTCACCTATGTCGATCCTACGTTCAAATAATTCTAGCCAAAGACGTGGAGGAGAAATCTGCCTAAAGATGATAGAGATGAATACACCGAAACGTTGCGGGAAACCTTTAGGGGACAAACAACTAAACACAACGATGGATTCAACACGAAAAAACATCACATCACACTCGTGAAAATAAAAGATGCATATAATTTTTATATATAGGCCTAACTGATATGTCGAAGATCGTTTTTTCTTATTGGTTCCATTTCTATGTTTTGTAACTATCCGTACTTCATTATGGTCTTAACCTTCTATGTATCTACCCTTTCACAATATTTGTTACACTTCGCAGATATACTCTCTTCCGGAGAACAGAGACAAGAGAATACATTGTCTACGGAACATTTAATGTCTGGAGACATCAGTGCGTAGTCCCAGAATTTTTTGATACCATAAGTATTCTTAACACAATAGATTCCTTTACGTTCTCTTCGTTGGTTAGCATTGGCTTATCGGCTTTTAAAGCTTGGGAGTAGTTTAAAGAAAGTGCCTTGATCCTCAGCTGGCTTATAGGCTCTTTGAGGAGGCTTTGACAATTTCTAGAGGAGGAAATTTCTATGAGATAGGTCATGCTATCTCCAGTGCTCCAAGGGATCGGCTATTTATCGCTCATCTGGTTATTTAGACCACTGACTGCTCTGAAATAAATAGAAAACGTTAATTATTATAATTTGTGAATCACAGTATACATACTTACAAAAATTATACACAATGTCACAAAATATTAAGAAGAACCAGTTATGCCTCTTAGTTACAGACACAATAGAGTACTCGTGGACTCACTCCCCAATGATCAAACGTTAGTTAGACCATGAACGATGTTAGAATGATTAACAACTGACAGTACAAACAATGTTATGTGATGAGAAAAATAAAGTCAAATCAGTATTATGGACACTTGCTAATTATACACCGGATTAACATGACTGAATGTAGCAAATGAAATATATTGGGTAATTTGTTTTATTAAATGTCTGAAGTGTATTTATTATTAAAATGTGTAACCGGATTCAGTTAGTTATTCGTTAATTTTTGCACCCACTACAGTGAAAACGGCGTTACTCTCTAACAGTTGGTAAAACGAAATAAGTTTATTCTGGTCGTGTATGGGGCTCCTTACACGACCTGTAAGCTACGATCCACAGATAACGTGGGATGGAAGTACTGGTAATCGACGTCAGACTCGCACACAAGTATACTAATATTCGGTACATATAAATAGGTATATACGCGTATGTATATAGATCTAAGGCTACGACTGACTGCTAATACACCACGCGAAGTAGCTGTAGATACTACAAAGACATATTAGTTGGCACTTTGAACAAAAAATAACTTGTATTCAATTTTGTTGCAATTGTTTTAGTGTCATTGCATACTGTGGAATCCGTAGCTGGTGGAATTGCACACCTGCCTTGTGATATCAAACCGTCAATTGTAGGCGACAAACTGGTATTAGTCATTTGGTTTAAAGAAGACGATGGGACACCTATATATAGGTATAAGTAATTATCTAATCACAGTTTTCAGTTACTAATATTACGCACTGAGGAAAAACTCACTGATCAGCTTATTTCTGATAAGTCTTTAATAAAATCTCTTGGATGCTTGTTTTAATACTTTTAGAACTAAAGAATGTTTTAAAAACTTAATAAATGTAAGTCTATAAAGATCGAGTAAATTATGTGTCATTCTTTTATAATTTAATCATAAGAATTATCAATAAATTAATAAGCCATATTCCAGTTCCAATAAGTGTTCTCATCCTTATGTTTTAACCATTAAGATTTATTTAGCTATAACAAATAATATTAATTTTTGTCTGTTAAAATCTACCGTGTGGTGTGCAGCATAGACGCTCGTCGTAAATCAATTGAAGAAGCTTTTCACAATGCCAACAAAATTTTCAAAGACAGAGCGACGTTTCGCATCAACGATTCTCCAGCCAAATTGACTCTGACGAACATCAGTGACAGTGATGCCGGTGTCTACAGATGTCGTGTAGACTTCAAGAGATCTCCAACAAAAAATAATAAAGTAAACCTTACTGTCATTTGTAAGTAAAACAATAGATCTGTTCACATAAAGTAGAAAATATTTTTAAATCTAGTATAGTTTGATAAATGAATATAAATGTTCACGAACGGTCTTTACATTAGCACAGTTGTCCAGGCACTTCGGCTGTGGTCTAGATTGTATACGTTTATCTTTAGACGTTTAGTCCAGTACCGATGACGGACATCTTCAGTAGCTCGGGAACACAGCTTACAACACCCGGGAGCGAACCCAAACAATGTCGCGGGAACACGGATTATAAACACTCGCGAACGAATACAAACAAAGACTGTTCTGTCTCTGACTCTGGGTTAATGAGTCACAGAAACGACTACTCAGGAAACTGTGTTCTGAGCTACCATCTGAAGCTCCTGCCTTATGACCCTCTGCCAAGTAGGGCCATGCACTCTGTATTAGCCTTGTTTTTTCTAGCCTACGGAAGTACATTCTTCCGATACAAAGATAACTTCGCGAATCTTTCCAGCGCTTAGCGAATATGTCTGCTACACACTCGGTTGCGTTTAAGAGCACTTTTCAGGTATCAGTCCAGTCCCCGAGCGAATCGCTCTGGCCCTTCGTGACGATCGGTAGTAAATATCGCCGTATCGTCAGCAAATAAGGCTATCTGGACTCCAGGCTGTCTCAGTACGTCGTTGACGTAGACTGAGAACAGAGGAGACCGATAACACTTTCTGAAGGACACCGGAAGTGATTCGTCTCTTGGAAGAGACAGAACCATCTAATCTCACGTAGAAGGTCTTCTCCGTCAGAAAGCTAGCGAACAGACGCTGGGGGTTGGGAGCTTGAAAGAAGCTAACATTCCGAGAACTGGACTTCCCAGAGTTTGTATAAAAGCCCCTCGTGCCATATGCTGTCAAATGCTTTCCCTACATCTAAGAGACAGCCTACTGTCTACTTTTTCTGACACACGGCCTCCGTGATGTATTCCACCAGTCTCATCAGCTGATGAGTGGTGGAATGTCCCACACGAAAACCGAACTGTTCGGGAACGAGAACGTCAAAGTTTCGTACATGGTCTCGTACACGATGTTGTACGAGTCGCTCGAGCACCTTTAACGTAACGGATAGAAGACCGATGGTTCGGTAGTTGTCGTTACGGGAAGTGTCCTTTCCCTACTTAAATATCACTATGACCGCATCCTTTCGTCATATTTTGGGAAAGAAAGTAGGCCGTCTAAGGCACGCGTTGAACAGTTCAACCAAGAACACAAGATGAACTCAGGTTCCGGAAGAATAAGAAGAGCTGTGTACGAAATACTGTGCGGGTTTGGAGTTTTCCTTAGCTGGAGAAGTTCAGCGAGCCGATCTGTGAACTTTTCCGGAGAGATGAGTTTGGCCATCGCAGTGATAGGAAGAGACAGAAAGTCTTCCACTTCCATCTCGACTTGTTCGTTCGGCGGGTTGAGAGCTAACTGTCCCTTGAAATACAATCCTATGTACTCTGCCTTTTCCTCCGGACGACCCAGGAGTTGTCCAAACGGTCCAACAATGGCGAGGAGAGGAGGTTGTAGAAAGGAATTCTGTACAGTTGACTTTGTGAATCCGCATCAATCATTCGGACCACAATAAGTTCCCAACAGTAACGTCAGAACGCTTTCATCCTACCACACAGCCTCGGTGAGCCGATTGTAGGCTGCCTTGTCGGCTGGATCACGGGTCTTTAGCCAACGTTTCCGGAAGTAGTTACTCTCGAGACAGAGGTGAGATACTTCCTCTGAGATACGTTGGTAGTCGGACTTGAGATCAGCTAGCATACAGAAGACACGTCTACCGCTGAGATGATTGCCTCGTGGAATCAAGCAACTGCGCAGTATTCTTGACGAAATGTTTCGAGTAGGGCTGAGTAGAGGCAAGGGCCCTTTTGTTTTTCTCCGGTGGAGCTCCTGCTTGTAAACCGGGCAGGACCAGTAGTTGGCGGGGAGATTGCCGCCTCAATTGATGCATCGCTTGGAAGCGGGCATATCACAGTATTTGGTAAGGTGGCCAAGTAAACACCTTACACAAGCTGGGGCGTTATTGCAGTAGTCTGTATGATGTCCAAAACGTTGACACCTGCGGTAATGAGGCAATGCCCTAGGAGCTCGGCTGCATTCCACGTTGACTCGAAACCCAAAGAGCTCAGTTAGAGAGAGAAGGCATTCGCCTGCCTCGCTCTTCTGTACCATGAGACGGACAAGTGGAAGCGGACGCCTGGGGCCGAAACAGTATGCAACCAAAAAATCGATCGCAACCCCAAGCCTCTGAGCACAAAGGACAGGGGCGTCACGTATTTTGGGGTGACGTTATGGTAGTCCTGATTCTGAAAAGGCCAGGACAGGAGGTAAACGGGTATTTCCCGTATAAAGATTTTGACCGTATCGCCCCCAAGGAGTTTAAGGTCAATATTGGCCGGGGAAAGACCGGGCGCACGATCAGTCGCCGGTAGAAACTGGTAATATTGCTCACACCGTGAGCGACGTTCGGCGGAATGCGACCAGAAGCAGTCGGCTCCGAGCCGGCTCCACTAGCGGCGGGGGCGATTTGCATGGCCGAGGTCGAGGAAGACAATGAGGAAGATCGGTTCCGCCTCGGTTTTTGCCGAGGTACCCTCGCCGCCCAACCGGCACGAAGGTGTCAAACCCGTCACCGGGCAGCGGGACCGTCCGCTCATAGCCCGTGCAGGGCATGTTCCCCAACGGGCCACTGGTCCGCCAAGTAGGGACAGCAGATATGGCTCTGCCAGCAACCAGGGAGCGTCTGCTGTATGACGTCAGCCTTTACCACAGTACCGTGGTCACTAACGGTGACATCTGCGTTAGTGTACAGCTCAATTTGCACTGATGATGGCCGTCAATGGTACGGTGGAAATGTGCGCTGAAATGTACAGCACTGGATCACGGCCAAACAGCCCGGAACAGAATACACGTCGATTTAAAATTTTTTGTGTGCATGAAACTACACAAAAAATTCATGTATATATGAAAATTCACAGCTTAGACGTGCCGGACGTCTAACACTTACTTATGTTCAACTGCATTAGGACGCTCAAAATATTTTTAGCCATGCGGAAACAAGTAAACGTTGTAACAACTCACCAATGTGTTATGCTCTAATCTGTTTCAAATAAGTTGATAACAAATGTAAGGTTAGACTAAACAGAATCCCGCTTTAAAAAAACAATGTGGGACAACTGTTCGGTGTGGCCTACTAAAGAAAGAATAACACTGTTGTTTTTTCAAACATTTTTAATATCTATAACACACTAAAATAACTATACACAACTTATAGTTCAAATATGTTACTGTAGTTTTAATGTTATTGTCTGTTTTATCACATGATATTTTTGTTAAGTCAGTTTGCAGCACTTACTGTAGACAAAACACGTCAGCCGTAAATCAACGCTTAAGTAAGCAGTTGTGTTTGACGTATATTAATGCATACTATCAATTAATGTGAGATAAACTTTAGTTGCTAAGTTGCTAAATATATAGGTCTACTATATTAATAATTTTGTTCTTAGTGCCGCCGGAGAAGTTAATTGTTCTTGACGAGAATGGAGGAAAGATTCAGAGTCATGTACTCGGCCCGTACAACGAGGGATCGTCTGTAAACATAACTTGTATTTCAGCCGGAGGTAAGATGCATCAGTTTATTCATACCTATAAATATATATATACTGTGTATATGGAATATATATTGTAACGACACAAACGGCTCTACGGGTTCTTTCTGCCTTACGTTGTTGGCGCAATTCTGTAACGTGTTAAAGATGGTTACTACAGGTTATTTAGCCTCACTGTTGGGATCGCCAATTCTGTAACGACACAAGAGGCTCGTGTTACCTTTAATATTGTACCTTGCTTATATCTTGGTTATTTAATGTGTATACTTTGTAGTACTTTGTAATAGTTTATAAGGATGAGTATCTGTTCAGGGGAATGTTTGTTGAGCGCCAATTTGCAATCACAGGTTGCAAATAAAATTTATTTTTTTTTTGTAAAATATTAATTATTAATCTTTATTAAAATCTTGTATTGTTTCTTTATCAGTTATAATTGAATCTCTTTTAATCTTTCCTTTTAAGAGATGAATGTGATAACTAAAGTTCAGCCAAGCAGGTTTGAATAATCTGCCTTTTCTTTCAAATGAGGAGTGTTGCCAACTTAATCTAAGTGCCGAAGCCAATACACAGTCTCAAATATATTGTTTAGTATGTCATACCCATTTTGTTTTCATGAAATAAAGAAAAGAATAAACCTTTTATCTGTATTTATTATACTCAAAATCCTTTTATTATTTTCTTTGAAATGTTTTTTTTTTTAAATAACATATATAATCATTAACAAAATCTCACCCAGCGGTTCTTTACATATGCTCAGTATGGCAGCAGTAGCATTCAGAGATTCTTCATCTCAAGGATAACAATTACATTTATTAAATAAAATACAAATATATTGTGTTATGTTAGGTCCTTTTGACTACGATATAAACAACAGTTATTAGAAGAAAAGTACCAAAATACATGGGGTTATAAATACTTACAAAGTACCTTAACAGGATTATATGAATAGTTTAACAAAGTTCAGTGTTTAGGTTATGTTTAGTAAAATGTTTTTTAGACTTAGTTCACTTTAGATTATAGTAACACTACACATTAATGGTTTTTTATACTGATGGTAATACTATTCATTAATATTGTTCTCAGTGAAAGTTCCAAATGGTTTTTATTAAAAGTGTAATCAGTGTCTTTGAAACCTATAGTCTAGACTTAACAGGGAATGGTTCAGTTTAATTTTATATCAAAAAATACTTCTCTTCCTGTGTCAGTTGATTGAATTTCTTCAGAGATTCACTGGTTTACTTCTTTATAGTCATGTAGCTCTTCCTTATTCTATTTAGTCTTGTTGAGGATGATTATTTAATTTTTTTCTTTAGGTGCACTGATATAAAATGTCTCATAATTTAATTTTGTCACTACCTGGTGTTTAATTCAACCTTTCTCATTCAGATCCAATAATACAATTCTTATTTCATTTATTATAACATATTAGTTGCTAAGGCCTATATCAGCTCTTTTATTGATTTCCAATGTAACATTTTTATGTCACCCTGGTGACATCATAGTAATAACATAAACAAACTCTTACTATTTTATCTGTCATTTTCTTTAAAATGATATACCTTTTTTATAAGAGCTCTGATCTTCACTTTATTTGTTTCTTTGATCTTCTGATGAAACACTGATCATTTTGACACCACTTTTGACTATCTTCTGTTCTATATTTCTTGAGTTATTAATTTGCACTTTTTATTCTATTTGTTCCAAACTTATTTATTATTATTTCTTTTTGTACTTTTCACTTTCTTAAATTAATTTGAACATTTAGTAATCCTATAACATAACCTGACATTGTTTCATTATTATTTTAATAGAAATTCTTATTCATATAACTTAACTGTCTAAGCTCAATATGCCTAGTTTAAAAAAAATCTATTACTATTATTTTGGTATTTTCTTGTTAAGATAAACATTAGTGTTATTAACACTATCATATATAATATTAATTAATGTGACCCAAACTAATTACTAATAACTCTTAGTAATATATTACAATTTCTCTTAACTTACTGTATTCATAAATTTACAGTTTGTATAAATAAAACAAAATTTCATAAGTAAGTTCATTAACATTGTCTTCCTTACTTATCATTATTGACATTATTTTACCTGTGATAAACATAATTATTACAGTATTCGTTAACATAAATTAAACAATAAAATAAACAATATTCAATTAAGTCTTTCATTACTGATTTCTTGAAAATCTTATGTTTCTTGGTACTTTTTTGTTAAGATAATTAAAGTATATTTATGTTAAAATGGCATGGCAAAAATGTCATGTAACAATATACACTGTACTACATAGTCACAATACTATTATAGCTACTATATTTAATAATTCGTTTTTTATACAGTTTTCAGTCTCTAAAGTTCTTTAGAGTTTATGATCTGTATGATAGGCCTAATATTAGTGTATTATATTTAGGATTTCCTTTAATGTAAAATGAAGCACGATGTCCATAGCTGTAATCCGGTGATCTGATAGTCTACATTTAATCTCCGACACCCGTAATAATGCAGATGGTAGAGTCATACAGGAACGTTTCCGGGTTGCTAACGAGCACGAAGATTCCAGGGTTAAACTCGGTACAACCGTGGTGTATTGGACTTCCACAACTTATCGTTTGTATAGAGGACTACGTGCGTCACGTGTTAATTACCTATATGAATTAAACTTACACGAATCTTTGCTAAACTGTGACTGAATTTGCTTACTACTTATGTACAAAAACGTAATTTAATTGAGGAAATTACAATCAAGTCATATAAATTTTGACTTACGCTAGTCAAGAATTGTTCTGCCCCTAAAGTCAAATTATCTAAAAGTTTACTGTTTTGTGGCTTTTTAAGGATGAGTCATCATAAAGAGCGAGTACAGCACATTACGGTAAATTGTTTTTTATACGTAATAGAAAATATATTCCTGCCACAGTAAATCTCAATATTTTAATTATTATAAAGATAACGTCTACGCGGCACAAGAACACGCGCACTCGACTATCTTAACCCGAACTTTCAATACTTATGCAGATGTTCATGTAAAATAACAAGAAGGAAGGTAAAATAACAGTCGTACATGTAACTACATATATTTCATATATTCTGTTATTAATATAATCACATGGCTTATTATTGGCATATATGAAACATGCGCAATAGGATTTTCCATCTATGTGTGTGTGTATATATGTGCGCTCGCGCATACACAATTATTATATTATAATTATAATACATACATATTACATTCATATTTGCGCACATTATTCTTGAATATATTTATTATTATTACTATTAATTTTAAATAAAATTTTTACAAGGATATATTTTGTACCTTTTTTAATATTTTTTATAGTTTTTCGGTAGTTTAAACGATCGAAACACTGTAAAAATATTAGACAAAGAAAATATTTATTCTTGTAAAAAAATATTTATTATTATTAATACTACATGTATATAAAGTTATATACTAATGCATGGGCACATAGGCTTATACACGTCTTGCAGATAAATTATATTAATATCATTAATTTATATTTTATCAGTAAACATGGTTTAAGAAATGTAAGTATATTTTGACAATTTTAATAGGTGTAATATCAAGTGGTAAATGTGTAATTAGGTCGACCGCTACCGAGTGTCACGTGGTGGCAAGGGAACACCATGCTGGATGAGACATTTGAGACGATCTCCAGACGTCGCGTACGCAATGTATTACATCTGGACAATCTGCAGAGACAACACCTGTTCGCCGTGTACACTTGTCAGGCGTATAACAATGACCAGACTCATCCGGCCTCCACAGCCGTCTCAATTGACCTCAACTGTAAGTGCATTTATATTTTGACACTCTCCTACACACTCGTACGCGTAACCCCCCCCCCACACACACACACATACACACACAATGTCGTTTGTCAGTATCGCAGCGATTGAGGTTTGAGGAGTTAACCCGTCCGCCAAAGGAAAAACCAAATTTTTAAAATTAAAAAATGTGGCGGTAAATACATTCATATATAAGTAGAATTAAGTAATTAAGCTACTTACTTATATATATTCATATATGCTAAAATTTGTCTTGTTATATTTTATTATTATTAATAATTTAAAAAAACTTTCAAAAAGAATATATTTTTTATTTTGTGAATTGCAAATGTTTTGATAGTAATACAACTATCATCACAAAATATAATTAATAAATTCAACATTTTTTAATCAACTGTTCTTAACAGCAGTTTTTTCCATAATTTAAAAAATAAAAAATATATTCTTGCTAAGAGTAATTATATTATTGGTAATAATATTATTATTAGTAATTTTATTATTAGTTATATATGCACATTTTTGATTGTAGTACGTTTGAGCTAGAAATCGGTTTGCGTTAACATTGCTAGTATGAAGGAAGGTTAAAATTTGTATCCTAGTTTTTGAGGTTCTGACTTCTTTGCGGGTGGTAAAAAAGTATCCTCAGTCCTCAGTGAATTCAACTTAGTTTATGATATTTGTAGCGCAATAATTTATCTCACACCGATCTGAATTTTCTATATTAAACAGTTACGTGCTTGCTATTCCAATCTTGTTCCTATTAGTGTACACAGTTTTTCTATTCACATTTAATATTTTTCGTATTTTTAATGTTGTGCGTTAATACCATTTTTTAAACAAATGAATAAGAAAATTCCTAAAACGTATCTGTTAATCCGTACAAACGTAAGCCACACAAAGTTCCATTGCAAGCGTTTACAAGCGTCCCATTGCCTCTAGCGGTGAACTGATTTGTATGCTAACTTGAACAATATTTCCGCTCATCTACATATTTGCGCAACCCGTAGTTTTTTTCTTTAAATAGTTTTTTCTAAGAACCTCTACGACCTTTTTTATGAAAATCTTTTATTCATTTCTGTGGAAAACGAGTGTACTGATTTAATTCCCATCTGCTTCAGAATTTACATACACGTACTCACTAAGGCGAAGTTTTAAACAATTCGTACAAACCATTCAACACTATCAGCGTCGGCAGAAGACGGCAGAATATTGTACTAGGTTTCTGGTATCGTTTATTTTATTCATATCATAACGTAATATAGTAATATAAAATGTTTATTTTCTCATTATTTTCTTAAATTGTGTGTGTGTGTGTGTGTGTGTTTTACTGTAACTCTAACCATTATGGAAAACAGAATGTGTTTCTACACTTACCTCCCTGATTACAATGTAGTAAATAGCAACTAACAAGTTCTTTTTGTTTTAGTTATAAAAATCTAAAGCTCTCCCAGAACCTGCAAGTAACCCCTCCGCCCAGGAGAAAATACTAGGTAATCCCTTGCGATTGTAATTGTAATGTGAATTGTCCTACTCAAAATCACTGCACTAACAAATTCTCTTTCGCTATGACACAAACCTTTTGGTTCGACATTATGAACTATGAAAAATACTAACTTTTCGGGAAAAGATTAAAATATATATATATATATATATATATATATATATATATATATACTATATCTATTAGTTCTGAATTCCTATCCTGAAATAAATAAAATCTTCCTTATTAGAATTTCTTTACTTTTGTTACGTGGAAAATATGTGTGTATAGGATTAAGAGGTTATTAAATTTTTAATTTACTGAATACTTGTGTATGAAATACGGACTGAGTTGTAATCTATAAAACTAACCTGAATATCTGTAAGCACATGATACTTCATTAAGTATTTTTAAAATGGTAACAGTTCGCGTGTTTTGTTCCATTCGAAATGTCTAGAGAATCCGTATAATACAAAAGTACAAAATTAAGTTTTTTCATTGCTTTGTCGTTACGGTCATGCAAGGATAGATAAAGATGTTTAAAGGGGTTAGTTATAATGATAAATCATTCGACTGCAATTAACTACCTTTATTATTGGGCATGGTAAGTAAAAAGTGCCTTCACTACGTTTATTACTTACGAATAAATAGGTAAAAATTTACAAAAAAGCTAAAATTTGTACTGTCCCGTATACTAACCAGCGTTTTTATAA
The DNA here is from genome assembly GCA_034769895.1 of Magicicada septendecula. Classification (NCBI taxonomy): domain Eukaryota; kingdom Metazoa; phylum Arthropoda; class Insecta; order Hemiptera; family Cicadidae; genus Magicicada; species Magicicada septendecula. The sequence goes on from CM068367.1 coordinate 953,533,914, forward strand.
TTTTAGAATGTTTCCGCCTTAATATCTAGGTGTATCTTCAGAAGTACGCCGTATTCCCAGATTAAAAATTTATTATAAGCCTACTGACCTCTTCTCTGAAAAAGGTTACTTAACTTTTTGTATGCTCACATCACGTTTCTGATAAAGAAAGCCTTCAAATTAAAAGTTGTAAACAATACGTGACAAACAAAATTTTTAGTATTCAGACTTTAAACTGTTTCTTTGGTTCACTGACAGTAGTATTGTTTATTTATTGGGCTTTAGTAATGAAGAAAAATTTGCTTTTATTCACAAGCCGTGCTGAGTATGAATCAATTCACGTTTGCTACTCATGTCGTCGATAAAATTAAAACATTTTTGAAATTAGAAATGTACTCAAGTATAAAGTTATGAGAAAGTATTTTTTAGACAGATTTAGACAGAATTTAATAAAGAACATATACATAAAAAAACTTTCCGTAATGTCAACAACAAACCCTCAGGAAATATACCAGGAATAATTGAGTGTTGCTAAAGTCAAAGTCTGGTGCGCAATGCGCAACAACAAACTCTCAAGAAATATACCAGGAATAATTGAGTGTTGCTAAAGTCAAAGTCTGTGCTCAATGAGCAACAACACACCCTCAAGAAATATACCAGGAATAACTGAGTGTTGCTAAAGTCAAAGTCTGGTGCGCAATGAGCAACAACAAACCCTCATGAAATATAACAGGAATAACTGAGTGTTGCTTAAGTCAAAGTCTGGTGCGCAATAACGTCCTTTGGAATAAGCTATCCATAATTCTTTTAATCAGAGCGGTATGACCGAATGATTAACGAATTTTGTCTACTAAAAAGTCGTCTTTTCTAGTCAAATACTAGCGAGTATGAGAAGTAATATTCTACTGTTTAATAACTACAATTAGATGTACAGTTGGAGAACTAAGTTTTCTTATGTTGGACCTACTAATGTGTATTAATATGTGGAATAGTATGGTGTATAAATATTAAGCATACGTTTACTTAATTACAATGATAGTTACGTTACAATTGTACAAAATTGTAATTAAGAGTCCTTCTACAGGAACACATAACCTTAGTCACTTAGTCGGATGATGTTAGCCCTATCATGAATAGGTTTTCTAGTCCCCGTGTTGCAAGACGGTAATCATAACATAGCCTTCATATAGCTCTGATTACGGTAGTATAATAACGTTTTATACTTGATTATATTTCACTGATGTATGTCACTTTTTAAACCAATATATTCTTTTTTTGTTCGTGCGTTCAGTGTGTTCTCTAATACTTTCACGTGTTTCAGTAAAACCACTGGAAATAAAAATTCAGAATAAGTACGATCATCTGTCTGCAGGGAATTTATACAGTTTAAGCTGCGTAGTAACTGGAAGCAGACCAGAACCTCTGATTACATGGTGGAAAACCGGTACCAAGTTGCTTGAAGTAAGCGGACAGAACTATATTTATCACACACAGATTAGTTTATTTTCTGCATTAATAAAACAACAATATTTAATATAGACGAAATAGGGGTTATGAGTTGCTATATATAAACTACCAGCTTAAATCAGAATTCATTCACAAGAAAATTACATCTCTCGTTCTTGTTATTAATGTCATGGCATTGAAATTTTCAACAAAAAAAACCTATATTTTGTAGACTAAAGGAGAGAATTCGTCAGTTCTCCAGTTTAAGCCGTCAGAGTCAGACACCGGGAAGTTTCTCACCTGCAGAGGAGAAAATCCTTTACTCCCGGACAGCCCAATTGAAGATTTTTGGGTACTTAATATTTACCGTAAGTATTCTTTAGACTTAGGTTAACAGAAAACCATTCAGATAAGTAGAGTGATTTTGCGATTTATTCTTACGTTCATTTCTTAGATCAGTTTAAATGTCGTGTATTTTATTTATTATAGAAAACATCGATTTATTTAGCACGTTTTTCAAAACTGCAGGGACAGTCGGCAATGCGTTTGATTACTACACTGATAACGAGAGTCCAAGGTGATCTTTTTCGTCTTCAGTACCTTCCCTCTGAAAACGATGATAGATCATAGTTGGTTATAAAATTTGCTGTCGTCCCGAAGCTGTGTCAACTTATTTTTCAACTTCGGTGTTTAACAGTGTGCCCCATACTCTGAATTGAATCAGTATTTTTCTTATTACTATTTGTCACTAGGCTTCCAAAGTTGACTTAAACAGACTTGAAAGTTGTAAGTTTAAAAATGGGAAACAGAAAACCGCTAAGCAAATCTGATAAAAAATAATTACGTCTTAAAAGCAAAATGTTTCGTTAAACTAAGTTATTCTATTACAAATAACTTAGGATAGCTAAACCTACATTTTCCTGTGTAATTCTAATCAGAAGAATTATTTTTCAGATCGACCGATACCTGTTTTGGAAATCGGTCGCAACGAAAACACAAGTACAGTAATTGAAGGAGACATTGTTTACTTTCAGTGCAATATTAAAGCAAATCCGTGGGCAGAAAGGGTCGTCTGGAAACATAACGTAAGTTAATTACACATTACTGAATGAAATTAGAATCTCCGCATCATGTTTACAGTTTAACATAACTAGTCTGTTAACTGCTGTTTGATTCGTAGTGCTCAAGCAATCTATAACCAACATAAATCCTACCGTTTACGTTTATTTTTAATTTAAAGTGATGAATTTTGTTAGGGGCTTATAATCGCTAACAATCTAAGGGCAGGAATACTGATGAACAATGAGAGTCTGGTTCTACATGACGTGAATAAAGATCATGAAGGAACGTACAAGTGTGTGGCCACTAACGAGGAAGGCAGTGGTGAAAGCAACGATGTTTACCTGGATGTCATGTGTAAGCGCTCTACAGTAATTTCCTCTGCACGGAGTAGGTATGAAACTGAAACCTCTCCCACATGTTTTTGCACAGCTATCCACTTCAGAACTTGCATGAGCAGTAGTAACTGATAGTCTTAATTTAAGTTTCCAAGGAAATTCATTTAATGTAAACCACGAGCTACAGTACTATATTTTACGGCATGCGTACGATCTTTACAGACGCTCCCGTATGCAGATCATCAGATCCGGAGATTATTGGGGTTTCCATAGGAGAGACGGTTAACGTAATCTGTGAAGTCGATGGCAATCCCGACATCCTTCAGTACTCGTGGAGCTTCAGAAACACCAGTAACCGTGAAGAAACGCTGATTGCATTTGACCAGTCTGTTAATACATTAATGTATACACCAATGTCGGACTATGATTTCGGATCGTTATTATGCACAGCTACGAACAATTTGGGTTCGCAAAGAATGCCCTGCGTTTACATCTTGATCTTAGCTGGTAATTGACTTTATTTTGCAAATTTTATCTGTTGCTATCTGTTAATGGTATAGCTCTTAGGTTTTTAATTTGACAAGGAAATAAAATTGACAAATAATTTTTTTAATATAGCGTATCAAATTAAATACATCTGCGTTGATCACTTGTTGCAGTATTTGTAATACTTAATGTTGAATGTGTAACGACTGAATTAATTTAAATTCTGTCATACTTAAATTCAAAGTACAACAAAAGGTTTTTATCAACTAAAATTTAATAATTAAATTTTAAATAGTCAATTTGTTTTTAATTTAAGCTAGTAAGAAAACTTTTGAACGGAATAGTACTTGAATTGTGATGTGCCTAAAAGATAACACGTTTGAATACTTATTTAATAAATGTCCATCACGTCGCACAAGTGTAGCTGTAGTTTTTAAATTATTTTATATGTAACATAATAACATATTGTAAATAATTAATTAATAATATTAACATTTTACATAGCCGAATATACAATAGAATTACTAATTAATGTTTCCTGTGACTATTCATGCATTACGATACTTTACTTAAGTTTGTTCAACTTGCTTGAATCTCTTTTTCCTTACATTACAACCAAGTTCTATTTTTAAAATACGTAGAGAGCTAAAAGCCAACAGATTTTTCCTCCGGCCAGTAAAATTACGAACGGTAGTAATATCGCTTCATTTCCGACGTTACCACTTTTATCACTATCAGTAGTAGCGTAATATGTAGCGTTTTATACGTAAATACAACGATACGGGTGTACATTTAATAATATCTACTTAAGCGAATTTTTAAAAACGTGTAGAATGGTTTATTTCTTATTCCTCTGTTTTATAAAATATTATTTTCTTTTAAATTTCATATACTAAACACTAGAAATAAGTACATTCAAATCACCAATAGTTTCGTGAGTGCGCGAGACGTGTGTGTGTGTGTGTGTGTGTGTGTGTGTGTGTGTGTGTGAGAGAGAGAGAGAGCGACATGTGTCCTGTAATATATTCGGTTTGTTTTCCTGTTTTTGGAGAGTTCGTGGCTCTTAGGAAGGACGTTCTGATGTCAACTACATAATTCAGGAGGTTTTATACATAATATTGTTTTATACTGTTAAACTGGAGATCGCGTTGAGCTTTCAAACTGCTGTCTCAGCACTTATGTTCAGTCTCCCCTGCCTCTTGCTTAATTCGTCAGGATTACTGGTAGTCCTTAATTTTTCGTAGAACTGATTGTTGTCTCATTTTACCTTCTTTATCAACAAGGAACGCCTTACTGTCTTCTCCATTCTTATGGCTCGGTGACTGGTAGGTACAAAATAAAAATTTTGTGTTCTCAAAATTCAATTCACATTTCTTGTTTAACATGTACTAGGCTCAACAACTCATGTGTATTCTATATATTTTAAGAACTTTCTTGTAGTTTAAGACTAAAATTTATGTCATTTTGTAGCGATTTATGTTATATTTCAGAAAAGCCAGAAAGTGTTCAAAATTGCTTGGTTACCAACGAGACAATGAATGCTTTTAGTGTGGCATGCACGGAAGGATTTAATGGAGGGTTAAAGCAAGAGTTTTTAATTGAAGTATATGAAATTCTATCAAGCCCTGATTTAATTAAAAATTTTACGTCGCGTGTTGCTCAATTTTCCGTAACGGGATTAAGGGCATCGGAAACGTTTGAGCTGCGTATCTTTGCCATAAACAAGAAAGGGCTCAGCGAACCTCTACATATTCAAGGACACACACTTGCTGCTAGTCAGCCGACCTCGTTCCTTCCACTGTTTGGTAAATATTTTATTTACGTCTAATATTTGTTATTCTTACAACAGAAGTTCCTTAGTTAATTATTTAAGAGAAAATATAATAAATATATTCACTTACTTTACAAAACAGTCTAATACGTTCAGCAGTTATGAAATAAGAAGAGATCGTGTTTTCCTGTTGCTGTAAACTTACAAAATTTGTATTTTTATAAGTTCCAAACTCTCAGTAGAAACTTACGGATAATAACCCATAGACGTTAGTTAATTTATGTGACGTTAGTCACATAATAATACGATTAAATATGCTTACAATTTTAAAAAGAATTCTGCAGATAAAAACTGTTACACATGAATAAAATTTACAGTTTTATTTAGGCCTATATCTGCAAGACTACTAATTTTTATGTTTACTTAACAATTTTAATTTGTATAAACGAAAAATTCAGTTTATAGGAATAGATATGTTCAGTTTATATCATTTCGCCACAAAAGTTTTAAAAATAATTTACTTCTTTGATCAACTAATTATAAAATAAAATTTTGTCGTCGTTCATATTTTATTTCAGTATCGCTTGCACTTATGCGATTATGTGGTTAGGTATTTGTTGAAAATATTAGCACCAATAGCTAGTGTAGATGTGTAATGAAGTATTTATTAACGTGACAACAGATAACTCAGACTCAGCGCTGTTTAAACTAGATCAGCTGATTGGAATCTTCTTGGGGTGTATTTTAGCATTCGTAATACTGTCACTTTCTGTCTTGGCCATGTTGATGATCAAACGTAAAAACAAACGGATAAAGCAATTGAAAGGTGGTTTGAGAAGTGCTGCAGAAGGAGATCCTGACATTATTCCTCATGCACCTGGTAAATATGCAATTTTTATTTACATCGCGCACTGTATTGATGTAATTTAATCATTTATGTAGTACTTCGAAAATATGTTCGACTTTGCGTCACGAAAGAATGTTAAAACATATAATTTTAACTGTAAGTGTTGTTAAAAGACGAAATCGTCTGTTTTATATTTATAATAGGGTCTAGTTGTTCGTTTTATTATTATTGTTGAAAGCTCGTTTCTATTATTATTAAGTTTAGGATTAGTGATTTATTCCACCCAATTCAATCTATATTGAATCCGGTAGTGAATAAATCGGTTCACTTACTCTTTTTCTCGTCGTTTGATTGTTTCAGTTTATATGGTTTAATATGTTTTTTTAATTCACTTTCTTCTGTTTGATGCTCTGGAAGTTCCGTTGACTCTTCTGTTATCAGCTGTGGTGAGTGGATCAGTACTGCCTTGCCTATACACTAACATAAACATAACATAGATATGACATTTACTATGATTTATAATGTGTAGCAATGTATTGGATGGTGCGGTTGGTAAAAATCATTCCATTTGAATGTCCGCTCTTGAAGTCTGGTACCAACCGTCTCGGGTTTCTCATTAAGCTGTATCTCTATCGTTTACAATCAAAGTCAACTCTTTTAAAGGTTCATAAAACAATAGTTGTTTATTCAACTCTAGAACAATTAATATTTGATACAATAAGATAGTTTATCTTCCTTTTGTTTAACAATTAAAATAGAACATGGACTCTAAAACATTTAAAATCTCAGGATGGTATGACTGCATTTGGCTAGTCGAATATTTTTCATTAGTAAACAAATAGGTTATAATGCTTTATAAAAATGATAGTGGTCGTAGTAGGTTCTTTGAGTCTGCAAAATCCACACATATAATAAAATGTACTACCGTAATAATAAGTAGACAAAACATAAAATCATTGATGGTTAATTTGAAATAATATAAAATATGAACAACTGTTCATTGTTAATCATTGAAGTTAATACAGGTAAATGTAACCTGGTTTGTTGAAAATTTATTAACTATTTTTTTCTTGATGCATTAATTATTTAATCTGTGATAATGATTATTTAAATTCAGTGTCATGGTTCTGAATCATCTCCTAGATTGGATGTACATACCACAGGTAAATTAAATTCATTTGATACATTTAGGTTACCCTCTTGTGTAACTCTAAGTTCAGTTATTAAAATAAAACATAAAACATACTTAACTTCCTAATGGTCAGGGTTCAGTTTCCCTTCATTGATCATTCAAAGTCTCTTTCTTATGCTAATACATTTGAATCATATAAATAGTTAAAATTGTCGTTACTGAAATCGTTCAATTTTATCATTGTTGATCTAAATTTTCTAAGTTCCCTTCCTTTTGGAATTCGGGCAATTTATCGATTAATTGAAATTAATTCGATTCGCTACTAGCGTTTTTTTACTTATTTATTACTTGACAATCATAGTATAATTGTTGTTTGTATTGATACTTGCGTAACTGGTCGTTCGAAGGATTTTACACTTTTTCACAACTTTTGTAATTAATTAACATTCTTTAATTAATTAATTAATTTTAATAACTGCACTGCACTCACTCCTATACGCATATACTCCGTATTAGTTCACTTGAAAATATACTGCACTGTCTTCTTCTGTTGTCATAACCTCCATTCAAAGTCTGAGGTTAGTGAGTGTGTTTACAGCTGTTCGCTGTCAAAAGCACGTTTTTCTGGACGATCGGCGAGCGTGTAGTCGCTCTCGTTGCTGGTGAAAAACTGTCTCTGGTTCCTCTGTCGGAATCCTGCACTTCGTATTTTTTATAGGCTCTGATTGGTTAATATTTTTTAATTCGTCTTACCTCGGCGGGCTTCGTTAAAATAGACGCTTAGAGTAGCGTCAGTAGGCTGGTTTTGAGATTATGAATCCGTGGTTCACAGACCCAAGCGCAAGGGCTCAGCACTTCTCAATTATTTTTATAAGTCAAATATCTTATTTATAACTGCACTGACGTTATTTTTATTATCCCTATCGTTTCTATTTTTTAATGACGAGCATTTTGCATCCCCGCATCATATAGTTCAGATTCGGGGTTGCTGAACTCGCACTTGATTAAAATACATAATGTCCATTAAGCTATTAAACATTTTAGATACATTGCTTTATCCCATATTTTGATGGTGATAACGTATCCTTATCTTGCTATTCACTTTTCCCTTAAAACTATGCATTAATAATTACACTATGTCTGTTTTCATAGGTTCAAGTCCTAAGTCTATGGTTATACATATTGTTTATTACTTATATTATACTAATATTAACATTTAATGATATTCTAATATGGCCTATGTACACTTTATTGGTTGTTGTCACTACTGATAGCGTCCTTTTTCTTTATATCATAGGTTTATTGCCTTAATTATGGTTTGCTATGTATGTTTACCATACTTCATGGAGTTACATTATTACATGATTAATACTCTTTCCATATTATTTTCATTGTTGTTTAAATGACTCTTATAATGGTTTTAATAGCATTGTTCTCATTGTGCAGCAGTTCATTCTGCATTTATACTGGTTGTTATCTTGGTTTAGATGTTATTAAGATTAGTTGCAGCTAGTTGTTAACATAGTTTTGTTATTATTATTATTTAGGTTGTTATATTTATTGCATTTACTCAATTGAATAGTATTCTGCCTCACTCAATGTTGTCAGTTGAGTTCCTACTCTTATATAATAAGTTTACAACATAATTTGGTTACATCAAGCATCTTTGCTATAACAAGCATATAGTTATATTGAATTACATTAATACAGCTTTTATATTTACTCATTACATTATCTATTGTATACAAAACGTTCCTTATATCATCTAGTTACTTCACATTATATTACATTTTGGTTTGATATTGTTTTGGCTTTGTTTTTCTTCAGTTTTAGTGAAAACTGGTTGCCCAGATTAGGTTATGTTGCGTACTAGGTAAGCAGTAATGGGTTGCTGCTGGATTTGTATCTCTGCATTATATCTGATTGATTTTCTTTCATTTAATGCTGGTACATTTGTTGTTAGTTATTAGAGTACCTTTTGTTTACTTTTTATTGTCTTAATTACTGATAATTAGTGTTTTTTTTCTAACATCAATTCCACTGTACAACTGGTTATTTATATTTTGGACATAGTCTTCTTTTTATGTCTACACATCATTTAGCTAAGAACTTATCCTATTATTATTCCTTTTCTTTGTTATTCTTTATGTACAATAATTAGTCCTTATTGATTACAGTTTATCTTACATGGACAAGGAATGTATTCATTAAATGCGTTGAGTCAGTGTTGACTTTACCTTACAGCTAAGGGATTTATATCATGTCATTAATTCCATTTCTTCTTTCTTCTGTTACAATTAATCCTTCATAGGTTTATGTTAGTTCATTATATTTCGTTTTATTTCCCTTTTTGTGTCTGGTCTGGATATCTTTCTTCTTTTCTTCACTGATCTCTTTCTCACTCTTAGTTAGTTTATACATGATGTCGTTTTCACCTGTTTCCTTCCTTTTGTTTGATAAGTTTCTTCTCCGTGTTGTCTTCTATGGGTTTCCTTCCTACCTGTTCTTCTTTTCTTCTTTCTTGACGTCGTTAGTGTTGTTTTCTTCTCACTGATTCTTCTTGTTTCTTGTATTGTTATTGTCTGATCCTTCTCACTGATTCTTCTTTCTTCTTGAAATATTCATCGTTGTGTCCTCACTGATTCTTCTTTCTTCTTTTGTTTCCATTGTGTCCTTCTCACTGATCTATTGGATAAGGTATGTAAGTCGTCTCGTTTTTAGTCTTCTTTTTCTTCTTTATTAGTACATTTACTAGTAATTCCTTCTTTATTATAATTCACTTGGTTTAATTTATGATACTTTCTCTTTTTTATCCATGGTGGTATGCTTGACCTTGTACGTATTCTTAATAGTAGGGGCTTTCAAATTATTTTTGGTACGTTGGTGTATGTAGTGTCATATGTACCATTACAGTGTCGACCAAGAAACGCACTCACATGTATCATTCGCATATGTGCACAAATATTGCACACAACATTTCCAGGTTAGTGAAAAATATGTCTGAGTCAATCACTAGAATATTTATTTAGCTTTTTCTATCTTCTTTGGAGAAACTTCATAATTATTTATGAACTGCACTTAAATAAGCGTTTAAGACCTATAAAATAATTTAGTAAGATACTTATTACCTTGTTGCTACTATTACTGGTTCTTCATGTATAATTTCATGACTGTTAACCATACACAAACTGAGAATACAGTGTCGGTATTTTGTATTCTCGTCTGAAGAAGGGATGTGAATTTATAAATGACTTTCTGATCGACAACACTTTTCCTCAGAGAAATTAGTCTGTGATATTTCTAGCATAATTTTACTTCTCTCTTTGACTTAAAAACTGTGACGAACACCAGAGGCAGCCAAACAATCTCTAGTTAAATTAACAGCTTCTTATCTATATACGCTTAAATTTAATAATATTTAATAATTCTTCAACATAAATACAATAATTCGTAGGTACTATTCATAACAAATAGTAACAGTAGCTAAACTTATTAAGTGACTAAAGTCATTATTAAACCGTAGTTAAAAACTAATTACAGCGTAATTACACTGAATGCTAAGCACAATTAACCTATAGCCTACTGTTGTGAAACAATTTTATAAAGTTACATCTCGTCATATGGGTCGCAGGTAAGCAAGACCTGTAGGCCTAACGCACAAAAAACCTCGGCACCACGAATGTTTGCTCAGTTCGTGTAGGAGCTCCCAAATATTTTGTAATATGCTGTTTATAACATATTATACCTCATATAATATTTGTAAGGTTACCATATCCTGTTCCGCTATCTCTTGGCGTTTGTCCTAGTGTGGTAATTATTATATATTGGAATTTAAATCTGTATCCCTACAGATGTTTCTAGATATTACCTTGTGCCTGGATATTGTAATAAATATAATTGGAGTATGTTACTAGTGTAATACTGTTGCGGGTTTATAGTTATTTCAGCCCCACGTTATGAGCTTCAGTTTGTAACAAATAAGATATTGTTCCTTATACTCTTCGAAACTCTCGCCTAATTAAGCCCCACTGTTGGGTTCGCCAATTTGTAATAAATAATGTAGAAAGTGATTACGTTATTTATAATATGTTATGCCCCACTGTTGGGTTCGCCAATTTGTAATAAATATAATGCTGTTGTTACTTATTTAATTAGACGAAGTTCAAAAGCTCCACTGTGGAATGCCTCGATTTGTAATATTTTACTGCAGATGAGATCTCCTGCAAATCAATGTTAATTTATTTACAAAATTATTTATTATGTGGTTGATATTATTCGGTTATTGATCATAGACCTGTGTTAAGTAGTTATCAAGTGTTTTACCAGAGAAAAACGCCATATTACAGTTATTATAGTGAATAATTCAGTATTTTTCTCCAACCCTAGTCGGTATGTATTATCTAAATTGGAAAGAGAGTAGAGCGGAGAGCGTAAGTTAGTTCTCTATTCTCCCGTATTCACCAGCTGTCTGCAGACGGGCGCTGTTATTTCCAATCGACCAGTTATTATAGGTTAAGTCGTTCCGCTTGCTGTATTTCTCATGTTCCTTTCTCTGTAAGTTACACCCTATTGGAAATACACTAATTAGTCTACAAATAACAAGAAATCGTCAGATTCAAGAAGGATTCTTTATTTTATATATATTTTTATTCCAACAGTTGCTTCCTCCTGCTACTAATACATCACATCGATCACACAATACAGAATCGATTTGTTATTGAACTCGGGTTTTAGATGTTAAGATTTAATTAAAAATTTTAATTTGTTTTTTATCTCAGGGTACATGTAGTTCTTTTAACTATTAGTAAGGTCAGGCAATGCAAATTCAGGTTATTAGGTATTACAATTTAGTTATAAAATCTTATTATATAAAGTATAAACATAAGCAGGTTTTTTACCAAACGTTTACAAGATACTCGTTAAGGCAGTGTTCCACTAAACGGTGACGGATAGCAGAGTGATGATGAATGGCTTGAATATATCAACCTCCAGCTTCTCATTAAAAGTTGGTGTTAGTGTCCCAGGATGTAATGGAAAGTTCAGTTCTTGATCTTCGCTGATTTTTCGTTTCTGGTGATCACAGGTCCCGACGGAATTAGTGTAGTATTAAGTCCTTGCTCCGTTGTTGAAAGTGAGGTTCTGTATGTAAATTTAATTCTCTTTATTTTTCGTTGTAAGGTATTTGTTCACTTCGACTTCTCCAGGTCTGGGGTTGTCTTCATTTATTTATTGTTTTCCATTATTACTCATTTGACGGTACGGTTAGTTAAATAATTTTCTTTAGATTTTTGATTTGAACTTTATCGATAGGTATTTTTATATTCTCGGAGTGAGAGCCTCGGAAGTCGTCCAACCGTCTTTTTGATCAGTTACTATATTTAATTTGAATTAACAGTAATTTTATTTATTAGGTTTATTGGTTTTTTCTAGATTTATCACAACTGAACTGTCCTCGTTCATATATAACAATTGAATTCGTAAATCAACAAGATCTCTTGCATTTAGTTGTCCCTAACAACCATTGCTTCTTCTGTTATTGGATAATATTTGTTATCCTAGAGCCATAATTAGGAAATATTCTTACACTTATTTAATAAAATACTCCCTTCTTGGAATTACATTAAATCACATAAAACTTTCACTTAATCTGCCTTATTAAACCTTATACATTTTACTACATTTTCTTCTTAATCGACTTATTTTAAAAGGTATTAATTTCCTTTTACAAAATACTAATTTTAGGCCTATTGGTTTTATTACATGTGTTATAATTTTTTGTTTTTAATTTAATTTTTCTGACCTGACCTACTGTACAAAGAGTCACTGGCTTATGGCCAATTATTCTAATTTTAATTTCCTGATTTCAATTTATTATTATTATTTAGTTTATCATTGAACCCTTCATTAGTTTATAACTTAATTACAATGACCACTTGACAATTTACTAACAATATTATTGTCTTCCTGGCCAAGTTTACAAATATTATTTTATGATATCTTCATTAATTATTCAAAGTAAATACACTTAACATGATACAATACATAATAAATACACTTGTATTTAATTACTTAAATACAAGTTTAACATGAATGAAATTAGTATCCATTACTTAATACTTTCTTAAAGCAACGGCTTTACACCTGCTACATACAAAACACAGAGTAAATATCATGTAAACACAATATCATGATAAAGCACAACAACATGTACATCTTTATAAAACATTAAATATTAATTAAACAGTCTATTATTTTCAAACTTGTCTATAGTAAATTCATCTCATTAGACACTGTGTTTATAGTTTACATCTTCCACTGATCACTCCATATTTTATATTTAGATACATTTTTACTATCTTATTACCTAGTAACCTTACTAGGTATTATTCATATATTTTTTAGGTGAGGTTTGCCTTCCTGACTTTAATTAGGGCATACCTTGGGCATTGTTTGAATTTCTATGGACAAAGTTTTTATGTAACGTCGGGGACCTTAACTTTGTTACGTTACAATGTTCAGAAAAAATATGCGACACGAAGGTCAGTTAGGTGATAAGACTCCCAGCCAGCTTCATATTTACAAAATGAAGCACATTAGTTACAGCCTATGATAGTACTGTACTTATGGCTTAAAAAACGTTGAAACCGCTTTCCTCCAAATATACAGACCAATAACATTAACACGTGGAGGTAGGCTTAACTATTCATACGCTATCAGCAACGATCTTCTGATTGCCTGTGTCTACATAGATATAAAGATTGCTTTCCCATATATTTATTGTTCAACATCAATTACATAGGCATATAGATAATTGTCTGTGCTAAACTTGTGCTTGCCGTCTTGAAGTTTGGTTCAAAACTCAAGAAATTGCGTATTAAAGAATCTTATTTGTAAAACAAAAAAGAAATGAAAAAGTTGTTAGCTCCTTTTATATAGGATTGTCTTTAGTAGTCTTATTGAATATTCTTACATAAACACTGTGGAGTAATTCACATTAAACATGAGTTAATTTACTAATGATTACTGAATGGTTAATATACTTCACAACATATATTCAAAACAGATTGAGGTTAATAATATAGTAAAATAATAAAATTGATGCGAATATATTAATAATAAAGATTGAGGTTAAAATAATAAAGCAATTTTTACTTTTTCAATTAACGTTGAAATCTTTATGAGATAACCGCCCGTAGTGAAATCGATTTCAACTGTCACTGACCGCAGACTCCATTCAGACTATAAATAATCAGACTCTGATCACAAATTAAGTAATTTTGGTTCTTTACCGTAAAACCAAAGACTTTACGCTAAATTTTAAGAGTTTCTGAATGTTTAAAACTTACTCTTCTAGTTGCCAATTCATTTTATAATGCGGTATTTTACATTCAAAGTAGGCATATTAATATATGTGTTAAACATTACAATTAGCACTGTCTATCTTTAAATACTTATTTTGAAATTTTTTTAGTGAGTGGCCACTTCGAAACAAATTATTTGAATTATTTTCGGTAATCTTGTACCCTCATATTCTCTCCCCGTCTCTGTTTTCTTTACCTATTTATTTATTTAACTAAACATATACCTCTCAGAGGAGCGCCAGTAGTGCCCGGCGCCTGTGTGCGCCTATACCCTTCCCCCCACTGCTATAAAAAAATCACTTTATACAAACGTATCAGTGAGTACAAACGAAATACAATATATATTAATTATAAGTTTATTGAACAAAAACTACGAATTAAAATCACTTTGGCTTTTGTACTTTGCATAGATATCATATAAATAAGAAACAGACAAACTTACAAGTACAGAATGTAAAATAGGAACACATTACAAACATTATTTGGTAAAGAATTAGGTAAGTAAATATTTAAACATAAAGAATAATCATTAAGTGAACTGAATTTTTTTAGCTTTCATAAATGTAAATTCTCAAATAATATCGTGTAGGCCTATATCAAGTTAATCCAAATATCTGACTCAATTAATATAATGGGAAAATTTGAAAGTCTGTCTTGTATCATTGTGAAACGCAAGTAGTTTCTAATAATTTTAAGTTTAGAAACGAATCGTTCCGAAGATGTTACAGATACCGGTAATGACAAAAGTATCCGAAGAGGAATTGTAAAGTTTGGATAACCTGTGATTACGTTGTTTTAATAAATATACTGAATTATATGACGTGAATCGCTTTTACAATTAGAAATAAGTGGATGACAGTGTAAAATTTTTTCACGTAATGAATTTTTTAAAAATATTTCTTCCTGGAATAAAATTTTTGGAGCCTTTACTTTCCTGGCGCCTGTGTGCTCCGCACACTTTGCACACTGACACCTCTCTATCTCCTCACCTATCTATCTATGTATTTAACTACGTATCCATATCTCTTTTTATTTTTTCTGTTTCTCTTAACGTGTACGTTTGTGTATCTATATTAAAATACTGGTAGATAGTTTACCCTTTCCAACTGTTATGTAAATGATACAAGCGTATGTTAATAACATTATCAAAGTAGCCTACCTATATACTATAAAGAATGATAATAAACTACTTTTCAGTGGGAACATATATCATTACCAGTATCATTCAAAACTATTTTAGATGTTAGAAAAAATTATTAAAATATTATCCACATAGTTAGGAAGCACACTGATTGGGGTCGACTGTGTTGAAACACAAATCAAATACACAAATATAATTATTAATAAGATAAACTTTCCATTATAATACATTTGTAAATATTATTTGCTTTATGTCCGTTTTGTTTTAACTAAACTCAATATATAAGCCGTACATTTCACCAAATGCTTACTCACACTCATTAATGTATATTGTTATGGTAAAAAAAGCCAAAAAATTTTTAGAACCATTTTGTATCCGTATGACAATGCCTAATCGATTTCTCATTGCAGGTAGACATAAATCAGCAAGTGGCGATAACGATTGTGAGGGGAAATGACAACTGGATACCTCGGATATCAATGGAACATGGCCTGTACAGTGTGTTTGGCCCGTTACTCTCTCTCTCTCTCTCTCTCTCTCTCTCTCTCTTAACTCTCTCTCTCTCTCCCTCTCTCCACTCTCTCTCTCTCTCTCTCTCTCTCTCTCTCTCTCTCTCTCTCTCTCTCTCTCTCTCTCTCTCTCTCTCACTCTCTCTCTCTCTATCATGCCACACGTCAGTCTTCCTCTGTAAATATTCGTTTTCTGTGTGCGTGCGTTAAAGATTACAATGTGTTATCTTCGTCCAGAACGTGCAAATAAAACTATTCTGATGAAAAATCCTGGTATAGAAACTTGTCTCAATTATATACAAATAAGAACTAATTAACAAATGCTTGTGTTTGTGTGTCTCTGTGTGTGTTACTACATTTTTATCTACACAGTCCATAGAGATTAAAAGTATTACATTTTATTGTGTTTCCCTATGTTACCGTGTCGTGTTTCTGATATCTTCTATTGCTGTTAGAGTTCGCAAGTTTCATGCACTGTTTGATTTGCTCTTGTATCAACAAACAAAATCTCGGAATTTCCTTCTTTCATTACTCATTAAGCGTTGTTCTTTCATCAACAATATACACTACGTCCATGTACTATATAGCACTAAAAATGTAATGAAATAAGAATGCTATAGACCAGTAAAACGTAAGCAACCATTAGGACTTGTCTGACTACGCCAATGGATTGGAATGATCAGAATTATCGTTAATTATTAGAACTAGCTTACGTAAACAATTATGATTTTTTTAATTCTTCCCCAGGTCTCTCCACAAGTGAATGTACACATCTGCTTCACACGCGAATATATTTTATTCAGGTCTCTACACCATCTCAACTATTTGAAAATTTACTTTCCGGAACGTGGCGTAAACTATTTCTCCACGTTAAGACAGAAACGTTTTTCTGTTTCTTATAAGAATCGTAGCAATCCGTATCGCGGTAATCTTGGAAAATGAGTTCCATTGCAGTACGGGCACCCCATGGATAATTTTCACACCAATCAACGCTCTACTGCAGGAGTAAACCAATGATTTTTATTCTGTTTTGCTATATTGATTAAGCTTTTTTTTTTCGATAGATGAAATCTTAAACACTAAGAACCGTCTTCTGTGTTCCATTATTTTCAGTGATAATATAATAATAAATAGTCCGTCCATCCGCAACTAAGAATATTAATAAATTAGACACAGAATTTACACCATTATGTTTAAACAAAAAAATAAAAATTAACAATCTTTAAACTAAAATTCATGATTCCACACATTGTATTATAGTAAGGGTTAATGATAGCAACTCTTGTATCGGACAAAACTAAACACTCGACAATTTAATTCTGTGATCATTTAATATTTAAGAATGAAACAATTATTATGCTCTAGCATGATGTTTTTTGAAACGAATCAATTTTATTTTCAGTAGGAAATGAAAAGAAACATACAAAATGTAAGAAACTACAACTGTGTACTTGTGATTTCGTACACCCGTCTGTCTGTGCCTTGTTGATCACTTTAATTTTACAGGTATTCGTTTATTTGTGTTTCGAAAATTTCTTTAATAACATGTGAAAACAAATTTTGCGTACAAAACATATGTACGCATACTTTACTTGGTTTTAATATATTGTAAATTAACATCGTATGGTAGAAACAGTTAATGATGTTTCAGTGAGCTTTGTATATGTGAAAATAAATAAACTTTTAATTAAAACAGTTTCAGAGTTTTCATTTGCACAGAAAATTACTCTCAACACTGTTCCGCGTAAAAACCTGTAGTTTTTAATTTTCTCAATATAATGAATATGTAAAAATATATAAACATGGGATGCGAATGCGGTCGTAATAGATACCAACGTTTGAAGTAATCAACTGAGAATGTACCAGTTCATATTACACTATGAAAAATTGAATATTTGTCATTTATATATGACTTGCAAAAATCAATAAGCCAATAAAACAGTAGGAATAAAATTATTGTAACAACGATACTACTTCATGTCTAGAGGAGTTTAAAAAAAATTATTATGATAAACAAATATCATTTTTAATTCTTGAACTTTTGCCGTGGCAGTGTTGACTGGATCCTGTTGAGCATGCGCAGTGTTACAATATCGATCTAAACCAGCGTTTATTAGGAGTGTGATAGATCGCCATGGGCAGTCAAGTGGCAACGAGAAACCACCTAACGCCTAACGTCTGACTAAAACTGACACTTTATTAATAATAACATTTAAACGTTACAAATTTATATTTTCTAGTAAATAATGAAATGACACTTAATGTATAAATGAACAGCTCGTCAATTGATTGATAATGGTTTAGTTGAATCAACAGTAGTTGAAAGGGAGTGAAAGGTGCCACAAATTTTTTTCTACGTTATGTTCTTTAAATTCAAGTATCGTAAAGCAAGCAGACTTTATTTTTTCTAGTGAAGGAAAGTAATGTTACCCAAAATCGAAGTGATAAATGTTACAAAGGCTAAAGAATCATAATTGAAATATTTATGTGTAAAAGACATCATGACACACCTAGGAGACAATTAAATGAATTTGTTTACTTAAAATTAAATGATTTTTACTTTTATAACAATTTCACTAGTCAGAATAATTAATTGTTAGGTATTCCAATAAGTTTATTAGATAGATGTTGGCTCTGAAGTTTAAGTTTCAGTTTGAGTCTCAGTTATATATTTCTTCAATCCCATTTTCTTTGTTTTATTACCGTTCCGGTAATCTGTGAATAAGGAAAGAATTATAACAAAACTACGTTAAATGTAAGTAATAATTAATTTTCTTGGCAGCTTGTGGCGGGTCAAAAGCAGATAGCAAATCTGATAGCTGTTTGGAACGTCTAAATGTTACGGATAATGATGAAAACTATCGCTAACTAGTGTGTCTGTTGAGGCTATGATGGCCAGCACGAGATCCGAGGTACTTCATTAACATACAACAGAAACTATCTGTTGCGAGGGATTATATTTGCATTGGTACTTTACATACTACGATGATAAAACACTCACAGCTACAGAATTATTTATATACTGTACTTACACTCTGACACTAATTTTGGATTATTGGGCCTATATGAATAATAAATAAGCAAACAATTAATATTTACTGCTTCTTACTTCAATGACAAAAACTACCGTCACCATAGATTGTGCCTAGATCTAACATACACACACAAATAAGAAAATCAAACGTCTAGAGGTGACACATATGAAAACAGAGAACTTCATGAACGTATTTACACATCGATAAACCCATTTCGTTCGGTTCTTTAATTTTATTAACGTCATGTAACATTTGACACCAATCAGATTACAAGATTTTCAAGTTTCATTCAATTAATATACTAATTAAATGGACATAAAAGTTCGACATTATAAACAGACCTATGTGTTGTAATAATTTTTATTAGCATCGCATTTCTTATAATGATTTATAACTTCAAAAAATTTACCTGTTTTTTATAACAGTATTATCACATTACTATGAACTCAAGCATGTCAGGCAGTCTGCGTAACAAGCCTAAAGAATTAGATGTGGGCTTAACGATAGCAAGAAAAGTAAAGCGAGTTTTTATTTGACAAAACCAAAAAAGAAACGGTGAAAGCGGGAACGAAAGAGAGACTGTGTGTGTGTGTGTGTGTGTGTGTGTGTGTGTGAGAGAGAGAGAGAGAGAGAGAGAACACGGTTCGACTAGATGTTTGCTTGATTGAATTGATTTTCTAAAATTTACAACTGGATCGTTGTTTCAGTATGTGTGTGTAGTCTGCGTTTAACTGGGCGTGTGTGTTTGTCGTACGCGCGCTTTCACGTTTAAATTGTGTCCTTTAAAGGGTGAAGTAATTTATTGTCAGATTGGTGATGTAAAGGGTTGGATAAATCAAACAAGCAGGTGGAGAGTGCTTGGTATGTTAAGTCAGATACACGTTAGTATTCACAAACACAACCACACAATTCATTGTTACTTCTAGCTTCGGCAATGTTACATTCACAAACATACTGATATGATCTAATTACATATTAAAAATTAAAGAGAAACACTGCAGTATTTAAAATTTTTTGGATTGTTCTGTCTTCAGCAATCAAAAATTAAATATTTGGAGATATGTCGTTAAAATTCCAAGTATGTAAATGTGCACACTAGTAAAGAGAGCTATTTATAAAGTTAATGTGCTACTGTTATTGTTATAATACTAATTTCCTGCAGTACAAAGAAAAGTATTATAAAATTACAAAGGATTACAGAATTATAAAGAATTATAAAGTTTCTCGGATACAAAGGAGTATATCCATGCCTAAAGTTAACTGAAATCGACATAACAATAATTAAAAATAATGATAGTGACTAAAAGAAACTTTCCACATAAATAACTACATACACAAATTATGAGCAATAATTTTATCTAATATACACAATAGTTTAAAACAATATGAGATCTTTACAATTAATAAATAACTAACTTACGTACGACAGCAAAGAGAAGATCAGGTCTTGTCATACAACCTCGTTATACTAAAAAAAGACCGCTTAGTATGATTGTATCTTTTAGAGACTTTCAGTTTACAGACTTGAATTTTTAAATACTTATTCTGAACTTCAGGCTTTAGTTTTGTCTTCATCTCACACATGAAGTCTGTTGCAACAATCCTAGAGATTAACACTAAAATCAACAGTCATTTAGTATGACAGTGTCCAGCAATGTCGAAGTCTCCGAGGCAAGCAAACACTGTAACGCTTTATTACAGTCGAATGACCCAAGTATTCAAGACTCCCAAACTACTCACTCATATTACACGTAAAAATTATTTTTTATCGTTAATGTTAATATTACGAAAATTGCCTTTTAATAATCTGCAGTGATATTGTCATCCACAAGGATACTATAAGATACTGCAAACAAAAGAAAGTTTTTTACGTTACAGTTGTCAGTATAATTTCTTAATGAATGTATGCACACATGTTAATAATGTCACTAGATACGTAAACATTTGTTTTGTAGCATCTCATAGAATATGTCTAAGAGTCTAGGGGCTCCAGACATAGATTGTAATGTGACAATGCATACGCGAAATGACACACTTGCGTCTAATCAAATATTCACAGTGATAATACAATGTACAAATTTTGATTTTTCTAAATCATGATTTCAAGTAGAATTCGCAACTAATATCAAAGTACTATGACGTTCTCATTCTGCAAAAAAAGATATCCGTCGCTGATAAATGTAAGTAGGTCTACATCTAATCCACAAGTTTATATGGCTTGTCCAGAATATCTTAAAAGCAATTAAAAACAATTAATTATTTGCAATGCCTGCAGATTGGTGGTCAGCAGCAATTGTCCTGATAGAGCAATCTTATAAGATGGAGCTTAAATGCACTGAATAGATTATAAGGAAATACAACGTCGACTAATAAAATTAGAAGTGTGACAATGCAAACACTACTTGCCTTGGATAGTGTATTCCAAGTAATCAATGGAAGTGTGATCTCCCAAAAAGCGAGAATAGTAACTTCTCCCTCGTGAAAGGTCTACAGGTTTCGTGCGTTTGACTACCTTTCACTCTGGTTTTACTGCCAGTTACTTCGGATTACACAATTAACATCTTTGAACATCCATAAGCATCACGATTCTTGATTTATTATTGTATGATACAAAATTCGACTATGGCAATGGCTCAACTTCTTTAAATAAGCTGGAATAAGTTTATAATGGGGTTGAGACATTTTACTTTAACAGATCCTATTGATTTCTGTCCTTTCGTTTAAAACACATTTGGTAAAATAATCAGTTGTCCATGTATTGGAAAGGACCTAAAAATTTATCGAAAAAAGTCCAAATTATACTGCTTTGTTCTTTACCTTCATCACTTTGGAGGGTCCCAATTCCACCAGTTTACCCCAACGTCATCGTGGAGAAAACAAAATTAATAAAATTGTTTTAGTCACCTTCTGGGCACAATACGTTTAGTATTTTATTCTTCTCTGCTTGCTTCTTGGGTCATTATATATTCTTAAAGAAAACGATGTTGTAATGCTAGAAAACTAGCAACAATATTGTCCATCTTAATTTCCAGGTAATAAAATGAATAACCTAAAACGGATTATTTCTTAAATTTATGAAATCTTGTGGAAGTTATTCGTCTTAAAATTTATCTCAATGACAACACACTTTTAAAAAGTAAAGTAGTTTATTAATACAAAATTTTATTTTTACAATTCTTCAAAATTCACAGATTAAATATACTTTACTGATTTAATTTATTATTAGACAATGTAAAAACATTACCGTTAACTACAAGTAATTTAACACTTAAACTTGCAGTAGTATTGCATAATTTAAGTTGTACTAGCAATACCTTTATATAAAATAAAAATAACTAGAATTAAGAATTACAATATTTAATTCCCTTTACATAAAATAAAAATTACTCGAATTAAGAATTACAATATTTATCTCCTTAGAATGACATAAATTTATTACAAATTGTAATAATTTTATAGCTTGATTACATTTACGTTTTATGTAAACAAAACTTAAGTAAGTAAGCTTAAGTAATTAAACATTCATGTTACTCTCGGGTAGCTATTTATTGTGACATGAAATTCACTTAGCAAGGTCATGTCATAAGATATTACAACATGTATTGATTCCCTTTCTTGAACACGTTAGTTTTTGGTCAAAATAAATTTTACATCACGTTTAGTAACAAGGTTGACATTTTCATGCGATGTATTTTAACCTATTTGAAAAGTAAAACAGCATTATCCATCATGACGTAACTTAAAACATAAGAAAACGTTTGGAAAAAAGTATTGCATATTAGGTTATCAACATAAAATTAAACAGTTTTCTGCGATTACAATAAAAACTCATACAAATTAAATCGTTTTAAAAGTAAAAGTAAAAGTAGAATTTGAAACTGAAAAGACTTTTTAAAATTAAAGAATTTCACAACACATGATGTTAATTGATGTCTTACCTATTGCTAATTACAAGAGGCACATAATACTTAGACATGCGCACAGAGCAACAATTTGATTTTATTATTTTACACAATTATGGTTTATTAATGTTTTATTAATACTCAAATTATTCTTATATTATCTTAATAAGCTATTAAGATATACACACACAAACACACACGGTTATTTATAATTTATGTCATGATTTTTAATTAAATAAAGTTATAAAATGCAAATTATTATGGAAAACTAATAATGTAGTAATTTTTTTCTGTTACCTTATGATAAACTTACGTGGGCCTATGGAAACTTAGATCTGAAAGCACACTTGTGGAGAAGTCTTATGTGTACGGTGTCTAAAGTAAATTAAAACAAACCGCAGAAGATTGCGAACTTTTTCCGCGACACACAATTATGCGGACTTAATATTAATAGTCATGTTATTTCGTAGAAAACTGTATTCCGTACATCCAGGTCCTAAACAGTCAATCCAGGAACGGCGAAGCGGTCTTGTGTATCAGCATGCGACGATTCCTAACAGATACAATTCTGTGCATAAACTCATACATGCATAAATACTTATCTTAAATACTGATGAGTTAAAAATACCTAAACTCATTAAAAATACATCAATAATTTTTCTGTTGTCCCTTTGAAGAAAACATTATGTCTGAAATAAAATATGTTTTAGTGATTCCAATGAATTAAAACTATTTATGTTCGTACTTAGACTTCTGTTTATGTTTGTTTTACAAATTTAAAAACAACAGAAATATTTCCAATCATTTATTTTATCTTGCAAGTTAGTTAGTAAATGATATCTGTGTAATCTTATATAGTTAGAAATCCACATCAAGAGATTATGACGGGTTACAAAAATCCATGAAATTATATAAATTTAGTGATAATACATTTTACAATGACATGCTCAAGAAGTTGGAGCTTATATTTTATACGCTTTGCAGCATAAATAAAATAATACAGTTTATAAATCTTGAAGTCTTTATAACGATTTTTATTTTGGATACTTTGTTATCTACAGTGACTGGATTCTCTGTACTTTCCTGAGCTTCATTTGAAGTCTGCTGAAATGTACTGTACTCAGTAGTGCATTGGAGGCTATGAAACATCAAATACCTACGAGCACTTCTCTCAGTATTATATTGATATGTTTTCGGAAATATAATCTGAAACTATATTTCTCACAGTACAATTCACGCAAGTAGCCTGAGTATAAAATTAGGCCTAATTCCAAAAAAATACAGTGGACAAGTGGATAAGAAAAACAACGCTTTTGTGACTAACAATGCATTTAGCGAAGTTATGGGGTTACAAACATGGTTTATGATGGTTGGTTGACTTTAGACAATAATGTCTTTTAGGTTAGAATTTATAATCAATCCACTTCTAGTCACGTACAAACAATAATCTGAATTGACAACATGAGAACTCTGTTACATACATACAGTCTAATAGTAAAAATTATAATGTAAATATCACTATTTATTTTTTGAAGTAAAGTAAGTACCTGTATGTTGTTTTATTTAATACCCTACCTTGACAAAACGCCTGGCTGAAAGAACTGACTACACTGAACTCTCCCTAGGAACAGAATGTCTGGCTAGACCTTTTGTATCCGCAACATGCTGGTCCGTTTTGTGCTTCCATGGCGTCACAGAACGCTCTGCCGAAACCTCTTCCTTACAAGTACAGGTTTACTATCAGAAATATTTTGTTACAAGTTTAATATCAGTAACGTTAAATTACAGTAGGCCTATAAATCTGAGAGTAATGAGTAAGGAGTTCGTGTGTATCCGTAATCTATAAGACAATACATTTTGTACGTGAGTGTGTGTGTGCGTACGTTCAAGCGCGCACGCTTGCTCGCATGGGTATATAAGTGTACGTTTTCCGTGGCTTATGACGACACTGAAGGATAGCGGACACCGAGGATGTATAATATCTATTTTCCTGTGCACAATTGTCCATTAACATACTGTATATGAGCACACTGTGGAGACATGCATATTAAAACACCATTGTGTCAAAACGTTGTCGCTCGGGAAGCAATATACAGGATGGCGCACTTAACTTCAAAAAAGTTACTTGACACTTGTTTAAAAATACCCTACTGAATTTATTTACACCAGCAAAATGGGGTACAATAATGTTTTCCCATAATGTCGCCATTACAAAACCAATAATTTTGTCTTGACAGGTTGGTAATACAACACACCTGTTTGTCAGTTGCATGGTGAGTAATTCTACTGAGTGCGAGTTGATTATCTGTGTTACGTAGTTACAATGTTAACGAAAGAAGAACAGATTTTCGCTCTAAAAACGTTTTGTAAAAGTGCTACTACTGCAGTTATTAATGAGTGGAATGAACATTTCAATTCAAATCCACCGTCTAGACAAGCTTTGTACGACGTACGAGATAAATTTGAACAATATGGATCTGTTATGGATGCACCAAAATCTGCCCGACCAAGAACAGCCCAAACAGAGGAAAATGAATTGCGCGTTTCTTAGCTATGACTCAAAGTCCACAAAAATCAACAAAAAGATTAGCATCTAAGCTGCAGGATATTTGACGAAGGTCAGTGCAAAGAATTTTGCACAAGCAAAAATTTAAAGTTTACATTCCACGTTTACACCATGGGTTGCTGGAAGATGACGCACATCGACGACTTCAGTTTTGTGAATTGATGCTCGACCATGATCCGCAGTTATTCAGTAAAATTGTGTGGTCTGATGAGGCCAATTTTAAGTTGAATGAGCAAGTTAATAGACACAACTGCACTTACTGGTATATTGATAATCAACAACTCAATCAATCAGGTGTGAGTGTTGGGAGCGGGGAGGCAATATCGTCTTTTGGCGTACTCGGACCATACTTTCTGAAGGAACAGTAACAGGAGATAATTATTTGGACATGCTTAAAAATTATGTGGTACCAGGGCTCACGACGCATGTTGTAAACTTCCAAGAAATTTACTTCCAACATGACGGCACTCCACCACATAACGCCACTACAGTCCGTAATTATTTAAACAAATCATTCCGCAGAAGAGTGATTGGTCGATATTGACATGCCTCCACGTTCGCCAGATATTACGCCTATGGATTTTTTCATATGGGGTATCGTCAAGGACTCTGTTTATTCTAAAAAGCCTCAGACCATTGAACAACTGAAAGATTACATAGAGGAACCATTCCATGATTTGGACAGTGATCGAAGACTATGCCGTAGAGTGTGTAATAGTGTTCCAGAAAGACTTGAAAAATGTATTTCTGAAGATGAAAAGCAGTTTGAACACAAATATAATTGTAAGTAATAATAACTGTAAGTTGCCTAGCTATAAATAAATTCAGTAGCCCTACGCTTTTTGGAATTCCAGTGTCAAGTAACTTTTGCGCCATTCTGTATTATCACTGTGTCTTATAAATGAGTTGGAATGAATCCAAGTTCTTTCTTACGTTGTAAGTAAATCTTTATAAAAAATGAGTGAAATAAGTCTCATGTGTCCATGGTCCTTATATTGGGCTCGTACTTTCAGTGAATATAAGAGTTGAATCAACACACACACACACACACACACACACACACACACACACACAAACTCATGTGGTTGTACAAAATCAGTTTGAAATAACAAGTACTTATAATTGATAATTGTGAAATTTAAATTTCACTGTTTATACTATAAACGAATAACCTGAGATACGTAGAAGCTAGAGTACTTAAAAATCCAGATTCAAACTTACCCGAACTTTTCCTTTACTGCATACAGGATCAATTGTCTGTACATGTTTCTGCTTGTTGAAGTGAAGCCTGCCTTCGTATTTTGTGATTACTGTAAAACAAGGTTTATTTTATAGTAAGTAATACATTACGGTATAAAATTTGTAAAAGACGGAAGAACATATTCTTTATAGTGTGTATTATTTTATAAAAAATAATATAATAATTGTATTTAATATTTGATACTTGTAGCCGAAAGGCATACTTTGGAAACGTTTTAGTATTAATAAACAGCCTAAAATTAGTGATCCATCACGTTGATAGCAAATTACATGTTGCATCCCTTCAACACCTCTTCCGTCTTGGAGCAATAGTCAATCGTACTCATTTATAGATAAGTAGGTAGTCCTACATGGAGGAAGTCTACCGTTTAAAGGATTATTTATAACTTAGATTGGAGTACATGGACCTCATAAGGTCAAATAGTGTTTACACTAAACCTTTATGAACAATTTTATTTTTACCGTACACTGTCATAATTTGATTGTGTCTTTCTACGATTATATGATACTGAATCGATTATCAGCTCTTCTTATAGAGTGTTTTTCAACTCAATACCCTAATTATTTTTTTAACTTTTCTTAGATAATTTAACTTACAGTCAGAATTGCCAATTTGGAGATCTACATTCAAACTATTAAATTGTTTCTAAACAAGCCATTAATTGTAGGCCTGTGCCGAGACATGAAAATCAGAAACAGTTATATTTAGTCCGCACATATCTACTATTTATATGTGCTTGTGAGTGTGTGTGTTAAATACAGAAACTATAGCTGGTAACGTTGAATCAATAGCTACGACATTGCTCTGACAATATGCCGTATCAACGTACTACTTCGCTTGCTGGAAGTGCTATTAAAATTTAATTGACAGCGCTCTGTATAATTGTTTTTCAGTAAAAAGAGAAAGCAAATGTTTAACAAGTGCCCTAATTACTTTGTTAAAAGTAACTAAATTCGATGAACATACGAGAAATTACACACCATTCCACATAAATGTCATTTCGTCAAAATTAATACTTATGAAATATTCGACATTGGCAATAGTGACATGGCAAGAAATCGGTGCACACACGATGGAACGATTCCAAATGTACACTGCAATCTCTGATATTGAGTCTGTACTAAACTCAAACAACAACGATCGCTGGAGGCAAATAAACTCCTTTGTCCCAGGAGAACCGTATTTACAATTTTATTAGTTCTCCAAATATAGAATCGTTAGTCAGTTGAGAACAGCTCCTTTCGGACATTCCACAGCTTATATTGTACAACAAGGGATCAAATTTCATATCGTCGAACTAAAAATATGGTATCTACAAGACTTACGAAACTAAATACAAAAATGAATATATTGAAGACATTACTTCTCCGATAATAAACACTACAGATTATTAAGCATAGTAACTTGCAGTAATAGAAAACTAACGCCTTTTACTTTTTGGTAGAAATTTACGGCTGTGTATTATGTTTATCTTATTTAATTACTAATATGTTTAATGGATTCAATTACTTTTAACGTAGCACTTTTGGCATTCTTTATTCTATACGATATATATTGCGACAAAACAAATGTTAGGCATAGTAATAATGGAACAATAAAGTCAGTTATCTGGAGCAAGGTTGTATATTTTAAGACAAAATTTTTATATGCTTTGTAGTTCACAAAATATTTATTTTATTGAAAAATTGTCTCTGAAATCAGATTGATCTGACTTTAAAAGAAATGTCAATTTGTTACTTGGATGTTGTTTTCGTGGGTTGATTCGTCTTACTGCCAGTCCTGTGAATCGCCGCAATCTGCCCCTCTCTCGTCTCCTCCTTTCTGCACACTCCCGCTTCGCTGGAGCTCCTCTTGTACGCGCGCACGCCGTCACACAGGTAATCAGTCTAATCTTATCTCAGGGCACAAATTGGGTTGTAATTTAATCTTACTTATTTTTGGTGCTATAAACGTGCACCTTCCCGCGTCTTGAGGTGTCCTCGCGATCACATAGGAGTATCCCGGATGGATAAACCTTCCCTATGAGGAAATCTTGACTCACGCGATACCAGCACTCTTTAACAATATTGAATAGCTTATTTTTTTAATATAATGAGTTCGTACTCAGTCAAGGTATCAGCAACGGGTAACTCGTCGCAAATTTGACCCTGATCACTCGTTCAAAGCACGTTTCTGCACGGAAAATTCGCACAGAGAGCACGTCTGTAATATTCGAGCTGCAGGATATTCGTCGGCTAACTAGATATTCGTCGGCGGAGACCCAATCTTAATGGAAATTGGGGCCGCTGATTGGTCGAAACAGCTTATCACGCGATTGATAGCTACAACTGATAGATGATTTGTTGAAACGATTTGCAGATTTCTGCTGAAGCAGGTATAGATTTTATCTATGACTTTTCTGCCTTCTAAAAGATAAGGACTTTATAGAAACGGCTTTTTACTAACAAAATCCCTATTTACATACTACGTAGCAAGCCTCTGACACCCAGAAAATACAGCGCTATTTAAGATGCTTGCGCTGTCCAAATCTCAGTTCGGTATGCTCATTTATACTTGAGCTATTCATAAAAAATACGACTGACACGCGCACTCGCGCACTCGCACCCTTAACTCGCACATGACATGATCACAAATACATTTATGGGCGTTTTAATACATAATAGTCTTTTACCCAATTCTTATTTCAATACTTACATCTAATTTACATATTCGGACAAAAATCAAATTTTAACATGTCTATAACGCCATAACCTGTTATAACAGCAGTAGTCCTGGCTACATTTCCCTTACTGCAATGTTCTATTTCAATATATATTGTAGCACAACGAAGTTTTTACCTTATTCTACAATTTAATATCACATAGAAAAAGAAGGGAAGAATCAATCTGGAAGGAGTAAAGTAAACTTAAATAGAAGTAACAGAAAAAAAGTGATCACAATCATAAATAAAATGCCTTAACAGAACTAGAAAAAATCTCGATTCAAAGAAATTACATATATTCAATTTATAGCAAAATGTGTTAAAAACAAATAGTATGATTATCATCCCAGTAAAATAATCAGGATACCCAGTAAGATCCCAGTAGTAAAGAGTTACAGCCAAGAACAAATTAATTAAAAGGAAAAATCTCAAGATACCCAAAAAACCTACTTTAAAGACAGAACACTCTATCTTAGTAAACCACATAAAGGAAGGAACTTAAACTATAGTAGTTACACCAATTTAGAAAAAATAAATAACAAAGTAAGAGAATACAATACCAAATAATCAGAGCTAATGTAAAATTAGGTATAAATAAAATAGTGTGTGACTGAGGGGAACATCCCAAACCAGTTTTAAAGGGACAATAAAAGACAATAATTAGGCTAAGACCTTAATTTGTTTAGTTATTTAATTATTATGTTCAATTATTATATGTGTATACAATACAGACCATGTTGATAGTAGTAGATACTAGATGTTAGTATATAAGTGTTTATTGTATTTAAATAATGTTAATTAATGTCAGAATTTTGTGAAGGAAGGAAAGGCAAAATATTAATTCAAACGACCTATAAATAGTGAATCAGAAAATATAATAACAGTAATGTGAAGTGATTATAACATTGATAGGAAAATTGAAAATTGATAATCAAGTCAAATTCAACTTTGACCCTGTAAATCAAATCATAGGAAATAAATTAATAGAAACTAGACCAAATTGATATAAATTATCCCATTCAGAATACAAATGCTTTATCATAATTATAACAACAACCTATAGTAGTGATTAAAAGAATCAGAGTGTAAAATTGACTTAAATTGTGATTGTACAAGATAATGCCATAATCAGTAAAGCAAGTACTAGTAAAATACAAATAAATTATTAAATGTTTAGAATAATAGCCAGGTAGAGAAAGCAAATTACAATAATTTAATTAGTAATCGTATTTGAGGAAAATTGTAACATAAAACATATTGTAAACCATTTAATGGGTAATTATGTGAATTATAATAAGGCCTAGAGGTAAATTTCAAGGAATGTAATTCGAGAGCTTAATTCAAACCAAAATAGGTCAAGTTAAATAACTTGTATAAAATAAAAGCAGGAATATCGTTATGTAATTAGAATTCCATAAAAGTACTAAAAAATAATTTATAGCCAGTAAAATATAAAAAATGTAGTTTATTTCTATAAAATTGAATTGGTAATAAGGAAAAACAGCTGATAATGAATAATGAAAAATGAGACCAAAATCTTACAGAATCTGCTATATGAAGAAACAAATATAGTTAGTTGATTGTTAAACGCCAAGCTGAACGGACGTGTCAGAGTATATTTAAAAAGAAACCAACTGAATTGAAATTTTAACTAACTCAAACCAAGAGGTATTATATGGAATAATAAAGAAATAAAGAATATACAGCAAATTGAAGAATACAATTAAAACAGTCGTTGGAATAATAAAGCTAAATTAAACACCACTATATCTATCTGTCACAATGTATGGACACGATTGAATAATAAATTTAACCTCATACAACAAGCAACTGATTGGAAATAACTATTCGACACTATACACCTATTACCGAAGGAAATCCAGTGGAGGACTAAAACTAAACACTACAACTTGTGGATATTCCAATAGCGGCATCACAGAAGAGGAATTAATCAACTACTACTTTTATTTGAAGGAAAATCTCGGAGCCTGGTTATCAGCGTAGAACAACTCGTGAAGGCGGCCATCTTGTCATTCCAAGTCGAACGAAATCTAAACTGGAGGAGACGGAGTGACGTCAGAACAGTCAGCTGGTTCGGATTAAAATTTTTCTATATACTATATTTTATTATTATTGTCTGTTAATGATTAAGTTTTTATAATTGTAAGTATTGAATTCTCTTGCCTTTCCTGACTATTTCGACAGTTCAAAGAATCCTTGTTATATAATAATTTGATTTGAATAATTTTGGAATATATAATAATCGACCTGGGATCTAGTCTCGACTCCGACTCGAATTAGTCGACGCAAGTCGAATAATTACTTTGATCATAATAAATATAATTATTGTTCTAAAATATCGTTTTATTGATTAGTTAAGAACTAATTTAAGGTAAATTAATTATCAACTTATAAACGAGAACTTCTGAGTGAAAGGAACGAGCAGAAGAAGAAATAAGGATACTAAATGGACCGCGGCATCCAATCGATTTGGCCACGACAATCGATTTACCGCGGAGAAACAAATATTTCTTCACCAAATCATACCCAATTATTAATTCATAGTTTAATTAATTGAAAAATAATAATAAAAAATAATTAAATTAAAATAATTAATTATATAAAAAGTAAATAAATAATAAAAATTGTATTAAACAATTATTATATTTATTTGTAAAATAACTTCGTTTATTTACAATATATACGAGGTGTGGCAGAAAAGTAATGAGACTGGGAACACTGCAAGCGATCTGGCAACGCTGCGCTGTTGTCCTTGACAGAGCACGTGTATCAGCCCCCTCCCATCTCTCAGTGCGAGTTTCAACTCCTTCCGTTAACTACGTGATTGTTGTGACTGCTATTAGTGAAGTTGTGTTTTGGTTGTGCGTCACGCAAAATGGAACAGCGTAATTTGGAGCAACATTGTGCCATTAAATTTTGTGTTAAGCTTGGAGAATCGGCAAGTGTGACGTTTGAAAAGTTAAAACAAGCGTATGGGGAACATTCTTTATCCCGAGCTCAAGTTTTTCGCTGGCATAAATCATTTTTGGAAGGCAGAGAACATGTTGAAGATGAACACCGCTCAGGGAGGCCTTCAACTTCTAAAACCGATGAAAACATCGAACGTGTGAACACTCTTCTGAGATCAGACCGTCGATTAACATTAAGAATGTTGAGTGAAGAATTAAATT
This sequence comes from Magicicada septendecula, assembly GCA_034769895.1. Classification (NCBI taxonomy): domain Eukaryota; kingdom Metazoa; phylum Arthropoda; class Insecta; order Hemiptera; family Cicadidae; genus Magicicada; species Magicicada septendecula. Next base: position 953,566,639 of record CM068367.1, read on the forward strand.
TGAACAGATTTACCGTTCATCAAATTTTGACTGAACATTTGCACATGCGAAAGGTCTGTGCCAAAATGGTGCCGACAAACCTCACAATTGAGTAGAAGGACATCGAAAAAACAAGTGTCTTGATCTTCTTGACAGAATCGCCAATGAGCACGATTTCTTTAGTCGTGTAATCACAGGTGATGAATCATGGATTTTTCAATACGATACTGAGACCAAGAGGCAAAGTGAGGAGTGGCACACTGCGAGTTCTCCTCGACCAAAGAAAGCTCGAATGAGCAAATCGAAGATCAAATCAATGCTGATTTGTTTTTTTGACAGAAGGGGAATCGTCCACAAAGAATTTGTTCCTCCAGGACAAACTGTCAACCAAGTTTTTTATAAAGACGTCCTTGAAAGGCTCAGAAAAAGGGTCATTCGCGTGAGACCGGACATTGCAGACAAATGGATGCTCCATCATGACAACGCCCCATGTCACACTGCCCTCTCCGTCACAGAATTTTTGACCTCAAAAGGCATTCCTGTGGTTCCCCAGCCCCCCCTATTCACCTGACCTCAGTCCCTGTGACTTTTTCCTATTTCCTAAACTGAAAAATGTCCTCAAAGGACGGCATTTAGGGACTTTATAAAACATCCAAAAGAGTGTAACGGACATGCTACAGACCATACCGGTTGAAGACTTCCAGCGCTGCTACCAACAGTGGGAACAACGTCTCCATCGGTGTGTAGCTGCCCAAGGGAACTACTTTGAAGGGGATAAGATTGATGTTTGAAAAAAATAAAAACTTTGGTAAGTAAAAAATCAGTCTCATTACTTTTCTGCCACACCTCGTATATATATATAATAAGAAAATCTATAACATATAAAAGAAATAATATGTATATTATAATATATATTATTATAATTCTTATATATATATATATCTTTTGTATATATATTGTAAAAAAACAAAGTATAGGTGTCGTTTGTATTAAAATATTTACTTAACGTTTGTGTAGTTGTTAGTTTTGTCGAACGTAAATTGTGTCGTTCGGAAGCGTCTGGTAGCCTGCGTGCCTTACCTGTCCCTTCTCGCACTTTTAGTAATTCCGGGTAGGCGCCAAATTGTTTTTCTTGAAAACAATTAAAAGTCTTTATTTGTATAGTATGGTGATTTGTTATCGAAAATTCGAATAGTTCGCCGTCTGGCTTGTAACTGATTCTCGTGTGAGTGGGGGAACACGTGTTCCCAACTTGAATTAATGTTGGTTATGTCGGCCCACTGCTAGTAAACAAAACATAAATAATATTTTCTACAAATAAATACTGGACAGTTTGTTATCAGTACGCACTTTTTTATTAGGCTTTTGCTTGTTAATTATCTTAACGCTTCATAAAAATAATAACTGTTATCATAAAATTTTAGCCTCGGCAATATAATCTCTCGCTTTGCGGAGCGCTAGGTTGGCAGTGCAATGTTTACAATTGACTCTGGTTATTATTTTACAAAATAAATCTGCCAATTGGGATCTTTTAAGTACGAAACAGAGGTTTTCATAACAAGATAACAAAATTAGAACATATTATTTAAAGTTTGTGATCATTAAAATTACACAAGGTTTGCTATAAATTAAATATTGTGGTGTTGAAGTGTGACAGTGTCGTTGTGTAACATAGGTTATCATGTATTCATTCAATGTTTACAAAGTTAATTCTTTATTTTCTCAATCCTTGAAAAAATATTCAGTGATAGTGAGAGTTTTATTTTAGTTAGAATTTTTGAAAGAGAATTTGTTTTATAATATTCAAATAAATTCAGCAATACTCAACGTTAGTAGATATGATGGGTATTGTCAGTCGTCCATGTGAAGTAATGGGTCAATGTAGATTCTTCCTACTTCTGATCTTGGGCTCAAAATTTTGTTGTCATCTTCTTCAAGTTGAACTACAGGTATTTTCCGGTCATCTGGATTAATTCCGAGCTGGTCCTTGGTGTAAATTAGTTGTAATGGTCTCTCATCTGTTGGACTGGTACTCCTTCTCAAAATTGTGTGCACTTATACTGTTTTTCTAATGAAAATTTGGGGCCTTCACGGCGTGGCGTCTCTCCAGTTTAGCGTCACTACAAAAAGTATTGTTCCTAACTGAAATTAGTCAATATTCGGTTGTTGTCATGGTTACTCAAAGTTTTTGATTGGCTGAAATTGGCTAAAGAATATTGTTAGGGTATTTGAATTTTTATTTAAACTGGTTACAGATCTTCTAAATGTAATTAATCTTCAGTACTCCCTTTTTAGTAGTAAATATTATCACCACTGTTCGTATTTTGGTTCAAGGATTAATTTGACATCCAATATTATAGTGTTCACTTAGGTATCAACATTTTGACAGTTTTGTTAATTTTATTTAATTATACTGTTTTCTTAATTTACATTATTATCATAATATTTCTGCCTTAACATGATTGTCTATTTGTGTTTCATAGTTTATGTGGTTTAGTCTTCCTAATGTCAGTGTTTAATTCTATAAAATTGAAGTTTTTTGTTGTTGACAGTTGGGAATTTGCATAGGCTTAAACAGCAATTGATTATTTTTCTTTAATTACTGATATTACATTTTATTCTCCTTGTAATGGGTCCTGATTGTTTGAATACAAGATTCTGTTCATTTGTTCAATGTTTAAGTCGGTTCTTGTGGTTGTGTGTAAGTTTATTGTTTCCCTATATTAATTTGTCTACTGTCATAACTCATTTTCAGTGTCATTGTATTTGAATGTATGGTTTGTTTCTTGTTTACTGGTTACAGTTGGTTTTAAAATCTTATTTCTTATAACATATAACATAACATCTAATGGTTTTAATAATTCCCATAGCTATAATTCTTATCATTTAAACATAATTATTTGGAACATAAACCTTATTCATTAAAACATAATTTTTATTCATTTAACACATACTTATTTGAAACATATTGTCCACTCATACTCTTAAGTGAGTAATAATTATTTTATAGTGCCATCATAGGAAAACGAACATATAAACATTGATTATCTTTTAGATTGTAATAGAAAATCCTTACCACTAAACTTATTTGACCTTGTGTCATTAATTATGTAACCTCATCCTATTTTACTATCTTTTACTAAATCATATACTGATTATTGGTTGTTTTTATAATTCAATTTTATAGAAACTCTCTATATGGTGATTTAACACTAATAGTCTATGTTTCTTAACTTTCCTAAAACTATGAATTGTCCCTTAGGCCTACAATATTAATTAACACACATAACTTATCACTTATAAACTTGAACACTGCTTTATCAGTGTTTTTTATCACTTTTTAATGGGGTTTTATTCTCACTTTGGGGTATTCACTAACACCTTACACTCAATCTTCTTTTAGTGTTACTGGTGGGTTAATATTACTGTATTGCTTACTAAAAAATTCTCTTTCTTACATCTATTTAGAAAATGTTCACCATCATTACAATTTACTACTCTCATTTTATCGTGTTTTATTGTACCACTGATATGTTAGTATTATGCTAATGTGATTTGTCATAGTTTACTCTATCTAGTTTGGGTTATTGTGCCCTTCTATATATTAAGTACTCAATGATTAGTATCTCTAACTTGCCTGTCTTTACAATTATTAATATTATATACAATTTTCATTAGTGAGTCTATTTCTTTGGTTTAATACACGTTTTGTATCTCTTCTTAGTTCACTTTCTTTTATCATACATTATACGTCACTTCCTTAGTGTTGTGGCTGATTGTATCATTACACTTCCATGTTAATTGTCCGTTAGTCACTATTCTTCTTACTTACACTTATGTTGGTGCGGTGGCTATTTCTAGTCTATTTGCAGTTGTCTTCATTCATGTTATTCTTGGTCCTTTGGGGCTAGTTCTACTCTCTCACTTACCATCTATTGGGCTATTCAGGTTAAATCGTCTTATTTCTGTATTTACCATTTTGGTTTGGTTGTTTGTTATTACTTTATTAATATAAGTTACTGTTCTGACTACCTTGATATGTCTGATCGTTTTATTACTCTGATTCACCCATTCTTCTATTCTAATTCATCCCTTTTTATTTTAGTGTTAATGACTAAATAATTTATTTGGTCATGCCTTCTTCATTATGGTTAGGTGAAGATATGTACCATTACAATATTGTAACGTTAATAATGTTTTACGTTTCGTAAAGGTCACTTTGGGATCGTCTTCAGTTTTTAACGATATACTTTGCTAGTGTAGCTCTTTAATAAGCCCCACTGTTGTAGGCGCCAATTTTGTAACGGTACTAATTTTTCCTGGACGTTTCGTACATTTAAGTTTCGGAGTTACAAAAATTATAATATGACTTGGTAAAAAAATTTTGTTTGAAAATAAAAAAAAAGTTGTTTTATTTTATTTTTTATTATTTATTAATTTATTTTAATTATTTATTATTTATTTATTTATTATATTTGTCCTTAATTCTTTTAATTACTAATTTAGTTGATTTGTTATGTTAGAATAACAATAATTGGTTTCCAGCGTTAAATAGATAATGAAATGTAATAATCGATTAGTGGTATTCAACTATTCCGTGATGGTACTCCTTCGCAATGTTATTCTCTTCTTCCTTGGAGTCCAGTTTTCAAATGTTACCGGAAATTCTTCTAAATATATGTTTACCAAGAAATAAAACTCAAAATTAGAATATTAAATGAATTTATTAATCTAATAGCGATTAATCGATTTTGAATCGACCTGCTAATCCACAGCTCTAAAACTCATATCTCAGGGCAAATTGGTTTCGTTATATAAATTATTAATATTTAATTACATGTTTTTTTAGCTGTTATTAAAATAGTCAGAGAAAGGGCAATGCTGAAAAGTACAACACTTACAATAACAAAGTTCTTAATTATAAAAATAGAAATAATATTTAATATAAAAATGTTAATAAAATTAGATTTCTCGAACCAACAATCTGGGCGAAGGCTGACGTCACCACAGCTGGCTGGACTGGTCCGTTTGCAAACAAAGATGGCTGCCTCCTTGCTGCGTATGTACGAGAAGTCTTCACGACGGAATTCCTTCAAATAAATGTTGATTCTTTATGTGTTCCTCATCAGAGCAGTAGTGATTAATTTCTCTTCATAACAGTGTAATTATTCTGGATTAGTGATCAGTTGTTTGGCTCGGCAATCAGTGTTCAAATGTGTTCTGGTTCCAATAGTTCATAAGGTTTTACAATGGCAAATTTCGTATCGATAAAATTCAATTAACGTTTATATTGTTCTAATATCTGGATTACGCCTTCCAATCTTCATAAATAGAATAATTTGATTTATTTCATTTGAACTCAGTGTTGATGACTCATATTTTTAAATTTTTATTTTTTATTTTTATAGGTTTATTTCGTATCTAAAATTATATCTTCTATCATTTTTAATTTTTTAATTTGTGTGAGATCGTTCCGATGTGTTCATCTCAACGTTTAACAATCAACTAACTCTCTTTCTTCTTCATACAAAAGGTCCTTGCTGATTTAATATTAAATTCACATAGTTTTAATCAGCTGACACTTCAGCCTCAATTATATGTTGAACTAAATAATTGACTTTTACATTATATTATTAATTACATTTTGCTTATTATTTATTCTTATTAAATACTAATTACATAATCAATTTCCTTATTTAATGCAGCATTATTTAATACCACACATGATATACTTTATAGTATTTTTTAACTTAAAAAGTCATATTTACAGTATATTTGGTTGTAGGCTTTAGCTACTTTACTTCCTTCCACATTAAATGGTTTACAATTATTTCTGTTAGATTCTAATTATCATTGAACAAGATCATTTATTGAATTATTATGGTTTGTCTTCTTTAATTCTCAGTAATTTTATGATTTGGTTAGCTAATTTGAATATTATCTTCAATTTAGGCTTATCGTTAGATTCCAGTGTTATTACACTTGCATTTTTTCTAATAATTTTATACATTCCTTCAATACCTTCACAAAGTGTTGTTACAGTTATTATACACGGTTATTGATTTACATTAAACAATTTTCATTAATTTAATTAATTTCATTAACTTATTTACTAATTATAATGTTGGTGATATTTACCATTTGGCCTATATTTTGTTAGTTCAATTACAAAGCTTATTATTATTTCAGCTTGCTAATACCCTTTCTGACATACAATTCTTATAAAATCTTAACTAAATTGCCCTTACTTAGGCCTAATTACAATTGTGTTTATTATTAATTGATATCATTAAAACATAATAAAGATATTATATAAAAAAAATAGACTCAATCTCAAGCATTCAAGCCTTGAGTTCAATGAACTGTTAACATTAACAAAACAAATCTGTTTTTTATTTAATTAGTTTATTAAAATTAACTTTTCTGCAGTCTTTTGCTGTTTTTGTTTTAGTTTAGGGATTTACCCTTGTTCACATCACTATTTACTGCCTTCTCTTATCTTATTTCTAGTTATTTTATCTAGTCTTGTAATATAAAGAATATCACTTAAATGGGATCATCATTAGTTGCTTTTCATCATAAAAATAAATTGCACTGGTCCACTGTTAATCATATATCTAGAAACTTTACTTACACCTACTTTACATTTATTCTTATTTTATTGTATTGTACTTTTCTTATTTACATCACATCTTTTTTGGGGGTTTCTATTTTCATAATATGTGGTTGTTTTTTCCAATAGTTATCCTTTTATTATGGAGGTTTGTTTATCCGTGGTATTTCCTTACATGCTCCTATTCTACCTGGGTATAATTACTCTATACATTGGATTATCTTTATTTTCCTATGATTTATTATATATTGTATGGTTGTTTTTAATTCACTTTATTTCTTCGAATCTATGATTTCAATTTACTGTGGTCCTTGATTAATTTTTATAGTAATTTTCCTTTAAGCCATTTTATTTTTATTCTATAACTGATTATTTTTTAAATCATAACAAGGTGGATTTTCTATCACGCTACTATATATATATATATATATATATATATATATATATATATATAATAGGGTTGCTACAGCTAGTGCCGTCTCCCTTCCTTCAACCTGGCTTTCCAATTCTCCCGATGTTCCCATTGTCCTTCCTCAAGTCGTATACGTTGCATAGATTCATCCACTTCGTCACTCCAAGATCTTCTCGGTCTTCGCCTTTTTCTACTTCCTAATGAACTCTATTCCGTCACTTTGTTGATCCACCTATTTTGAGCTCTACGGACACGACCGTAGCACATCAATTTTTTTTTTCTTCGATGTAGTCAATTACACTTCTTTCCGTTTCCATTCTTCTTCTGATCTCCTCGTTTGTTATGCGGTCTACTTTCGTTATTCCACAGCATCTCCTCCAATATTCCATCTCTGTTGGAAGAATCTTTCTTTCATTCTTTTTGTTATAACCAATACTTCTGCTGCATACTTCATAATGCTTTGGACTATGGCCTGATATATCATTTTTTTGGTGCTTTTTCTAATATTTTTGTCCCATATAACACTGTGTAATTGTCTAATCCCTGTTCTAGTCTGCCCTAATCTACTTTTTATTTCTTTTTCCGTTGTGACTTGTTTACTCAGTGTGAATCGTAGGTACTTAAATTTGTCTGATCCCGTAATTTTAACATTCTCGTCTACTTCTAAATCTGTTGTTTCTTCATCTCTAATTGCCAAGTATTCAGTCTTTTTTATGTTTATTTCCAATCCCATCTTTGTGTATTCTTCATTCAGCTTTCTGACCATGTAGATTAGGTCTTTATTCTAAACATATGAATTTTCTTTCTATTAAAAATAATGATCTGTACGCCTATTACTGAAAAGAATGCTAGAAAACTATATACACATATACTCATTGCTGGTATTAATACTAAAACAAATAAACACTAGTAATTATATAACATTCTCGTTTAACTATACAAGTGGAGCGATAATAATATTATGATCTGCCTTAACGAACCGTTTAAAGACAGTGTGGATAGAGGATTACACATGGTATAAAAATGTTTAAATCAAAAATATAAATACGAGAGAGGTATTTGTGTGAGCTCGTAATAAAAGCGTTGAACAAAATTGACGTCAGAACTACCTAACTCGTTAAAAAATGTGGTATTTCAAATTCTATGGATAGAGGTGAATTGTCCACATAGTTTATGGTAGAATGATGAGTTGAATTTGTCATATCAGAAAATAAGTGGAACCTGTATGACGCAAAGTACTGAAGGTAACACTGTAAGAGACGTTAGCTTGTCGGATATAAAGATTGAAAGAATAATCATTATGCCGTACGATTGTTGTATATTGTTAATTATTGGTTAGTAGGCCTGTAATCTAATTACTGTGTAACGTTATACACATCTTCTATTACTTTAAAACAAGATTGTTAATGTGTAATATCGTTCCCATTGGTTACGTATATTACTCGTATATTAAGTTTTCAGACAATACATATTAAGTCACCCTAAGGTAAAATCTCAGATAACGTCATATTTATCTAAAATAAAGTCAGATAAAATCTAAAATAAAGTCATATTTCAGACTTCAATTTTCAACTTCGAGACAGTATGTAAGAGCGCGCGCGTGTGTGTTCTTCATCATTTTATTTAGGCTACCGAGCAAATTATAGAACATACTTATTCTGCCTGTAAAAAAAACATTACACTTTCTTACTTCAAGGCGGCAGTGGCGCAGCGAGGGGGGTTAAAATCCCCTGAACTTTAAATAAACGAAATTCAAAACTGTTTAAAATGCGGTGGTAAAATGTCTTCATATTAGTTAGGTTAAATAATTATTTAGATTTGCTAAGTTGTTAGATTATTAATTACTAGAATAGTATTATTTGCTGTACTGTGTAGTCATACTGCAAAGTCATCTTGATCTAATCGAGTGTGGAAATGGTCATCACTTCGTGTAAACATTGCTAAACTGGTAGCTGGCGAATCGTTTAAATTTTATTATATATTTGAGGTCATGTCCTTTTAGCGAGTGGAAAAGACATAGTACTTGTAGACTCGTAGCCTCGAATGTTTATTCAGTCCGCTGTGATTGAACTTAGTTTACGATGCTTATAACGTAGTCACTGATTCCACAACAGCTTTAAAAAAGTGTGTATTAAAGACGTGGTTGCACCTGTTTCCTCGACCTATTTCCATCCGTATTTAGACATTTTTTTTTTTTTTTTTTAGTGTATTACTTCAGTTTAATACCATTTGAACACAACAATGACTCATTATACAATAAAAATCGTAAAACGTGTTCGTTACTCTATACTCTACACAGGGGCGGATTAGAAGCGCGTGGTGCCCTAAGCTGTCATCAGACTGGTCCCCCCCCCCCCGATTCGAAAGTCAACCTTTTATCCATTATTTACACTGATAAATGGTATACAAAATTTTAAAAGTTAACAAATTATTTTATTAAACTCTCAAATTACAACGACTATTTAAATAAATAGTGATTACAATGAGCATGTAATTAATTAAGCTTTGAAAATACTAATCGATCCATTTTTTCTTGATTTTACCTTAACGAAGTCTTGTAAAATTTCTTCTAAATCGAGCGATTCTAGTGTCTCGCTTTGAATATTCAACCTTACTAACTAAGATAATCTCTCATCGCCTGTAGTTGAACTCAACATATCTTTAATGCGTTTTAATACAGAATATGATCTTTCAGATTCGCAGTTAGCTATTGGAATTGTCAAAAACAAACGATAAGCAATGTACATATTTGGAAATACATCAATCATTATATTTGGAAATACATCAATCATTTTACAATCAATAATCTGGTTTAATACTTTGAGCGGACAAACTGCTCAAAATGCTTTAAAAAAACATAGGCCTAGCGGCGAACTCGTCAAAACCTGTGCACACATATTTTTGTGATTTCGGATTGAGAACATTTGTTTTTTTGTTTTTTTTCACATTTATTGTCTTCAAAAAGTTTTTGTGATTTAGGGCTGAGTGGTGCCCCCTCTGACATGTTAGGCCCTGGTGCGCGATGCTCCAGCATACCTAGCGTTATGGATAATCCGCCTCTAACTCTATAGGCTATGAGTAGACCTAATATGGAACGCAGCGACTGAAACGCCGCGCCGTTTATAAACGTCCCTCAGACTCTACCAGTGAACTAGTACACAACTTCGACGCGGCAGACCTCGTTTTTGTCCAATCTTCCACAGTGCAATTTTGAAATATTGGTTTTGACGGTCTGCAATGCTCATTTTATGAAAAGCTTCGATCGATTTAAATCCGTTTGCTGTAAAATGTTTTCGGATATGTACTCACTAAGGCAAAGTTTTAAAATTTTCGTAAAAACAGTTAACATTGTCAGCGTCTGAAAAGTTAGGATAAATTTATGGCAGCCTCCTGGTACAGTTATTTTGTTTATATCGTGATGTAAGATGTCATGTTTTTTGTTTCATGACTTTGTTAAATTATATATTTGTAATAATGCAACTTCCATGTTCCATACACAGGCCTGTATGACGAGTCATTTTTCTTTTAATTGTTATACATTGTAGCGTGACAGAAAATCCACTACTTATTAAGTCATATAAAATCATAAAGTTTAATTACATCACATATGTTAAAATAATATTGAATGAGATTTAAGGAAATCAAAGGAATGAATCACGATGAAATAAAAATCCTCATTACATTATATAAAAACCACTGTTTAAATATCAAAGAAAGTATTGAAAGCAACTCATATTATAAGATCAGTAATTTACCCAGGAAGCTAGGAGCAGTAAACCAATTAAATAACACCATATCAAGAAGAAAGAGAATCAGTTTAAGAGTGGTGAATACCAAAATACCCCAAAAAACAAGAAGAAGGAAGAATAAAGTTTGTGATCAGGAAGAAAACAATACCCTGAAACATTTAGAGAAGAACAAGGTCCGTATCAGTAAATAAATTAGATGCTCCAAACTAAACATCAGTCGAGATAACACAAAGTACCTTGGTTTACCCAAGAATGAAGAAGGAAGACAAGAAGACCAGAAGAATGAAGACTAGAAGAAGGACAAGAAAGAAGACCAGAAGAAGGACAAGAATGAAGACAAGAAAGAAGATAAGAAGAAGGACAAGAAAGAAGACAGGAGGAGAGGAAGAAATAGTATGAAAGAAACACCGTTGTAAAACCTATTATTATTATTAACTACCATCAACCCCAAACCCACAAAAACGATTAAAAAGAAAGTATAACATACCAAAATCCTATAAAAATGTAATTATTTAGAAAACTAAAGTGCTGTATAGTATTATAAGAAGTGAACCGAGTAAAGCTATTGTGTGATAAGAAAATAAACAAGTCTTAACAGTCCATGATTACTAAAGGTCTGGTCTGAGATAATAAGACTCAAAATATCAGAACCAACAGTGAAAGTGAATTTGTGTAAGTGTTTTTTGCAAATGCAATAAACTTAAAGTTAGTGATACTATGACTTATCAATATGCTATATAACAACTTTAATATCCAATAATAAACAGCATAATAAAATAATAAAATGGAAGATTTCCAGTATTTTATTATTTTAATGTAACTCTTTATTCACGAGACATTTGTAAAAAATGCTAATAACTAGAGTATGGGTGGTCACGTTTACTGATGAAGGGGATCATAAATAATAATGGTTTAGACCAGAAAGGACTGGCATTAATTTAGTATTCATAGGTTTAAAATGTTAAATAGACTGTTTGTTTCACAGCCATAAAATCAATGTATTTGTAAGAGTTGTTAGAAAATAAGATTTATATTATGTGTTTAAAATGAATTATGTTTGCTAAATAATAGCATACATACCATTAATAATGTTTCAATAGGTATGCTATGTTAACTCAAAAATAGTTAAAAGTATATGTTCAAACCATATCAGCAATATGTTCAATTGTGCAGATTGCTAAATAATGTTCATAATTATTTATTTTAATAACAGTAGGGTTAATTAAATACTACACCTCACAATAAGTTATAAACCATTTTATTTTCATGTAATAGTAACTATGTAAAGTCAGAGGAGGAGGTAGGATTAAATTTATTTGAGAAAGACAGAAATGTAAAGTTCTAAAATCTAGGCCATTTGGTGAATTCATAGAAACAATATAAACCAGTATAATTCACTTATAAATCCTGTAAACTAGCAAGATTTAGATAAGGTAACTCAGTTAATCACTACTGGGAATGATCCTATGAGTTAAAATGATAATAAGGAAATATACCTTAACATATTGTAAATTTTGAAAATATATAAATTAATTAATTTTAAAGAGCAATGTCAAATTTACAGATTAACACAAAAAACCAGTTTAAAGGTTTAATTTATATGTATTTAAGGAAAGGAAGAGGAATATGACTAATTAAAATTTATTATAATAGTATTAATGATATTTAAAATGGAGGAAATTTGTATAAAGACGGAAATCCAATTTTGAGCCTATATTTCAAAAAAGTAAAGAAATTTGTTAATTTCCACAAAATGTCTACAGATATGGACTATAATATATCAATTTGAAAGGAATGAGATGATTAAACCAATGATAAGGTTCATAATTCATAAAAGTGATGAATAAAATAAATAAATTCCATATATAATGTAATATTTTATCATGTGTATGGGTAATCGAAATATGTTAACAATACTTTTTCAAAGATTAACTGGGCCAAATTTTGACCAAGTGAATTAGTCTTTTGTTGAATATCAAGCTGAAGAGTTGTGTGAAAAACGTTCCTTTAAAACCGAGTCGAAAATGGTACCAACAGTCAGCCATTATAAAATAAGTGAATCGAGAGTTAGACGAATTAGACACTTTTTTAACTAAATCTACCAAAACGTTCACGACAATAGTGAAAACAAACACCTAACTTCATGATACGAGTGATATAAAACAGTAAAACAATATATTTAATCTAATTCACTCTACAAATCCTAACCATATCTTGAGAAACTTAACCACAGAAGTGAACACATACAAAATAAACTAATTAACACAAGTTTACACGGAACACTTTGTCAGAATACACCAAATAACTTAACAGACATATTACACCAGTGCGGGAAAATTTCAAATATTCCTGAAGGTAATTTTGTTGTGATTTTCGGACACGTCGATTTCGCAGTAACTACGCCAGAAATAGTAGCGGCCATCTTTTAATTTTACGAAGCCTGCCTTCCTCATCATCCAGCAGTGACGTCATAGTCTGCATATGGTTTGACGACAACTTTCATAAATATTACATATCAGAATTATTTAAATACTGTTGAATAATAATTATTGTATTTATTTTAATTGTTAATGTTATACTTTCTCGTCACCCTTCTCTGACTATTAATTTTAATCGCTCAAAGAACCTGTCTTTTATATAATACATATCATAATTTTTGTTCTGTATGCACAATCGATAATTCCCTGAGACGGAGCCGATAATTGTTCTCCATCGATAAAAAATCGATTATTTATTAAATTATTAAATTAATAATTACCTTATTTTATCCACTATGTAACTATGTATATTTATTAAATTGTTAAATAAATCCTTATATTTCCATTATTTCTTATCTGTTATTATTTCACAGGCTAATTTAAGATTATTTATTAAGGCTGAAGGACTTCAAGAAGAAGAAAATATTTTATTTGAGTGAGATTTTGGACCAGCAAGAAAAATCACCAATCGATTGCTGACTGGAGTTAATCTATTTAACTCCAGACTTGGTTCAAATCTTCCAGAAGTGCTCAATAATTAATAAATACCTGCCTGATTATCAAAATTTTTACAAGAACCTTTTAAAACAGATTTATTTCTTATTTACATACATTAATAAACATAAACAAAATTTTTTATTATTTGAAAATTTTATTTTTATAAAATTTTCCATCTACATTTTATTTTTTGTAACGACCGGCATACAGCGGTCGGTTACAAAGTGGCGTCCAACTTAGAGGGCTTGACAAGATAAGCCTAGCAGCGATTAATTAATAGATACCAGAAAAATGCAAAGACGAGCTACTTCGAAAAAGAGGGCGGCAGAGGCCGAAAAAGAAGTTGACATGGGGGATAAGGAGGCAAAACCCGTGGAGGATCCGGAAGTATTACTAACCCAGGTGGAATCGAAACAACCCGCACCACCAGAGGAACAACCCGAAGTAACAACGCAAACAGGGGATGTCACTGTCCCAGAGAAGGAAAAGGAGAAATCTAAAACAATGGAAGAGAGGATGATGGAAATATTCCGAGTAATAAGTCAGCAAAATGGAAGGAGTAAATATAAACCTAGAGTCCACAAAGGAGGATAACAAATCAATGAGTAAGAAAATGGACGCAATTGGAGATACGAATAAGAACCTAGAGTCCAAAATGGAAGGAGTCAATAAAAACATAGAATCCAAAATGGAGGAAAGCAACGAGGAAAGGAAAAAGGACAGCCAATCCTTAAATAAGAAGATGGAAGAATTGAAGGAAGACAACAACTCTTTAAATGAGAAACTGGAAGATTTGAAGGAAGACAATCGATCCACAAAGGAAGAATTGGGCCGTAAGATAGAAAATACTAATAAGAGGATCGAAGAAACCAGTAGGAAGATGGAAAGGAAAATGGAAGAAAATAATAAGACTTTAGAGGAGAAAATGGAAGAAACCAGTAGGAAAATAGAAAATGACAACCAACAATTAAGGGAAGAATTGAGAGAGGACAATCAACTGCTGAGAGAAGAATTAAGGGAAGTTAACCAAGAGAACATGAATAAGTTAGACGAGAGGATTGAGTTAGCCAAGGAGGAGATAAATAAAAAGATAACAGAGACGAAGAAATCCATAGTAAAGAAGTTAGAACAGGAAGTCGTGGTTGTTAACCAGCAGATCAGAGAAGTAGACGAAAGATGTCGTCAAACAGAAAACGAAGTACAGGAAGTCCGGGAAGTGATAACTAAGGAGATTACTCAGGTCCAAGAACAACAGAAAACGAAAATGGAGGAGACCAAGAAATTTGCTTTGGAAGAAGTGAATAAAGTGCGGACACAGGTAACCGAAAGATGCGACGGCGTGGAAGCCGCTATATCGAACATAACCGGACAGGTGCGTCAGAGCCAGGAGGAGATAGAGTTGATAAGGAACAGACCATCAGGATATCATAATTTCCCCATTTCAGAAAACAGAGAATGGCTCAATTTCCGGCAATATAAACGGAAGCCTATGGAGTTTTTGGCACGCATAGAGGAGTACCTCGAAAAACACAGAGGGAACCGATGGGTCCAGAACAGGGAAATCCTTGACGAGTCGTTTCGGGAGGTGAATGACCATTGGTGGATGGCCAACCGGAGCGACATCGACTATTATGAGCAATTCAAGAGCCTATTCAAGGCCAAGTACTGGTCAGAGACCACGCAAAATTTAATAAGAGACAATATATGCCACGGCCGCTACAAACCACAAGTCGGTAGTTCAATGACAGCTTATTTCCTCGGCAAGGTATGTATGGCCAAGCACTTAGAACCGGCCATCCCTGAGGAATGCCTAATAAATAAGTTGTCCTATCATTATGATGAAGAGGTAATTCGTGCGAGGAGGGGCAGCCAAATAAAAACTATCCAGGCAATGACAGAACTCCTCGAAAATTATGAAAATGAAGACTACTACCGACAGAGTCGTAGAAGAAGTGATGGGCCCGAACCAAGGACGCATCAGAACAATAACCAGGGTACGAACAACGTAAATACTGGGTACCAAGGAGGCCGGGTATACCCGCGAAATAACGGTTCTAATAATAGTAATAATGTGAACAATCCTAATTACAATGATAATAATAATACGGGTCCAAACCATCAAAAACCGAATCGACCCTCTAATGGTTATCAGGGTAACCGCAATCCCTACCCTAATAACGCAAATAGTCAGAGAAGCCCCAATTATGGTAATAGTCATTACCCTAATAATACTAATCGTGCGGGTCCCAATAATGGTAATTTCATTAATAATAGGTTTCCTCGCCCTAGAGTGAACTTCATACGAGCCACAGATGGACGACAGCGGAGATTCGATCACAATCGAAGAAACAGCTACCGCGGATATGAAGAAAGGCGGAGGAGCCTAGAACGGGACCAACCAAGGTACTATCCGGCAAGGAGGAGCAATAGTTTAGACGACGCTGAACGGACGTCGAACCACGAACGACCGGAAGACCATAGGACAGATCGACAGGTAACCACTCTAAGCATCCCAAATGAAGCATCGACTAGTATGGCTCAAAGGAATAATGATGCCGAGCCTTTAAACGGGCACAGGCAGTAATAAATCGCCAGAACCCGTTACTGCTCCTAAATACTGGGTATAATAATAATAATAATAATGAGTGCAATCATGAGAATAATAACAATCGTATCACAATCATAGGGTGCAACTACCTAAAGGACATCAGACAGGAGTTATGGGAAGAGGATAACAGGAATCCCACCAATAACTTCAATAATGAAATAATACATGTCGACGCCAAGGTAGAAGGAATCCCAGCCAAGTTAATGATCGATACTGGTTCGAACGTGTCAATCATAAGTACGACGGAGTTGGAGAGGATACAGCAAGAGTGCGGGAGAACTTTACCAACGTTGCCGTTGAATAATATTGTTTTGTTGGGTGCAACCTGTCGACAAAATAAAACAATACGTAGGCAAGTCTCCGCCAGTGTGATGAGCTGTGGTATAGCAATTGACATGGAATTCTTGGTGGCGAGCGGTCTGCCATTTAATATACTGGTCGGGTGTGTTGTGCTTAGGAGGAATTCCGCCATCATTGATCTAAGAACTGAAACATAATCGCTGTTTTCTAACGGACATACTTGGACGGCGAACTTGGTGAGTAGTAACCAAGTCGTTCCCGATAGTATCCACCAGCAAATCCGCAAAATTAATTACATCCATCCAACATCTATAATCGATCAAAGGATAGACGACACCTCCAATGAAGATTTATGGTCACAAAAAATCCAGGAGATCAGGGATTTCCGGAGCGGTATAACTGGCGAAGGTTTAACAACAAATCAAGCGAACAAATTAATAAACATATACAACAACTATAAATCAGTCTTTTCTGATGATCCCGGTAAAGTGAAAAACTTCCAGTGTACTCTACAGTTCCGAGACACAGTGGACTTTAACCGGAAGTCTTACTCCATTGCGCAATCACAAAAGCAAGCAGTAAGAGCTGAAATAGAGCAAATGATTAACCGTGACATTATAGAGAGTAGCCATTCCCCATATACAAGTCCTATCGTGGCTATTCCTAAGAAAAACGGACAAGTCCGTTTATGTTTAGATGCGCGCGAAATAAATAAAATGATCATTAATGACAGGACTTCGCCCGGTGAGATTGAGGAGATCTTAAAACGGTTCCACGGTACCAAATACTTCAGTACCTGGGATACGGTGTGCGGGTACTGGCAGGTGGAATTACATCCACAGAGTCGCCAGTATCTGGCTTTATATTCGAAGGGCGGAACTACCAGTTTAAGAGGTTGCCCTTCGGACTGGTAAACTCAGTCGCAGTCTTTGTGCACTGCATGGACCAGATACTTGGCCAAGAAGCACTACAATTCACCACCGTATACGTCGATGATTTGCTAGTGTCCTCAGAAACTTGGGAGGAACACTGCTACCGTGTGGAACACGTCTTACAGAAGCTAGCAGCAAACAATATTACGCTGAAATTAGCAAAATCTCATTTCATTGCTAAAGAAATACAATTCTTAGGCTTCATCTTAAATGATCAGGGAATCTCACCGTCGGCTGAAAAAGTTGAAGCGATTCAGAACTTTCCTACACCTAAGAATCGAAGGCAGTTACAGTCATTCCTGGGACTCTGTAATTATTACCGCAAGTTCCAGGAAAAGTACTCAGAACTGACTGCCAGATTTCAGCCGCAACTGTCATCTAAAAATAAATGGATCTGGGGTAATGAACAACAAAATATATTAACTCTTATAAAACAAAAATTCCTTGAACCCATTATACTCCGCCATCCAGATTTTAACAAGCCTTTCTTTCTTAATTGTGATGCCAGTGACATCAGCCTCGGCACTACCTTATATCAAGAGGATGAGAAGGGCGAACATCTTGTGATCTGCTTTGCCAGCAGAGCATTGAACCAATGTGAGAAAAACTATCACGTTACAGAAAAGGAATTATTGAGTGTCGTGTTCGCGTGCGGAAAGTTCCGCACATATATCCTTGGTTATTCCGTTACCGTCCGGACAGACCATAAATCTATCTCGTTCCTTAAGCGATGTAAGTTAAGCCATGGAAGGTTATCGCGGTGGATACTATTGCTGCAAGAATACGACCTTAAGTGGGAGTATATCCCCGGAAGAAAGAATGTCGTCGCGGACGTATTGTCTAGAGTAGACATTGACAAACAGACGTTCGAGGGGGAGAAGGAGAGTATTCTTAAAGTATACCATATTCTCAGCAGCAGCGCCGGTCTACAATCAATTTTGGAACACCTAAGCACACACCAACAAGCTGACCCGAAGTTAATCACTATTATCTCAAGATTGGAAGCAGGGGATGAGACAATCTCCCAATATTATACAATACATAATGGAATCCTGTTTTCAAGACCATCTTTATATAAGGAGGAATGGAAGGTTATAATTCCGACCCATAGCGAGAAGGAGATAGTGTTCAATTATCATGTTCGATATGGGCATATGGGCGCCTTAAAGGTGGTAAAGGCCCTGGAAGAGAGCTGCCATATCAAAGACATAAATCGGAAGGTACGGAGGTACATTAGAAACTGTCGCATTTGCCAACTCGTAAAAACAAACAACGAGAAAAGAGAGGGGCAGATGATTCCAATAACTTCTCAGTCGAAACTTGAGAAGGTATTCCTGGATATCTGTGGGCCATTTCCCTGCAGTGGTGGCCGCCACCGATACAAATATCTCGTCATCATAATGGACCATTATACCAAGTTCGTGAAGCAATACCCAGCGAATCGGGCGACTACGAATAAAGTTCTTGAAATCCTGATCAACCAGTACTTCCCAACCGTCGGAAAACCGGTATCGATCATAACCGACCACGGAACGCAATTCAAGGGGAGGAAATGGCGGGATACACTGCTGTCAATGGGGGTTATACATACAAGACATCAGTATACCACCCGAGCAGTAACCCGGCCGAAAGAGTCTTGCGAGAGGTGGGGCGCCTATTAAGAACGTACTCCCACGATCAGCAGAGTAGGTGGCAAGAATACTTGGAGGCCACTGAAGAATTCCTCAACCTGGCATACCATCCAGCCATAGGAATAACCCCTTACTCCGCAATGTACGAGAGACAACCCCCTAGAGAGATCGAAGATATCTTGGAGTTCCCCAGAGAGCATAAATATGTATTTAATAGAATTCAATTTCACAATAAGGTGGCCGAAGATCAGGAGAAACGACGGAATAAGTACGAGAAAAGCATGGGTAAAGTTAGTAGTTATACCGTTGGAGAGAAGGTGTTGTTGAAGAATAGGGAATTACCCAGTTCCTTAGAGGGGATAACAAAAAAATTATTGCTTCTGTACACTGGTCCCTATATTGTCTCTAGGGACAATAACAACAACACGTACGAACTAAAGGAAATGAATTCAAATAAAGTCAAGGGTGTCTTTAACCAGGCATCCATGAAGAAATTTTATGAATAATACCCCAAAATTCTAAAACCCATGTAAGCCCACCTTACATAACAACTATTTGAAGAAAACTTTATGGCAATAATATAAGAAGAGTGAATTTTGAATTATGTATAAATCAAGTTTCCAAACCAAGAGTAAATACAACTTACCAACCAATTATTAATAAAACACTTTGGTGAGATAACCAGAAGAGATTTAATACCATATTTATGGTAAGCATAAAATATAATTACCATGGTAATAAAGGATCATAATGGGATGAATAAAGGAACCAGACTTTAGAATTAAAACAAATAATTCTGGACAGTATGATCATGTCTAATTTCAATATGAAGAGTAAAAACCTTTCCATAAAACGATGCCAAAGGAAAAAAAAAAAAAAATTCTTTAATACGATTTGAGTTGATACGATTTGAGTGATTGAATATAATAAAGTACAAAAACTTAGGTGGAATTATGAGATAATAAAACTTTGAAGTGGTATGAGGAGAAATTATGACCTCATTATGAAATTAATAAAAAACATTCATTCGAAAGTATAATAACCATGACAGGAATAATGTGAGGATAATATCAAAGATATATGTAATTAAATGAATTAATATAAAATGATTTATGAATTAAATGTCAATTATGATAATGACAGTTATAAAAAGTTCTAGAAAATAGAACAAGTGGAAATAATAAGAACAAAGAAACAGTCTAAAAATGTCATAAAGATATGCTACAATAAACAATGCAGATTATAATAAAAAAACCAGAAGGTAATAAAGAATTTATAACCAAAAGATTCATATGATAAGAAAAGTCGAAAAATGTAATAATAGAAGAGCTTCCTAACATAAAATCAAATGAAAGAAACATCCAGTCAACGAGTCAGAAGAACAACTGAGATAGGAATATTAAAATCTCTGAGAAAAGTAATAAGTAATAAGTGAAGTATCCCAAAGATATTTTTTTTTAAATAGTAACAAATGTGTAATATTCTGAATAATTTTTTAATCTGTCTGTAGATAATTCCAGCAGTATTAATATGTTTTTTGAGCAGAGATGATTTGCCTCTGTACTCAAATATGTGTGAAGTATTGGACAGCAGAGGAAAGTAGCGTACAGTGCCTCTCTGAACTGAACCAGCTCACAAAGTAGGGAACGATAGGGAGGAAATATCCCAAGGAGAAAATACTAAGAAGAAATATGAAAATGAAATAATAAATATGAAACTCAGATGACTATTACTATCAAGGAAGATCAAGTGAGAATAATATAAACTCAAATATAAATAACAAAATTTTTAAAATGGAAGGAAGTCCAGAATAATAACAAACCTAGAATAATTATCATAAGCAATTGTTTCAGACAAAGCAAGTATAGTCTGAAAAAATTACTTCTGGAGAAGGGCATTCTGTAGCGTGACAGAAAATCCACTACTTATTAAGTCATATAAAATCATAAAGTTTAATTACATCACATATGTTAAAATAATATTGAATGAGATTTAAGGAAATCAAAGGAATGAATCACGATGAAATAAAAATCCTCATTACATTATATAAAAACCACTGTTTAAATATCAAAGAAATTATTGAAAGCAACTCATATTATAAGATCAGTAATTTACCCAGGAAGCTAGGAGCAGTAAACCAATTAAATAACACCATATCAAGAAGAAAGAGAATCAGTTTAAGAGTGGTGAATACCAAAATACCCCAAAAAACAAGAAGAAGGAAGAATAAAGTTTGTGATCAGGAAGAAAACAATACCCTGAAACCTTTAGAGAAGAACAAGGTCCGTATCAGTAAATAAATTAGATGCTCCAAACTAAACATCAGTCGAGATAACACAAAGTACCTTGGTTTACCCAAGAATGAAGAAGGAAGACAAGAAGACCAGAAGAATGAAGACTAGAAGAAGGACAAGAAAGAAGACCAGAAGAAGGACAAGAATGAAGACAAGAAAGAAGATAAGAAGAAGGACAAGAAAGAAGACAGGAGGAGAGGAAGAAATAGTATGAAAGAAACACCGTTGTAAAACCTATTATTATTATTAACTACCATCAACCCCAAACCCACAAAAACGATTAAAAAGAAAGTATAACATAACAAAATCCTATAAAAATGTAATTATTTAGAAAACTAAAGTGCTGTATAGTATTATAAGAAGTGAACCGAGTAAAGCTATTGTTTGATAAGAAAATAAACAAGTCTTAACAGTCCATGATTACTAAAGGTCTGGTCTGAGATAATAAGACTCAAAGTATCAGAACCAACAGTGAAAGTGAATTTGTGTAAGTGTTTTTTGGAAATGCAATAAACTTAAAGTTAGTGATACTATGACTTATCAATATGCTATATAACAACTTTAATATCCAATAATAAACAGCATAATAAAATAATAAAATGGAAGATTTCCAGTATTTTATTATTTTAATGTAACTCTTTATTCACAAGACATTTGTAAAAAATGCTAATAACTTGAGTATGGGTGGTCATGTTTACTGATGAAGGGGATCATAAATAATAATGGTTTAGACCAGAAAGGACTGGCATTAATTTAGTATTCATAGGTTTAAAATGTTAAATAGACTGTTTGTTTCACAGCCATAAAATCAATGTATTTGTAAGAGTTGTTAGAAAATAAGATTTATATTATGTGTTTAAAATGAATTATGTTTGCTAAATAATAGTATACATACCATTAATAATGTTTCAATAGGTATGCTATGTTAACTCAAAAATAGTTAAAAGTATATGTTCAAACCATATCAGCAATATGTTCAATTGTGCAGATTGCTAAATAATGTTCATATTATTTATTTTAATAACAGTAGTGTTAATTAAATACTACACCTCACAATAAGTTATAAACCATTTTATTTTCATGTAATAGTAACTATGTAAAGTCAGAGGAGGAGGTAGGATTAAATTTATTTGAGAAAGACAGAAATGTAAAGTTCTAAAATCTAGGCCATTTACTGAATTCATAGAAACAATATAAACCAGTATAATTCACTTATAAATCCTGTAAACTAGCAAGATTTAGATAAAGTAACTCAGTTAATCATTACTGGGAATGATCCTATGAGTTAAAATGATAATAAGGAAATATACCTTAACATATTGTAAATTTTGAAAATATATAAATTAATTAATTTTAAAGAGCAATGTCAAATTTACAGATTAACACAAAAAACCAGTTTAAAGGTTTAATTTATATGTATTTAAGGAAAGGAAGAGGAATATGACTAATTAAAATTTATTATAATAGTATTAATGATATTTAAAATGGAGGAAATTTGTATAAAGACGGAAATCCAATTTTGAGCCTATATTTCAAAAAAGTAAAGAAATTTGTTAATTTCCACAAAATGTCTACAGATATGGACTATAATATATCAATTTGAAAGGAATGAGATGATTAAACCAATGATAAGGTTCATAATTCATAAAAGTGATGAATAAAATAAATAAATTCCATATATAATGTAATATTTTATCATGTGTATGGGTAATCGAAATATGTTAACAATACTTTTTCAAAGATTAACTGGGCCAAATTTTGACCAAGTTAATTAGTCTTTTGTTAAATATCAAGCTGAAGAGTTGTGTGAAAAACGTTCCTTTAAAACCGAGTCGAAAATGGTACCAACAGTCAGCCATTATAAAATAAGTGAATCGAGAGTTAGACGAATTAGACACTTTTTTAACTAAATCTACCAAAACGTTCACGACAATAGTGAAAACAAACACCTAACTTCATGATACGAGTGATATAAAACAGTAAAACAATATATTTAATCTAATTCACTCTACAAATCCTAACCATATCTTGAGAAACTTAACCACAGAAGTGAACACATACAAAATAAACTAATTAACACAAGTTTACACGGAACACTTCGTCAGAATACACCAAATAACTTAACAGACATATTACACCAGTGCGGGAAAATTTCAAACATTCCTGAAGGTAATTTTGTTGTGATTTTCGGACACGTCGATTTCGCAGTAACTACGCCAGAAATAGTAGCGGCCATCTTTTAATTTTACGAAGCCTGCCTTCCTCATCATCCAGCAGTGACGTCATAGTCTGCATATGGTTTGACGACAACTTTCATAAATATTACATATCAGAATTATTTAAATACTGTTGAATAATAATTATTGTATTTATTTTAATTGTTAATGTTATACTTTCTCGTCACCCTTCTCTGACTATTAATTTTAATCGCTCAAAGAACCTGTCTTTTATATAATACATATCATAATTTTTGTTTTGTATGCACAATCGATAATTCCCTGAGACGGAGTCGATAATTGTTCTCCATCGATAAAAAATCGATTATTTATTAAATTGTTAAATAAATCCTTATATTTCCATTATTTCTTATCTGTTATTATTTCACAGGCTAATTTAAGATTATTTATTAAGGCTGAAGGACTTCAAGAAGAAGAAAATATTTTATTTGAGTGAGATTTTGGACCAGCAAGAAAAATCACCAATCGATTGCTGACTGGAGTTAATCTATTTAACTCCAGACTTGGTTCAAATCTTCCAGAAGTGCTCAATAATTAATAAATACCTGCCTGATTATCAAAATTTTTACAAGAACCTTTTAAAACAGATTTATTTCTTATATACATACATTAATAAACATAAACAAAATTTTTTATTATTTGAAAATTTTATTTTTATAAAATTTTTCATCTACATTTTATTTTTTGTAACGACCGGCATACAGCGGTCGGTAACAACATGTATCTACAAAAGTCAAAAAAAAAAGTTATGCTGCGCTACTAGTAGCCAGTCAAAGTCTGTATTTTGTATAATCAACGTCTGTAATTTAATTGTAAATATACCTGAAATTTCTGAATATATTAGTTACTTCTCAAAACAAACACATATTTGAAGATCTAGTTGCTTTGAAATAATTACCTCCACTTAGGAACCAGCACGCGACTCATCGTTAAGTCGATGCGTGCGTGCTTGTATATTTAGTGTAAGTTGATTTTGATACAAACTTCTTCTTTAATACATTAACCCGAAAACTCGTCCGCCGGATATTGTAAATTTACAATTGCATGGAAAAAATGTATTGTAATATTACATTAAAGTAATTTCTTGTTCACACTCGGTATTTAGATGTCAAAAAAATATTTTATTTAAAAATATTTATATTTCACTGGCGACATCAGAAACTGATCCGCTAGACCATGTGTATAGAAATAACCATGTTTTATAGAATGGCTACTATATAGTACGTTTTTATTATGCTGAGTTCTTCGTCAATGCTGTCCAATTATTTCAACAAAATGTTGAATAAAGAATATGCGGTGTGACGTGTGTGTGTGTGTGTGTGTGTGTGTGTGTGTGTGTGTGTGTGTGTGTGTGTGTGTGTGTGTGTGTGTGTGTGTGTGTGTGTGTGTGTGTGTGTGTGTGTGTGTGTGTGTGTGTGTAGTCCATTACATCCGTACGTTGTTGAGTCTAAATCTGTATAACAAAATTATCCGTCTGTGAATCACATAGGCTATGTCTTTGTACATCAGCACAACTATTTTAATAAAACAAGTTTTTACTTTGAGAACAATACTGTTATGATTATCATTCTATGCAAAGTACCAGTGTTAATAATGTAAATAATTAATTTTATAATTTAAGATAACTACATTTAAAAATGTAATTACTAGTACCATAAATTATTTTAATACAAACTCTTATACGCGTAAATCTCACCTGTCCCGCTATTGTGAGGAATAATATCTGGATCTCTTTCTTCACTATCTAACGTATCAGCAACTATTTTTTCATTACTCCGCATGCTTTTTCTTATTTTCTCTTGCCTGTTTCTCCTGTATCGCAAGGCAGTTGAGAGTGACAGACCAATTAATATTAAGGTAACGACCACACCCAACACAATCGCCAGAACAGGAGTGAAGCGAATAGTTGATGGCGGAGCAGCTTTAAGACAATATATGAATATAATAATATAATTTGAACATTAAATTGTATGATATAATTATAGTTATTAAACTAAACCAATATTTACTGTTACGTCTAATGCACTGACTGAACTACTACTAGACTACTACTACCACTACTACTGCGACGACGGGAGTGAAGGAGTTTAGTCGGTAGCGAGTTAACCAGCTGATCCGGCTGGCCAGCTGTCCAGTTAGTCCTACTGTATGGAGCAGAAGTGTGGGGCAGACTCCTGAATCGTAAGATTTACAGAAAAAATCTAGCACATGTTCAAAGACTAAGTGCTCTTCGAGTTTCATCGGCGTACCGCACAATTTCCGAGCCGGCTGTCTTGGTCGTTGCGGGAATGATACCGATTGACCTTCTCGCCAAGGAATGTAAGATCGTCTTTCAGAGGAAAAAGGAGGTAAGTGATGAAACTGCAAACCGACAGGCACGCAGCCAGATGCTGTAGAGCTGGCAGAGAGCTTGTCAGCAAGAACAGCGAGTCGCTGGGCAAGAAGGCTCATCAAGCAGGTCTAGGAGAGGAACCAGGAGAGGATCTTAACTGAAGAAAGTGGGAAAGGCCGGGTCACCAAAGTGCTTGTACTGCTCGTGAACTACGGACGATGCCAGCCATACAATCTTCGTCTGCGACAGATGGGAGCAACATAGAAGATCATTTGGAAGAAAATATTAGGCAGGAGATCTCCGCAGATAACATCGTTGAAGCGATACTTCAAGAGGAACCTGGAACTGTGTGGCACGTTTCCCGAAGAGATACATGGGGCGAAGAAGACATATTTGGACAATACAATACAGAAGAATATCAAGTCAGATGTGAGCCCTAGGGCTGAAGAACAATAGGCCTAACACGATTTAATGTGTCAAACAGTTCCAGGTTAGTGTCCTAGAAGAGGAAAGGGAGGTGATTTTTTTTTAGTGGGTCGGGTAATACCCAATAATACCCAAACCCGCAAACTCCGGAAGTGTGCGCCTTTCCGGACATTGTACAACAAATTGTTCCGCCTGCCCTTGTAAGAAAAGCTGCTGCTGCTCCTGCAATTACTACTACTACTACTAGGCCTACTACTACTACTACTACTACTACTACTACCACCACCACTACTACCACCACTACTACCACCACTACTACCACTACTACTACTACTACTACTAATAATAATAATAATAATACTAATACTACTACTGCTGCCACTACTGCTGGGAATGCTGATGCTGCTGTTACTACTAGAATGAAGATCTCTATTCGTAGAAAGAAGACCACTTACGTTAGAAACGAATAATTTTACAATATCTAACACCAAAAATAGATAAATACATATTTGAGCTGTAAATAATGTTTACACTTATCTGCAGATTTTAAATTGTTTGCGTTGTTAATTGAATTACAGTACAGAAAATATTTCAGAAGTCATAAACGCCTTGACATGTCTAAGGAAAGCACTTTGTCAAAATGTTGTATATAAAGTGAAGGTAGGAAAAATAGTTCCTCTGAAGAGGTTGTTTCTTGTTATCTTCTACATATGACATCTATTTACATCCTTTTATTTCTGATATTTATCTTACTTTACTCATAAACTTCTGCTAATACCGTAACAGATACACTTCAAGTACTATATACACTTTAATTAACAAGAAATATTTTATTGTTTAATATATCATTCAGTATTAAAACTGAAGTAAGCGTATCTACTTAATTTATATAAATTAATATTTTAACTGTTCAGTAGAATTATTTTTTTTAAATTCAGTAGAATTTTAAAGCGACACTAGTGTTCGTTTGCGTAATCACTTACTTGTTGGAGTGAAACCAGGTCTGCGCAAGAGACACAATAAAGAGAATATAGTAGCCTAATATGCTTTCCGTATTTTATTCTACTTTAGTGGTGTGTAAGAAATAAAATTAATTCTACCACTGCCAAAATGACGCGCTATCTTACACACACACAGCGTTTAGAGTCGGGTTCCGTGCTCTGAGCACCCGTATTCTGAGCGCCCGTACTCTGAGAGCCTATCGACAAAATGACCGTGCTCGTAGCGCCCATTAATCCTGTTTCTTCTTGACTTGCTTAGATAACGAAAATAATTATTTGAAATGAATAATTATTGTTCCTATAAACCACACTACAACATATGTATGCCTGCTGCCTGCATTTGGTTATACTTTGAACCAATAAAATTTTATAAAATTATTATTCTTGACATATTATTAATATTAGCCTATTATTACTATTACTATTACTATTATTATTTTATTATTATTATTATCATTGTGTACCAGCGGACCGAAACCTTCCAAGCGACGATTACGGATGTCACTTACGAACTCAAAACTACTTTATGGTGCGGAGATCTGGTCTAATGCACTGAAACTCCAGAAATACAGAAGACGCATGTCAGCAATGCAGCGAAGTGGTGCTCTGAGAGTGGCTTGCTCCTACCGCACGGTTTAGAGTCCACCGTTCTTGTCGTCGCGGGAATAATTCCAATCGATCTGCTGGCATTGTAGCGGAAACAGGTTTTACAAGAGGAAGGCCAAAGTAGGTAAGTACAAACTCACGGGGAGGCCAGGGCCCATACTATGGCTTATTGGTAGGAAAAATGGACAAATGACACGAAGGGAAGATGGACCGTTAGACTCATAAAGCAGTTAGCTGAGTGGACTGATCGCAAATATGGAGAGATTAATAATTATACAATGCAATTTCTAACTGGTCATGGCATGTTCCGGACTTACCTATATAGGATGGGGAAAGCAGACCAGACTGCGTTTTCTGCAAGCAGGAACTAGACGATATGCATCACACGTTTTTCACCTGTGACTGATGGAAAAAGGAGATGCAAACCCCTTTTTAATGTAATGGGGCAGATAGCGCCCGAAAATATAATCGGACTAATTCTGCAAAGTGAATACCACTGGGATCAGGTAGCAGCCTACATAAAGAAGGTACTAAGGGGAAGAAGGAAGAAGAAAATTATCTCCCTAGGGCCGCTGACAAAATACTAGAAAACAGGTAACGTGGACCCGCTGGAGGTTTAAAATAGATGAACGTCAACAGGACGGAGAACAAATAACTCCACCTTAAAGTATTGCGAAAGCTGAGTCAGAGGTGGACAAAAGGGTTTGTGGTTTTGGTGAGTGCTAGTCGTACACACCGTAGTAATGTGAACCTTCCTGTGTCTCCATCGTAAAGAAAAATTATCATTATGTAATATTATTTAATAATGACGCATTGCTCATTACTACAGAAATGAGTTTCATTCTCAAACTAAAAGTGTGTGTGTGTGTGTGTGTGTGTGTGTGTGTGTGTGTGTGTGTGTGTGTGTGTGTGTGTGTGTGTGTGTGTGTGTGTGTGTGTGTGTGTGTGTGTGTGTGTGTGTGTGTGTGTGTTTTAACGACAAACAAAATCACTTTTTTTGTACAAGTTATAAAAGTAATTAAGTATTTCAGGTCTCCTGCTGTTTCTAGTAACAGATGGATATTGTCTTACACATTTTTCAGAAGCCTCCAAATTTCATCATAGGCATCGCTAGTAAATTTGAAGTTTTTTATTACACGCCTCTTTCCTATGTCAGGAATTCTCATTTATTTAGGTCGAATAAATCTGAGGATAGAATAAAAGAAAGTGATTAAATGCAACTGTAACTGAGAAAATTAAAGTAGGATTATGTGACGGGGTGTCGAATTGCATGTGGGCATAGGTCCATGGATTACAAGATGTGCAAACGAATTTTAGGTTAAAGGAATTTTTAACCCATAATCATAAGGCAAGGTTTCGTATAAACGATTATTGACTTAGGGAGCACCAAGGGCCGAAAGTGGCATTCACAATTTTAATACAATTGTAAACGACTACGTGGGGCTTGAAGTTGATGAGAAACTGATTCAGAATACAAAATGCGATGCGATTTGACAGAATTAATATATATCTCACACACTTGCAAATCTTGGACCGCTTTAAAAAGTGTGTAAGTTATGTGTACAAAAGAAAAACTGCATATTGTTATCAGTTCCATATATTTGTGAAACGTATTAGCTTATAAGCTTATATATAAGCTTAAGTTTATAAGCTTATAAGCTTGTGTGTGTGTGGGGGGGGTGCTATGGACACGTAGATAAACTGAAAAGCTAGAACTAAATTACTTATCATTTAGGTATTATTGTTAGAAATTTAATTAAAATACCAATGCAGTAGCTCTAAACGTTTAGTATTTATTGTACGATAGTCTGCTCTACAATTGTTATTTTACTAATAATATAATAAAGTAGTTGGAGTTTTAATTTTTTTTGTTAATATAAAGAATTGTTTGACATTCTTTATATTAGAAATTGAACTAGTTTAATAATAAACAATGCATTTCGTTCAAAATAGTAAGCGAGTTTTGTAACTCCAGGAGCTTACTATTGCTGTTATTATCTCCTAAGAATGATATGTTCAAATTTCATTGGAACGGTAGTGTTGGCTACGGAGTTGGTGATCAGCGGATACACAGATATGCGGCCAGGTATTACCGCGTCTAATGATGCATAGATAAGTTCGGCGCGCAGAACACAGATGTATAAGTATGGGCGCACAGAGCACGATTTCAGGGTTGGCACACAAAGAACGGGTACTCTGAGAGGTTGTTAGGCGGATTGGCAAAAAGTGACATTTCAAGTTTTGCAAGTAAACATATTAATTGTGAAGAAATATTTGATAAACTACGTTAGGAACAAAACCGATGCGGCTATGTGACACTTCACACGCGTTGTCATTACGTAACGCTAGAGTTTATTACAGATATACAATCCAGACGTTTGTCGAAAACTCTACCGGCACTTGGTCTGCCCCATGTTTATAAGATCGGACACTGATACAGTTTTAGCGAGTTGCAGTTCTTCTTGATGCGTCATCAAGCGCATTCTCGAACATCAGCGGAGTATAAATATAAGGGTCGGCTGTTAGTTTAAGACCAGCGATAATAGAATGTATTGGTGCGACACTGTAATAAGCTGGCTTTTATTGTTTGTATGTTAGGCAATCTCTAACTTGAAGAACTGTATAAGAGTGTCTTGTGTAGCCCAATATTTAGCTGTGAATACGGTTGTAATTAGGCAACTTCATTTGTAACTTAATCTATTTCCACTGTACAACACGACGATCCATGCAGCTGTCTTAACACTGGTATCAGAATTGGGTATAAAACCTTCAACAATGGAAACGGAGACACTTCCTATAAGAGTAATGTACGTGGTAATTGATTTACAACAATGGATACCAGTCAGATGATGGAAACTTTGCAAGTACTGCTACTGCAGACATCAAAAACGACGTCAGGGATCAGAAGAAGCAGAACTGTCCTGAAGATTGGCCAAGAGAAGATAGAGTTGATAGGGTTAACCAACCATTCCACCAAGCACGTGACGGTAGTCGAAAAAGAAGTGAACAGGTGCGGATGAGAACCCTCGTTGTTGGATGCAGAAACAAAAGAAGAACTGGTAGATGAAATACCTATTTGTACGACGAGCAGAGAGGTGATTGGAAAACCAAATGTGTTCTTCACGGGAAGGCTCCTACTTGTTCCTTAGTTAAAACAAACACCCGTGGAAGAAGCCGCTGGAGAAAAAGCATTCGTTGAAAATAAACAAGATGTAGGCGCGGGAAGAAAGACATACTGGACATGCAGGGGACGAATGAGTAAGAAGATGAAATGAAGCTTGTTACAGGATCATAAGAAGTTGCTGAAGAGACTAAGAGATTGGAAACAACCTGGGGATGCAAAAAGAAAGCGAAGAAAAGGTGTTTACGAGTAATGGAAAATGTACTCTGGAAGGGAAAAGAGACTTTCAAGCTCAAACTTAAACCAACGAACACAAGAGAATTTGCTAGTTCTGGACGAACAGACAAAGCGTCAGTGCTACGTCGAGAAGATAGATAACATACGCGACACTTCACACGCGTTGTGATTACGTAACGCTAGAAATTGTTTCAGATACGCATTCCGGTCGTTTGTCGATAACTCTACCGGTTTTCAATCAACGCAATGTATACATATGGTCGTTTACACAGTTTTGTAGCGTACGGCACAGCGGCTGTAACTACATAATTTTTCTCGCCGCGTCATCCGGAAAATGAGAGATTATTCTCCAACCTTAGTGGGGTATAAATATAGCGCTATAGTTAGTGTAATACGCTGACATTTATTGTTTGTGTGATGGACAATCTTTAACTTGAGGAATTGTATACGTGTATCTTTATTTTTAGAGACATTTAATTATAATTAAAGTTGTAATTAGCGACTTTATATGGCGTCAGTTGTTACGATTCGACTGTACAACACGTCGATCCGTGCGACCATCTTAACAGTAGAAATATTTAATAAATAATCACGAAACCCTTAGTCACTGGTTACTTTCTTAGTCAAGAATGTATCACAAAATTGATAATGAATTTGTTGATATACGTATTGACCGTTACAATGCTCAGAAAGTCACAGAAGGCATGCAAAGTGTATTCTCAGAGTAGACAAAACGTTCGTTTCTCCCTTGACTATATATAATTTTTCTGCATCAAGGTGTAAAACTACAGTGTAGTTTGATGCCAAATGGCATTCCGGTCGGTTATTACTTGTGTTTATTTTTATTACCAAAAGCTGAAGTCGATAAAACACAGAACCAAAAGAAAGCGATAACCAATTGCACAAAGAAACAAGAAAATGAAATTGAATGGCAAAGGGAAGAAGGACAGCTTGGCTCATAAATCAATCATCTCAGATGAATAAGTGATTTATTTCTTGAAGAATTTCAGCTGGATGCGGATAGCCCACCTCCATTCGTAAAAATAGGCAGGCCACACTACCTATATTCAGAAAAGAGCTTCGTCTATCTCTCAGAGGAGAAAGACAATACCTCGAAGTCAGAGTGAGACAAGTTATGTCGGGTATTTATGCTACATACCGAAAAACTTTGAACCATGCAGCTTCATATGTGAAAAATACAACACTTTAAAAGAATAACTGATACGGATGTCATTCCAGCCAAAAACAATAATACCGCCCTGATGTAATGTGAAAACGGGTCTGGGGTGGGTCAAACATCCTGCTGAAGTGGGTTATTTTTTTAATGGATGAGATGAAAACCTGCATTAGTTAGTGATCTCTTCATTACTGGAGATCTCTCTGAGTGCTCAATGAACATCCGATTGAGCATTCGTATCCCTAAATATACGATCCGTCTCAACTTTCATTTGTGTTAAACTTACAGTACCCTTAAGATATTTAAGCCTGACAGTTTTACAGTCTTTGTATAACGTATCGACCAATTGTTATTCTCCATTTCATTTTAATACTTATAAAAATATATACATTTTTAAGAAGTAAGTACATCCTACATCGGTCTTCGTAGTGTAAATTAATTTTGTTTTTACTACGGAACCAATTTTACAAAAATTTTAAAATATTGCTACCGCATTCTAAATTGTAACAATGAACTGCGTTACAAAAACAGTCGGTTCTGGGATACCCAGTGGTATCATAAAAAAGTACTGAATTATACATATAATTGTAATATGCACAGCAGTTTATAGTATATATACTGTAAATTCTATACTATCTAAGTATTTTCTACTATCTTAGTAGCAAGATAATATTATTGAAAATAATTTTTTATATTATTGGAAAGATACACTGTCAGTGATGTGACTAATATTGTGTTACTTTACATTAGTATAATACATACCGCCACTCTTACTTGGTCTGCTAAAGACGGTGTATATCAGCATCATACTGTTTCCGTTAATGATAATAGGGAAATTAGCAACAAAAATAATTATGTAATTGCAGAAAAATCAATTGAATCTAATTATAAAAAGTATCGTGCACGCCTGACCTAAAATTATGTTTGGTGAACAATTTAAGAAACCGTAAAGTTAACATATTTCAACAAAGCTGACATACCCAACAGCAAATGACGGACATCCGTGTTGTTTTCAGAATGTGGCATATGTGTGTTCAAGAAGAATAACTCACTGCACCCTTTACTGTTTACTGCAAATAGCGAAATATTGTAATGCGATCCAGTCTTGAGTCCACGTATTGAAAATTCTGAAATATCTGAACTCACATTCCTTACTAAGCTATTGTTCGTTACATCGTATATTTCCATTACAAAAGTTGGAGTCAGCCCTCCGTCAAATCCCTCGAGGCAAGAAACGTCTATACTCTGTGACGTCAAATTTGTTATAGAGCAGTTTAAACCATCGGGTTTACCTGTAAAAATAAGTTTTGGCCAATTTTTGTTATGGGTAATTATACACAAAACAACAAATATTTGGCCTTTGGTATCATTATGAGCATGAATAGCACTAAGAATATTATTAAGCTAAACGTAGGAAACCGTGATTTGGCTGTAGCATATGTAACCAGATATATAGCCTATACAGTGTTTAGAAGGTCACCCCCTGAAGCAGACTAAAACCAACAGATCCATCTGGGATAACTGATCAAGCTTTGCTCAAATTGAGCACCACATTTCGGAGGCAAATAACAGACACGTTAAATGGGAAGTTATTTAGTCAATACATTCTTCTATCTTCATGTAAGTGAATCGTCCAATTAAACAGCGGAGGAATTAAAAATAACATAGACCCAAGAAGAATAGTTAATGCTGCCCATAACTTTAAAAGCCTACAGAAACATGGTTCAGAGAACAAACAATAATAACTGCTGGTTTCCAATCAGTAGCACTGTTGACGTGATAATGGGCAGGGTACATTGGACGAATAGGAAACGATAAATACACGAAGACGATAATAGACTGGAAACACAGTGTAGACTAGAGGATAACCTCCAGCAAGATGGACAGGTGACATATTGTCTGAAATCAGGTGAAGTACAAGATGGAAACGTGGGCTTTGAGAAAGGTGTCTGTTCATAAGTGGGCTATGCCTAATATAACGACGACGACGACGATGTCGATGATCATGAATACATCTGCCATACGGCATACTGAAATACCACTGAAATTTATATGTGTTATTTAATGATCGTTGAATGAAGATTTTTACAATAAGTTTCTCGTTTACTGAGTCCTACCTATATTCAAATAGCATAGCATAATAAAACAGTTTCTAATGTGTGTAAATTGTACAATAAACAAAAACAACACAGAAATTTAGTGGATTTTGAAGAATTCTGAGGATATGTAGCTGGAGTTTTGACTGGATATATATACCGCTAACTAATTAATTGATTAAGCTCAATTTGCTTACTTCAGGGTGGATACATCATTTATATATAACATAGTTTACGTTACGTTTTTGAAAATAATTACTGTTTAATCACTTACTTTTTGTCAATATATAGGCTTATTTATAGAGACCATGTAAATATGTAACTTATAACTTTTTTCTTGCACAATTAAAATTATATTTCAAAATAAAAACGTTTTGAGAAATAATATAACCAATTCGTTTCTTATTTGAAACCATCTGTAGAAAATAGCATTCTGGTGTCAGTTCTTTATTATATATGTTAAAAATTTTCACTGTGACTGAGACTTAAGAAAAAATTAATAATTTGCTTCTTTCTTTAATTTAAATAGTCTGATCAGTAAAACAGTAGAAATAAATAGCAAAGTAGATACAATTGAATAAAAGTATTATGATATTGAACTATATATAACTAAATCATTGGTATTTCATGTGCTTTTGAACTAGATGACAAACTCCACATCAATCGTACTAATAAATACGTAAAAATATTGATCCTCTGGTAATGCCTTCTTGCGATGAACACAAAGGTAATAACTTTAAATTGTAAACTGCTTTCTTAAAATCAGTTATTTACAGTTAAATTATTTAGTATCATAAATCTGTTTAGAACATTTTTTTCCATAATGTTACTTGTTGACACAGAACTCGAATTTTGAGTGGCATAGACTATGCTTATTACTGTGAAGTGTACCTGATCTGGGTAACTGAAGTTTCAAATACGTTTAAATTTTTTGTTAAGAATATGAAGATAATTGTTTCCACTTCCATATTGTAGGCTCATAGAAGTCCAACTTCACTTTCATATCACTTGTTTCACGTCTACATATGTGCATTGCCCTCATCAAGAAATTTTCCAAAGTATAATTAATTGCAACCAAGGAAACGAATAGTTGATGAAATAGCTTCAAGTTATTCAACGGTTTTGAACTTAAAGAGCTCAAACAAATGTTCTCTGCTAATTTCATTTTATTCAGTCATGATGTTTTTTGCAATTATTATTGTTGATGAAATTAAATACATGTAACATTCTGCTCCATGAAAACCTACTCACACATGCGAAAAGAAGCTCTCTCTCTCTCTCTCTCTCTCTCTCTCTCTCTCTCTCTCTCTCTCTCTCTCTCTCTCTCTCTCTCTCTCTCTCTCTCTCTCTCTCTCTCTCTGTCTCTGTCTCTGTCTGTCTGTCTGTCTGTCTGTCTGTCTCTCTCTCTCTCTCTCTCTCTCTCTCTCTCTCTCTCTCTCTCTCTCTCTCTCTCTCTCTCTCTCTCTCTCTCTCTCTTCCCTTCATCTCTCTCTCTATCACACACACACACACACACAAGACAAAAAAGGATTTTGTGAGTTTCGAAGGTAGTAAATTAAAGATCTGGTTTATATTAGTACAATATTTCATTTTCTTGTGAAACTGAAAATTAAACAAAAATATATATTAAATAAAAATATGTTAAATATTCACTTAAGCTTATTTAGTTTGAGCTGAATCTCATTGGTTTGGTATTAGATTTTCATCGCCATACTACCTGCAGGTATTATTTGGAACTTGCATGTCACCTCTTGAGTCCCGACTTGATTTTTGCCCCAGCAGTGAAGAGTTCCGTAGTCGAACTCTGTCATTGGAGTATAGGTAACAGTGCTCTTTGTACGGTCGACAGTGAAGTGAGCTGGTGGTATTTCAATCAGCTCTTCATTATCAGCGAAAGTCCATGAAAACTGTACATCGTTAGGGTTTGCCTCCACCTCACATGTAACCTTCACCGCTTCCTGCCTGGCTACTCCAATTACTTTCTGTTGTGCTGCTTTACATACAGGCTTATCTGTGAAAACAAACATGATTACCAAATATAGTACAGTTTTGGTCATTTTTAACTGAATACGTCATCGATAAATCTAATGGTAAATTTATGTTTGTGTCTTTGAATTTAAGCTACTTACATACAGTAAAACTATACTACTGTAATTAGAAACCTATCTTCATGAATAATAATAATAATTATTATTATTTTTTTATTTACAATATTTTAAATCTTGAAAAATAAAGAAAAATTAACACACCAGAGTACAGTACACCAGTGTACTATATGCTGTACTATATGCTCTTTGCGATAGTAAAGACTATATTCAGATTTCATCCTATATTTAAGTACATAAAACATACAGTATATTTATCGTACTACTAGTATACACTGGATAAAGATAATGTGTAGAGTCGTCTTATAAACACAGTATAAGTTTATAGTTAATCTGAGACTTAGTTATTAGAGACTTAATTATCATTTGTGTTAAAAAATTTGGAACCAGACGCAAAAAATAGGAAAGTATAAGCAAACAGTTTGTGTAGGCTTCTTTGAAATTAATATAAGAATGTGTCAGTCTCTTTGAGTAAGCAAAAGTTTCTTTTTTGTTTATAATTAAGCAATTACTACCAGTAAGATAAATAGTATTACAATTTAATATTAAAAAAATAATACATAAATAATAATAAATAAATATATGACTATATAATAAATAAATGTAATATTACACATAAATAATATTGTAAAGTAATAATATTACTGGCAGTAAATAATTAATATTAATAACCAAAGTCGTTGCGATTTAATATTTTGTCAGTCCAGATGACATATCAATCTTCCTGTAATAATAATAATAATAATAATAAAGTAAGAATGACAAATCCATATAATAATAATGCGAAAAAACAATGTCATATAGGAATTTCAAATTTTTTATACAGCCTTTCTTAAACTGAAGAATCCAAGAAAAAAATAACTGGACTGTATTGTAACGTTAAGTTGTATACAGTTTCCAGTTAAACTAAATGCTATACATGCTAGTTGAATAACACTGCCAGGGGTTACTAATCTCTATTTGCCTGTCTAATTCACTTTTCTTCAGTCTTTCACGCCTATAATTTTAAGACGCCTCAAAAATGTTGACCGCCTTCTTTTAGAGTCAATTTCATATTTTTTGACCACCATTCTTTTATATGCTTACACCAATGTAATACTTTTGTCTCTATTGTTTATACTATTTCTTTTGCCTAAACAACATCCGCCTCAACTACTTTATTTCTTATTTTAAAGAATCTTAAAGCCACAGTTCTTCTTCCTTTATATGTCCAAGTAATTTTTATTTTTAATTTCTAACACTAATAAATGTATAGTAAGATGTTTCACTATTTTTCCCAAAAATGTTTTTAAAAGTTTTTTTGACACATCTGACTGTAGATAAGAGGTTGGAGTCAGGAGATGGGAGTTCTACCTCAATTAATCCTCTGATTAATTTGAACACGACTGTCTAGTTTCGGCGATACACAAGTTGCCAAAAAAGGGAAATCCGGAATGGTTTTAGACAGCTCCATCTTCTACCTCAAGGTCTATATGTTCTGTAACTACATCCCTATATACGTGTATTTAGACATGAAATTATAGAATTATATCGTCAAAATGGGACTTGAACTGAAAAGTAATTGAGCTTTTAACAATTCTGCATACCTGCAATTAATTATATACATGTGTGTGTGTGTGTGTGTGTGTGTGTGTGTGTGTGTGTGTGAATCACGTGTTACAGTATGCTGCTGGAGATACAAGTAGTTTGAATGACTTACAGAGTACGTGAAGGTATACAGCATTACTGTGTCCGTCGCCTTCACTGTTGCTAGCCACACAAGAGTACGTGCCAGACTTACTCCGTGTAACTCTCTGCAGCACCAAGCTTTGGTTGTTCACCAGCACACCACTAGACACGTTGTTCGTCAGTACGTGGTCCTGCGCATATTACCCCATTGCATTACACATTTTGTAACTTCTTGTGCAGGATATTTACAATAACTATTAATCTTTGTTACATGCAACAGAATTTACTTACATTGTGGATCCAACTGATGTTAGTCACCCATGGGTTGGATTTTATGTTGCATTCAAAGTACACATCCATTCCTTCGCTGATGTAACTTGTATTGGGTATGCTTCCCACAAGCAGTGACACTGTAGGTATATCTAGATTAAACAATGAATGAATATAGGTTACAATAACGGGCATTAATTGACAATAATTGACTACTTTTCTATAACACTCATACGTACTACACATTTGAAGTTCAGGAACAACCGTATTTTAATGTCCAAGAAAATTCTGCAAGGGACAAATTAGTCATATAACTAACAAATTATAGTTACATAACCTAAAATCTCAACAATAATTGTATAACTTGAAGTTACAAAGTCCGTTAGTA
Organism: Magicicada septendecula; assembly: GCA_034769895.1. Taxonomy (NCBI): domain Eukaryota; kingdom Metazoa; phylum Arthropoda; class Insecta; order Hemiptera; family Cicadidae; genus Magicicada; species Magicicada septendecula. The sequence goes on from CM068367.1 coordinate 953,605,796, forward strand.
AAGGTTCAAGATTAATAATAATTCATGCTGACGGAGAGTAAGGTTTCGTTCCAAATGCCCTACAAATATGGCAGTTCAAAAAATCGCAAACAAGAAAGCAATCAGATGATTACCATGACGATATGGAGTTTTGTAACTACTCGAAATAGGAAGAAGAAAAATTACTGCCGAATATTCCATCAAATAGCGTCGTCGTATTTGATAATTTGACTTCTTGTCGCTACCACAACAAAGAAGACAAGACAAAAATGCCAACTAGTGCGACGCTGAAAAAAAAAATATTCAGGACTGGTTAACACTACAAAAAAAAATTGATTTTCCTCTGATATGACGAAACCAAACTTCTTATATTAGTCAGACCAGTTCCTGTTAACAAGAAGTACACTGTGGATAAACTGTTTCTGAATGCCTGACACACAGTGATGAGCTACCACCGTACTATGCAGACCTTAATCCAATTACGCTAGTGTGTGGAGACATCAAGTGCGAGTAGGTGAGTGTTTATCGCGTTCAATGGAAGAGAAAAAACAGCTGTGCCTGAAACTTTTTTCTGAATATTCAGTGACAAAGTTTAGAAAATTCTGTGGGCAAGTAGGCCTATATATAAAATTGACGAAGATTACTGGAAGAAGGATGTTGTTATTGAGGAAACCGTAGACAGTTTAATCATTTCACTCAACTCTCAGTCATCAAACTCAGACTGTATAAACTCAGACCATAACGGGTCAGATGACAGTGAAGAAGAGTGTTTCGGAATCAAAATGGTAGATTAAAAATTTCTGTCTTTCTGACAATACTTTTTTCAGACTTTCTAGTTCAACAAACGTGTGTAATGTTTGTGTGAAACAAATTATACTAATGAAGATGTGACATTGAAGTAACTGAACTGAATTAGTAATATAGTTACTGATAAATAATAATTGTTGTTGTGTCTTCGCACTAATAGTGTAAGAATAGTGTTATGTAGTGTAGCATTGTTGTTTAGTGACAAAATAAAACAATAATCTCTAATAGTTATAGGTTTTCGACCAGTAATTATATTGACGTGTCTGTAATGGAGTGACCAGGGTGTTCTCTTATTTTCGCCATATATGGGTAAGTAATTTTCTCTAAATTCTATATTTTTAATACCTTTGTATGTTTTTAGATATTACTTGAACTAAATGTTTTATAAACACAGTTATTTAACTCTTAAAACATAGAGTATTTAGGGTTAGTAATTTATGTTATTCTTAAAGGAATAAATTTTATTCTCACTATAAATTAAAATCACTATACAAATAACGGTTTGAACACATTAGGATTATTATTCTGTACTTACGATATATGTTAAGTTTCCAGCCATCCTCAATTGAGCTATCCGGTATCAGAGGAACACCTGCTCGACAGCTAAGAATTTTACCAGCGTCTTCTGTCGTCGGAACGAACTTGAGAATGCTCACTGTCAAGTTACCGTCATTTGTGGTCTTCAAGAAAAATACCTTATATTAATATGCACATATAAATACTAATACGTATACATCAAATTGTTTACGTACAGAGACAAAAACCATTTCAGGCATAAATTTATGCGTACCCATTCCTTAGTATTACGTAAGGGTATGCTACCTTTCCACCAGGTGATGACAGGAGGCGGACGGGCGCCAGCTGCTTCGCACCACATCTCGTAAGGTTCATCTGAAGAAAGGGCTTCGTTACTACCTCGTAGTTTGATCCACAGCGGTTTTACTGAAAAATTATTATTACTTTTCAATACATAGTCAGACCATTGAGACTACATGTTAAAATATTGTTACGAAGACCGCATTAATCGTGACTTTAAGACAGTGTAATAAATTATTGAACGCCAGAGGAAGCGATACAATTTTTGTTTTGTATTTCTATGAAACAACAGTTCGTATTACAATAACTTTCCTTGACATACAGTTAACTAATACACTCTATATCCAGCCAATAATAAAAGTCACCAAGTTAACTGACTTACAAGATTTTGGTATAGATGTCGCATGTGACTTCCTGTGGAGATGAAAATCTGTATTGTGTTCACATGTACAATGATTCTCCAGATATTATAATTATTTAAGGACTGTAATACTTTCTGTAAACTGCGGATAAGGGTCAGGTCGCTTTGAGCGAAGATCCGTAAGCATAATCATCTTAATAGAAGCTAGACTCGCTGTCGGACAAAGCAGATCCATTGGGGATGTGGGTTTTTCATATTTTGTAAAGACGATGTATAACTGAGGCCTAATGGCTGAAATGTGTAGAACACCATCGTTTATGTGGAATGGTGCCGAGAGATTCGACGAATACAACAGTATCGTAATATTCAGTCCCACAATGTACCAGACTACGTGGCTGAGGCTGCCCTATGTTGTTTTTATATAATCAGCAAAGACATTTGGGGAGTTCAATGTTGACCAGATGATTTTAGATAGAACTGTATAATAATCAGACAGTGCCAAAAATTTCAAACTTCATTAGGCTCTTCAGACTGTTCTCGACGAAAACGTCGATTGTATTAAAATGTAACATTAATGTAATATAACATATAAAAACATTATAATATACTGTAATGTCGCATCTACTTGCTGACAGGGCAAATACATGACGAGCTTCACGCATGTCATTTATGTGAGTCGGCGCAATACACAGCAATGTCGATTATTTATTAAGAATAAAAAGCAGATAGTTTACACTATTAATGTTAAATACTCCCAAAGTTTGATACAATACATTTTTTGTCTTTAGAAAATACTGTCTATTACTGTAACAATTCAATTATCGCTCATAGATAAAGCATAATTTATCTCTATAAACTATAAATGGCATTACTAGTAAATTACCTCAAGTGCACAGACATTATATTTATACACTATTTGTTAATGTAATTTCAGTAAAAATATTAAAGTAAATCCAAAATACTCTATAAGATAGCTTTTAAACCATCGATTAGCTATCGATATATCGATTAACTTGATGTACAGTATATGTATACGCATATGTATATCTGTATGCTAACTAATGTGTGGTATACAGTAGATCATCCGTATTTTAAATATAAAATTCATAAATACTACTAGATAAAACATATCAATATATTAATATAAAAGAAACAAATTAATGAAAAATATTTTACGGACAAAAATTATATCACCTTCAAAAGGTAAATTATAAATTTTAACGAATAAGAGAAAGATAAGAGTAGATTTACTACTATAATTCAAACGACACACAAAAATTAAATGGTTTGATAAGTCTAAATAAACGGAAAATAGGTAAACAACGCTGTTGTGTTTTAGTTAAACCACGTGTATCGATTCGTGTGCGTGTAAAAACATCTACGCTTATCTGAACGTTTAAGTACCAATTAATAAAATGTTATATTTGAAAATTAACAGTGACAATAAGGAAAATCTAAACACCGGAAGGTTACTTTCCAAGACATCTGTGACAAAGATTCAGCACAGAAGTTTATTCATGAAATACAAGCATTACTTGAACACAACTAAATACGACCAAACACAACCGTTTACAAAATATTTATATCATAATGTAAAATTTTAACTATTTATTGATGTCTTGTTATACAATGAGTAAACATTTTTCAGAACTAATTGTATGAAACATTTGCTAGTTTTTCATAGGAACTTCAAGCTAGCTTTATTTCAGTTACACATTATTATCTTGTTTTATGAAACAGTCAGTTCTGTGAGTCAGTTTATTAACCATAAAATTAATAACTTTAGAAACTATGTCATTTTTTGACCAATTTATTTAAGATACTTATTTTGGCTTCTCATAGACTTAAGTAACGTGAATGGGGAATGTAATTTGAAGAGTCATATAATATGAATATTAATATGAAATAGTAATATTAAACGTCAATATCTACATGTCAGTGTACATTCATGTTACACAAGCTTCAGAAAGAATATTACTTTCCGCCTTAATGTAGCAACAGTCAATAAAGTGTCACACTTATACCAATTCTAAAAACGCCAGCATATGTTTAGAAGTAACGCTACTGTACGCTAGTGCAAGGTATATGCGCTGGGGTACCACAAACACAAAGTTTATATTTATTGGCTTACTTGGTGTTCTGTTTTTCTTTTCTTGAATTAAAAAAACAACAAGCATTGAAACTAGAGTGTTGGAGGGGAAGTTCAGTGACAGATAGTGGGAAAGAAATGAGATAGCGAGAGAGAAAGGATATGAGTGAAAAAATGAAAATACACTGGGAGCGCTTAGGTTCAGTAATCAGCTAGATGGAAATATTTTCAGGCCGCCGCTAAACCACATCATAGTGTCACGCACCCGTAACAGTACTCTTTGCAAAGTGGAACTACAGAAGTAATTAAGACAGTATTCACAGACGTCAGCCAGTAGCAAATTGAATTAGTTTCTATTGAATATTTCGTAAAAATTCAGATTAAAAACAAGTATTAGGTGGACATTTTTTAAGCAAACTTTTTGTAATTTTAATAATATAAATTATAAATATGAGGCTGTTTAGATTGGTGATGTATTCTCATTCATTTATTAAAGTGGTTATCATTTGAACTTAAATATTCTTTATAACTATAACAGAAGTGCACTGGTCAAAGTACACAATAGTTATCTATATTTATTTATTAAAATCACTAAGTCGTAGCTACTAAAACATACTAAATTAAAGTCATATCACACAGACAACAGCGTCCGCAATATAGTAACTACACAAAGCCATAATATACACATTGCCGTCAACACAAATGCACTCGCCTGTAGTAAGCGTCATGCTTTGTGTAGCTGCTAGTTCTGTTTCTAAAACACAATAGAACCGAGAACTTCCAACGCGTTGTTTCTATCTTTTCGTTGTATAATTGATTCCACACATCCGATCTTCTTCGAACCACGTGAACATACCTATTCTTCGGTGTTGTATAATGGGACAAACAACTTACTTTAAACACAATTCACTCGGCTGCACCGCAGAAAGCAGGAAAAATCATTATTCTTTCTGCTATATATTTTTCTCTCTGTTACGTTTTACTGCCCCTTTTCGCGTTCGCGTTTTTGTTACGCAACCGCTCACTAAGCTTCTATATTCCCAATTGGTAACTTCTTTTTCTAATACAAATAGCACAGTGTAGTTTATGTTTGACCCAGATATCTCTCTATCTCCGTTGTCAGAGAAAACGTTCTTCAGAACTGCCCTTCCTTCATTTATAGCCTGTCATCTTATTATAATAACTCTTCATGTGTCAAGCTTTTAACTTCCAATCAATACATTCTTTCTTCTTGCTGTGTTTAACTGCAGTCAATTTTCCCTCGATCTTACTATGACAACCACTGGGCCTCCCTTTATAAACGTTCATGACGCTGGGGTGCAAAATGGTAGGGTTTTTAGTTCGGTGATATTTCGTTAATGGGATCCTCGGTTTTTTTAAAATAATTATTACAATGTTGCTTACAAATTTAGACCATAATGTAAAATACACACTTTTACACATCGACTGAAACTATTTTATTAGAAGTAAAACGTACGTTAATTTAAGAAATAATTCAAGATTTAACGTTAGAAGCCTTAACGGGAGATCCTGTTTACATTTTGCTTAGGGTATCAGTGAATCAACTACTATATTTTTAATTTCTCTTCTTTGGAATATAGTGTTACCGTTTTCATTTCGCCACCATCTCTCCCACTAAAGGTTTAATCTCTTTGTATATGACACCTACTTACTCAACTTTCGATACTTGTATGTAGAAATAAATTGAGTACATTTATGATACAATTCTGTCAACCCATCTGTGTGGAGAGTTTTCTTTGGCAGTCTTCAAAATCTGCTACAAATCTACCATAAGCTTTTGTCAACCACAGCTTTTCTCAGCACTCTTCAAGACCCCCATTGCCTGTCTATATGATACAAGAGCACTACTTATATTATATACTTATTACAACTGACATAACTACAACAGACATCGATGTTTATTTAATAAATCCATGAAGAATCAAATTTCAAATGTCTTTCAGTATTCTGATATGAGAAAACTGTGTTTTATTATGCCTCCAGATTATCTATTCATTCGCCCCACTCTGTTCCATAGTGTACTAGCACCCTACTTGTAGATGGCCATGTTTCCCTATAAATGGCACTTGTGGTTTTTTGTGGTTTTATTATCAACTGTATGGACTGTTTGGGGTGCTGTCGCCCTTCAACCACATAGCGTGTAACGCATTGGGTTGTTTTTTCTCTATGCATAACACATCCTCGTATGTAAGATAAGGATAATTAGGTAATGAGGTAAGATAATCTCGTTGTTTTAGACTGCGACTTCAATTTTTCAAACTGGATCACGTGAACTAAAAAATTTATCTTCTCTTGTGGTGTTCATTTCTTCAAGTTTGCAATCTTCAACTATCAAACATGTTGGACACCTTACCATAGTTCCATTTCTACCGAATGTAATTGGTACTACTATTTTCGTAACACCCCTACGGAGAACCTTTTAAAAAATCGAGATAGAGAGTTTTTCTTTTTTTACTAAATTTTGGCGTTTTAAACAAATTCTTGACATAGCTTCAAATTTTTTGGTCAAGTTATTCAGTAAGTGTTAGTTGAAGAATCTTGTAAATCTGTTTTAAGTAGAATAAATTTGGCACCAAGAGAAGGTAAATATTCAACTCATATAATCTTATTTTAGGTGTTATTTTATTTTTGTAAGGGAATTTTAAACCCTAAAGTTTTATTATGGCTCTTAAGACATAAGTCGTAGTTCTTGTAACCTAATCTACTCTAACCCATTCATCTAAAAAAGTACTTTGTGTATTTGTTTTACTTGATTATCTCATCCAGACAAGACAACCATCATCATGTAACTTGTGTCATCAAGAAGGTGTGTACTACCTTTCGTGATGACAACTGTTATCCAAGTCCTCCAGACTGCAGCAACAGATCATTTTGCATCACATGGATCATTACCTTACTTTTCTGCCAGTTACATTGACCTAAACAGTCATGAAATTTAAAAACTGAATAAATATATAAATTAAAATGTGGAAATTTAAACAAAGAGGAAGGTGATGTTACAAGATCTTGGAAGTTAAGTTCTTTGCTACAAAAATATTTAGGAGGCTGCTTCAGTTTTCTGTATTTCCTATTGTCACAGACTGTTTTGAATCACAGGTTGTTTATATCAATTACAATGTATTCTTATGCAGAAGTAATATTTCAAGTACTTATTCCTAATAATACACACTTTACGCTACTACTATACCTTTTATGTTTTCCTGTTGTACATTTCTAAACAAAGTCATAACAATGATAATTTCTTATATAATTAAACACTGAAAACAATTAAATAATTCGCAATTATAATTATTAATTAGCAATCAATCAGTTATTTTTACTGTAAAGAAAATATTAATGCATTGGTGTAAACTCATTCCTTATTCCTATAGGCCTAATAGTTAAGATTATGATTAAGAAGGCAGTTGTATAGGCCTACCTGTGTAATTTTATGTACATATGTATGCTTCACACAAACACCAAAGTTTCAGATACATAACTACAGTTGGTTTGGTCGTATTTAAAATTTGAATGTTATTACTGCATTTTAAATTCTTTAAGAATTGCTTAACCATATGGGAAAAATGTTCCTGTCAAACACCTTAGAAGTAGCCTACTATTATTTTGTTTTAGACCACAAATGAAAACAGAGTAGTACTGTAAACGAAGCATTCCACAATTTCACCAGTTAGATTAATAATTTACATATGAAAACTATTGTGTATTAATGACACTAGTAGTTGTTTTTGGAAGACCAGTTTTAGTTGACAGTGATAAACTTTTTTGAATACGATAGCCGATACAAGTAACAGTTACTCATTAACATGGTACACATACTCCAGTGCAAATATAATTTTTATTGATTTGTATTGAGCAAATATAATTTATTGTACATCCTGTTAAATAGACTATCAACATCGACTATTTTGTACTATTTAACAGAATGTACAAAATACCCCTCAACAAACAAGAAACAGACAAAGAAAGAAATATAATATATCAAATTGTTTGTGAAAATGGATATAATAAACACACTGTAAACAAAATAGAAATTAAAATAAAATATAAAATAAGAACTGAACAATTAAGAATTAATCAAAATGAACAAAACAAAAATAATAACAACAATAAAAAATGGGCCACATTCACATACATAAATAATAAAATGATAAAGCTAACAAAACTATTTAAGAACACAGACAATAAAATAGCATACAAAACTAACAAAAATAATCTACAAAAACTAAATAACCCACACAACAAAGATAATACAGCAACCAATGGTATATTCAAAATTGAATGCCAAGATTGTAATAAATGTTACATAGGACAAACAAAAAAACAACTGAAAAAACGTTATTTTGAACACCTAAACGCATACAAAAAACCAGAAATATACAAATCTAATTTGGCCACACATGCAATAAACACTGGACATGAATTCCCAAACATGACCAACATGACACTAATAAAATACATACCACACAAAGGCACCATAATGAACATTTGGGAAAATTTACAAATATACAAACATAAAACACAAAACAAACTGATACCTGAACAAATACAAATCAATACAAAACATGACACAATTTTCAAAGCACTCAACATCGAAAATACACAAAATACTAATACATACACCACAATTACACACAATAAAACCAATTTAAAGTACCAGAAGCCAACAAGAAGCCACAATAACAACCAACCCGCACATATGTACTTCACCGGACACAAAATCCGGAAGGCTGAGGATGGGTACAAAATGGTACCCGAAACATGTACCTAATAAGGAAAGAAACATCTTGAGGTAAATTCAATATAAAAATTAAATATAATATGTACATCGAGAAACGGACTGTAGCAAAAAGTGTTTGAAAATAAAATATATATATATATATATAGCTATATATAGTTGCTTAAGTTACAGTGATATGTGCTCTGTAAATCCGAGGAACAAAGAGCGACTATATTATGACACATTCTGTACTGTAGTGTGTAAGTGTTCTGGAATGGAATGTAGTGTCGTTTAAAAAATATATTAAATTGAATATTTATGTGTTGTTGCATTAGTAAATAAAATTATTTACTGGATGCTGAGTATTAGATGCCCATTCAAATTAGATATAAAGGGTTGTTAATACTGACTGCTCTGTAAATAGTTAATAGTCAGTCTTCAATAAATCAAGTGTTATTATTAGATGTTTCATAACGTTTTATCGCCAACAATAAACTGTATAGTTACTAGTGCCATAACTGGGGCTACTTACAGTTAACGTCGATTGAGATGGCAGTAGTGATTGGAGAGACGTTGTTATTATTGGAAGCCTGGCATGTAAATGCGGTGAACAAGTGCCTCCTCTCCAACCGCTCTAAATGTAATGTGTTCACTACCCGATGTGGCGAAACCGCTTCAAACGTATCGTCTAATAGAGTGTTCTCTTGCCACCACGTCACTCGGGGTAGCGGTCTCCCTAGTACAGCACACATAATTGTTTACTGAATGTAGTATATTTATAGCTGCCAGAACCATGCTGGTGATTACTCTACGTGTGTAATAACATAATTGACTGATCTATCTAATTAATTGCTAGTAAACTTATCAAGTTTATGCATTAAATAGTGGACGCTTACAAAGCAGTTAAGCTTTTATACAAAGGTCAACATTTTCACGAAAGAAAAATATATATATTACAGATATTGTTGTACATTATTAATAATGAGTAACTAAGTCTATTACAAGTTTATTTAAGAAAGTTGTGTTAGTGGTTATAATCACAAACAGAATTATCACTGTTGCACACCACTATAGAAAAAATATTCCGATTAGCGCTTTCAAGCTTCTCAACTCATCGTCAGATCGGAAATAACCTGACGATTTCCGATCGTCCGGTTATTTCCGATATGACGATAAGCTGAGAAGCTTGAATGCGCTAATCGGAATATTTTTTCTCTAGTGGTGTGCAACAGTGATAATTCTGTTTGTAAATCTATTACGTTAATCTATTACTTTACAATACTATTCTCAAAATGAACAATTTACCTTTATTGCTATTTCGAATGTTAAGGAGAGATAAAATGGAATTTGAGTTTACATAGAACAGTTCACCATTCACTCTCCGCACTCTGGTTTATAGTGTACTAGCAACCTGCTTGTAGATGGTCATGTTTTCCCTATAAGTGGCACTCGTGGTTCTTTATTGTTGGGGTACTGTCGCCCTTTAACCACATAACGCGTAACGCATTGGGTTGTTTTTCTCTTTGCATAACACATCCTCACATTTCAGATAAGGAAAATTAGGAAATGGGGTAGGCCTACCTATTACGTATGCTCACCTCGGTCGCAGCTAACCGAATTTTTCGAAAATACAGCGTAAATGACCTCCGTCTGTCAAAAGTGATGTACTCTATCGGAGTGACCTTCCGCTACTTTCCAAAGCCGTAGAATAGATCTCTCACAGTACCCGTTACAAACGCTTCAAACACTTTAGGATCCTCCAATTCACCATTCGAATTTACTTATGTTTTTTAAAATTATCCTTTTCACGTACTGAACTTTGCCTAGGGATAGTGATGCGCAATGACGAATCTCCACTGATTTCAGCTTTCTTGTCTTCATCCCAAATCGATAACAAGGGTCCAACACATAGCGTAGCTAGAATTCAATCAGCCCTAAGCGCGTTGAAATATTCAGGACCATGTGATTCGTTGAGCACTGCTAGCGCATTGTACGGACTGGCAGCGATTCATAGTCCGTTACATCAGACAGAAACCACTTGGCTACGATATTTTCCGACAACTATTAAATACTGGGTTACTAATTAAATACTGATCGAGTTGGCAGTAAGTTATAAAACATTTAAGGCCATCACATATTTAAGATGCAATTCTGAATAAAGGAATTTGAAGTTACAGTAAAAATGTACGTAAATAGCATATTTCGTCACATCAAATGATAACGATAAAAATAAAGCAGGTGAAAGGTGTAAATTTGCAAACAACGGTAAATGTAATTTGAGCTCTTAACATAAGTACCAGACACTTTGGGCTGCTACCTAGCCTTCAATAAAACATGGTTATCTCGCGATTACCTATAAATACTTTCTCAGCCCATGGCAGAGATATGTAGACCTAGAGACATGTAGCGATATCAAAATTGCGCTCCGGCTCTTACTTTGTGACCTGTGAAAATCTTTTATAGTTTTATATTATTTAGAAAGGCTGAATCATTTTCAACGTTGAAAACGTGACTGAATCATGTTACATGTAACTTATATAATATTTAACCATTATAAATGTATCTGCAGAAGAATGAGTTTTAAAAATGTTCTGAATATGTTCCTACTAGTATCTCTGAGCATACCGCTTATTCTTAGTAAGAATCTACGCTGACAAAAAAAATTGAATTATAAAATATTTTCTAAATTAAAAAAATGTAAATAAGAAATGTAAATTTAAAACAGCAATAATTATTTTATGTTTTTTAATTAATTAAATAACATAGTAGGCATAAACTTTTGTTATACTAACTGACGGAAAGGATTAGATTCCGTTTGTTTTCATTCACCACACTCAAACTGTAACCAATAAAAGGCGTCGTTCATTTCCTTTAAGCTATTGTCGTGAAGACTTTAGTGTGTTTACTAGACACGTTTTTAACATATTAACACCCTGTGTGAACTGCACACAATTCGTACGATCGAGTATAGCTAACTTACAAATGCTGAGGAGGGGATCTTATTAAATAACTTCAACTTCTTTACATTGAGCTACATTATGTTTGATCATTAGAAGAAAATGTGTTACACTGGACGTTATGGAAGAAGGTAAATTATGTCCTTTTTTACAGTTATATATAATTATTTTATTTGTTTAATTACTATGTAATTAAAATTTTCTGTGTATTTTGATAGATGTGTATTGAATGTATGCGTTTTTGTATGCGTACGCATGAACACGCTACTTACCTCCAAACGAAACGCAGGTAATATTGACAGATGAACCTTCGTTGTAAGGTCCAAGTACATAATGGACCTGTTCTCCTTTGTCGTCCAGAATGACGAGTCTCTCTGGCGGTACTTGAAAAAACGACATAAGCTATTAGAAATCGTTGCGAGTAAGTACAGTGTTTTGTAAAACTCTTAGTTTTAAGCGGCATAAATGTACAAAATTTGGTAGGGTAAATAAAATATTTGTAAGGTTGTGTTACAAATTAACTAATGTATCTTAAGAGCATCTAAAAGAAACTCATAGTTTAGTAGAAGCTATAACACCTAACGTTTCTTCTTCTAGCAGGTCATATTATACTGGTGTAAACGACAAAACTGAACTTCTTAATGCCATCTTGCTACAAAACTGTAAAAATTTAAGTTACCTAAAAATTAGGAAATTTTTCAAATATATAATTAAATTACCATAATTATATATGTTTTATACTATGAACTAATTCTACAACCTTGAAAGTTAGAGTTGACCTGTTGAAACTACAATGAGTTCATGTTCAGTTCACGCCAGACGATTGTGTTTGATAATTGATATTACTTTACGTAAATAACTCATTAAAGAAATCGGTTACTTACATATAACAGTTACGTTGACTATATAATACCGCGTCGGCGATTTCTTAAAGTCGACTCTACACCTGTAGACTCCAGCATCAGACGCGATCACGTTTTCCAGAATCAGCTTGGCCGGAGAGTCTGAATAACGAAACAGCGCTCTGCCACCCATCGTTATATTCTCGCACCAATGTATGCCGTGTTCCACAGATTTTCCTCTTGCGTCGAAACTGCAATACAGTTTGAAAGCTTAATAGCTTATTCAAAGAGACAATAAGTGTGATTTAGTACGGTGTGTTGTTTGTAAAGTAAGTGTACAAGCTGTACTGGCTGTTAATGTGTGTCAGCTGGCTTTATTACACAACCGCTTGGCGTACGCCTGTATAATAACATAAACTTTAGCCAGACTCTGCTCCGCTTTATAAGCTGGCTCTGATTATCCACTACACATGAACAAAAGTGTAATAATTCTACAGACAAAAAAAATGTAGATAGAAGTAAAGACGTCATCGCGGTCTACGATTTTATTCTAATTTAAATGAATAATTTTTCAGTAGAATTAATGTTACTCATTTTATAAGAACTGACAAATGAAAACGGTCACGGTCCGTGGCAATTTTTTAACAGATTTTTGATCGGATCGTTACTATAACGAATAGACATAAAAATGGGAACCAATATTTTGTGAATACTCTGGTATTTTTTGTTGCAAACGACCAATTTGAATTCGAGCAAAAACGACTGTCAGATGATGGCAACTGCATAATCAAAACTCACGAGTAATTAAAATTATAAATACACACTCACGCAATATGCATACATGTGTGTGTGTGTGTGTGTGTGTGTGTGTGTGTGTGTGTGTGTGTGTGTGTGTGTGTGTGTGTGTGTGTGTGTGTGTGTGTGTGTGTGTGTGTGTGTGTGTGTGTGTGTGTAACAAGTATCCTACTTGCAACTTCACGCTTTAATATCGTCGGGTTTCAAGCTCACAGTTCTATCTTCACGTCAAAATACTTTTTTATATGAAGTATTAAAATATAAAAATTTACAAACAATGCAAGGGCTAATAACACACAAAACAAAAAGCAAATCCTCTGAATAAAAGTGCTCAGATAAAATATTGTAAATACGTTATAACACGGAGATGAAAGTATTTTCATGTATAAGACAAAATAATTGAATAAAACATAAGTGCAATAAGGACATCTGAGAATCTACCGCATGCATTTTCGCATCTGCGACATGGAGATCATAAAATAGCCGCGCCTACAATGAAGCAAATACGACTTTCACTGACACTAGTGAATGTACCGAAATATATAGGGGGAAAATGTATTTAAATTGCAATGTAGTGAAATGCCTTAACCGACCTCTGTATAGTGTCTAGTCTAGTCTAGTGCGTGCGCGCGCGCGTGCGCGCGCGTGTGCGTGTGTGTGTGTGTGTGTGTGTGGAATGTAGAATTAGCCAAAATTTTATTTATAAATGAAGACATGTTTCATGTTTTGGGAAGCAGTTTTTAATTTCTTCGTCGAATTTAAACATCCTGAGGTATACGTTCTATACATACCATGATGTGGCAACAAAATTGAGAAATACTTTGTTCGAGAATATTTTATTTCTTTCCATATATATGCTACCACATTCCCAAAGCTGAGAGCTGTAAGTATTACCGGTTTCAATAAATCTTTGTAGATTAGTAACTTTGTAGATTATCAACTTCTGTGTTGATATTGACTTCCACAACGTTGCTGATATTGATTAATGTATCAACCTTAGCGCTCATATCATAACTTATTCTTATAGTAAAAATGAGATAATAAAGTTCATTTTTGCATTTCGGCAGGTATATACACAGTTCAATTTAAGGAAAATGAACGAAATGGACAAGATGAACAACTGTACAGTCTATTTTGCAGTATGGCATTATCAGATGGAAAGGGTCTTTTGATGAATTGTATTTAATCAACATATAGGAAAGTTACAGAGCATTCATGTTTGCTCACCAGCACCTTTAATAAGTTGTCATGTACACATTGATTGGTCGCCTATATTGGTTATATAGACACTTAGCTACAAATACTGATTATTGCTTTTCCCAGAATTACAGAGATTTATAAAGTTTTCGCCCTAGTTAACTGTTTTTATCGGCCTAGGTTTGCTGACATTGTGATCTGAATTTGATTAGACTCACTGCAGGGAATATTATTTGCATCGCGGATTTGATCTTGAACTTCAATACAGGTTTCCTTTTTGTAGTTTTCTGCGAATGGAGCAGCGTGCACATGAGTGGTGCCGATATTCTAGTTGTACTGTTCAAACAGTAGCTACCACTGCCACGGTAATTCTTATACCTGTTTACTTCTGCAACTATCCGAAGAAATCCATAAACTATCGTGTAGCATTCGAGCAGCAATATTTGACTATACGTTATATATATATATATATATATATATATATATATATACACTTGTATATATTCACATGACGTTGTAGGTCCATATGGAGATCCAGCCAGTAACGACAGCAGTGAAAGAGTAATTAATCTATGTAAACAATACTAGGTACTTAAAAATTAACAATACCTTCTTCGCACACAAACGCATCAGTACACTTTGACAAGACCGTCGCTGAATCAAAAGTCCATAATTGATTTGATTGTCACAAGACAGGTGACGAAAGACATAGCGAAAGATGCTGTAGTTAAGAGGGGGGCTAACTGTGGCTCTGACCATATCTTTATGCGTACAGAAATTACATATCCTTTCATGGGAAACCAGAATCCCCAAGCTAACAACAATGAAAATAACGTATAATTATATCCTCAATATAATAAAAATTTAACACGATGAAACAGTTAGAAATCAATATGAATCCAGACTAAATCAACAGATGCAGTTAAGACAAGTACAAAACGATATAGAAGAAGAGCATAATAGGATAATAACGGCTTTACATCAAGCGGCAAAGGAACCATTTGATCTTAAAATAAAAAAGAAGAACAACCCACTGTGGATGATTCAGGAAATACACGAAAAAATTAAAGAAAAAAATGATCTCTACAATAGGTGGTTAGCTAACAATACACAAGAAAATCGAAATAAGTACAAAATTAAACTTATTCTCCCTTCTGTTTCCAATTCTAATTCGTTCTTCATTAGTTTACAGAATAACCTAGAGGTAAAATAAGGGAAAGGGAAAATGAAATGTGGGAAAGAAAATGTATAGAAATAGAAAGCAGATTGGGTGGTTCACAGTCGATGGAAGTATGGCGATGTTTGAAGTCAATGAAAACTAACAGGACTGAACGAAACTTTAACCGAATAGCGACGGAAGAATGGACAGAACACTACCAGAAATTATTTACTGGAAACAGAAATGAAAATAACATAACAACACAGGACGTGGACAGACTTACGCAAAACATAAACATTGAAATTACAGAGGACAAGGTTACAGAAAAGATTGGATCCATGAAGAACGGTAGGGCCCTGGAGAGATAATGACGGAGATGGTAAAATGTGTCGGAAAATTACTTATATAACACCTCACAGGGTTAATGAGTGCATGTATAGGACTATGCCAAGTGCCAAATGAGGGAAAATTTCATATATCTCAGCAATTTATAAAAAGGAAAAAAAAACGATCCAGCCAACTACAGGGGACTTAGTGTTAACGGTACGCTTAGTAGGTTATTCTGTAAACTAATGAAGAACGAATTAGAATTGGAAACAGAAGGGAGAATAAGTGAGGACCAGAGTGGGTTTACAGCAGGAAGATCATGTGTGGATAATTTATTCAACTTACAGAAAAAAGGAATAGTCGAAACGAAGAAACACACATAGCATTTGTTGATTTGGAGAAAGCTTATGACTCCGTCCCCCGAGTCAAGCTGTTGCAGACGCTAAGTCCTACGGAGGTTACACCCCCTATTGTCAACATAATCAAGGAGCTTTATAAAGATAACAAGGCTTATGCGAGTAGGTAATAAACTATCAGAGGTGATCTATCACACCAAGCGCTTAAGACAGGCCTGTAGTTTGTCGCCATTATTATTCAGTTTATACTTAGAAGTCACGCTCCAACAAAGAAGAAGAAGCTGCGGTGGAATGGGTATCGCTATCGGAGAAAGAAGACTGCTTATTTAATATCCAGTTTTCTGATGACCAAGCAGTAATAGCACAAGATTCTTATGACCTGGAATTTATGCTCACCCGACTATACAAGGCATATGAAACGTGGGGAATGAATGTTAATGTAAATAAGACAGAATATTTAGTCGTTAATTCCGATGCCAGATTTGAAGTATTGATTGAAGACAGTACGTCAATTGAACAGGTCGATGAATTTAAATACCTAGGGGCACTAATAACGCGGTAAGGACTAGGAAAATCCGAAATAGAACAGAGCAGGAAAGTTCTAGGAAGCTTGAACTCTATTTGGTGGGACAAACATATTTCGAGAGTCACAAAGATTCATATAGGAAAAGCTTTTGTTGAATCAGTTCTGTCTTACGGCTGTGAGATATCGACGTTAAGCAAGGAAATTATAAAACAATTGAATGCCGTGGTAATGGATTATCTCCGTAGAAGTGGCGGAGTCTCAAAAAAGGAAGAGAATAACCAGCGAGGAGATCAGAAGAAGGATGCATGCAGAAGACAAAATTATTAACAGAACGAAGAGGCCTAAAGTGGTTCGGTCACTTACTCCGAATGGTTGAACAGAGATGGCCGAAGAAAATATTTCAGTGGAGGCCCCCAGGCAGAGGAAAAAAGGGCAGACCTAGACTGTCCTGGTATGAAAACATGAGGAAGGCCATGGAACATCATAACTTGGCAGAAGAAGATGCACAGGGCAGAATAGATGGCGGTTAGGTGTGGGTATGAGGCAATAGCCGATGAAAATCCCTTTGAGAGATATATTCACATGCCAATATCTCAGAAACGGCTACTTATACGGTAAAAAGTCATAGAAACTTCTTTGTGGAAAATTGGATGAGTAAAGCTTCTGTAATGACTATATTTTTGACTCAAGCTAAGAGTTTACGAGATATTCATGAAAAACTGTTTTTTTTTTTTACCTTTGACATCTTCATAAAATTTTTAGCAGGAGTCGTATCGATTGTGACTTTTGACATATTGTTTAAAACGCCAGTATCAATATCCAAACTTCAGCTGGGTGGGAATTTTTCAGCAAATTAGCCAATTTTTGTCTCATTCGACTGGACTATTATGTAAACTGAATTCACAGAACAATTACTTTTGAACGAGTGTAGAGGAAATAATTCAATTTATAGAACAGTAAATTTTTTATAACAGTAATGGTCAGTAATTATTAGAATATTTCACTTCTGTGTGTAATCGATAGAAGACTTCTTTACTCCATTTTTATATAAAAGACAATATATGATTATTTAAAATTTAAATTAATTTATAGAAGAATAATTTTTAATTTCATTTACACAAAGAAATGTTTATCTTTATACATAAATGCGTGCAAACCATAAAAGCGTCAAACGCCATATCGAATTGTATGTTGCAAATTATTCTAAGAAGACCTTCCTCCCATCCCCTCCTCTCACTCTCACACACTCTCTCTCATGCGAACGCCCACGTGCTCACACACACACACACACACACACACACACACACACACATCACATAATCAGGTAGACTATATGTATTAATTGCTGTCTACAAAAATCATATAACGTTAAGTTATCATCACGTGAATATAAACGCATACATAATAGTTTTATCTATAGGTTTTATAACATATACCTCAAAAAACATAGTATGTGCTTGAAAAGCCGTCGGAAAAACTTTTCAAAATTAATGACTAAAATAATTTATCAGTCATCGGAAAAGTAATAAAAGTATATTATATAGAAAAAATGTATTCACTTCAGTAGGATTAAACGATGATTATAGTGGTGTTTTTACTTGCTTTCTGCGTCCTTTCTCGGGAGAGATATACGATGTTAAACCCAAGAGGGGCTTTTTTTTAGGAGCGCTGTCTGTACATGGCTGTTAATAATGTAGGGCTGATAAATTGTGCTTTATTGAACAAAATCCTCCAGCGCGGTGTAACATACGTGTCAGAGGCTCAAAGATTATTGACTAAAATTTCTCTATTTTTACCAAAAATGTAGTCTAGTCTTATAAACCTGTTTACAGTAGAAGAAGAAATACACTTTTACATTTTATACATTTATTTTCGTATTAGATTTTGCTTAGTACGAGTAAATTACTTATACATTTTTGACTTATTTAATTTTATATAAATTAAGGTCATAAAATTGAAAGAAATGTGTGTGTGTGTGTGTGAGCGAGAGAGTGCGCGCGCGCGCGTGTTGGTTGCACACATTTCTGTGTATCCATATGTCTAATATCCATTACAATGTATGTCATATACATTTTTACCAACAGATAAAATTATTGTTTACGTTGTATTAGGCAGGTCTCGAGGAACTGATTTATTTCTACTCTTCGAAGGAGTTTTAGCGAGGCTAAGGTAAATTCATCTCTTCCATCTTCGCCCTGTTGAGTCCTGACTACTCTTGATTATTGATTCTGAGCTATCTCAACTGTATGGGTAGTCGACTGCCGAATTTCTATGCGATCTCCTGCCTTCTGCGATGTGGTCCGGGCGTGATGTTGGAGGGTCTATACTGTCCTATCCGTTGGCTCCCTCCGATCGCCGTCCCTGCCCAGCACATACTGCCTCAGCGTGGCGCAGGAGTGAAATTGCAACGGAGCTGATGTATGCCAGGTCAAACGTGAGTGTATCGCGAATGGGATCCAGGGCTGCCCTGTCCCTGATAAGTATCTGCACGAGGTGCAGTGAATCCTAGTACCTGGCGTGAAACGGCGGCAGGGTTTCCGACGTCCCTGGTCCAGTAGCTGCACGAGGTGCTGCAGTGAATCCGGAGTAGCGCCGCGTGTTTGGGGAACCAGGGCTCTCTTCACTCCATGTTTGCGACTTCTTTGACGCTCGGACATACTATCCAAGAAAGGTCAAACTTTTACGACAGGTCTACCTACGGTCGTGAGTAGTACGTCATTCAGAATATGCCGGAATCATTGTAATTTGTCTCTGGGAGGACTTGATACAGATGCCTGTGTGTAGTCTGGCTTGACGTACTGCCTTGCCGCTCCTACAATAGAACTCACAAGCGAGATTGCCTCACGGCATCGTTTGACACACAGACACCGAATCTATATACTAAAAAGCAAAGGAAGTAGTAATTGCATAATCCCTCTATCGGGTGCTTTTACGGCTTGCATTTATGTATGGTGGCAAGATATATCAACACGGAAACAGAGTAGACAAAAACAGAAGCAAGTGTGCCCAAACGATCATTTAATCATTTGATCATTTTATCCATCTTGTATGTCATAACAGAATTGGACCAACCGGGATGAGGTTGGCGCCGAGTGAGCCAATGATCAAGTTATATCTGCTGATCGGGTGAGATGGGAATCAAAGTAATATTCGGTTATCATTTCGTCTGGACAATTTTAGATATGTTAATGGCTACCCTTCAGTTGTACCAGGAAAAATGAATATGTAAAAGGCATTTACGGTTCGATTAACTAATCTTGTGGGAAAACATAACACCCACGAAGTACACGGCAGATACAATAAACAAGGGAACAAGAATTTTATCCTCTCTTTTCACACAACCAAATTTAATGAGTAAAATGAAATAATATGAGCCGTTTAAAATTGTAAGAAAGGAAAAAAACGTAAACTCAAAAGTAAAATTGCAATTGCCTGTTGTGTGCTTCAATGGATAATTATGTGTCAAGTACATGGGTGACATATTTTAATAGTAGTTTGAAAAAATTATAAATCTTAAATTATTGAACTAACATCATCTACACAATTATAAATACAAAAGTATTGTGGACCATCTTTGATTATAAAGAAGAAAATTTTAGGTAACACCTTCATAATAGCAAATTAAATAAAGTGTTGTCTTAACGGAGGTGCGATTAATATTATTAAAATGCTATTCTAATCGTACTTAAACCTACTAGCTATCATCAAACGACTTGCACTTATTTAAAGGTCTAATAGGCTATATGTATCACTTGGTTGTACCCTTACAACCAACGACACTTTTGTATTTCGTTAAATAAGAAAAACTTATGACAATAATAACTCGTTATTTACTATTTATTTTGTTATAATCAAGGAGATAAGTGTGAAAACACAAGCGTTATAATAATAGGTACCAAAATTTTAATAAAGTCGTGAAATAGTAAGGATGACATCTTACGTTACAATATAAATAAGAAAACTGGCACACGTTTTGTCCCATCATCGCCAGATGCTGGCAATGTTAGGCGCTCTATACGAACTTTTTAAACTTCTTCTTAGTGAATACGTGTCTCTAAATATTTTAAGCAAATGGAATTAAACTTATGTACCTATTTTGCCATAAAAAAGAATCACAGAGTTTCATAAACTCTTACTCGAAAAGAAAACTGCAGGCCTGAACTCGCTACGGGGTGCGCAAACAGACCTACGTGATTGGCTGCAAATTTTGTTAAAGTTATCATACAACTCAGTTCCCCGGTAATATTTGTAAATGTCGTTCTCAATAGCGCCTTTGGTCTTAGGTTTACGAATGTACAAAATAATAGACACGTTTTACCATTTTAATTGATGGGTGGTTTTCGAAGTGGTGAAAAGGTACCTACATTAAAAATATACGAAAAATTATTTAATACGGATCAAAAACTCATGTACAACAATGGGCACATCTGTCTAAGATTCGAATAGCAAAAACTGTTTGACGAGGTTAATTCTAAAAACTGTGACAAAAGAAAAATAGGTTAGAAATTCTGAAAGTTACAGTGGAATAAATGACTATACTGTATCGCGAATATTGTAACGTTAAGCTGAAAGGAGTGTGTTGTTTTCTTTTTATTTTTATTATAAAGTATAAGGTTGTATTTATGAAGTTGAAGTTCTTATAAAACCATCGTTTGAAGCGTCAATCTGTGACGTATTGTTTTTGTTTTCTTCAAATATTTATTTAGAATGTTTTTTTCTTATTTAACGCCCCACGTTGGGCGCCAATATGTAACGAGTAAAACTAAAGCCGTATTTTCTCTGTTTTAATTATTTTTGTATTTTGTTTATTTATGAAGTTGAGTTTCTTTTACTAGTAGTATAATGGTTATCGTCAAGCCTCAAGCTGTAACCGTTAATCTGTAACGTTTTATTTATAGTAAGTTTTGTTTTTATATTCTTTTATATTCGTTTGTTTGTAATTTGGTTTGTTTAAACTATTTATTTTAAATTATATGTTAGTAAATTAATAACCTCAAGGAGTTAGTGAGTTAGGCCTCACGTCGATCAACGATTTTAATAAAACCGTAGGCGTAATAATGCGATAATGTGCATTAATTTCTCTTTCTTTATTTTTATTTATGAAAAAAAATTATTATTGGTTTAATGGTTTAGTAAAAATTCATAAAAATCGTTTGTATGGCGGAGCTAGGCTTGATTGGGAATTGCGTTCGGTGGTGGTACCGAGTTGTCTATTTGGAGGTTGTCTTCGTAATCTGTTATTTGTGATGTAGTTTAAATCGTCGAAAATGTTTCACTCTTCTTTTATTAACCAAAAATCCTTTAATTATATTTTAATCTGTAAATAAAACACATTTACCATTAATTGGGAATAATTATTAACATTTATTTCCATGAATTCAGTTTTAATGACACTAAGGTCGAAGTTGTTAATTGCCCGTATCAACTCTGGTTCTCAATTCGATTCCTTTCTTACTTTTAGTTATTATATTAATCTTTCGGGTTCTTTAGACGGCTATTAAAAAGTTCGAAAATGTCCACAAGAAGTACAGTACATTACAATTATATAATTCTTATTTACTAATACAAACAAAATGAATATTAATAAAAATGTAACAGAATTAATTGTTTAGTTTGATTTGCTAATGCAAGGCATCATGGTTTTCCCAGCATGCACTAGCAACATTCAAGATGGCGGCTTGTTGTCAAACAAAATTAGTGTGGAATGTATTCACAACCAGTTTTTACAAATAAAATAAATTACACAAAATGTTCACTGTGGGGTTAAATTAGTTATTTTTTCTTTCACTAGTGTTCTGTTGAAAAAAGTGTTATTTGAGTTAATCTTGGAGTCGTGTAGTGGTAAAAGTGATAGCATAAAGGTTAAGTCTCACCAGGTTCTTTGGTTGAAATTAATTATTCACTTTTTTTTAAATATTATTATTGCTTGTTCTTCTTTTATTTATTATTTAATATTCTCATTATTTCTTCTTTCTTATTTTGATTCTATGTTTTATAAAACTTACTTTTCTTCCACTTGGATTTGATTCTTCCTTACACATTTGGATTAGAGCTGCACAGAGATGTTCTGAATACTTTCGTGTCTAACAATAGAATGTAGAATTTTTCTTTTTCCTTCGACTGGCTTGACAAAAATTACCAAAATTCCCATTGGTCAATACCGTTGGGTTAAGAGGTCATGTGACCCTGATTATTTAAAATACATAGTTTTTACATATTATACTTGAAATTACTCCCTACTTAGTACTTAACTAGACTTAATTTAGTTTACATAGTGACTTTCCTGATAAAAAGACAAACATTTTGATATCTCACATGACATGTGAGTGTCCTATATAAATATTTTAACATTTTACAAAATTATGTCTTATAGACCATTATGGTTTGTTATTTCAAATCACATTACAATTTCTTTTATCTATTTAAAATGTTGTTGCTACTATACAAATAAGGCCTATCTTATTAATTTTACTACTTCTTACTAATTTACAGTAATATGATAGTTTACTAGTTACTTTGACAATAATTTTTATGTTGACATTGGCCTATGTCTTGGTATTACTTTTGTACCATGTTTCAATTTGTAAATGTTACGTAGCCTGTTGGCTTAATACATTCTGATTAATTATAATTATTCCATGAGATAAAATAAAAACATAAACATGAAACAAACATATTAAAACAATATTATGCCCTTATGGTCAAAACTCTAATTAACAGTAAATAATAGTTAAATAATAGAAATCCGATCCAGAGAGGAAACAAGAAATAATAATTGATAACAAATTAAAGGAAACTAGTTGGTTTGACTTATTTAATATTATCAAGAAACCCAGAAATAACCCAGTAGAATAGGGCAGTAAACAGACAAAATTGAATAAATAAACCTAGTAGGCCTAATCAACTTACCCTGAAACACAACTAAACACAATAAGGAGTACCTAATCATAAATTAAAATTGTATTAACAAAATTGTATAGGCATATAATTAAGGATAGAAAAAGAGACACAAACCTTTACAGTGAGGAGTGATATAATATAAATAGTGACACAGACTTCCGTTAAACAGTGTTATTTATTATTCCTAAAAAGTGTTTTTATTATTATCATACAGACAATAGTTTAAAAGTATGAAATAATTAAAGTTGTTAAAAACAATTATTATCATTAAGAGTTCTGTTGTATGTTATAAGATTTTATGTCACCAGTTAATTTATGTAAATATATTTATCTCAGGTAGTCAACGGAGAAATTACAATCAACCATAACAAATTGTTCCACCACATATCATAGAAATTCAAATTAATAAGGTTTTACAGTTATAAACTGAGGCATGTTTAGTATCAAAATGTTTATAATTATATAATTAATCATCATGTAAACATTGCATGTATCATTAGAGTATAATAATAAAATTATCTATTAAAGGTAATTTATAAAAATATAAAGTAATTTATGGGAATCGATCATATAACATTTAACCTGTACATAAATGGCCAATCAAAATTTAAGGAGTTTGTATGAGTTCGGTGACTAAAAAAGAAGAAATAACACTTAATTGTTAATTGTGATGAAGAACAGTTTAATAGTGCGTGTCGAGATGTAATTAAAATAAAAATATAAAAATTGTTAACCCGTTTGCGAAAGAAGATCTGAATGACCATCATCGAAGATAAATAATCCCTCCACTACAATCATTTCATGAACCAGTAATACACACAATCAAGAAATTATCCAGAATAAACCAGAAAACCTTCAGCAATATCGTCAAGATGTGTAAAGTATAATTTGACAATATTTTTATCCAACAAGGAACAACCACTAGACAATATACCAATTTACACTAACACCAATCACTAGTAAACATTTTAAAGTGAAAACAAATTCAATATCTGAACGAAACAGTGATTACAAGGAAAACATTTATTGTACACATTAATAAACTTCATTATTTTCCGAGACGGACAATGGTAGCCATGATGTTGACGTCACTCTAACCTCCATGCTTTTTACGAAGCATTGAATCTCGTCAAACTTTGTATGTTACTTAATATATAATTTTTGTAAATTTTTAGATTATAAGTAATAGATTGTTTGTAAAGGTACTCAATATTATTAATTATCATGTAAAGGAACTTTTCGTAGCAGCCACAAGAATTCCCACGAAATATATTAACATTATTTAATTAGTAAATCCTGAGATAAATATCGATTGTGACAACCGTATGTATCGAATGGAATTTTCCAATAATTTGAACTTATATTACAGAGATTAAACCATTATGTTATTAAATCATATCCATGCGTTATTATTTCAGGAACGTAATATATTATCAGCATTTATTTTATAATTAACAAGGATAAGAAGAATTCGGGGAGTCATTGGAAGAACGCAAACTGCAAAAACCAAGATTAACCTCAAATAATAGGTTAAAGCCTAATATCGAAGGTGACTTGAAAATTGTTTGGGATGACTCGACCGCTATTTTTGAATTGATTTTTGGAGTTCTAACTACTGAACTGGAATAATTATAATTCTGATTCAGAAACCAAGGCAGAATAATTCAATTCTTTTACTTATATATTTAACTCACATTCATAAACACACAACATAAATATTCCACGATCAACTGATACACTATTTACAACTATTTATTACAAATTAACATATACAAGGAATAACACGGGCAAATTATTATACCATTAAGATACTACGGGTAAATGGGAGAATTATAATATATATATATATATATATCGTTTACTATATATTATAAATATCATAAAGTGGTTTGGATACACTGCGAGATAAATAAACATTTTTTTTTCTTACTAAGAAGACATAACCAAAAAACTATGATAAAAATCTGAACCATCTCTCAACCACCAAAACATTAGCAATTTTCAGGAAATAACAATGTATTCTTGAGTAAGATAACACATAATATGTATAATTAATAATTACAGTAAAACAAGTTTAATCGTGAGGTTAAATATGTGTGTGTGTGTGTGTGTGTGTGTGTGTGTGTGTGGACGGGAAGGGGGCGTAAGGGTGCGTATTCATTTAGCAGAAACCCATGTGCCAAATCCCTGTTTCTACTAACACAGTCCTGTCCTACTTACGTAGTTAAGTAATTAAGTAACTTTATTTAACAGAACACTAATAACTTTAATGATAATAACAAAATAAAACACACTAATAAAAACATGTAGTAATTATTAAAAAGTAAGTTAATATCAAGGATTATAAGTCACAAGAAAATGAATATTAAGCATGTATAGCGCTCGCGTTACACTTAACGCTCAAATTCATAGGCTTATCTTAAAAAGGTTTGAGCTAGAGATTTCTAAATTAAATTGAAATTAGTCTCAATGCATTCTGATAAAATCATTAGCTTACACTAGATAGATCTGTAACAACACAAAGGGTTTTCACAGGAAAAATGTTTCATGTCGTAGTTCGGGAAAAATCATAACAAACGTAACATATAATTTTTTGTTGAACATATGAAGAGTACAGAAAAAAATTAGTATTACTTCGCCCTATTGACATATAAAACTACAAACTGAAGTAAAAACGAATCATTTACGTCGATTAACAAAGGAAATGCAACGACTTGTTTTAATAAATTGTTTATGTGCACAATTTACTGCTTTTACATTTTTTAAAGCTTTGTTTACGGTAAAAATAATTTAAAGTTTGTGAAATGATGAAGAATAACGACTTTGACAATACAGAGGTTTAAAAATTGTAATTACACAGGCCTGCAAAATTTACGTTCAAAAACTTTTTTAATATTTTGTCTGATTTTATAGTTTCTTGTATTGCTGAATTCAATTATGACTTCAGTTATTTCTATGACGTACTGTTTTTTGCAACTGGCATTGTCATTTTTAGTGGAACACGTTTTCCTAGAGAAGCTATATTAGTGAAATTAAATAAAGCAGCATTTTTCCAAATTATGTTTTCAATTAGAACTGTTTTTTAAAATAATATATTTTAAAAGTTATTAGATCTTTGCCTTAGTTGGAAGTCGCATAATGCCTTTTTCTTTTGCTCATGAAGTCTGTTGCTTTTCCTCTTGTAAGAGAAATCTAGATTTTCACGGTGTAGCATCCAGCAGTTGTCTCCCATTATATTAATATTTCACCGACCCTGATATTGTCTTTCCATTTCCTTAATACCCTGATGGAAGCAATCACTCTGTTCCTCGCTAACCGCACCAAGGTTTTCGGGGAAAAAGTCCAAGTGAGCATGTAAAAAGCAAATTTCAATGATCAGTGAGTTTCCCAAAGCTTTGAATTTTTGAACATGTTTTCAACTATATTGTCGTAGTCAGGATCCTTATTGTTTCTTAGGAAGTTTTCAATGACATTTTTTAAACTAATCCAAGCGTCTTTACAACTCCTGTCATTGCAAGCACGAAGTTTTCATCTTTCATTAGTCTTTGCATATCTAGCACAACAAACACTCTTTCTTTTAATTTTGTTTCTGAAAAGTGAGGAAACTTTGTCAACAGGTACTTAAAACAGTTTCCTCCTTTAGATAAAGCTTTTACAAACTGTTTTATAAGCCCAAGTTTTATATGGAGTGGAGGTAAAAGTATTTCCTTGCAGGCCAGTTTTTCTTCTTCCAGTGCTCGTTTCTCGGTTGGTTGTCCCACTTACATAGGAAACATGGATACACTTAATATAACCACCCTGCTGACCTAGAACCATGGTTAATTCTTTTAAATCTCCACACGCCATCCAGCCGTGATCCTGCTATTTAATCTTTCCTAGAACCAGTTCTAAATTCTCATAGAGGACTGAGTGGCCAACTGGCACTGAAGCTTACTGATTCCCATTATACAGGAAATAAAAATTATTTAGAAGAATCTACGGAAAGTCTCCACGTCTACTTTATATTCAATGCCAAAATTGGTGATTGATCCAGTAATGTCACTGCACTACACTAAGTCACCTTCTTCTAAAAAATAAGGACTGAATTCTTTTTTTTTCTGTACAAATAGATTGATGTTCCGGTTGCCAATAAATTCTTTTCTTTTAGTCTGGACCCTAAACGTTCGGCAGACTCTTTGGATAATGCTAAGTCTCTCACTAGCTCATTCAATTCTGACTGAGTGAACAACTGAGGAGACTTATCATCCTCTTCATATTGAGATTCCTGATCCTTGTTCTGTTCTTCAGCATTCAAATCAGAGTCATCTGACGGATCATCTAATGTTTCTGGAGGCACAGGAACTGGAAACTGTGCACTGTGAGGAATAATATGATGGAAGGTTTCGGTATAAAATAACTTCCTATTCTTTGAGTTATAGGCTATAAAAGAGCAAAAATAACAATCGTCATAATGATTTTTAGGCTCCTCCAAATCATCGAATACCAAATCTGAAGGATTTTTTATTACCTTTAGATCACTTTCTTATATCCTCTACACAAACATAACAAACTTTATGAGGAGCCCATTGTTCATCTTGATCCAAAGTATTAATGTTACACTTTTCTGACAAAAACAATTATGTTTCTTTAGTGTTTTTTAACCACAAATTCACCACAAATATAACAAAAATTATCTTGATGATTTACGCAGACACAGCTAGACATTTTTAACAGTATAACAAAATACACTGTTTACGTTGAGGTTAGAACATCACAAACACAATTACTACAATAGCCACATCCCTCTTTAATAGATGTTATTCATTGACTAAGCTATTGAAGTTCTAAGAATGACCACAGTAAGCGCTAGTGAAGCATTCATTCACTAGTGCTAGTGAATATTTCGGGTTAAATGAGAAAAATTTTAAGTTTTTTGGAATAATATTAAAAATAAAAACAATCACTAAAGAAGATTAATGTAACTAATTGTTAACAGACAGCATACTTGACTTATTTATGAATTATTATTAGCCATGCGTTTAATAATTTAGCCAAAATTTAACAAATGTTGAATGAAAACACCGAGTAACCTCTTATTATATTCAAATGGAAAATATGCATTTTTTGAAAAAACCCTATATAATGGGAAAATTCGGATGCGATTTTTGAAATTTGCGCCAGAAAGCACATTAAGGGACGATAAAATTATAAAAAAAGTTTTTTTCATTTCAGGCCTGTGTTACCTTTTAATTTATCGATGATTAAATTTTCACTTTGCGCTGTTACATACGATCAAAAAACACATGTACACAATCTATTTACCAATCTTCCCGATTATTTCATGTGCTTTCTAAATGAACGACTTAGTTTTCGTCCATTAGTTTTCACTAACACATGAAACACAGTTGCGGTTTTCGACTTTCTACCCGCTTTGTAAGCAATTCATAAATGCTCAGATCTTTAAATGTTTCACACTGTCCTTAACCGATAACGTTTTTGCCCAATCGATATTGACAACAGCATGCACTTGTTTACTGGAATGATATCATAAAACTTTAACGAATACTGATCAACTTCCTTTACATGGTTGGTGGCTAGCACGATAAGTAAGCTAGTAGCGTTTCCACAAGTAGAGAATCTGAAAGTATTCTACTACTCTGAAACTGTATTTTTATTAGCAATTGTCTATATTCCTAACATGCTTTTCCTTTTCTATACACTTTATTTCATTAATTTTAATATTTCTTAAAAATTGTAAATGTACAATTTATTGCTTTTATATTTTTTACAGACATATTTTTTTGGTCAAAATAATATTTGTGGAATGATAGAGAGTAACGGTTTCTACAATACAAAGATTAAAGTTATAATTATTATCTAACTTTAATCCAATTATCCATTGTATCATATAAGTTCTGAATGATATATTGGCACTCAGTGAAAACTAAAAACCCATGATATACAGAAAACACAGAATGTATACTACGTGTGTGTGTGTGTGTGTGTGTGTGTGTGTGTGTGTGTGTGTGTGTGTGTGTGTGTGTGTGTGTGTGTGTGTGTGTGTGTGTGTGTGTGTGTGTGTGTGTGTGTGTGTGTGTGTGTGTGTGTTATATCTAAGGTAGCAAAAACACATTTAGAGTGTGAATATGTTATAAAAGATATGGAGATATGGATCTGTTGTAAAAATATAGATATGTTTATATTTTATGAAATGTAAATACTCGTTTTATAGTTTTTGTTTGTACGAATAGTTGTAATAAGTGCAGGGAGGTTGACAGATAGAAGATGGATTGAGCAAAGAACCGTCACAAAACTTTTGTCTCGTAAGTTATAAAACATCGAAAATAAGATTCATTGGTTGGTTGGTGGCTTGCAAGACGTGACTGAAGAGTAGTTTTCGTGAAATACGCAAAGCGAACTATCTGGTACCTGTGTTGCATTCGACTTTATATTACTAAATCTATGAAGGAAAATAATCTACCTGTAAACTGGAGAGTTTTCTTTATACCAGATGACTAGATGCAGTTTATCGCCTGAAGTTGGAGCCGTTACGTCACAGGGTAACTTGGCAGTTCCACCCGCTACTGCTTCTGTCTTCGTCACTGACACTGGAACCAGTCAACCACTGCATAAATAAACTCTATTTAAATTGGAAACAAAACATTTTTGCAAATAAAAAAGCATTAATTTTCCAACATTTTGTTTTTTTTCAGACTTTTTTAGTTACTGAACCCCATCTTTATCTTACTGACTGGTCAAACTTTGTACCCATGTGTACTTTGTAATCTAAATACTATGTTGCGAAGCATGTAGATGACGTCACGTTTGTTCTTGTTATCGCCAGCCGAGATTCAGACCGGCTGACTACAGACAAAATTACGTTAGTTCTACTAAAGACTCCGAGCTGATCACTCGTTCTCACTCGCCGCAGCGGCTACTTACAGTTTTTTTTTCAGTATTTAATTCTATTAGCATGGACACCATGCGACTATTTATTTAGGCCATCTAGGCTTACGGGTTGTAATGCAAGCCCCCGTTTTATTTCTATTCAATTCTCCGGCACTCATGCCGTGTTAAAATCTGCACGCTTCAGCAATCAGTCATGTCAATCTAAATTGTAATAAGAAATCAAATATGTCGCTTTGACTCAATAAATCATCATTTCGGAAACATTATACAGTCCACTCAATTATTTCATCTTAAACCAGCAAACTCCAATAGCGTTCCTAAGAACAACACAAGAGCTTCTAAGACGCAACATTTTTGGTCCTCCTGGATCCGGATTTTCGTCCAACATTTTTGGTCCCCACGGGACAGCATTAATATTTCATTTAATGGGCCCAAACGGCGTTTGGTTCAAGCCCCAACATTTTCAACTTGGATTGCTGACAGTTGCGTGCCTCTATTATTTTCAAAAATTACGTCACAATTAACACTACAAGATTCTACAGAGCAGTAAACCAGAGACGACGGGACACGGCAGGACACCATTACTTATTCTACATTGAAAAAGTTCCACAGCTTTAAAGTTATAGAGAGCTGCAACATCAGGCGTCATCTGACCGGTAGGGACAAGAGTTGCAACAACTCCTAACAGGATCGAGCAGAGGGATCGAAGCCAGCTTCAGCACGCCTGGATCAACGTCCACGTGATTATGAACTTTTATTTTTTATAATCTTTTCATATAATTATGACAATCTAAGTAATCTTTTTTGTTACACAGTTAATAACATTTAATACAGCATTATTAATAAGTTCTACAGAAACAGATATCATTGTTAAGTGGCCATAAACTTATTATCATGTCGAATGATTTATATTGTCGATAACATTCACAACTAGTTTTAAGCAAATTAAGTGCCTATTATAGTCAGTTACATATTAAGGTACATAGATCACTGGCTCCTGCATTATATCAAATTGTAGTAAATTATTCTAAATTGCAACAACTGTTCACCTTCCCTATATGTAGTTTTTGGTTTCAATTTGCATTTTAAAATTTTGGTCATGGCTGATGTGAAGGCCTTGATAAAGAAACGCGGCACAATTAAGGCCTCCATATCTCGCGTGAATACTTTCGCGGATAACTTTGATCCAGACATAAGTGATCATCATGCGTTAAAAATAAAGCTCCACCATTTAATGGAATTGTCCGCTAAATATGACGATATTCAGAATCAAATCGAGGCTGACGATTCAGATTTCGCTCCAGTCGGTGGCAGAGTTCAAACTGAGGATGATCTCTGCAATATCGAATGCAAATTACACCATCTATTGAAACAAGTAGAGGAGGTGAACCAAAAACCGTTAATTCAAACCGAAATTACGCCAATTAAAACCCCCCCGATACAATTAGAACCGATTAAATTGCCTTCCTTTTCAGGAAACATTATTTATTGGCGACACTATTACAATATATTTGTCGAGTTAATACACGTCAGAACTGATCTGACAGATATTCAAAAATTACACTACTTACACTCTTCATTGAGTGGCGAGGCATTAAATGTAATTAAATCTATTCCAATAACTCATGAAAACTATGCAGTAGCCATTGATGTATTAAAAAACAGATACGACAGTAAATTAATTGTCAGCCCATAACATTGGGAATGTCTTGGGAGTCAAGTCCGTACAACCAGATTCCAGGGTCAGCATTTCTAGGTTCATTGACGAGATTACGGCAAATATAAATGCCTTAAATTCATTAAATTTACCCGTAAATACATTTGAAATTATTTTAGTTCAACACTTAACGCAGAAACTCAATACTCAAACGTGTAGGCTCTGGAAAGAAGGCTTGTCGGACGAACGACTTCCTAATTTTAGTAATTTTATAAAATTTTTAAATAACCGTAGGCAGGTATTGCAAAACTTAGATAGCGTGCCCAGTTCCGTAAACAAGGTAAACGTTAGCGATAAGAGTCCATATCGCAAAGCAATTAAACCGATTAATGTCAATAGGACTGCATTCCATGCTCGTATCGGCAATAACATATGTCAGCTGTGCAAAGCGAAACACCGTCTTATTGAGTGTCCGCAATTTGTAGCGATCACTCCTCTCGAGAGAAAAAATATCCTAATTAAAAATAAACTTTGTCTAAACTGCATACGCACAGGCCACGACTTTGCACACTGTCCCTCCAAATTCTCTTGCAGAACGTGCGCTAAACGCCATCACACAATGATCCATATACCTAGCAATAACGCTTCGTCAAGTAACAATCAGTGTTCGTTAAAATTACAAACAAACAGATCGATATTATTGTCCACCGCAGTCTGGATGGCAACTGACCAAGCAGGTAGGATGCACCCAGTTAGGATTTTGTTGGACTCAGGATCGCAAGTTAATTTCTGCACCATGAGTTTCGCTCGCCGCATGGGTTTAAAACTGATTAAATCTCAATTACCCATCACGGGTATAAACAATTCATTATCTAAAGCTGATTTCAGTACCAGAGTAAGATTGCATTCAGGTTATAAAAATTTTAATTTCAACATACATTGCGCTGTGCTTCCCAGTATCACTAATAATCTCCCTGCTGAATCATTTGACCTCTCCTCTCTAAACTTACCAAAGGGCATATTTCTAGCTGACCCGCAGCTGACCTTTTCGTCGCAAATCGATATATTGCTCGGTGCTCAATATTACTTGCAATTAATTGAACCTGTCAAATTTATTCGTACCCACATTTCCCCATAATACAGGAGACTAAGTTGGGATTCATTCTTGCAGGTAACTTGCTTTTTAATGTCGATATGACAAAACCGGTTTCATCATTCATGGTATGTGAAGATGATAACTCTATTTCCTCGCAACTAAAGGACTTTTGGAAGTTAGGGGACCTTGCTATTCGTACTCCCTCCGTTGAGGATTCGGATTGTGAGAATCATTTTGTATCGAATACTGTCCGTAATAAGGAAGGCAGATTTGTGGTATCCTTACCAAGCAGGTTACATAATTGTCATTTAGGCGATTCTCTCTCCGGCGCTATCCGTAGGTCTCAATCACCGGAACCCACGGTCCAACAGAAACGTAAACGTAAACGTAAACGTAACCGTAAACGTAAGTGGTTATCCCACGAGTCATCATCATGGCCTATCTGTGCCTTCGATGCCCATTCTCCATGCACTCATCCTGATCTTGAACAGGAACAACGTAAGCAGGTCCAAACCGCATTGATTGTCGTATTATCCGGATATAATTATGTTGAGAACTACTCATCGCTCTCAAAGCTCATTCGCGTGTTTTCGTATTGTCGTCGATTCATCCGTAACTCTAGGATTCCCACAGGGGATAGGAACCTTTCCTTTTTAACCTCCCATGAGTTACATGGTACACTTTTGGTTTTTATTCGCCAGTCCAGAAGTCGCATTTTGAAGTCGAATTTAACAAACTGGAGGAACAACGCTGCATCCCTAATAACAGTAAAATTCTTTCTCTTCACCCGTTTCTGGACAAGTCAGGAATACTACGCGTAGGGGGGCGCCTTCAGCACTCTCAGCTCAATTACGAGAGCAAACACCAAATTATACTGCACCCACACTCTCATCTAAGTAAATTGATTATACAAAGCGAGCACCTTCGTTTATTACACGCTGGTGTACAATTGACTCAGTTCTCTCTACGACGGAAATATTGGATACTAATGACAAATCTTATATACGTTCGGTAATACATAAATGTATCACCTGTTTTAGATTCCGTGCTAGGGGCGCAAACCAACTACTAGGATAATTACCCCCCCCCGTGTTACGCCTGCTAAACCGTTTTCCCAATCGGCGGTCGACTATGCCGGTCCGATATTTGTACGTCATGGCGGGCAGCGTTCAAAATCAACTTCCAAGGCTTATATTGCCTTATTTATATGCATGACTACTAAGGCCATTCACTTGGAACTTGTCTCAGATCTGACATCGGACGCCTTTATAGCTGCCTTAAAAAGGTTTATTGCGCGTAGAGGTATCCCTGATCAGATATTTTCCGACAACGGAACAAATTTTCGTCGTGCAAATAGCACGCTTCAGGAATTACTTAAACTTTTGCAGTCTAAGGGTTTTGAGCAGTCCGTCCAGGGTTTTACCAGTGCCCAAGGCATTAATTGCTCCTTTATTCCTCCCTCAGCTCCGCATTTTGGCGGCCTGTGGGAAAGCGGAGTCAAGAGCGTAAAGTTTCACTTGCGACGCGTGGTAGGCGGAACCATCCTAACCTTCGAGGAATATTACACCATTTTAACCCAGATAGAGGCTTGCCTTAACTCACGCCCCTTGTTCGCCATATCCAATGACTCTAGGGACCCCGAACCTTTAACTCCAGCTCATTTCCTGGTTGGTTCTCCGCTCACTGCTCTCCCGGAACCTGACTATTCACAAGTCAATATTACTCGTTTTGGGCAGATGGCAACTGCTCTAAAGATTCACCCAATCCATTTGGAACAGGTGGTCAAAGGACTACTTGCACCAGTTGCAAAAGCGCAACAAATGGCGCGTTACGTCAAAACATTTGACTCCCGGACAACTAGTCCTTATTCTAGATGACAATCCCCCCCCTTCAGTGGAAACGCGGGGTAGTCACGAATGTTTACTCGGGTCAGAACTCAATAGTGCGCGTCGCGGACGTTTGCACCTCACATAGTATTCTGCGTCGACCCATCCATAAATTGTGTCCACTTCCAGCGGACTCCGACTAATTGCATGCATTCATGCTACATGCATCATTATAACATTTATCATGCTTTCGATTTTTTGTTTGTATTATATTATTACCAAGTTTTTATTAGTTTATTCCTATGTATCACAATCATGTTTTGGGGTATTTTTGAAGTTTTTGGGTATTGTTATATTGTTATTGTATCAATTATTATGTTTTTCACAATTGTACTTACTCTATGGTTGTGTATTTTTGGATTTGTGGGGACTGTTATTCCAATATCATGCATGTAAATTATTATGTCTTGTCATAGCATTGTTAATTGTTACATATTATTGAATTTTGTGATCTTTATTATACTATTATGTACTTTTAACTATTATGTCAATCCTTATGTATTATGTATACTCATACACTCATGTTATGCATTTTTACATCAATTGGATATGTCTACCATATCGCCATGGACTATTGAACTTTGATATCATTATACTAATACTATACATGTACATTATTATGTCTTTATTATTTGTATTACTATGTTGAATCAGTGTTGATGATGTTTTCTTTTATATATATTAAGGGTTGTCACTTACGTTTTGTTAAAAATTAAATATATGTATTTAATGTCCATATGTTCATGCTTCAAGAGAGATCATGTTTAGTTATGTAAAGGCTTGTTTTTATCATGATTTTTTATTTTGTACATTTTCTAGCACAGAAATTTTGTTTTGCATTTGAGCTTTTCTGATAACTTAATGAATTTTGTTATTTTCTGATTTTTATGTTAGAAGTGATTTACTTTAATCCAAGGGTCAATTTAATGTATAAGGCTTTTAAGTATATTATGTATTGTTATGTATATAACATTTGATAATAATTTGTAATGTACCTTTCACAGTTAATTAAGTTACAAAATCGCCCCGATTTTGAGCGGGCGGTATG
Source organism: Magicicada septendecula (assembly GCA_034769895.1). Classification (NCBI taxonomy): domain Eukaryota; kingdom Metazoa; phylum Arthropoda; class Insecta; order Hemiptera; family Cicadidae; genus Magicicada; species Magicicada septendecula. Next base: position 953,642,220 of record CM068367.1, read on the forward strand.
GTCAAACTTTGTACCCATGTGTACTTTGTAATCTAAATACTATGTTGCGAAGCGTGTAGATGACGTCACGTTTGTTCTTGTTATCGCCAGCCGAGATTCAGACCGGCTGACTACAGACAAAATTACGTTAGTTCTACTAAAGACTCCGAGCTGATCACTCGTTCTCACTCGCCGCAGCGGCTACTTACAGTTCTTTTCTCAGTATTTAATTCTATTAGCATGGACACCATGCGACTATTTATTTAGGCCATCTAGGCTTACGGGTTGTAATGCAAGCCCCCGTTTTATTTCTTCTCAATTCTCCGGCACTCATGCCGTGTTAAAATCTGCACGCTTCAGCAATCAATCATCTCAATCTAAATTGTAATAAGAAATCAAATATGTCGCTTTGACTCAATAAATCATCATGTCGGAAACATTATACAGTCCACTCAATTATTTCATCTTAAACCAGCAAACTCCAATAGCGTTCCTAAGAACAACTCAAGAGCTTCTAAGACGCAACACTGACCATCTGTACAAATTACCTCTGTCACTTTTTTTCAAAACAATTTTGTAGTTTAATTCTCGATTGTCCTGTACCGTGACATTTGTCACTAATATGTACACATTTTTCATTTAAAGTGTGTATATTTTCACAAATAATAACAAAATATTAAATAACAACTTCTATTTTAGTGTTTTTGTAATACTTAAATACACTGTCAACCTCGGGTAACGTATTTCCAGATATTGACGTATTCCAACATAATTAGATGTTTCAATGTTTGGCCACATTTTTTTTGTAGTGAATGTGACTGACTTTAGTTCGGAGAGACATAATTTTTAGATAATTGACTTACCTTTACTATATATAAACTCGTCTTACTGTAGACTCCTAATTTTCGAGTGAATTAACCTTAAGTAAATTTAAAACAATGTATCTCGGTCAATTGTTATCCAAATTGAACGTGATAAATCCCAAATAACAGAATCACTTAAACGTTAAATTTGTGTTCTTAATACATTTTGGGAAATACGTATTTTGAAGAAATTTTGAAACACATGTTTTTGAACTCAATACATCTATATTTGAGTGCGTTTGTCCAAGACATTTTTCTCTACTGTTAACCGTGCCAGAAAGGATCGTTTTCAAAAATAAAATTTTCCATGCCATTCTTCAGAAATTAGTCTTAAGAAACGTATGAACCCATTTAATTCACCAGAACATTAAATCAATTTAAGGTGTATTACCCGCCTTTGGCCACTTTTCTCTTCCAGAGTCTCCACTCTCAAAATACTTTATGAAAAGCCTTTAAAACTTTCAAGAACCTCTTAGAAAAGGAATTTATAGTAACTAATATAACCACATGCCTTTCGGTCAGTGACAGTCGTACAATTTGTAAAGTAGCTTATTAGGTAGCAATAACTATAGTAATTAAACATACAAAAATAATGTTTGGAGGCATAATAGTGGTAGGTGGAAATACAAATAATTAAGGTAAAAATATTTTTTTAAATTACACAAAACAACAAACAGCACATAAAGTTTATTAAGAATATCTGGCTTCTGGGAGGAGAGGGTTGACCCTCCGAACTCCGGTTTGAAACCACTATGTTCCTAACACTCTCTACAGTCGCTGAATACAGATTTCATGTGATATTAAAGTCACTTGAAGTAAATGCCTAATTTTGAATAACAAAAACAAAATTGACATGTGCCTTACCATTTTTATTTTAAGAAAGTTACTTACAACTCTTTGGTACGTGGGCAATAATCGTCTGTAAATAAAAAGCTACTCTGATTAGGCCTACTTATTAAAAAATGAAAAGCCATTTCAATGACTTTTGTTTGATTATTTAATGTTAATAATCATTAATCAAGAATAACATTAGTAATAAAATTTAATACATCATATAAGATTACTAATAGCTAACACGAGTATATTACATGTAATTTGAAATAATTATTCGAAATGGCAGTGTGTAGAATAACTTGCGCGATCGCAGCACGAAGCTGGGTTGCTAATTGTTTCTACCAAATGCAAATTGCAGATTATGTATATTAAGTGACCTATTACAAATTCAGGCAACTTGACTAGCAAAATGCTATAAATTAAACATTCTCAAACAGTAACATTGTATCGTTACTCTTCACGGCAAGCTAGCTCTCCTTTCGCTATTTGACTTTATGCAAATTCCCTCATTTGCAAGTTCCTGCATGGTTCTCATACTTATTTGAGTATGTGTACACTACGCTCGGCTAATGAACACTGGTATTATCATTAGATAAAGGATACCCCATAAACTTTTACCCTTCTGCTAAACATATTCCACTTTTGTTTCAACAAAGTTACAAATTTCATGTAAAAGAACTCTGAATTTTGCTTACTTGGCAGTGAACATCATAAAACTAAAACGTTTTGCGGACTAAAGCATAACATAAACTAAAAATAAAATATAAACCAAAATATCTTAAAACTACACTAGCTAAATTGCTATAATTATGTTATATTTGATTGGTGTCATATATGTTTGACAGAAATTTGACGCATACAATTAGATATGTCATCCACAGTAACATACTTGTAGTTCATTTTTCAGACTTGTTTTACGTCCAAATAATAATTGTTAATATATAAATAAAATATATATACTAATCTAACTGTAGAGTATTATCTACAAAACCTACTGAACCTCACAACTTGTTTTTAGACCAAACGATATAGAGTTACATTGAGCAAAATATATCAGTGAATAGTATTTTCACAAACTTGAAGCATATGCCTTCTACCCTTCTTGAAAACATATGTTACTTTTGCTTCAACAAACGTACAAAGTAATTTAATTGATGTAATTAGTTACGCTGTGATTAACTAGGTAAAAATTCGTATCGCAGCGGTCACATTGACATGTCTGATATTCTGAAATTTATTCAGAATTATTAGGTGTTAACAATTGCTGCTGTTAACAAAATCACGGTCTATTACATTGCTGGATTAAGTACAGCGTGATACAGCTACTGCCTGTAGCAGTGACTGCTCGCTTTGCAAAACACCAATCGCTGTGCATAATGATAATTGCATACACAATACCCAATAATTGTATACTCAGAACCACTTAAGGATACTTGTTCACAATAACAAGAGTTTGTATTAATGTAGAGCCGTTTAAATACGTTACATGTGTGTATTAAATGCACTGTACATCTGACTTGAACTAGGGCCTACTAACGTTACAATATAACATTCGGAACCCACCGTTACAGTTTTGGAGTTACAAAACACTTCTTCCTGAAATCACTTCTTGTCAATATGGAAACTCGTGAAGTAAGACTACATAACCTGTGCCATACGGAGATTGCCTAGATGCCCGTAATTTGGTAATGCATCTGTGTTTTTAAATATTGGTCACCATAGGCTCACATGCAGCATATTATGGATACATTATTTATTATTATGGATTCATTATTTTGTAATTATTAAACTCGTAAAGAGCCCTGGTTTCCTTAAAGACTACAAACGTGTAGTTAGGGTCTCACATGGCGAAATGCTTACTGCAGACTTTGTTGACTTGACATAGTCTATTTGGTACTGACGTTACGAATTCATGGACCGTTACTGCTACCTTGCTACACAAGCGTGCGCGCGTGTTTATATTATAGGTCTACACACTACATGTGTATTATGTATGTGGATTATGTAAATGTTATAATACAGATTGGCTCATCAGTCGCTTAAGACAAGAAGTCATTTCTAGGTTAGTAGTAAGTGTGAATTAGCAAATGAAGAGTTTTATGCGGTTCGTTCATTAACTACATTACTGTATCTACATTTTTAAAACATTGTTATCATATTTTGAGAAAACGTTTCGTTGTAACCAGGACTTGTATACGGACAATACAGGCATGATTAGTACACCTCCACATATATTGAGTGATTTTTGCATGAATGCCAGTATATGTTTTAAAGAAAGAATAATAATAACTATTACACATATTTGTTAAATACATATTCCATATATATTAATAGTCATTATACATGGATTGTCCGCACATATTCGTCCCATTTCTGTATTATCCGTATACAGAGCCTAATAGCGGCAACACATTTTGTCGGAACGTCGACAAAACTTTTTTAAATTGTGTGTAGTCGGTGACTGAAGATACCAAACCGTTCATAATTAAAAATTATGAAATAATTCGTTTTGGCCCAAGCAACTAATGGTTCACTTTAAATATACGATCATAACATTTTAGGATCATATATATACACCGACTTGTTAAGATCCTATGACTCTATTATCCTAAAATGTCTCTATGATAACCGCTCTAGAACAAAGTGGGGTATGCGTGTCAAGCCAAATAGAGATAATGTTGACAAACAAATGCAGATTTGTTTATTGCAAAGTTGTTGATTTATTATTCGGGCTCGGGAATTTTTCCTCTGCCTCGTATTCGATTATTCAAGTGACGACGACCGAAAAAGAAGTCAACGGGAGCAGAGTAAACAAACTATGTTGCGACGTTTGGTAACATGGTATTCGATGCGTTACGTTACGTAAAACGATAAACGAAGATCAGCTCTCCCCAACCGGAAGATGCTGAAGAGGGGTTTTTCAATGACAAGTGCTTATGCAAAAATTTACAAATCAACTAAAAATGACAACTTAAACTATAAAGAATTGTATGACAAATACAGAAAAAAATACAAATATTTACTCTTTATTTTGAAAAGAATCCCAACGCGTTTTTAAATAAAATTAAAAAGTATTTTATTTTATTTTACTCGGAGACTAATTATTTTGAATATAGGCTAATAAACGTGTTTGTACGAATGTATACCTGCAAGTTTCTATGTAGCAAAATAAAAAATATGAAAAGAATCATATATTTGATGTGATTTAAAAGACTCTTAATAGGTTTTCCTCCTTACAATAAAACCATAACATGTAATAAACTAAGTATAATGTCATATAATATTCTGGATATAAGAAGATATGTCACAGACACTTGAATCATTTGGCAGCCATGTACAGCATCAGTATGTTGCATACCTCTGAAACAGACATTCATCTATACATTCGTAGACTTAAATTTTCTTCAATTCGCTCTCTCTCTCTCTCTCTCTCTCTCTCTCTCTCTCTCTCTCTCTCTCTCTCTCTCTCTCTCTCTGTGTTCTGCCTCCTTCTCGTTCCATTTACTCAAAAACACACGAATGCATCTCTTTCTCTCTCTCTCTCTCTCTCTCTCTCTCTCTCTATTCTGCCTCTTTCTCGTTCCATTTACTCAAAAACGCACGAATTCAAAATGTTTAGTCTAATATTTTAAACATATTCCACACGTGTTACTTGTCAAAGAGCTAAAGAGGCAAAAAATACAAAGTAAGAAAGAGTTTCATTATTGTCTTTATAAACAAAATACTGTAGGCCTATAGGTGCATATATAAATAAAAATATATGTTAAATATATTTTTCTATTTACAATATCGACATAACGATGTAATGAAAGGTGTACAAGTAGTAGTTGCCTGCATTATTCCAAAGAATAAGTTTTCTTTTCGCTGTAAAATAGTGTAAAATTTAATATTCAGTATGGACTAATCATTACCGTAGAGTCAAAGTTTACAATTTGAATACCGGTATGTGCACTCTCAGTACTCTCGATACTAACCAGTACGATAAGCATTACTGGAACGTTGAATGTCTATTCATGAAAATGTGTTGAAGACATAACAGGTTTATGCACACATGCCCACAGAGATTTGATGGATTACTAACACGCTGAATAATACTAGGGTAATAGTGAAGAAAAGGGGCCATTAATCATTGGAAAGGTTGCCTGCTTTGCATGAAGGAGAAAGGATCATCGAAATCATACGTATTCAATACTAATGTGTTCGTGTTATAGGCTCTGATCTACGGCGCATTTCACGTACAAAACGTGTTGATACAAAACATGGTCACTTGATCGGGAGGTTGTATGATTGTGTGAGGTTGTGAATGCGTGATATTGTTTGCGCTTAAACGCAAACATACGAGCACAGTCATTAGCTCCTTCGAAAACCTGACTGCTCTAAACAGTTCTGCCTCTATCCTCTGGTTTACGTTTCCTGAAAATTAAGTGTAAGTTTCCACACGATATTGAAGTGGAGTGTAATACTTCAATTCACTAAAATTTAAATTTCTATAAAAAGTGATCTTGAATTGGTGTTATGTTTAAATGTGAAGATGGCATGAAACAGTTAATTAAGAACAAGTATGTTAATTTTTAGGGCATTTCTCCACAGTAACAACTGATTCCACTACAACGACAATTATCGACCTAATTCGGATATTACCACCATTGTTTTTCGCCATAGGCGTAGGCAAACCCCCTCCAAAATTTACTAATCAACTAGAAATCGTAACCGTGTCATTTTATATACAAAAGTACATATGTCACGTGGCATTGGCACACAAAAATAGTACACCATTTTATTGTTCTTTTAAGGTAGATATAATATTTTAAGCAATAATAATTAGAAGTTTAATTAAGAAAGTTGTGTTAGTGGTTATAATCTAAAACAGAATTATCACTGTTGCTCACCACTATAGAAAAATTATTCCGATTAGCGCTTTCAAGCTTCTCAGCTCATCGTCAGATCGGAAAAGTTTTTCCGATTTTTTCCGATCTGACGATGAGCTGAGAAGCTTAAAAGCGCTAATCGGAATAATTTTTTATAGTGGTGTGCAACAGTGATAATTCTTAGTGCGTAGGCTTTCACGGCCGGTGTCATTACGATTATTTTCTAAAACTTCCGGGCTGAAAGGCCGTGGTCGATTGCTTAAAATGCTGCTAAACGTTTCGGCCGCACCACCGGTGGCCATCTTCAGTAGCAAAAGAAAGAAATGTGTTCGAATAGATGATACGCCGAACACGTCTCCCAATGGACTGGGAACAAGCAGAGTTACTGCTACGATGCCTCTATTTATAACATTTTGTCCGCTTCAGGTGTATCGCACGGACCAATGAGAAGCCAGCTCGTCATACTCAATTCTGATTGGCCATGGAAAATAGACCATGCCAGACACTATTTAAGGAGATGCTTTTAATGGCGATTTTTGCTTGTGAATTTCACCGTTATTTATACATTTATCAAAGTGAATTCTTCACCATATCTTCATCTGTATTCATCATCAACATTGTGCTATAAATTACCAGTGTATTGTGTCGTGCGCGTGTGTTTTTGTGACTCGTGTGCAGTGCGCGTCTGGTGTTCGTGTTCTTTGTCTGTCAGTGTAGTGATTCAGTGCTGGTGAAAGTCACTCTTTCCTAGCCCTTTTTTGCGTCTTCGACGTTCATTTCGGCTCATCCCGAGATGGCGTTGAACGCAACTCCCGTTCCTTTGCCGGCACCGCTGGTAACCTTAATGGAAACCTGCGGTACTGGTCCTCATTCTACCCCGCTGCCGTCCCATACAATCAGTGATAGTGAAAGTGAAAGTGATTGTGCGTCGATGTGTAGTGTGGGGACGGGGGAAGGTGAATTTTCGCTTGTGGAGGGCAAGTCTGCCAAACGCAAGCGAAAATTGGTCGCCAGCCCGCCACCGGCCGCTGCTACGCATCGGGTATCTAGTCCCGGTAACAGCGCCAGCCAACCGACTCAGTCTCCCTCTCAATCTGTGCCCAAGCCTAAAATTCCTCCGATTGTCATTCCCGACAATCGCAATTATAGGGAAATTCTTCGTTCCCTGCAGAATCTGCTTCCTTCGGCCAAACTCGAGGCCAGGTGCCAAGGCTCCTCGCTTCGAATTGCGGCCACAACAGTCCCGGACTTCCGATCGGTCCAACAGTTTCTTACCGATCGGAAGATCTCCTTCCATACTTTCGCGCTTCCTTCAGAGCGCGAAATTAAAGTTGTTCTTTCCGGACTTCCTTCCTGGACCGCCCCCGATACCATCAGGCAGGAGCTTGTCGCTTTAGGCTATTCGCCGACGGCGGTAAGTGTACTGCATGCTGGCAAGGGGGAAGATCGCCGTCCTGTGAATAGTTTCCTAGTGCAACTACTCAAAGTAGGCCAGTTCGAGGAGGTCTATGGCCTCCAAAACTTCCTGCACCTTCGGGTGCAAGTTCGTACTTTTGACCCGCGGCCAGGCCCCTCGCAGTGTTTTAACTGTCAGAGGTTTGGCCACTCCAGCTTATTCTGTAATCACCCTCCGCGTTGCGTGCGGTGTACTGAACCTCATCGTGGGTGTGATAAGCCCAGGACGGGGTTCACGGTCATTTGCTGCAACTGCGGCGGGGACCATCCGGCTAGTTATAGAGGATGTAGGGACTTTATATCAGCCATGAAGCTGCAGCGGACTGCTGCTCGCCCTGGCGCGCAGGCAGGCCGTGTTGCAGGTCCCCTCCCTAACCGCAGAGAGGCCTTCCCACCTCACTCCGGAGCATCATCTCAGGCCCCGGCAGCAGTTCCGGCTGCTCCCAGGGCCCCAGTTCCGCCTGCAGTCGACGTTTCGGCGCCGCCTGCAGTCCCTTCTGTCCCGGCGCCTGCCGGAGCGCCCGGTACTTCCTACGCGGCTGTGGCCGCTACATCAGTCCCGCCTTCCGTTCCTCGGAGCCACAAACCAAAGCGCACTCGTCGCCGTCAGCGACAAGTTCCACAGGCCTTGCCTGTAAAACCTCAGCGGGCCCCGCCCGCCCCCAGCCATCAACCTAAGCTCCCAACTGAGCAGACCCCACGTCCGTCCCCGAGCCCTGCGCCATCTGCAACACCGGCCGAGGCCAGCCAGGTCCGTCTTCCGGAATCTCGGGAATCTTCCCGGGCCCCGGTGGACCCCCTGACTGCCTGGGCTGAAACTTTGGTAAACAACATCAGGTCTGCTCCAGATACAACCACGGTTCTCGCCCTGGTGTTTCAATCCCTGTCTACCCTCCTTCCTCTTCTTCCTTTGAATGGCTAGGAGTCTTAGGATCGTTGCGTGGAATGCCCATGGGGTAGTCCCTCGACGATCTGAACTGATGACTTTCGTAACGGAGTACGACGCTGATGTCGTCCTCCTTTGCGAGACTCATCTGGCTCGCTACCATACCTTCAACCTGCCATCTTACATCTGTTTTCGTCAGGATCGTCCCCCTTCGGCCTGACTGTCGCCCCTCGGGGGGGACAGCCGTCTTAGTCCACAGGCGGATATCCCACAGGCCACTACCCCCTTTAGATACATCTCTTGTTGAAGGTTGTGCGGTGGCGATAGACGCTGGCGGGTCGGAGTTGCGCGTTGTCGCGGCATATCTCCGGCCCGGCCTGCGGCTACCTCCACCGCCCGAGGAGTGGGACGCTCTCCTCGACCATCCCCTACCAACCATTGTAGCCGGCGACTTAAATGCCAAGCATCCCTCCTGGAACAGCAGAGTAGCCAACGCCTACGGAAAATCTCTGTATCGGTTCGTCTCCGACGACCCGGTACTACAAGTCATCGGCCCAGAAGACCCTACTCACTTCCCCTTTTCCGGTCATCGACCGGACGTCCTTGACATTGTCATAGCCAAGGACGTGACCCATCACATCCAGGTCTCGTCAGTGTCGGATCTCTCATCCGATCACAATCCCCTTTTTATAACTGCCCGTGAGCTGTCGGCCTCACCCCGACCTCCCGCTCAGACTGTTAGCAGAGTCAACTGGCGCTCCTACCATGATGAGCTCTCACGGCGGTTACCATCACTCCCCGCGGACCCGATCGTCACTTGTGACGATTTGGATCTCCGAGCCACTCATCTTCAGGAGTTGGTCCAAGGTGTCATGGATCGACACACATATACTCTCGAGGTGAATCATCGTAAATCGGCCTTACCTGCGGAAGTACTCCACGCCATCTGGCTCCGGCGCAATCTCCGCCGCAGATGGCAAAGAACCCGTGATCCCGGCGTCAAAAGGCGCTTTCAGGCCCAGTCTCTTTACGTCCAGCAGCTACTGCGGGACGTAAACTCTGATCGATGGGACTCATACCTTGAGTCTCTTGAAGTCGACCACGCCTCCGTCTGGAGAGCGGCGAGTAGACTGACCCGCGAGAAGAGAACTCGCAACCCACTTGAAACTCCGAACGGGGTTGTATCTTCATCGGAAGGCAAGGCCGAGGTCTTCGCCGACTGCATGGAGGTGCAATTTACTGTTCACCAAGGCGTCTCGGACCCTGCCCACTCGGCAGAAGTCCGTGACTTCCTATCTGGACATTTTTCACGCCCTCCCGAAATCCCAGCCCTCCCGTTCGACAGGGATGAACTAGTTTCATCTATCTGCCGACTAAATCGCCGTCGCGCCCCCGGTCCTGACCGGATCGGGGCCGCTGCTCTACAAAATCTCCCGGCCTCAGGCGTTGACCTCGTTCTTGAGCTGTTTAACTCCTGTCTCCGGCTACAGTACTTTCCCCGCCTGTGGAAATCAGCCAACATCGTAATGATTCCGAAGCCTCGCAAGCCGCGCATGCTTCCTGAAAGCTATCGTCCAATCTCTCTCTTGCCAGTCATCTCGAAGGTGTTCGAGCGTCTCCTGCTGGCTCGCATCTCGCCGCTGCTAGATGGTTTCATCCGCAGCGAACAGTTCGGGTTTCGCAGAGAGCACTCGACCACGCTTCAATTGGTCCGCGTTGTTACGCACTTGTCAGACGCCACCAACAGGCGAGCGGCTACGGCCGCCGTACTGTTGGACGTGAGCAAGGCCTTCGATAAAGTCTGGCACGAAGGTCTTCTCTTCAAACTTGCCAATTCCCCTCTACCATCGACCATAGTGTTTTTCCTCCGGTCGTATCTCAGCGACCGAACCTTCAGGGTGAGCGTCGACGGGTCCTGTTCTACAGTTCGACCCGTCGCCGCCGGCGTACCTCAGGGATCTGTCCTCGGCCCCGTTCTGTACCTTGTGTACACGAACGACCTGCCTGTCTTGCCCGGAGTCACGTTGTCTTTGTTCGCTGACGATGCTATGTGTCACTGCAGCTCCCTGTCCCCGCGATTTGCGAGTACAAAGCTGCAGCGTCAGTTGAACCAGCTTCCGGACTGGCTACGGAAATGGCGGGTGACGATCAACACGGAGAAATCCGAGGCGATCTGCTTTACCCGTAAGTCCATCTCCCGATGCCAGCCCCTCTCCCTAGCAGGGAGACCCATCGCCTACAAAGAATCGGTGAAGTATTTAGGCGTTCGGCTAGATCGTCGCCTTTGCTTCAACGCCCACGTGACGGAAACCCTTGCCAAGGCTCGCGGCGTCCGAGCCAAATTATCTCCTTTCCTCTCGTGTCGCAGCCGCCTGGCCATGCGCACGAAACTTACCATCTATCTACTATTTCTCAGGTCTGTATTGACCTATGCGGCACCCGCCTGGTGGTCTCTTTTATCCACCACCAACAGATGTAGGCTGGAAGCTTTCCAGTCCCGAACACTCCGGTCCTTGACGGGGTCCCCTTGGTTTGTAAGGAACGCCGTGATTCGAAGGGGTCTCCGTGTTCCTACCTTGACTTCCTTTGTCCGGTCGCTGGCTCTAACTCTCTTTGCTAAAGCCTCGACCTCCACCTTCCCGTACCTACGAACCATCAGTGCATCAGAACCACCACCGCCCATTCGGGTCAAGCGCCCTCGGTCGCTTCTTGATGACCCGCCATAACGCCATCCTCTTTAAATTAAATAAAAACAAGTAATCATCAGTCCTAGACCAGAGTATTTCACCAAACTGTCCTTCTCTCCTTCCTGTCCACCTCCTAGCACGCTGAGCCGGCTGCTTGTCGCTGTCATCATTCACTGGCACGGAGGCTCTCCGCCTCGCGGGGAGCGACCGACGCGCTCAGGGCGTCTGCTGACTGGACTTGAAACGGGCAACATCTGTTGCTCGAATCGGTCCCAGCGGCAGTGCATTAAACAAATAACAGTTATACTCCCCCGCCTTCTCAGTTAACTGGTTGGCGGTTTCCTTTTCCAGTTTTAGGTAACCAGTGGACATGTACCAGCACTATGTTTACTTCTGGCAGCCATTGGACACGATCCAGATGCTGCAATCAAGCCACGGGTGCAAAGACACCCCGCATCCATAATGCAATGCAATGACGGACGCATTCTTATGAATATGGATGGACTCCAGATGCAGGCGAGTGAAGTAACCCCGGACAGAAGACAACACGCGGGCTTCATCAAACATCACCCGGTGATCGCCGTGGGACAGAGCGTGTTCAGCAACTGCGGACTTTTCCGGCTGGCCCAGGCGGCAGTATCTCCGATGTTCAGAGAGGCGCGTCCGGACACTACGCTTCGTGGTGCCTATGTAGACCTGGCCACACGTACAAGGAATACTGTACACCCCGCACGACGAAAGTGGATCCCTGGCGTCTTTCACCGGTCGCAGGAACTGTTGGATCTTTTTGGTTGGCTTAAATATCGTCCTGACGCCCCGCTTACTCAGCAACCTGCCGATGCGATCAGTCACGCCACGGATGTAGGGCAAGACAGCAGAGCCAACAACTTCAGGCAACTCCGACTGGTCCGGCCTACCAGATCTTCTCGGCCGGGCAGCTCTCCTAACCTCCGCAGCAGAATAGCCGTTGGACTGCAGTGCTTTCTCGAGATGCCGAAACTCATCTTCGAGATACTGGGGCTAACAGATTCTTTTTGCCCGGTCTACCAGAGTCTTCAGCACCGCCCTCTTCTGCCTAGGATGATGATTGGAGGTCTTGTGCAGATATCTGTCGGTGTGCGTTGGCTTCCTATAAACTTTATGTCCCAAGCTGCCATCGGTCCTTTTCAGGACCAACACATCCAGAAAAGCCAATTGATCACCACTCTCGCGCTCCATCGTAAACTGTATGCGCGGGTGTACAGCGTTCAGATGTCCAAGGAAGCGTTCCAACTCTTCATCCCCATGGCTCCAGACCACGAAAGTGTCGTCCACATACCGCAACCAACACTTCGGCTTCAGAGGCGCAGATGAAATTGCCAACTCTTCAAATTTCTCCATATAGAAGTTTGCAACCACAGGGCTGAGAGGACTTCCCGTGGCGACGCCATCCAACTGTTCATAGAAGCCGCCATTCCACTGGAAGTAGGTCGTTGTTAGGACCTGCCGGAACAAAGCAGTGATGTCCGCCGAGAACAGGTCACCCAAATACCCCAAGACCTCCTGAACAGGGACCATGGTGAAAAGAGAGACCACATCAAAACTCACGAGAACATCGCCAGGCTCCAGCACCAACTCCCGGATCCTCCGAAGGAAATCAGAAGAGTCCCGGACGAAAGAATCCGTCTGCCCGATGTGCGGCTTGAGCAATCCAGTGAGGTGCTTTGCCAAGGTGTAAGTAGGCGAGCCAATAGCACTGACGATGGGCCTCAGCGGAACGTCTTCCTTGTGGATCTTCGGTAAACCATAGAGACGAGGGGGAAGGGCCTCCGAACACCGGACGGCCGTCTTCACATCAGGCGCCAGAGAAGATTGCTTAACCAAAGAATCCGTTTTTCTCAGAACAGTTGTAGTCGGATCTTTGTTCAGCCTCCGATAAGTGGCCGGATCTAATAAACCTTCAATCTTCCGCTGGTAGTCTTCGGTGTTCAAGACCACAGTGGCACTCCCCTTATCCGCCGGCATAATGATAATGGATTCATCCCTTTTTAATTCCCTCAAGGCTCGCAACTCCGCCGACAGAAGATTGCATTTTGGCGGAGCGGCCCTTCTAAGGGCCCTAGAAGCTTCCATACGTATTTCATCTGCCTGGTCTCGGGGTAGTCCTCGGATGCCTGCCTCCACGCTCGCCACTATTTCCTCCACCGGTACTGTCTTCGGGGTAACCGCAAACTTCTCACCTTTGGCTAACACCGAGGTCTCATGTGGTGTTAGTTGACGGTTCGATAGGTTTACAACCATCCTGTCCATCCTGTCACTATCCAGTGTTCTTCCCCTGATGTTCTGGGAAGCGAACCGCTCGAATTTTTCACGCTGTCTCTGACTAGTACTGGCATGACACGACTCAAAAGCATTATAAGTGAGTCCATCCAACATCTCCCAATCATGTCGTTGGAGGGTATTGCTGAGATGTAAATGCAGTTTAAACAGGTCTTGGTCATTTAATGCCAACTCTTTTCTCGTGTAGTGTATGCGCTCACGCAGCATGGCATTCTCCGTTCTTCTGTATATCCTGTTGGCCTGTGGTGTATTAAATAAGTGTCTATGTCGTAGGAACCTAGGAACGGTTCCCGAGTCTCTACATCGAAGTAAAAAGGCCAAGGAACACAGCAGACTGGCTTCCTTCTTGCGTAGCGTCTCCAGTTTTTTAATTTTCTTTAAAACCTCCTCCCCGTAGAGGTTCTTAATCTTAGTGCGTAGGCTTTCACGGCCGGTGTCATTACGAATATTTTCTAAAACTTCCGGGCTGAAAGGCCGTGGTCGATTGCTTAAAATGCTGCTAAACGTTTCGGCCGCACCACCGGTGGCCATCTTCAGTAGCAAAAGAAAGAAATGTGTTCGAATAGATGATACGCCGAACACGTCTCCCAATGGACTGGGAACAAGCAACAGTGAGTTACTGCTACGATGCCTCTATTTATAACATTTTGTCCGCTTCAGGTGTATCGCACAGACCAATGAGAAGCCAGCTCGTCATACTCAATTCTGATTGGCCATGGAAAATAGACCATTCCAGACACTATTTAAGGAGATGCTTTCCCCTCGGCGGTTCAAATCAGACCTTGTCAAGCAGCTTCTGCTTGATGCCACTGCTCATCGATGGGACTCATATCTTGAGTCTCTGGAAGTCACACCGCAGTCCGTTTTCCGGGCTGCGCGCCGACTCACTGGCGAGAAAAGGACCCGCTACCCCCTACGATCACCGAACGGGATTGTGTACTCCGCGGCCGACAAAGCAGAAGTTTTGCCGATACCATGGAGGAACAATTTACCGTTCACAGAGGCGTCTGTGACCCCGGCCACTCGGCAGCGGTCGCAGACTTCCTATCTGGATATTTTTCCCGCCCTCCCGCAGACCCAATCGACCCGTTCGACGAGGCTGAAGTGGAAACGGCCATTAGTCGACTGCGCCCCAAGCGGGCGCCCGGCGAGGACCGTATTGGTGCAGCGGCCCTACTTAACGCCCCAGCAAGTCTCGTTTCACTCATCCACGTGCTGTTCAATGGATGTCTCCGGCTCCATTACTATCCCAGCCCTTGGAAACGACCCAAAGTCATCATGTTGCCGAAGGCTCGCAAGCTGCGTACACTCCCCGAGAATCATCGACCAATCTCTCTTTTGCCAGTCTTATCGAAGGTGTTCGAGCGCCTCCTGCATCGCCGGATTACTCCCCTGCTGGATAATTTCATCCGGCAGGAACAGTTCGGCTTCCGCAGGCAGCATTCGACCACTCTTCAACTTGTCCGAGTTGTCACGCAACTCACCGACGCCATCAACAGGAATCATCAAACTGTCGCCGTCCTTCTGGACGTGAGCAAGGCCTTCGACAAAGTCTGGCACGAAGGCCTTCTCTATAAACTAGCCACCTCCCCTCTCCCTTCCTCATTTGTACATCTGATGCGGTCGTATCTCTGCGACCGCAAATTTAGGATCTGCGTCGACGGGTCGTACTCTTCTGTCCGCCCCGTCGCCGCTGGCGTTCCACAAGGATCTGTCCTCGGCCCTGTTCTGTACCTAGTGTACACGAACGACTTGCCAGTATTGCCTGGAGTCACGCTCTCTCTCTATGCGGACGATGCGATGTACCACGCCAGTTCTGCAAACCTTCGTTTTGCGACTGACGTGGTGCAGCGCCAGCTCGCTTTACTTCCGGCCTGGCTAAGGAAATGGCGGGTGGCGATCAATACGGAGAAATCCGAGGCGATTGCCTTCTCCCGTCAGCTCACTTCCCGATGCCAGACCCTCTCCCTTAGGGAGCCCAATCGCTTGGCAACGTACTGTGAAGTACTTGGGCGTCACTCTTGATCGACGCCTAAGCTTCAGAGCTCACGTATCCACAGTGCTCCAGCGCGCCCGAGGCGTCAAAGCCAAACTCTACCCATTCTTATCGCCTCGAGGGCTACTGCCAGTGCGCACGAAGCTCTCGATCTATCTGCTCTTTTTACGAGCCGTCCTTATGTACGCAGCGCCTGCATTTTGGACCCAACTCGCCCCCGACGTCGTTAAACGCATGGAAGCCTTCCAAGCCCTTACCCTTCGCCTTATCTCCGGCTCTCCCTGGTATGTAAAAAATGCTACTATCAGGCGTTCAATCTCTTCCATCGAGCATCCATCTCAGATTTTCCTCACCTCCAACACCTCGATAACGATGATGGACCACCGCCAGTCAAACGCCGCCGCCCTCGATCAATTGGCTTTTCTGGATGTGTTGGTCCTGAAAAGGACCGATGGCAGCTTGGGACATAAAGTTTATAGGAAGCCAACGCACACCGACAGATATCTGCACAAGACCTCCAATCATCATCCTAGGCAGAAGAGGGCGGTGCTGAAGACTCTGGTAGACCGGGCAAAAAGAATCTGTGAGCCCCAGTATCTCGAAGATGAGTTTCGGCATCTCGAGAAAGCACTGCAGTCCAACGGCTATTCTGCTGCGGAGGTTAGGAGAGCTGCCCGGCCGAGAAGATCTGGTAGGCCGGACCAGTCGGAGTTGCCTGAGGTTGTTGGCTCTGCTGTCTTGCCCTACATCCGTGGCGTGACTGATCGCATCGGCAGGTTGCTGAGTAAGCGGGGCGTCAGGACGATCTTTAAGCCAACCAAAAAGATCCAACAGTTCCTGCGACCGGTGAAAGACGCCAGGGATCCACTCTCGTCGTGCGGGGTGTACAGTATTCCTTGTACGTGTGGCCAGGTCTACATAGGCACCACGAAGCGTAGTGTCCGGACGCGCCTCTCTGAACATCGGAGATACTGCCGCCTGGGCCAGCCGGAAAAGTCCGCAGTTGCTGAACACGCTCTGTCCCACGGCGATCACCGGGTGATGTTTGATGAAGCCCGCGTGTTGTCTTCTGTCCGGGGTTACTTCACTCGCCTGCATCTGGAGTCCATCCATATTCATAAGAATGCGTCCGTCGCTATGAACCGCCGAGTGTTCAGAGCTGTTGGGTTGTGCGTCGTGAGACGACCCAATGGTATCCTAGTACCGAGCCTCCGTTAGGGGCTCCTGCCTAGTGGTCCTGTCCAGACGGAATATTTATTAATTAATTTTTATTGGTCGCTACAACGACATGCTCGTACTAGGTCGACTAGTACAGTATTTGTCGAGGCCGTTTCCAAGAATCACCTGGACGTGTTCGGTACTTGCCAAGGCCAGCTATGAGTGGGTTTGTCTGGGTCCTCGCAGCTCGGACGTAAAATTTACGTGCAAGTCGCCTTGCGGTGTCATCCAAGGAGCGGACACCGAGTCCTCTTCTCAGGAGACGAGAAGAAAACCGATAGGGGACTTTGGCCGCTAGCCGAAGCCCTCTATCGAGAACGCTTTGCAACCTTCTTTTATGAACGGTTGCGAGGTAACCCCAGACGGGGAGGGCGTAGGTAATGATCGGCAACAGGTACGCGTTGACGATCAACTTACCCAGCTTGCGGGTCATAGCCTTGTTGGCAAGTATCGGAAACAGTTGCGCGAGACGAGCGGACGCTTTCTTTCGCATCGTCTCAGCGTGGGCACGCCAGGTGAGCCGACGATCAAGGTGGACACCGAGGTACTTTACTTCTCTCGACCAGGGCAAGTACGTTCTACCGAGTCTCACTCGGCCTCGTGGTTCTTTCCGGCGCTTTGTGAATAGCACCGCGGAGCTCTTGGTTTCGTTGACGGCAACTTTCCAGCTTTCCGTCCACGTCGAATACGCATCGAGTGCGCGCTGAAGTCGTGGAATAGCAAAGTCTGCGTTCCGATCGGCGGTATAGACCGCCGTGTCGTCGGCAAACAAAGCCATCTGGACTCCAGGCTCTCTGGGTGCGTCGTTGACATACACGGAGAACAGGAGAGGCCCTAGCACGCTACCTTGAGGTACCCCGGCTGTTATACGTCTCTCGGAAGAGACGTGGTCGTCTATTCGCACGCAGAAAGTCCTCTCCGTCAGAAAGCTAGCAATCAAGCGAAGGTAGCAATCTGGGAGCTGGATTTCCCGGAGCTTGAACAAGAGCCCGTCATGCCAGACACTATCAAAGACCTTTTCCACATCTACGAAACAGGCGACAGTCTGCTCTTTCCGACACCCGGCGTCCGTGATGTATTCCACCAGTCTCATCAGCTGATGAGTGGTGGAATGCCCCACACGGAAGCCGAACTGTTCGGGGACCAGTACATCGAAAGTTCTTAGATGATCTAGTACTCTCCGTTGTAAGAGACGTTCGAGGACCTTTGACGTGGCTGACAGTAGACTAATGGGCCGGAGGTTGCCGGGAGGGGAAGCGTCCTTTCCCTGCTTCGGGATCACTACAACCGTCGCCTTACGCCATTTCTGGGGAAAATAGGCCAGTCTGAGACACGCGTTGAACAGCGTGACCAAGAAAAGTACTCCTCGCTCCGGGAGTCGAGTAAGAGCGGCGTTCGAGACGCCGTCCGGGCCAGGAGCTTTTCTCGGCACGAGTTCAACGAGCCGATCTGTGACCTCTTCCCTAGTAATGGGTTCGGGCTCCGTAGTGATCGGAAGAGACAGAAAGTCTTCCACTTCGTTCTCGACTTCTTCGTCGAAGTCCCAGTCCATGGGCGGGTTAGGTGCGAACTGTCGCTCAAAACACGCGCCCAAGTACTCGGCCTTCGCCTCCGGGCGAGCCAGGATTTGACCGAAAGGTCCAGCAATGGCCGGGATGCGAGGCCGGCGCCTCTTCCCTACCAACGCCGAAGGTATCCGGTAAGGGCTACTTTGTCCGATCCGTCCCCTGCCTGGGCCACGGCGAGTTCCCAACAGCGTCTCCGGTAGGCCTGCATTTCACGACGTAAAATGCCGGTCGCCCGGTTGTACGCTGCCTTGTCGGCCGGATCACGGTTCCGCTGCCAGCGTCTCCGGAGGCGATTTCTCTCGCAAGCGAGAGCACTCGTCTCCTCTGGGATCCGCTGCCAGTGGGGCGTGACACCAGGCTTCATCCTGGAAGACGCGTCGATCGCAGATACGACAGCCTCGTCAAACGCGGCAACTGCCTCGTCGACTTGGCGGACGGTTTCGAGTGGTCCCGCGTCTGGCAATCGGCGACTTAACGCCGGGCCATAGCGGTCCCATTCTACCACCTTCCTGACATCTCTGCGTACGACGTGCTGGGTAGCGACGTGTATCAGGATGGGGAGATGATCGGACGATAGTTCCGTTAGCGCGGACACATGGACCGGACAGTCTATTCCTTGAATCACCGCTATGTCCAAGACATCGGGAGCCGCGTTGCGTTGTGAGGGGTAGAACGTAGGTTGGGTAGGCCCAATCACTTGTATCCTGCGAGAATCGGCAAACCTGCGTAAACGTTTCCCGTTTGTGGCAGTCAAGCGACTGTTCCAATCGCGATGTTTACAGTTCAGGTCGCCGGCCATGATGACCCTCCTGTGTGCATCGAACGCGACAGCTAGATCGGGGTGAAGGAGCTCTTTTTGCGGCGGTTTATACGCCGCGACCATCTGTACGCCGCCTAGAGTGTTTAACAACTCCACAGCGGTGCCTTCGAGGTGAGTCATTGCAGGCAAGACGACTCGGTGATGCTCGAGAGTGAGCCTCACCGCGACGGCAGTACCGCCACCAGCAGTGCCCGGCCTGTCGTTTCGATAGCACACATAGTTGGCCAGTCGTAACCGACTCGCAGGAGTCAAGTGGGTCTCATCGAGAAGGACTACGTCGGGTTTGAGTCGGGCCAGTAATTCTTGGAGTTCCTGGATCTTGTTGGACAACCCGTTGGCGTTCCAGGAAAGAATTGAGAGATCACGTTTGAGGACCCGACTCATAGAAAACCTACACAAGTGGCGGCTTCCACCAAGAGCATGAATCTCTCGGTTGTATCGGCAGTCTCCAAGCGGGAGCGGATGGACCTGAAGGTCTGGGCAACTTTGCGGAGGTCGAATTCCGCAAGGAAGTCTTTGACGACTTGATAGTCGTCTGGAACGGTTTTTGAGGCAGAGTTCCCGGAGACTGTTTGCGCATAAGAGCGCCGAGGCTTGTCAATCCGGGGATTGGTGGAAGCCAGGGGTTTCTTGGGGCCAGGTGTAGCGCCTCTAGCGGAGGAGCTAGGAAGAGGGACAGATGCGATAGCGTCGGTCTTCACGCGCTGCGCAGGCTGTCTGGATTGTGCGGCTGGGTTGCCAGGAGCCCGGGATCTAGCGCCACGGGGCTTACGTTGCCGCTTCTTTTTGCCTGCATTAGGGAACCGCGAGGGCGGGAGGTCAGGCGAGGCTGCTTCTAAAGCAGGGGCAGGATTCTCCGGTGCTGGGGAG
This sequence comes from Magicicada septendecula, assembly GCA_034769895.1. NCBI lineage: Eukaryota > Metazoa > Arthropoda > Insecta > Hemiptera > Cicadidae > Magicicada > Magicicada septendecula. The sequence goes on from CM068367.1 coordinate 953,662,583, forward strand.
GGTTGAGAATTCTCAGGCTCCACAACCGAGATGTTTGGCAGTGGCTGGTCTGTCTCACTTTGCTTAGAAGCCGCGAGGTTACGGCGCTTTTTCGCCTGAGGCGGAACAGGGGCCTGGGAAGGAGCCTGAGATGGAGATGCCTGAACTACAGGTGTCTGCTTCGGGCCTTTACTACGTTTCCGTTGCCTGTTAGCAACTGCAGCGAAAGACACGGCAGCCGTAGCAGGAGGCGAAGGGCCTGGCTGCTCGGTAGCAGGTCTAGAACCAGCTTCCGGATGCCTCGGTGGTGGCAGGCGCCCTTTCGGCTTTCGCCACTCGAGCTCCCGCTGGAACACCGGACATGCCCGGTAGTTGGCGGGGTGACTTCCGCCGCAGTTGATGCACCTTTTGAAAGCAGGGGCATCGCAGTGTTTACTAGCGTGAAGTAGAGAGCACCTCACGCACGCCGGAGCGTTTGAACAAGTCTCTGAATGGTGCCCGAAGCGTTGGCACTTGTAGCACTGAGGCAGAGCCCCGGGAGCGCGGCTTCTTTCCACTTTTACGCGGAAACCAAAAAGCCGCGTAAGAGAGAGTAGGCTTGCGCCTGCCTCGCTGTTCTCGACCATGATGCGGACCAGGGGAATTGGACGCCTTGGTCCGGCGGGAGCAAATACCCGATGTACCGCGCGAACCGGTACCCAGCTCGCGCAGCTCATCGAGGATTTCCTCGAGAGGAGAGTCCACGTCTAAACATCTGAGCACGAGGGACAGAGGCTTCACGTGTTTCGGGGTAAAGGTGTGGTATTGCAGGTTGGCTGATTCGACGAACGCCATGACGCTGCGGTACTCGTCCATTCCGCGGACAGCGATCTTGACAGTGTCGCCCCCAAGGAGCTTCAGGTCAACGCTGGCCGGGGAAAGTCCGGGAGCCACTATGAGTCGCCGGTAGAAACCGGTGACGTTGTTCACGCCGTGAACGAACACGGGCGGGATGCGACGAATGACCGGCGGTGCTTGGGCAGCGCCGGGCACAGTCGGCCCCGAGCCGGATTCGCCATCGGCGGGGACAACTTCCATGGCGGACGCCGAGGAAGAGGTTGAGGAGGACCGGTTCCGCCTCGGTTTCTTAACCGGCCGCCCCCGTGGCCCAACCGCCACGAAAGCGTCGGTCTCGTCACCGGGCAGCGGAACCGTCCGGGGATCGACAACTTGGTCCGCATCCATAGCAGGAGAACATGGCGAGTCGTTCGTGTGGTGTATGGACGTGGCGAGCGACTGCGTGCTCGTTGACGCGCCCGGAGCGGGCATTTCCGCCAACGAGCGGGAGGTGTGCCGACCAGAGGCAGCCAGGCTGCCTCCGGCGGTAACCAGGGACCTAGGGTCCGGCCCGAGCCGGATCGCAAGCGGGACTGAAACGCTCAGGCTTACTACGAGCTGGGCAAATGACCGGCTTCTTTAGATACCTCTCCTTACCAAGAGAGGTGTCCACCGGCCTCTTTACCTAGGCGATATCCAAGCTCGCTTACCACTGGTGGGGGCTCGCAAGGATCGTCCTAGGCAGCGCTACCTAAGAGCCTGAGCGTCAGCGGGCTAGATGCGCTGCGCAACTTACAACAGCTCTGGCAGGCTATTCGCTTCCTCTTCTGCGGCGAGAAGGTGGTCCTGAAAAGGGTCACTTGGCTGGTGGCCCTAAGAAGGTCCGACGGACGAACTCAGCTGTTGTGCTGGCTACTCAGTTCACCAGCCAGCTGAGTTGCAGTCTTCTTTCTTCCAAGTCCTGTTAATGTCCAGCAAGCAGGGCAGCAGATGTAGGTTGTCTGTCCTCAATGCGAAGGCAGCAGAGCAGCAGCTGTAAACAGCGATAGAGCTTCGGAAGTCGTCCAGAGAGAGCTGTCCAAGAGAGCAGGTCCTTCCAGATCGAGCAGCTGGACGTCTTTCACGACAAAGTTCTATGAACCGCCGATGTCACGATGTCACGATGTTCGCAGGGCACAGCACAGTGCGTGCCCCAGTGACGGCAGCGTCCGAGCGAGCCCGATGACTGCCTGTTGCTTAGTAAGTGCTTGGTGCGAGACTTGTCGCTGCGAGGATGGGTACCCCCTTTTTTATTTTGGCGGAGGTGAAGGAGACGGGCTGTGATTGGCTGAACCGCTGACGCGATCCACCAATGGCCTGAGAGGGAAGACTACGCGAACGCTTAGCACGGATTGGCGGGATTTGTTCGCCCACAACGGGTCGATACACTTCCGCCAGCCCGGTAAGAGTCCGGTAGACTGCCTTATGGCGATACCGAGGAAGGCGAGAGATGGGAGGGGCGAAGTTGCCGACTGAAGGTGGCGCTAGGCACACCTAAAGCCGGCACAACGCCCGAACCATCTGTCGGCCAGCAACGGACCGGATTTGACTGGAAGGAAGGTGGTGAAAATACGATTGGTCGGCGCGTGGACAGATGGTGAGAGGGCAATTTTTGTTATTTTAAAATTACGGCGGGTCGTCGAGCAGAGCTCGAGGGCGGCGGCGTTTGACTGGTGGTGGTCCATCATCGTTATCGAGCTGTTGGAGGTGAGGAAAATCTGAGATGGATGCTCGATGGAAGAGATTGAACGTGAGAGTTCGCGCAAATCCATCGAGCGACGGAATCTTCAGCCCTCGCCTGATAGTAGCATTTTTTACATACCAGGGAGAGCCGGAGATAAGGCGAAGGGTAAGGGCTTGGAAGGCTTCCATGCGTTTAACGACGTCGGGGGCGAGTTGGGTCCAAAATGCAGGCGCTGCGTACATAAGGACGGCTCGTAAAAAGAGCAGATAAATCGAGAGCTTCGTGCGCAACGGCAGTGGCCCTCGAGGCGATAAGAATGGGTAGAGTTTTTCTTTGACGCCTCGGGCGCGCTGGAGCACTGTGGATACGTGAGCTCTGAAGCTTAGGCGTCGATCAAGAGTGACGCCCAAGTACTTCACAGTACGTTGCCAAGCGATTGGGCTCCCTAAGGGAGAGGGTCTGGCATCGGGAAGTGAGCTGACGGGAAAAGGCAATCGCCTCGGATTTCTCCGTATTGATCGCCACCCGCCATTTCCTTAGCCAGGCCGGAAGTAATGCGAGCTGGCGCTGCACCACGTCAGTCGCAAAACGAAGGTTTGCAGAACTGGTGTGGTACATCGCATCGTCCGCATAGAGAGAGAGCGTGACTCCAGGCAATACTGGCAAGTCGTTCGTGTACACTAGGTACAGAACGGGGCCGAGGACAGATCCTTGAGGAACGCCAGCGGCGACGGGGCGGACAGAAGAGTACGTCCCGTCGACGCAGATCCTAAATTTGCGGTCGCAGAGATACGACCGCATCAGATGTACAAATGAGGCAGGGAGAGGGGAGGTGGCTAGTTTATAGAGAAGGCCTTCGTGCCAGACTTTGTCGAAGGCCTTGCTCACGTCCAGAAGGACGGCGACAGTTTGATGGTTCCTGTTGATGGTGTCAGTGATTTGCGTGACAACTAGGACAAGTTGAAGAGTGGTCGAATGCTGCCTGCGGAAGCCGAACTGTTCCTGCCGGATGAAATTATCCAGCAGGGGAGTAATCCGGCGATGCAGGAGGCGCTCGAACACCTTCGATAAGACTGGCAAAAGAGAGATTGGTCGATGATTCTCGGGGAGTGTACGCAGCTTGCGAGCCTTCGGCAACATGATGACTTTGGGTCGTTTCCAAGGGCAGGGATAGTAATGGAGCCGGAGACATCCATTGAACAGCACGTGGATGAGTGAAACGAGACTTGCTGGGGCGTTAAGTAGGGCCGCTGCACCAATACGGTCCTCGCCGGGCGCCCGCTTGGGGCGCAGTCGACTAATGGCCGTTTCCACTTCAGCCTCGTCGAACGGGTCGATTGGGTCTGCGGGAGGGCGGGAAAAATATCCAGATAGGAAGTCTGCGACCGCTGCCGAGTGGCCGGGGTCACAGACGCCTCTGTGAACGGTAAATTGTTCCTTCATGGTATCGGCAAAGACTTCTGCTTTGTCGGCCGCGGAGTACACAATCCCGGTCGGTGATCGTAGGGGATAGCGGGTCCTTTTCTCGCCAGTGAGTCGGCGCGCAGCCCGAAAAACGGACTGTGGCGTGACTTCCAGAGACTCAAGATATGAGTCCCATCGATGAGCAGTGGCATCAAGCAGAAGCTGCTTGACAAGGTCTGATTGGGCGTTCAGCCTGCGTTTTACGGCAGGGTCCCGGGTTTGTTGCCATCTCCGGCGGAGCTGGCGCCGGTTGCGGATGGCCAAAATCACCTCTTCAGGTAACTGCGACCGTCTGTTGGGCGCAGGGACGTTATAGGTGTGTTTGTCCATGGCGGACGTGACGACTTACTGAAGATAGTCGGCCAAGCGGTCTACATCATCCGGGCTGGAGATGTCGACCTGGGGGTCAGATGGTACTGTTCGACCCAGTTCATCGTGCAACGATCGCCAGTTGACTCTCGTTACACGATGGGGGGGCTGGAGAGGTGTGTCCAGCGTGGGCCGAACAGTGAGTAATACCGGGTCGTGATCAGACGAGAGGTCTGACACGGCTTCTATAGCTATAGGGTAGGCCAAGTCTTTGACAACAGCAATGTCAAGGACGTCTGGAGGTCCCCGTTGATTGGGGATATAGGTCGGTGATCTAGGACCAAGAGCGTTCACATGAGGATGACGTTGAACGTATTGGTACAGAGAGCGGCCGTATGGGTTAGAGACACGGCTGTTCCACAGGGGATGCTTACTATTAAAGTCTCCGGCTGCGATGGTTGGTAAAGGGTCTTCTAAGAGAGCGTCCCATTCATCCTCGTCGGGCGGTGGTCCACCTCGAGGGGGGAGGTAGACTGAAACCAGTCGAACCTCCCGATCCCCGATGCAGAGAGCAACCGCCGTCGCCTCCAAGCGACGAGTCGCCGGAGGCGGCAGGGGGCGGTGGGCGATGCGCCTGTGAACCAGAATGGCTGTGCCGCCAGATGCGGCACGCCGGTTCTGGCCAGGCCGGTCTGTGCGATACGTCGTGTACGCTGGAAACTGGAACGAGTGTGCAGGAGTCAGGTGTGTTTCATTAAGGAGTATGACGTCTATGTCATATTCGGTAACGAAGGCGGCCAATTCGGCACGGCGAGATAGAACGCCACATGCGTTCCAAGCCACCAGCCGAAAGGGCCTAGCCATCGAGAGGGATGAGCGATGTCACGGAGGTGAGAACGGTAACGAGTAAGGACTGGACATTCTTGGCAGCAAGAATTTGCGGGATCAAGGCGTTGATCCAAGCACGCACGCGGTCAGCGAAAGTCACGTCCGAGGACGCGGCAGACGCCGGTGCCGCCTGAGGCTTGGGCGCCGGGTGCTGGAACATGATGCCATTCTGGGCGGGGGCCTTTTGTTTCGGCTGCCTTGGATATCGGACATCTGGGGTAGATGCGGGCTGAGGTGCAGCGGGCGTGTGCTGCGAGGAAGCGGGGGGAGATGGTTTTGTCCTTTTCTTGGACGGCGCAGCAGGTTTTGGCTGCTGGGCCGCGGGCTGTGCGGCAGGCTGACAAGCAGCTGCAGCCGCGTAGCTGGGCGCCCCGGTAGACGCCGGACGAGCTGGGGCAGGCACAAGTGCCGGTGCCGCAGCAGGGATAGGTGCCGCCGAGGTGGCAGGCCTTGATGCTTGGGGCCTAGCTGGAAGCGCAGGAACGCGCTGCTGCGAAGACTTTGAAAGCTTCTTCAAAGCCGCAGCATAGAATTTACAAGACTTCGATGATGCCGGGTGAGGTTCCCCGCAGTTGGCGCAAGTGGCGGCAGCACGAGCGAGAGGACAAGTGTCCTTCCGATGGCGTTCGCCACAGCGCAAACAGCGGGTGGGGTGATGGCAAAATGCCGATGAATGTCCGTACCGCTGGCAGTTGTAACACTGCTTCGGTCCGGCTTGGGCTTCGAAGGCTTCAACCCTAACCTTCAAATAAAACATAAAGTTGATACCATAAATGGCCTGGTAATCACCCACCTTTCGTATTTTTACCAGGAACGCATTGCGCGCTAGTTTCTTGCCGGGGGAGAAGAGAGGCGTGACACTATGTACTCGAAAGCCTAAACTGGTGAGTTCATCAGAGATGAACTCAGGCTTGGTACCAGCAGGGATACCAATAACTTGAACCTTTAGTTCCTTCTCCTCCGGCAAGGCAAAGGTGTGGTAGGGGATGCCCGCGTCCGTGAGGAACTTCTGTGCAATACGGAAGCTTTCCACGGTCGTGGGGTTGAGGCGGATGGAGCTGTCACCTTGGGCCGAAGCAGTCAAGGTGCCAGAGGGAGTTCACCGGTGTATACGCCGCATGAAATTAGCCCAATCCGAAGGCCGGGCGAAAATCAGAGGCGGGATACGCCGGGGCTGGTCGGGTTGTTGTTGGGAGGCCATGGCGGATTGCCCCGCGGTTGAGCCTCGACGCGAAGTCCGACCGGATTCCGTGGAGGTGGCACTGACACGCCGTTTCCGGCTGACAGCCTGCCATGCACCATCGGTATCCATGGCCGAGTCCGCGTCGTGAGTTTCCCCCGACGAGGTAGGTGTAGGGTAGTCCTGAGAAGGGCCATCCGGGAGAGGTTGCGCCAGAGCGCTTGCAGGGACTGCGAGGTCCTGAGAAGGACCGACGGAGGCAGGTTGGCCCTGAGAAGGGCCGACGGAAGATGGGTTGCGGGCAGCCATCGGCGAAGCGAAGCCTACGCCTTAGGCGGAACGGAACTAAGGACTACGACCAAGCACTACGGTAAGCAAAATACAAAAAGCAGATCAATTACCAACAAGCTCCAGGCAGCAGCGGAACAAACACGAAACACTGCACGGCACAAGAAACACAACACTGCACTGAAACACTGCACTGCACTTTCTTGAGTAGATGGTAAACTTGCACAAATAAAACTAGTAAACTGCACTACGCACTGTTTATGTCACGGTTAAAACCGGAGACTGAAACGCACTGAAAAAGCAGGATTTTCCCATGTAGAAGAGCTCAAAAAGAGATGTTGATCCTTCGAATGACACCGGCCGTGAAAGCCTACGCACTAAGATTAAGAACCTCTACGGGGAGGAGGTTTTAAAGAAAATTAAAAAACTGGAGACGCTACGCAAGAAGAAAGCCAGTCTGCTGTGTTCCTTGGCCTTTTTACTTCGATGTAGAGACTCGGGAACCGTTCCTAGGTTCCTACGACATAGACACTTATTTAATACACCACATGCCAACAGGATATACAGAAGAACGGAGAATGCCATGCTGCGTGAGCGCATACACTACACGAGAAAAGAGTTGGCATTAAATGACCAAGACCTGTTTAAACTGCATTTACATCTCAGCAGTACCCTCCAACGACATGATTGGGAGATGTTGGATGGACTCACTTATAATGCTTTTGAGTCGTGTCATGCCAGTACTAGTCAGAGACAGCGTGAAAAATTCGAGCGGTTCGCTTCCCAGAACATCAGGGGAAGAACACTGATAGTGACAGGATGGACAGGATGGTTGTAAACCTATCGAACCGTCAACTAACACCACATGAGACCTCGGTGTTAGCCAAAGGTGAGAAGTTTGCGGTTACCCCGAAGACAGTACCGGTGGAGGAAATAGTGGCGAGCGTGGAGGCAGGCATCCGAGGACTACCCCGAGACCAGGCAGATGAAATACGTATGGAAGCTTCTAGGGCCCTTAGAAGGGCCGCTCCGCCAAAATGCAATCTTCTGTCGGCGGAGTTGCGAGCCTTGAGTGAATTAAAAAGGGATGAATCCATTGTCATTATGCCGGCGGATAAGGGGAGTGCCACTGTGGTCTTGAACACCGAAGACTACCAGCGGAAGATTGAAGGTTTATTAGATCCGGCCACTTATCGGAGGCTGAACAAAGATCCGACTACAACTGTTCTGAGAAAAACGGATTCTTTGGTTAAGCAATCTTCTCTGGCGCCTGATGTGAAGACGGCCGTCCGGTGTTCGGAGGCCCTTCCCCCTCGTCTCTATGGTTTACCGAAGATCCACAAGGAAGACGTTCCGCTGAGGCCCATCGTCAGTGCTATTGGCTCGCCTACTTACACCTTGGCAAAGCACCTCACTGGATTGCTCAAGCCGCACATCGGGCAGACGGATTCTTTCGTCCGGGACTCTTCTGATTTCCTTCGGAGGATCCGGGAGTTGGTGCTGGAGCCTGGCGATGTTCTCGTGAGTTTTGATGTGGTCTCTCTTTTCACCATGGTCCCTGTTCAGGAGGTCTTGGGGTATTTGGGTGACCTGTTCTCGGCGGACATCACTGCTTTGTTCCGGCAGGTCCTAACAACGACCTACTTCCAGTGGAATGGCGGCTTCTATGAACAGTTGGATGGCGTCGCCATGGGAAGTCCTCTCAGCCCTGTGGTTGCAAACTTCTATATGGAGAAATTTGAAGAGTTGGCAATTTCATCTGCGCCTCTGAAGCCGAAGTGTTGGTTGCGGTATGTGGGCGACACTTTCGTGGTCTGGAGCCATGGGGATGAAGAGTTGGAACGCTTCCTTGGACATCTGAACGCTGTACACCCGCGCATACAGTTTACGATGGAGCGCGAGAGTGGTGATCAATTGGCTTTTCTGGATGTGTTGGTCCTGAAAAGGACCGATGGCAGCTTGGGACATAAAGTTTATAGGAAGCCAACGCACACCGACAGATATCTGCACAAGACCTCCAATCATCATCCTAGGCAGAAGAGGGCGGTGCTGAAGACTCTGGTAGACCGGGCAAAAAGAATCTGTGAGCCCCAGTATCTCGAAGATGAGTTTCGGCATCTCGAGAAACCACTGCAGTCCAACGGCTATTCTGCTGCGGAGGTTAGGAGAGCTGCCCGGCCGAGAAGATCTGGTAGGCCGGACCAGTCGGAGTTGCCTGAGGTTGTTGGCTCTGCTGTCTTGCCCTACATCCGTGGCGTGACTGATCGCATCGGCAGGTTGCTGAGTAAGCGGGGCGTCAGGACGATCTTTAAGCCAACCAAAAAGATCCAACAGTTCCTGCGACCGGTGAAAGACGCCAGGGATCCACTCTCGTCGTGCGGGGTGTACAGTATTCCTTGTACGTGTGGCCAGGTCTACATAGGCACCACGAAGCGTAGTGTCCGGACGCGCCTCTCTGAACATCGGAGATACTGCCCCCTGGGCCAGCCGGAAAAGTCCGCAGTTGCTGAACACGCTCTGTCCCACGACGATCACCGGGTGATGTTTGATGAAGCCCGCGTGTTGTCTTCTGTCCGGGGTTACTTCACTCGCCTGCATCTGAAGTCCATCCATATTCATAAGAATGCGTCCGTCGCTATGAACCGCCGATTGCTCTGGGGTTTGCGGTTGTGCATCGCAGAGACGAACCGCACGGGAACTGAGTTCCGAGCTACCATCTGGAGCTCCTGCCTCGTGGCCCTGCCCAAGTAGGGCGTGTGCTCTATAGCAGGCTTTTCTCGGCTGTTATGCTAGCCTACACTAGCGCAGTAGACACCGAGGGCGTTTCCACGAATCACCTGGGCGTATACGGTACCTTCCCAGCCCAGTCACTAGAGGATTGTCTGGGAACCTCGCCGCACGTGCATAAAATTTGCGTGCAAGCCGCCTGAAAGTGTCGTCTAAGGAGCGGACGCCAAGTCCTCTCCTTAGAAGGCGAGATGAGAAGCGACGGGGGACTTTGGCCGCTAGCCGAAGCCCCCTGTCGAGGGCGCTCTGCAACTTCTTTTTATGCATTGCGGCGAGGTAACCCCAGACCGGGCAGGCGTAGGTAATGACCGGCAGCAGATACGCGCCGACGATCATCCTACCCAATTTCCTGGTCATGGCTGGGCTGATCAGGAGTGGAAACAGTGCGCACAGGCGAGTGGATGCTCGCTTAAGAACTGTCTGTGCGTGGGTACGCCAGGTGAGCCGACGGTTGAGGTGTAAGCCGAGGTACTTGACCTCGTTGGACCAGCGCAAGTACGTTCTGCCGATACGTAGTTGCCTAACGGGGTTCTTCCGTCGCTTAGAGAATTCGACGGCTACACTCTTGGTAGGGTTGAGGAGCACTCTCCAATTCTCAGTCCAGTCCACGAGCGTGTCGAGCTTGCGCTGCAGTCGTAGGACGGCCCTTTCCTCATGACGATCGGCCGTAAATACGGCCGTGTCGTCAGCGAAGAGGGCCATCTGGACTCCAGGCTGTCTCGGCACGTCGTTGACGTAGATCGGGAACAGAAGGGGGCCTAGAACACTACCTTGAGGGACGCCGGCTGTGATTCGCCTCTCGGAAGAGACTGAATCACCAACTCTCACGCAGAAGGTCCTCTCCGTCAGAAAGCTAGCAACCAGATGGAGGTAGCAGTCCGGGAGCTGGACTTCCCTAAGTTTGAATAACAGGCCATCATGCCATACGCTGTCGAAGGCTTTCTCAACATCTAAGAAACAGCCAACGGTCCGTTCTCTCCGACACCCGGCTGCCGTGATGCTTTCCACCAGTCTCATCAGTTGATGAGTGGTCGAATGCCCCACACGAAAGCCGAACTGTTCGGGGACCAGCACGTCAAAGTTGGTTAGATGTTCTCGTACACGACGCTGTACGAGGCGCTCAAAAACCTTGGACGTAGCGGAGAGTAGGCTGATAGGCCGGAGGTTATCAGAGCGGGTGGTATCCTTTCCCGGCTTCGGGATCACGATAACCGTCGCCTTTCTCCATTTCTTGGGAAAGTAGGCCAGTCTAAGACACGCGTTGAACAAATCAGTCAAGAATTGAACTCCAGGCTCGGGAAGAAGTCGCAGAGCGGTGTTGGTAACACCGTCCGGGCCTGGAGCTTTTCTTGGCTGAAGTTCAGCGAGCCGATCTGAGACCTCTTCCAAAGAGATGGGTTCGGGCTCCGTCGTGATCGGAAGTGACAGAAAGTCTTCCACAGCCATCTCGACTTGTTCGTTGAAGTCCCAGTCCATGGGCGGGTTGGGAGCGAAATGTCGCTCGAAACACAAGCCCAAGTACTCGGCCTTCTCCTCCGGGCGACCCAGGGGTCGACCGAACGGTCCAACAATGGCGGGAAGTGGAGGTCGGTGCCTCCGTCCCGTCAATGCGGTAGGTATTCTGTACGGGTGAGATTGCGGGTCCGCATCCCCCGTTCGGGCCACGTCGAGTTTCCAACAGCTACGTCGGAACGCCTTCAGACTGTCGCGCAGTCGTCAGGTGAGCCGATTGTATGCTGCCTTATCGGCCGGATCACGGGTCCTCTGCCAACGTTTCCGGAAGTAATTCCTCTCGCGAGCGAGAAGAGAGACTTCCTCAGGGTTGCGTTGGTAGTCAGGCGTGAAACCAGCTCGCGTACGTGAAGACACGCCTATAGCCGAGATGATTGCCTCTTCGATTCCCGCAACTGCTTAGTCTAGGAGGCGAACGGAATCGAGTGGGGCCGCTGGCGGAAATCGACGGCACAAAGCCGGGCCGTAGCGATCCCAATCGATAACCTTCTTCTGGTCAGAACGTGCATAGGCGTGCTGGGTAGCGACGTGGACCAAGATAGGGTTGTGGTCGGATGTCAGCTCCGTAAGTGAGAATACCTCGACCGGACAGACAATTCCCTGAGTCACCGCGATATCCAGAACATCGGGAGCCGCGTTAGGCTGTGACGGAAAGAACGTGGGTTGCGCTGGACCAAACACCATCGCCCGGCGCGATTCAACAAAACTGAGCAAGCGCCTCCCGTTCGGAGTAGTCAGGCGACTATTCCAAACGCGATGCTTGCAATTCAGATCGCCGGCCAAAATTACCCTTCGATGGGAATCGAAGATGACTTCCAGGTCGCCAACAAGGAGTTCAGCTCGTGGGGGCTTGTATGCTGAAACCACGAGGACGCCGCCAAGAGCTCCGTGGACCTCAATGGCGGTGGCCTCTAGGTTGGTAAGCTGCGGCAAAGCGACACGATGATGACCTATGGAGGTCCTCACCGCGATCGCCGTGCCGCCTCCTCGTTGGCCAACTCGGTCATCCCGATAGACCACGTAATTTGGTAATCGAAACCGGTTCGCCGGGGTCAGGTGGGTTTTAGTAAGGAGAAGTACGTCGGGTTTGAACCGAGCCAGGAATTCAAGAAGGTCGGAATGCTTGGAACCGATGTTGTTAGCATTCCAGGCTACGAGCGAGAGATCTCGTCTAAGGGCTCGGTTCATAGAAGACCTATGACTTCGCAGGCTTCCACGAAGAGCATGAATCTCTCAGTTGGGTCAGCAGTTTCCAGGCGGTCTCGGATGGACCTGAAGGTAGATGCGACTTTCGGGAAGTCGTAGCTAGACAGAAAGCCGCGGACGAACTGTGCGTCATTGGAAATGACGGACTGGGCAGTTTGCCTGGAAACTGAGGCCGCGTAAGAGCGACCAGGTGTAACGGCAGATCGGGTCGTGGTGGAAGCCACAGGACCAGGGCCAGACGGTTTTGAATCAGCGGCAGGAAAAGTACGCTGTTGAGCTTCGTCGGACTTATACCGGGAAGCAGGACTTTTCTTGGGCTGTGGGCCGGCAGGATCTCGGGGCCGAGCATCCGGTGTGGGTATCCCTTTGTTCCTGGGTTTTGTGATGCCTGCTCGTGGAAATCGCGGAGGTGGCAAGGGTGGCGAGACTGCCTCTGGTACAGAGGCGGGAGTAGGAGGTTCCGCGGAGGTGGAGAGTTCATTCTCCGGCTCCAAAACCGAGATGACAGCTACTGGGCGTGTCTCTGCTTCGGAAGGAGACGCGGTACGTTTAGTTGCCTTTGCAGGGGCTGGAGGTGGAGCCGGAGAGGGCGCGCGCCGTGCCGGTTGTGCCTGAGGTTGAGGCCTAGCCTGCATTTTAGGCTGTCTAGGTTGGGGCTGCATAGCTGGCTGCCGTGGCTTCGGGAGGGGCCCCTGCGGCTTTTGCTTCCGCAGGAGCTCCGCCTTATATACCGGGCAGTTTACGTTACTCGCTGCGTGGCCTTGGCCACAATTGATACAGCGAAATTTGGTTTTGTCTGCCACAGTGCAGGCCTGGGTTGAATGTCCCAGAGAACAACGTAGACAGGCCGGGGCATTGCGGCAGACGTCGGTGTGATGGCCGAACCTCTGGCACCGGTGGCACTGCGCAAGCTTGCCCTGGGGTCGACTGGTTTCCACCCGGACGCGGAAGCCAAACAGCCGCGTCAGGTGGAAAATTTTGTCAGCAGCCTCGCCCTTCTCGAGCTGGAGACGGACGAGCGGGAGAGGTACTCGGGTCTCTGAGTGAGTGAACAGGCGGAAAATTGCCTGCACCGGGTACCCGAGGTCTCGGAGTTCCATGAGGATCTCCTGTGGATCGGTGTGCGCGTCAAGCCCTCGCAAAATTACAGACAAGGGCTTGACTCGCTTAGGAGTAAAGGTGTGGTATTGTAGGTTATGCGCTTGGAGGAAGGCCTCGACCAAGCGATGGTCCTCGAGCTGGCGGACGACAATCCTGACCGTATCACCGCCAAGCAGCTTCAGGTCAAGCTTGTCGGCCGACAGGCCGTGGGCCGCGATCAGCCGTCTGTATAAGGCGGCGACATTAGACACCCTATGGATGTACAGGGGCGGCGCACGACCAACAGCGGCAGCAGCCGGAGCTGCTGTCGAAGCAGTCGGAACCGCGGCCTGTGGGCCCTGAGAAGGTCCAATGTCCATGGCCGAGGTGCTAGAGGAAGCGGTTGGGTGGGTCCTCTTGGGCTTCTTAGCCGGGCGATAACGCCGACCAACGGTCGCGAACTCGCCCGACTCGTCAGCCGGAAGAGGAGGAAGCGGGTTAGGGAGAGGATCATCCGTCTCCATCGCCCGAGGCGATTCAGGCGAGTCGCCCAGATGGGGCAGCAAGGCGGGGCCGAGCGACTCGGCACTTGGGCCGTTGCCTGTGGAAGGCATGCTGGCCAGGTGCGACGGCTGCCGGGCAGAGACTGCTAGGCAGTCACTGCCAGACGCCAGGGATCACACAACTGGGGGTTGCGCGGCCCGCGCGAAGCGCGGGTCGCGAGTAATGCAGTGTCCCGAGTCTCAGAAAGGACTCCTGCCACTGGGTCTGTTAGAGTTCATTATATACTTTTTATCTACTTATGGGGGGGGGGGGTCTGAAGCGACCTGCGATTGGTGGATTAAACCACCGGGACTAGTAAACGAGGTCGCTTCCAGGACTCACCTGGTCGCGGGGTGTATTTACCAAGTCCGGCAATGAGGGAATTGTGGGTCACTCTGTCGGAACGAACATAGAATCGTCGCGCCAGGCGTCTCACGGTGTCATCAAGAGAGCGGACACCGAGTCCTCTCCTCAAAAGACGAGAAGAGTACCTCCCGGGGACTTTGCACGCGAGCTTCAGTCCCCGGTCGAGTACGCGCTGGAGCGTGATTCTATGACCACGAGCCAGGTATCCCCAAACAGGACAGGCGTATGTAATCACGGGCAACACGTACGTGTTGACTATGAGCTTACGTAGCCGGGGGGTCATTGCCGGATTAGATAGCACGGGCCAGAGTCTACTGAGTTGCGCTGAAGTGCGTTGTCTGATGTAGTTTGTATGGGTTCGCCAGGTGAGTCGGGAATCACGTGGAGCCCGAGGTACTTGACGCTGTTGGTCCAGGGCACCTCGACGGGGCCTACTTTAAGCGGCCGAGGCCGCTTACGTTTGCGCGAGAATATTACCGCGGCGCTCTTGGAAGCGTTAACGGCAACTCTCCAGTCATCGGTCCACCCGACATACGCGTCGAGTTGGCGCTGGAGCTTAACTGCCGCATAACTCGCGTTCGGCTCTGAGGCAAAAGCCGCAGTGTCGTCCGCGAACAGCAACAATTTCACTCCAGGAACTCGGGACGTGTCGTTGACAAACAACGAGAACAGGAGAAGCCCAAGGACGCTTCCCTGAGGGACGCCAGCGGTAATACGCCTCTCCGAAGAGAGAGCGTGGTCTACTCTCACTCGGAAGCTACGGTCTCGCAGAAAGCTGCCGATCAAGTGAACGTAGCAGTCTGGGAGAAGGACTTCCGTTAGTTTGTAAAGGATACCCTCGTGCCACACGCGGTCAAAGGCTTTCTCTACGTCTAGGAAGATCGCAGCCGTCTGTTTGCCCTGGCAGCCAGCCTCGGTTATGCATTCCACGAGTCTCATCAGCTGATGAGTCGAGGAGTGCAGCTCACGAAAGCCGAACTGTTCGGGGATCAGCACATCTAGTCTTTCTAGATGGTCGCGGATCCTACGCTGGATCAGACGCTCAAAAACCTTGGACGTCGCGGACAAGAGGCTGATGGGTCTGAGGTTCTCCACTCGAGAAGAGTTCTTTCCCGGCTTTGGTATCACAATGACGGTAGCCGTTTTCCATTTCACAGGAAAATTGGCCAGTCTGAGGCATGAATTGAACAGGTTAGTGAGGAACTGGGTTCCTCGCTCCGGAAGGCGATGGAGGGCGGAATTCATGACTCCGTCCGGGCCAGGCGCCTTCCGGGGCTTGAGCTGAACAATCCTCTCAGAGACCTCCTCCGGGGAGATGGGCTCTGGCTGGACTGTGATATCGGCCGATAGAACTCTGCCTTTTCGAGGGGGCGGCCAAGGGTTTGACCGCCGGGTCCGGCCAGTGCGGGGAAAGGCGCGCGTTTGCGCTTTCCCGTTAGGGCACTGGAAATCCGCCAGACATTACGGTCCTCGGCAGGGCCATCCATCTGTGTTACAGCTAGCTCCCAGTTGCGTCTACGGAACGCCAGCATGTCGCGACGCAACTTGCCGGACGCTCTGTTGAACGCAGCCTTGTCGGCCGGGTCACGGGTCCTCTGCCAGCGTCTCCGGAGGCGATTCCTCTCGCAAGCGAGCTGAGACACCTCTTCGGGGATCCGCTGATAGTCGGGCGTGAGCCCCGGCTTCATCCGGGAGGACACGTCAACCGCCGAGACTACGGCTGTGTCGAATAAGGCAACTGCCTCATCGACATGCTGGGTAGTGTCGAGCGGGATATGCTCTGATAGGCGGCGACTGAACGCCGGGCCAAAGCGGTCCCACTCGATTACCCGCCGCTCGTCGCGGACGGTGGCGTGCTGGGTAGCTATATGCACACTGATAGGGCAATGGTCCGAGGACAGTTCCGAAATGACGGAGACGTGGACCGGGCAATAAACGCCCCTGACCGCGGGACCGGGCAATAAACGCCCCTGACCGCGGCAATGTCCAGTACATCAGGGCGGGAGTTAGCCCTCGAGGGATAGTATGCAGGCCCGGTAGGACCCATGACTGTGACCCGAGCCGCATCAGCATACCTGCGTAAGCGGGTCCCGTTTGGGTTCGCCAAGCGGCTCCCCCAATCGGGGTGCTTACAGTTCAGGTCGCCCGCCAGAACTACCCTTCTGTGTGCTCCAAAGACGGCCTCCAGATCGTTCGACAGGAGCTCCGTTTGTGGAGGCTTGTAAGCGGAAACCACGAGTAGACCGCCGAGAGCACCATGGAGCTCGACCGCGGTGCACTCGAGGTTCCGCCGCTGAGGCAGGACAACGCGGTGATGGCGAAGACTCGCCTTCACCGCGATGGCTGTGCCCCCTCCTGCGCGACCCGACCGGTCGTCCCGGTGGCACACGTAGTTGGGTAGTCGGAAACGACGATGCGGGGTCAGGTGCGTCTCGCCAAGAAGAAGCACGTCGGGCTTGTGACGGGCAACGAACTCTAAGAGCTCAGAATGCCGGGAAGCGAGGCCGTTGGCGTTCCATGCCACGAGCTCGAGGTCTCGCTTGAGGGATTGCCGTGGTTGTCCGTTCATAACAGACCTGTAACACGGCAGGCTTCCACCAAGAGGAGGAACTTATCCTGGGGCGAGGCTGTTGCCAAGCGTTCCCTGATTTTAAGGAAAGTCTGGGCTACTTTCTGCAAGTCGTAGCTTGCCAGAAAGTCTGATACGACGGCGAGGTCATCGGAAGATGAGGCCGGGGGAGAACGCTTGGCGGCAGCTGCATAGCTGCGGCGGGGCGAGACGGTGGAAGCCTTGGGGGCAGGTACTGGAGCGGGTGGCCGCTCTGGCTTTTGGTGGACGGGCTTGGGTCCAGTGGCAGGTGGTTTAGGCTGGCCCGTGTTCTTGGCCTGAGTCCTAACTTTCTTGCCCGATCTGGGGAATCTAGACGTGGGTGGCGGCGGCAATGGAGGATCAATTTCCTCATCGTCCGGCAGCGGGACTTGGGTGAAGTGTGGAACTTCGCGTTCCGGTTCCGGGGGCGCGATGGTTGGTTTGGCCTGTGGAGCTTCGCTCGGGCTCACTGCACTGCTGGGTCTCGGAACCGGAGCAGACCTAGGGGCTGGTTTCCGGACCACAGGTTCAGCGGCTTTGGCCGGTTTTACTGGTTGTGTAACATGTCGAGGCTTAGGCTGGACGGGTTTCTTCAACTTGTCCAGCTGCTCGCTATAGACTGGGCAGCGCCTGTTATTAGCAGCATGGGCGCCGCCACAGTTTATACAATATCGGTGGTTGGCCGGGACAGCGCAGGCCTGCGTCAAGTGGTCATTTCCACAGCGGACGCAGGTCGGCGCGTTCCGACAACCGAAGCTGCTGTGGCCGAACCGCTGGCACCTGTGGCACTGGGAAAGTCGCCCGGTCTGACGGCAGGGGTCTACGCTTACGCAGAGCCCGAAAAGCCGTTTCAACTCTAATAAGGCCTGGGAGGAGTCGCCCTTCTCCACCAGGAGTCTGATTAATGGGAGTGGTCGACGCGAGCCATAAGTAGTGTACAGCCGAAAGGCTCCCACAACCTTATAGACCGCGTCGCGCAGTTCGTCTGCGACGACCTGCGGATCCGCCTGTATGCCCAGGCCCCGAAGGACGAGGGCTACAGGCTTGACTCTGTTGAGAGTATAGGTATGGAACTGGAATGCGGAGCCGGCGAACAAAGCCGATTACGTCCCTGACGTTCGTAACGAACACCGGCGGGATCCTTCCTTCGGAGGTGCGACTAGGCGCAACCTCGGCGGAGGCTTGGAATGCCGCCGAGTCCGTGGCCGAACTCAAGGAGGTCAGGGAGGGAGACTTTCTCGGCTTGCCACCGTGCCCTACTACCACCCAGTCGGTGGAAGCCGAGGTCTCCATGGCTGGGGAGTCAGACTCCGGCAGAGGATTTGGGCTGCTTGGCCTACTAGCGGCCGTGCAGCCGGAAGGTCCGGCCTTAGCGGGCTTGGTCGGCCCTAATAAGGACCGATTTTGCTCACGAACTTGCGCGGGTTCAGCAGGGCTTCCCGCGCGAGTCGTAGGGTTCCCGACTGGCCCAAGTGGCCGGCCGGGGGGCTCGTTGCTGCCGCAAAGTGCTTTGGGGACACTAACAGCTGGGCTAATGCCGACTAACTCGGCTCTTTGTCCAGCGGGTACCCGGGGGCCGAACTGTGACACCGTCACAGTGGCGGCGCAATGCGCATCTCTATTCGTGAGTCCTACTCTCGGACTCCCCGGGTGTCGCTGGACAGCGCTACCTAACACATTAACCGGCACTGTGCGGCAGGTCCCAGTTGTGTGCTGCTTGGCGTCGTCTTGCTGGCAAGGCGGTAGGTCGATGTCCATTTCCATCGCTGCAGCTCTCGGATGTTGGCGCTGGCGATGAGGCGATCCCTGGTCCGGCGGTTTCTTCTTTACTGCCGCCGCAGTAGCTTGCGCTGAAGGCCTCTTCATGGCAGTAAGTAGAGGACGAGGCTATCCTCTTCTGCGATGCTGTTCTGTACGTCCGATCTCTTCCAAGGTTGAGTGCAGAGTGTCACTCTCGTCTTGACGCCAGGGATCATTGCATTGCATTGCAAAATGGATGCGGGGTGTCTTTGCACCCGTGGCTTGATTGCAGCATCTGGATCGTGTCCAATGGCTGCCAGAAGTAAACATAGTGCTGGTACATGTCGACTGGTTACCTAAAACTGGAAAAGGAAACCGCCAACCAGTTAACTGAGAAGGCGGGGGAGTATAACTGTTATTTGTTTAATGCACTGCCGCTGGGACCGATTCGAGCAACAGATGTTGCCCGTTTCAAGTCCAGTCAGCAGACGCCCTGAGCGCGTCGGTCGCTCCCCGCGAGGCGGAGAGCCTCCGTGCCAGTGAATGATGACAGCGACAAGCAGCCGGCTCAGCGTGCTAGGAGGTGGACAGGAAGGAGAGAAGGACAGTTTGGTGAAATACTCTGGTCTAGGACTGATGATTACTTGTTTTTATTTAATTTAAAGAGGATGGCGTTATGGCGGGTCATCAAGAAGCGCCCGAGGGCGCTTGACCCGAATGGGCGGTGGTGGTTCTGATGCACTGATGGTTCGTAGGTACGGAAACGTGGAGGTCGAGGCTTTAGCAAAGAGAGTTAGAGCCAGCGACCGGACAAAGGAAGTCAAGGTAGGAACACGGAGACCCCTTCGAATCACGTCGTTCCTTACAAACCAAGGGGACCCCGTCAAGGCTCGGAGTGTTAGGGACTGGAAAGCTTCCAGCCTACATCTGTTGGTGGTGGATAAAAGAGACCACCAGGCGGGTGCCGCATAGGTCAATACAGACCTGAGAAATAGTAGATAGATGGTAAGTTTCGTGCGCATGTCCAGGCGGCTGCGACACGAGAGGAAAGGAGATAATTTGGCTCGGACGCCGCGAGCCTTGGCAAGGGTTTCCGTCACGTGGGCGTTGAAGCAAAGGCGACGATCTAGCCGAACGCCTAAATACTTCACCGATTCTTTGTAGGCGATGGGTCTCCCTGCTAGGGAGAGGGGCTGGCATCGGGAGATGGACTTACGGGTGAAGCAGATCGCCTCGGATTTCTCCGTGTTGATCGTCACCCGCCATTTCCGTAGCCAGTCCGGAAGCTGGTTCAACTGACGCTGCAGCTTTGTACTCGCAAATCGCGGGGACAGGGAGCTGCAGTGATACATAGCATCGTCAGCGAACAAAGACAACGTGACTCCGGGCAAGACAGGCAGGTCGTTCGTGTACACAAGGTACAGAACGGGGCCGAGGACAGATCCCTGAGGTACGCCGGCGGCGACGGGTCGAACTGTAGAACAGGACCCGTCGACGGTCACCCTGAAGGTTCGGTCGCTGAGATACGACCGGAGGAAAAACACTATGGTCGATGGTAGAGGGGAATTGGCAAGTTTGAAGAGAAGACCTTCGTGCCAGACTTTATCGAAGGCCTTGCTCACGTCCAACAGTACGGCGGCCGTAGCCGCTCGCCTGTTGGTGGCGTCTGACAAGTGCGTAACAACACGGACCAATTGAAGCGTGGTCGAGTGCTCTCTGCGAAACCCGAACTGTTCGCTGCGGATGAAACCATCTAGCAGCGGCGAGATGCGAGCCAGCAGGAGACGCTCGAACAGCTTCGAGATGACTGGCAAGAGAGAGATTGGACGATAGCTTTCAGGAAGCATGCGCGGCTTGCGAGGCTTCGGAATCATTACGATGTTGGCTGATTTCCACAGGCGGGGAAAGTACTGTAGCCGGAGACAGGAGTTAAACAGCTCAAGAACGAGGTCAACGCCTGAGGCCGGGAGATTTTGTAGAGCAGCGGCCCCGATCCGGTCAGGACCGGGGGCGCGACGGCGATTTAGTCGGCAGATAGATGAAACTAGTTCATCCCTGTCGAACGGGAGGGCTGGGATTTCGGGAGGGCGTGAAAAATGTCCAGATAGGAAGTCACGGACTTCTGCCGAGTGGGCAGGGTCCGAGACGCCTTGGTGAACAGTAAATTGCACCTCCATGCAGTCGGCGAAGACCTCGGCCTTGCCTTCCGATGAAGATACAACCCCGTTCGGAGTTTCAAGTGGGTTGCGAGTTCTCTTCTCGCGGGTCAGTCTACTCACCGCTCTCCAGACGGAGGCGTGGTCGACTTCAAGAGACTCAAGGTATGAGTCCCATCGATCAGAGTTTACGTCCCGCAGTAGCTGCTGGACGTAAAGAGACTGGGCCTGAAAGCGCCTTTTGACGCCGGGATCACGGGTTCTTTGCCATCTGCGGCGGAGATTGCGCCGGAGCCAGATGGCGTGGAGTACTTCCGCAGGTAAGGCCGATTTACGATGATTCACCTCGAGAGTATATGTGTGTCGATCCATGACACCTTGGACCAACTCCTGAAGATGAGTGGCTCGGAGATCCAAATCGTCACAAGTGACGATCGGGTCCGCGGGGAGTGATGGTAACCGCCGTGAGAGCTCATCATGGTAGGAGCGCCAGTTGACTCTGCTAACAGTCTGAGCGGGAGGTCGGGGTGAGGCCGACAGCTCACGGGCAGTTATAAAAAGGGGATTGTGATCGGATGAGAGATCCGACACTGACGAGGCCTGGATGTGATGGGTCACGTCCTTGGCTATGACAATGTCAAGGACGTCCGGTCGATGACCGGAAAAGGGGAAGTGAGTAGGGTCTTCTGGGCCGATGACTTGTAGTACCGGGTCGTCGGAGACGAACCGATACAGAGATTTTCCGTAGGCGTTGGCTACTCTGCTGTTCCAGGAGGGATGCTTGGCATTTAAGTCGCCGGCTACAATGGTTGGTAGGGGATGGTCGAGGAGAGCGTCCCACTCCTCGGGCGGTGGAGGAAGCCGCAGGCCGGGCCGGAGATACGCCGCAACAACGCGCAACTCCGATCCGCCAGCGTCTATCGCCACCGCACAACCTTCAACAAGAGATGTATCTAAAGGGGGTAGTGGCCTGTGCGATATCCGCCTGTGGACTAAGACAGCTGTCCCCCCCGAGGGGCGACAGCCAGGCCGATGGGGACGATCCTGACGAAAACAGATGTATGATGGCAGGTTGAAGGTATGGTAGCGAGCCAGATGAGTCTCGCAAAGGAGGACGACATCAGCGTCGTACTCCGTTACGAAAGTCGTCAGTTCAGATCGTCGAGGGACTACCCCATGGGCATTCCACGCAACGACCCTAAGACTCCTAGCCATTCAAAGGAAGAAGAGGAAAGAGGGTAGACAGTGATTGAAACACCAGGGCGAGAACCGTGGTTGTATCTGGAGCAGACCTGATGTTGTTTACCAAAGTTTCAGCCCAGGCAGTCAGGGGGTTCACCGGGGCCCGGGAAGATTCCCGAGATTCCGGAAGACGGACCTGGCTGGCCTCGGCCGGTGTTGCAGATGGCGCAGGGCTCGGGGACGGACGTGGGGTCTGCTCAGTTGGGAGCTTAGGTTGATGGCTGGGGGCGGGCGGGGCCGCTGAGGTTTTACAGGCAAGGCCTGTGGAACTTGTCGCTGACGGCGACGAGTGCGCTTCGGTTTGGAGCTCCGAGGAGCGGAAGGCGGGACTGATGTAGCGGCCACAGCCGCGTATGAAGGACCGGGCGCTCCGGCAGGCGCCGGGACAGAAGGGACTGCAGGCGGCGCCGAAACGTCGACTGCAGGCGGAACTGGGGCCCTGGGAGCAGCCGGAACTGCAGCCGGGGCCTGAGATGATGCTCCGGAGAGAGGTGGGAAGGCCTCTCTGCGGTTAGGGAGGGGACCTGCAACACGGCCTGCCTGCGCGCCCGGGCGAGCAGGAGTCCGCTGCAGCTTCATGGCTGATATAAAGTCCCTACATCCTCTATAACTAGCCGGATGGTCCCCGCCGCAGTTGCAGCAAATGGCCGTGAACCCCGTCTTGGGCTTATCACACCCACGATGAGGTTCAGTACACCGCACGCAATGCGGAGGGTGATTACAGAATAAGCTGGAGTGGCCAAACCTCTGACAGTTAAAACACTGCGAGGGGCCTGGCCGCGGGTCAAAAGTACGAACTTGCACCCGAAGGTGCAGGAAGTTTTGGAGGCCATAGACCTCCTCGAACTGGCCTACTTTGAGTAGTTTCACAAGAAAACTATTCACAGGACGGCGATCTTCCCCCTTGCCAGCATGCAGTACACTTACCGCCGTCGGCGAATAGCCTAAAGCGACAAGCTCCTGCCTGATGGTATCGGGGGCGGTCCAGGAAGGAAGTCCGGAAAGAACAACTTTAATTTCGCGCTCTGAAGGAAGCGCGAAAGTATGGAAGGAGATCTTCCGATCGGTAAGAAACTGTTGGATCGATCGGAAGTCCGGGACTGTTGTGGCCGCAATTCGAAGCGAGGAGCCTTGGCACCTGGCCTCGAGTTTGGCCGAAGGAAGCAGATTCTGCAGGGAACGGATAATTTCCCTATAATTGCGATTGTCGGGAATGACAATCGGAGGAATTTTAGGCTTGGACACAGATTGAGAGGGAGACTGAGTCGGATGGCTGGCGCTGTTACCGGGACTAGATACCCGATGCGTAGCAGCGGCCGGTGGCGGGCTGGCGACCAATTTTCGCTTGCGTTTGGCAGACTTGCCCTCCACAAGCGAAAATTCACCTTCCCCCTTCCCCACACTACACATCGACGCACAATCACTTTCACTTTCACTATCACTAATGGTATGGGACGGCAGCGGTGTAGAATGAGGACCAGTACCGCAGGTTTCCATTAAGGTTACCAGCGGTGCCGGCAAAGGAACGGGAGTTGCGTTCGACGCCATCTCGGGATGAGCCGAAATGAACGTCGAAGACGCAAAAAAGGGCTTGGAAAGAGTGACTTTCACCAGCACTGAATCACTACACTGACAGACAAAGAACACGAACACCAGACGCGCACTGCACACGAGTCACAAAAACACACGCGCACGACACAATACACTGGTAACTTATAGCACAATGATGATGATGAATACAGATGATGATATGGTGAAGAAATCACTTTGATAAATGTATAAATAACGGTGAAATTCACAAGCAAAAATCGCCATAAAAAGTGACGCAGCCTACCCTGGCAACAGCTCTAGGTAGACTTGCCAGGGATCATTGCATTGCATTGCATTATGGATGCGGGGTGTCTTTGCACCCGTGGCTTGATTGCAGCATCTGGATCGTGTCCAATGGCTGCCAGAAGTAAACATAGTGCTGGTACATGTCGACTGGTTACCTAAAACTGGAAAAGGAAACCGCCAACCAGTTAACTGAGAAGGCGGGGGAGTATAACTGTTATTTGTTTAATGCACTGCCGCTGGGACCGATTCGAGCAACAGATGTTGCCCGTTTCAAGTCCAGTCAACAGACGCCCTGAGGGCGTCGGTCGCTCCCCGCGAGGCGGAGAGCCTCCGTGCCAGTGAATGATGACAGCGACAAGCAGCCGGCTCAGCGTGCTAGGAGGTGGACAGGAAGGAGAGAAGGACAGTTTGGTGAAATACTCTGGTCTAGGACTGATGATTACTTGTTTTTATTTAATTTAAAGAGGATGGCGTTATGGCGGGTCATCAAGAAGCGCCCGAGGGCGCTTGACCCGAATGGGCGGTGGTGGTTCTGATGCACTGATGGTTCGTAGGTACGGGAAGGTGGAGGTCGAGGCTTTAGCAAAGAGAGTTAGAGCCAGCGACCGGACAAAGGAAGTCAAGGTAGGAACACGGAGACCCCTTCGAATCACGTCGTTCCTTACAAACCAAGGGGACCCGTCAAGGATCGGAGTGTTAGGGACTGGAAAGCTTCCAGCCTACATCTGTTGGTGGTGGATAAAAGAGACCACCAGGCGGGTGCCGCATAGGTCAATACAGACCTGAGAAATAGTAGATAGATGGTAAGTTTCGTGCGCATGGCCAGGCGGCTGCGACACGAGAGGAAAGGAGATAATTTGGCTCGGACGCCGCGAGCCTTGGCAAGGGTTTCCGTCACGTGGGCGTTGAAGCAAAGGCGACGATCTAGCCGAACGCCTAAATACTTCACCGATTCTTTGTAGGCGATGGGTCTCCCTGCTAGGGAGAGGGGCTGGCATCGGGAGATGGACTTACGGGTGAAGCAGATCGCCTCGGATTTCTCCGTGTTGATCGTCACCCGCCATTTCCGTAGCCAGTCCGGAAGCTGGTTCAACTGACGCTGCAGCTTTGTACTCGCAAATCGCGGGGACAGGGAGCTGCAGTGATACATAGCATCGTCAGCGAACAAAGACAACGTGACTCCGGGCAAGACAGGCAGGTCGTTCGTGTACACAAGGTACAGAACGGGGCCGAGGACAGATCCCTGAGGTACGCCGGCGGCGACGGGTCGAACTGGAGAACAGGACCCGTCGACGGTCACCCTGAAGGTTCGGTCGCTGAGATACGACCGGAGGAAAAACACTATGGTCGATGGTAGAGGGGAATTGGCAAGTTTGAAGAGAAGACCTTCGTGCCAGACTTTATCGAAGGCCTTGCTCACGTCCAACAGTACGGCGGCCGTAGCCGCTCGCCTGTTGGTGGCGTCTGACAAGTGCGTAACAACGCGGACCAATTGAAGCGTGGTCGAGTGCTCTCTACGAAACCCGAACTGTTCGCTGCGGATGAAACCATCTAGCAGCGGCGAGATGCGAGCCAGCAGGAGACGCTCGAACACCTTCGAGATGAGTGGCAAGAGAGAGATTGGACGATAGCTTTCAGGAAGCATGCGCGGCTTGCGAGGCTTCGGAATCATTACGATGTTGGCTGATTTCCACAGGCGGGGAAAGTACTGTAGCCGGAGACAGGAGTTAAACAGCTCAAGAACGAGGTCAACGCCTGAGGCCGGGAGATTTTGTAGAGCAGCGGCCCCGATCCGGTCAGGACCGGGGGCGCGACGGCGATTTAGTTGGCAGATAGATGAAACTAGTTCATCCCTGTCGAACGGGAGGGCTGGGATTTCGGGAGGGCGTGAAAAATGTCCAGATAGGAAGTCACGGACTTCTGCCGAGTGGGCAGGGTCCGAGACGCCTTGGTGAACAGTAAATTGCACCTCCATGCAGTCGGCGAAGACCTCGGCCTTGCCTTCCGATGAAGATACAACCCCGTTCGGAGTTTCAAGTGGGTTGCGAGTTCTCTTCTCGCGGGTCAGTCTACTCACCGCTCTCCAGACGGAGGCGTGGTCGACTTCAAGAGACTCAAGGTATGAGTCCCATCGATCAGAGTTTACGTCCCGCAGTAGCTGCTGGACGTAAAGAGACTGGGCCTGAAAGCGCCTTTTGACGCCGGGATCACGGGTTCTTTGCCATCTGCGGCGGAGATTGCGCCGGAGCCAGATGGCGTGGAGTACTTCCGCAGGTAAGGCCGATTTACGATGATTCACCTCGAGAGTATATGTGTGTCGATCCATGACACCTTGGACCAACTCCTGAAGATGAGTGGCTCGGAGATCCAAATCGTCACAAGTGACGATCGGGTCCGCGGGGAGTGATGGTAACCGCCGTGAGAGCTCATCATGGTAGGAGCGCCAGTTGACTCTGCTAACAGTCTGAGCGGGAGGTCGGGGTGAGGCCGACAGCTCACGGGCAGTTATAAAAAGGGGATTGTGATCGGATGAGAGATCCGACACTGACGAGACCTGGATGTGATGGGTCACGTCCTTGGCTATGACAATGTCAAGGACGTCCGGTCGATGACCGGAAAAGGGGAAGTGAGTAGGGTCTTCTGGGCCGATGACTTGTAGTACCGGGTCGTCGGAGACGAACCGATACAGAGATTTTCCGTAGGCGTTGGCTACTCTGCTGTTCCAGGAGGGATGCTTGGCATTTAAGTCGCCGGCTACAATGGTTGGTAGGGGATGGTCGAGGAGAGCGTCCCACTCCTCGGGCGGTGGAGGTAGCCGCAGGCCGGGCCGGAGATACGCCGCAACAACGCGCAACTCCGATCCGCCAGCGTCTATCGCCACCGCACAACCTTCAACAAGAGATGTATCTAAAGGGGGTAGTGGCCTGTGGGATATCCGCCTGTGGACTAAGACAGCTGTCCCCCCCGAGGGGCGACAGCCAGGCCGATGGGGACGATTCTGACGAAAACAGATGTAAGATGGCAGGTTGAAGGTATGGTAGCGAGCCAGATGAGTCTCGCAAAGGAGGACGACATCAGCGTCGTACTCCGTTACGAAAGTCGTCAGTTCAGATCGTCGAGGGACTACCCCATGGGCATTCCACGCAACGATCCTAAGACTCCTAGCCATTCAAAGGAAGAAGAGGAAAGAGGGTAGACAGGGATTGAAACACCAGGGCGAGAACCGTGGTTGTATCTGGAGCAGACCTGATGTTGTTTACCAAAGTTTCAGCCCAGGCAGTCAGGGGGTCCACCGGGGCCCGGGAAGATTCCCGAGAGTCCGGAAGACGGACCTGGCTGGCCTCGGCCGGTGTTGCAGATGGCGCAGGGCTCGGGGACGGACGTGGGGTCTGCTCAGTTGGGAGCTTAGGTTGATTGCTGGGGGCGGGCGGGGCCGCTGAGGTTTTACAGGCAAGGCCTGTGGAACTTGTCGCTGACGGCGACGAGTGCGCTTTGGTTTGTGGCTCCGAGGAGCGGAAGGCGGGACTGCTGTAGCGGCCACAGCCGCGTATGAAGGACCGGGCGCTCCGGTAGGCGCCGGGACAGAAGGGACTGCAGGCGGCGCCGAAACGTCGACTGCAGGCGGAACTGGGGCCCTGGGAGCAGCCGGAACTGCAGCCGGGGCCTGAGATGATGCTCCGGAGAGAGGTGGGAAGGCCTCTCTGCGGTTAGGGAGGGCTCCTGCAACACGGCCTGCCTGCGCGCCGGGGCGAGCAGGAGTCCGCTGCAGCTTCATGGCAGATATAAAGTCCCTACATCCTCTATAACTAGCCAGATGGTCCCCACCGCAGTTGCAGCAAATGGCCGTGAACCCCGTCTTGGGCTTATCACACCCACGATGAGGCCCAGTACATCGCACGCAACGCGGAGGGTGATTACAGAATAAGCTGGAGTGGCCAAACCTCTGACAGTTAAAACACTGCGAGGGGCCTGGCCGCGGGTCAAATGTACGAACTTGCACCCGAAGGTGCAGGAAGTTTTGGAGGCCATAGACCTCCTCGAACTGGCCTACTTTGAGTAGTTTCACTAGGAAACTATTCACAGGACGGCGATCTTCCCCCTTGCCAGCATGCAGTACACTTACCGCCGTCGGCGAATAGCCTAAAGCGACAAGCTCCTGCCTGATGGTATCGGGGGCGGTCCAGGAAGGAAGTCCGGAAACAACAACTTTAATTTCGCGCTCTGAAGGAAGCGCGAAAGTATGGAAGGAGATCTTCCGATCGGTAAGAAACTGTTGGACCGATCGGAAGTCCGGGACTGTTGTGGCCGCAATTCGAAGCGAGGAGCCTTGGCACCTGGCCTCGAGTTTGGCCGAAGGAAGCAGATTCTGCAGGGAACGAAGAATTTCCCTATAATTGCGATTGTCGGGAATGACAATCGGAGGAATTTTAGGAGAGGGAGACTGAGTCGGTTGGCTGGCGCTGTTACCGGGACTAGATACCCGATGCGTAGCAGCGGCCGGTGGCGGGCTGGCGACCAATTTTCGCTTGCGTTTGGCAGACTTGCCCTCCACAAGCGAAAATTCACCTTCCCCCTTCCCCACACTACACATCGACGCACAATCACTTTCACTTTCACTATCACTGATTGTATGGGACGGCAGCGGGGTAGAATGAGGACCAGTACCGCAGGTTTCCATTAAGGTAACCAGCGGTGCCGGCAAAGGAACGGGAGTTGCGTTCGACGCCATCTCGGGATGAGCCGAAATGAACGTCGAAGACGCAAAAAAGGGCTAGGAAAGAGTGACTTTCACCAGCACTGAATCACTACACTGACAGACAAAGAACACGAACACCAGACGCGCACTGCACACGAGTCACAAAAACACACGCGCACGACACAATACACTGGTAATTTATAGCACACTGATGATGATGAATACAGATGAAGATATGGTGAAGAATTCACTTTGATAAATGTATAAATAACGGTGAAATTCACAAGCAAAAATCGCCATAAAAAGTGACGCAGCCTACCCTGGCAACAGCTCTAGGTAGACTTGCCAGGGATCCAGAGTCCAGAGTCCTGAGTTGAACGGAGCAGCAGCTAGTCGTGCTCCGGTGGTCGCAGTGTCCGGGTGATACCCGATGACTGCATGTTGCCTTGCTGTTACCTTGACTAGCGATCTCGCGCTTTGAAAGGAATGGGACCTCCATCAATTTTATTTTGGAGGGACAGGATGTTACGATTTTACTTGGACCCTGGGACCTCGAAGAGACCCGTGACGGCAGAATGGGGGAGACCTCGAAGACCCTTCGCGTGAGAAGCAGGAATGACCCTCCCACAACGGGTAGGGCGCCCCTAGCCGCTCAGGAAAAGTCGCCGAGGGCTGCCTGGCGGCAATGTCGGCGCACGGGAGAGAGCGTAGGAGGAGGCAGCGTCCACCAGAGGTGGCACTAGGCACACCTAGGGCGAGCGCAGACCCCCCTCTAGTCTGTCGCCGAGCGCCAGCACGGACAAGAGAAAGAAGGAAGGAGGAGGAGCGTGAAAATACTCAAGGTCGGGGGGATGGGGCAGATGTTCTCTAAGTGCTTATGGGGGGTCGTCGAGCAACGCTCGGGGGCGTTTGTGTCGTCTAGGTGGTGGGCCGACATCTGTGCTTAGTCGACGGATGTGAGGATGGGTCGAGACATAGGCTCGGGAGAATAGTTTGAGGGCTAGGGACCGAACGAATTCGGTAAGTGAAGGAACCTTCAACCCTCGCCTGATGGCATCATTTCTGACAAACCAGGGAGAGTTGGAGATGTAGCGGAGGGTTCGGGATTGGAAAGCTTCCAAACGGGCGACAACGGATGGGCTGAGTAGTACCCAAAAGGCGGGGGCTGCGTAAGTCAGGATTGCCCTAAGAAAGAGCAAGTAGATGGTGAGTTTAGTGCGCACAGGCACTGAACCCCGATGAGAGAGAAAGGGAAATAGTTTGGCTCTGACGCCTCTGGCGCGCTGGAGACTCAGAGAGACATGAGGTGCAAAGCTTAGGCGTCGGTCAAGAGTGACGCCCAAGTACTTTACAGTCCGTTTCCACTCGATTGGGCTCCCTTCAAGGGAGAGGGACTGGCAGCGGGAAGTTAATTTACGAGAAAAGGCGATCGCCTCGGATTTCTCCGCATTGACCGCCATCCTCCACTTCCTTAGCCAGTCCGGAAGTACGGCGAGCTGACGTTGCACCAGGCCAGCTGCGAAATCAAGACTCGCTGAGCTGGCGTGGTACATAGCGTCATCCGCATAGAGCGAGAGAGTGACTCCAGGCTGAACAGGCAGGTCGTTCGTGTACACGAGGTACAGAACGGGGCCAAGGACAGATCCCTGAGGTACGCCTGCGGCGACTGGTCGGACGGATGAGTACGACCCTTCGACGCATACCCTACAGATACGATCGCACAAGTACGATCGGAGAAAATGAACGAATGAGGCAGGGAGGGGGGAGTGGGCCAGTTTGTAGAGAAGGCCTTCGTGCCAGACTCGATCGAAGGCCTTACTCACGTCGAGCAATACAGCGACGGAGGACAGATGCTTGTTGTAGGCGTCCGTCAAATGGGTAACAACCCGGACGAGTTGAAGGGTCGTCGAGTGTTCCCTGCGAAAGCCGAACTGCTCCTGCCGAATGAAACCATCCAGCAGAGGCGCGTACCGACCGTGCAGGAGGCGCTCGAGTACCTTCGATATGACTGGCAACAGTGAGATGGGTCGATGGTTTGAGGGGCTTGGGGATCATGATGATTTTCGCACGCTTCCACAGGCTGGGGAAGTAATGAAGCCGGAGACATCCATTGAACAGCTCGTGGACCAAGTTGATGAGGCTAGGGGGAGCGTGTTGTAGCGCCGCCGCTCCGATACGATCATCGCCGGGCGCCCTCTTAGGGCGAAGTCGACCAATAGCCGAGACAACATCGGCCCGGTCGAATGGGTCAGGGATGTCAGCTGGAGGGCGGGAAAAATATCCAGATAGGAAGTCTGCGACCTCGGCCGAGTGGACGGGGTCGCAGACGCCTCCGTGGACGGTGAATTGCTCCTCCATGGTTGCGGCAAAGACTTCAGCTTTGCCGGCCGCGGAGTACACAATGCCGTCCGGTGATCTGAGGGGATAGCGGGTCCTTTTGTCGCCATTAAGTCGACTCGCAGCCTGCCAGACAGACTCGGGCCGGACTTCAAGAGACTCGAGGTACGAGTCCCAACGATGTGCAGTGGCATCAAGCAGAAGCTGCTTGACAAGGTCAGATTGGGCGTTGAGCCTGCGTTTGATAGCAGGATCCCGGGTTTGTTGCCATCTCCGGCGGAGTTGGCGCCGAGTTTGGATGGCGAGGAGCACCTCTTCAGGTAATTGAGACCGGCGATTTGTCTCTGGGACAAGATAGGTGTGTGTGTCCATAGCGGACGTAACGACTTCTTGAAGATAGTCGGCCATACGGTCCGCATCAGCCGTAGAGGCGATGGGGGCCGGGGGGTCAGATGGCACTGTTCGTTGGAGTTCGTCATGATAGGAGCGCCAGTTGACTCTCCGTGGACGAGAGGGGGGTTGGAGAGGTGTGTCCAACAGGGGACGAACAGTGATAAGTACCGGGTCGTGGTCGGACGAGAGGTCCGATACAGCACTGACAGTGATAGGAATGGCCAGGTCCTTGACAATGACAATGTCAAGGACATCCGGAAGGCCCCTAGTGGGCACGTGGGTCGGTGAGTCAGGACCAATGACTGAGACCTGCAGATTACGCTGAACGTAGCTGTAGAGCGAGCGGCCACGCGGGTTCGTGACACGGCTGTTCCAAGAGGGATGCTTGGAGTTGAAGTCTCCGGCAGCTATAGTAGGTAGTTCGTGGTCGAGGAGGGCGTCCCACTCCTCAGGCGGCGGAGGCCCTCCGGGCCCGGGAGGAAGGTACGCCGAAATTAGGCGAACTCCCGGTCCCCGATCCAGAGGGCCACCGCCGTCGTCTCCAAATACCTAGTATCTGGAGGGGGTAAGAGACGATGGGCAATGCGCCTGTGGACGAGAATAGCAGTACCCCCGCTGGGACGAGCGGGGGGTTGTAGCCGGGGCCTATCCGTGCGATATGTAGTGTACGCCGGAAGCTGGAAGGAAGCAGCAGGGGTAAGGAAAGTTTCGGAGAGGAGGATGACATCGAGGTCATATTCAGTGGCAAAGTTAGCCAATTCGGCTCGGCAAGACGGAACACCACACGCGTTCCATGCCACCAGCCGAAGAGGCCTAGACATTGAGAGGCAGGAGAGTCATGAGGGAGGTAAGAATGGTGACTAGCAGAGACTGGACGTCCTTGGCAGCCAAGATTTGAGGGATGAGGGTCTCAACCCAGACACGCAAACGATCGGCAAAGGTCGGATCCGAGGACCCTTCCTCCGTCGATGGCGCCTGCGGCGTGGGCGGGGGCACTCGATACATGAAACCATTATCGGGCCGAGGTGTAGTTGTAGGCTGCCGAGGCTCTTTGGGAGCTGGGGCAGATGCTGACTTAGTTGCAGCGGGCTTGTGCTGCGTGAGGATGGTGGTCGATGACTTTTTCTTCTTTGGCGCGGGTTGCTTTCGCGACGAGGCCAAAGGAGGGAAAGATGCATCGGAGGCGGCGGCTGCCGCGTAACTGAGCGCTCCGGCAGGAGCTGGGCAGGTCAGGGGGACTACAGCGGCTGCAGGCGCAGACGAGGTAGCCGGAACTGGGGCCGCCGGGGCGGCAGATGCAGGGGCTGAGGGTTTCTTGGGGGCAGGTGGGATAGGCTTTTGGGCCTTGGTGATGCGCTTTAGGGCGTCATGATAGTGCTTGCACTGGCGAGAGCTTGCCGGGTGTGGTTCACGACAGTTTGCACACGTGGCAGTGGCGGTGCGTTCACGAGGACAATCGCCCTTGTGATGACCTTCACCACAACGAATGC
The DNA here is from genome assembly GCA_034769895.1 of Magicicada septendecula. Lineage (NCBI taxonomy): Eukaryota > Metazoa > Arthropoda > Insecta > Hemiptera > Cicadidae > Magicicada > Magicicada septendecula. The sequence continues at coordinate 953,695,204 of CM068367.1, forward strand.
AGCGTGTCGGGTAGTGGCAATAGATATTGCTGTGTCCGTACCTCTGGCAGTTGTAGCACTGCTTGGGTCCGGGTCGGGACTCGAAAGCTGAAACTTTTACCCGGAGGTAAAAGAGAGTCTACCTGATATATTGACTGGAAATTCCCTACCTTGAGGATTTTCACAAGGAAGGCATTTCTGGGAATGCGTCTGCCGGGGGAGAAGAGAGGAGTCACTGAGCTGACAGTAAAGCCCAAAAGTTCAAGGGCGTGAGAAATTGTAGGCACGGGAACATCGGCGGGGATGCCGATGATCTCGACCTTGAGTTCCCTCTCCTCCGGCAGGGCGTAGGTGTAATACGGGATACCACGATCAGTCAGCAGCTTCTGGGCGAGCCGGAAACTGTCGATGGTCGTGGTCTCAATTCTGACGGAGCGGCCACCCTGACAAACTGCAGTCAGGGTATTCGCAGGAGCGGCCCGGTGAAGTCGCCGCATGACCTTATCCCAGTCAATAGGCCGGTCAAAGATCAGAGGCGGCAACCGCCGGGACGGGGTAGGTAGCGAGGTGGCCGTAGCAGGTCTATCCGTGGCAGGACCCAGCTGGGAAGACCGCCCGGACCCCGCAGAGTCGCCACTGTTTCGCCGTTTCCGGCTACTTACAGTCTGCCACTCCTCAGTGTCCATTGCACTCGACCCAGCCGACACCGCCTCGGGTTCGGTCGGTAATGGTTGCGCCAAAGCGCCAGGTGGGATTTCGTGGCCCTGAGAAGGACCGACGGGAATGTTGGTTGCGGCCATCGGCGAGGTTAACCTACGCCTAGGCTGGTGAGACTTTACGGATCGCTAGCTGGGTAGTGAGGTATACTACTTAATAGCTACAACACTTACCAGGCAACAGACAGCAGCGGAGAACACCAAAACACCACTAACACCAGAAACTCGAGTTCACCACTGCCCGCACAATTGTAACACAGAGCATTAATTATGTATAACACTTTGTGAAAGTTTCAGCTTGATTAAAGAAGTAATAAATGAGATATAGCACTCCAGACAAGCTGGAGCCAGTGTTGTGCAATGGAAAATTCCACGCACAAGAACAAGAAAACGAACGACGCAGCCTACCTTGGCAACAGCTCTGGGTAGACTGCCAGGGATCACACACAACTGGGGGTTGCGCGGCCCGCGCGAAGCGCGGGTCGCGAGTAGTACAGTGTCCCGAGTCTCAGAAAGGACTCCTGCCACTGGGTCTGGTTGAGTTCAATATATACTTTTTATCTACTTATGGGGGGGTCTGAAGCGACCTGCGATTGGTGGATTATACCACCGGGACTAGCAAACGAGGTCGCTTCCAGGACTCACCTGGTCGCGGGGTGTATTTACCAAGTCCGGCAATGAGGGAATTGTGGGTCACTCTGTCGGAACGAACATAGAATCGTCGCGCCAGGCGTCTCACGGTGTCATCAAGAGAGCGGACACCGAGTCCTCTCCTCAAAAGACGAGAAGAGTACCTCCGGGGGACTTTGCACGCGAGCTTCAGTCCCCGGTCGAGTACGCGCTGGAGCGTGATTCTATGACCACGAGCCAGGTATCCCCAAACAGGACAGGCGTAGGTAATCACCGGCAACACGTACGTGTTGACTATGAGCTTACCTAGCCGGGGGGTCATTGCCGGATTAGATAGCACGGGCCAGAGTCTACTGAGTTGCGCCGAAGCGCGTTGTCTGATGTAATTTGCATGGGTTCGCCAGGTGAGTCGGGAATCCACGTGGAGCCCGAGGTACTTGACGCTGTTGGTCCAGGGCACCTCGACGGGGCCTACTTTAAGCGGCCGAGGCCGCTTGCGTTTTCGCGAGAATATTACCGCGGCGCTCTTGGAAGCGTTAACGGCAACTCTCCAGTCATCGGTCCACCCGACATACGCGTCGAGTTGGCGCTGGAGCTTAACTGCCGCATAACTCGCGTTCGGCTCTGAGGCAAAAGCCGCAGTGTCGTCCGCGAACAGCGACAATTTCACTCCAGGAACTCGGGGCGTGTCGTTGACAAACAACGAGAACAGGAGAGGCCCAAGGACACTTCCCTGAGGGACGCCAGCGGTAATACGCCTCTCCGAAGAGAGAGCGTGGTCTACTCTCACTCGGAAGCTACGGTCTCGCAGAAAGCTGCCGATCAAGTGAACGTAGCAGTCTGGGAGAAGGACTTCCGTTAGTTTGTAAAGGACACCCTCGTGCCACACGCGGTCAAAGGCTTTCTCTACGTCTAGGAAGATCGCAGCCGTCTGTTTGCCCTGGCAGCCAGCCTCGGTTATGCATTCCACGAGTCTCATCAGCTGATGAGTCGAGGAGTGCAGCTCACGAAAGCCGAACTGTTCGGGGATCAGCACGTCTAGTCTTTCTAGATGGTCGCGGATCCTACGCTGGATCAGACGCTCAAAAACCTTGGACGTCGCGGACAAGAGGCTGATGGGCCTGAGGTTCTCCACTCGAGAAGAATTCTTTCCCGGCTTGGGTATCACGATGACGGTAGCCGTTTTCCATTTCACCGGAAAATAGGCCAGTCTGAGGCATGAATTGAACAGGTCAGTGAGGAACTGGGTTCCTCGCTCCGGAAGGCGATGGAGGGCGGAATTCATGACTCCGTCCGGGCCAGGCGCCTTCCGGGGCTTGAGCTGAACGATCCTCTCAGAGACCTCCTCCGGGGAGATGGGCTCCGGCTGGACTGTGATATCGGCCGAAAGAAAGCGCTCTACCTCGCGGCAGATTTGCTCAGTGAAGGCCGGGTTCTTGGATGGGTTGGGAGCGAACTGACGCTCTAAACTGTCAGCCAAGAACTCTGCCTTCTCGAGGGGGCGACCAAGGGGTTGACCGCCGGGTCCGGCCAGTGCGGGGAGAGGCGCGCGTTTGCGCTTTCCCGTTAGGGCACTGGGAATCCGCCAGACATTACGGTCCTCTGCAGGGCCATCCATCTGTGTGACAGCTAGCTCCCAGTTGCGTCTACGGAACGCCAGCATGTCGCGACGCAACTTGCCGGACGCTCTGTTGAACGCAGCCTTGTCGGCCGGGTCACGAGTCCTCTGCCAGCGTCTCCCTGCCAGGGATCATGTAGCATGTAGCACTGTAGTAGCGGGGCGTCTTTGCACCCGGTGCATGACTGCAGCATCTGGGACGAGCCCAATGGCTGCCTGTGGATAGACATAGTTCTGGTTCATTCGACAGGTAACCTAGAATAAAATAGGAATGGACAACCGCCAACCAGTTAACTGAGAAGGCGGGGGAGAAAGGTTTTCAATTTTTATTTATTTTAAATATTACAGCAATCAGTGGGCACTGCCGCAAGGACGGGTTCAGGCGACAGATGTCGCGCGTTCCCAGTCCTGCGTGCAGACGCCGTGAGGCGTCGGTCGCTCCCCGCGAGGCAGAGAGCCTCCGTGCCAGTGATAGCGCGTAGCAGCGGCATTCAGCGCGGTCGGCATACTAGGAAGGGAGGAAGGAAACAGCTTTGCAGGTAAATTCTGGGGCAAGGGCAGATGGTGAGTTATACAAAGTGAGGTTTAAGCAGTTTACTTAAACTTATGGCGGGTCATCGAGAATCGCCCGAGGGCGTTTGACCCGGACAGGGGGAGGTGGTTGCGTGGTGCTGATGGTTCTGAGGTAAGGGAAGGAAGAGGTCTCAGCTGCGGCAAAGAGAGTCGCAGCTAATGACCAGACAAAGGCTGAGAGAGCAGGAACTCGTAGACCTCCTCGAATTACACTGTTTCGAACAAACCAAGGAGATCCCGACAAGGAACGGAGGGTTCTGGATTGGAAACTTTCCAGCCTACGCCTGTTGGTGGCGGAGGCAAGTGACCACCATACAGGTGCCGCATAGGTCAATACAGACCGGAGAAACAACAGATAGAGGGTAACTTTCGTGCGCAGCGCCAGGGGGCTGCGGCACGCGAGGTATGGGTAAAGTTTGGCTCGGACGCCGCGAGCCTTGGCAAGGGTGTCCGTCACGTGGGCGTTGAAGCATAGGCGACGATCTAGCCGAACGCCTAGATACTTCACCGACTCTTTGTAGGCGATAGGCCTCCCTTCAAGGGAGAGGGGCTGGCATCGGGAGATGGACTTACGAGTGAAACAGATCGCCTCGGATTTCTCCGTGTTGATCGTCACCCGCCATTTCCGTAGCCAGTCCGGAAGCTGGTCCAACTGACGCTGCAACTGTGTACTCGCAAAACGCGGGGACACAGAGCTGTAATGATACATTGCATCGTCAGCGAACAAAGACAACGTGACTCCGGGCAAAACAGGCAGGTCGTTCGTGTACACGAGGTACAGAACGGGGCCGAGGACAGATCCCTGGGGTACGCCAGCGGCGACAGGACGAACTGCAGAGCAGGTTCCGTCGACGCTAACCCTGAAGGTTCGGTCGCTGAGATACGACCGGAGGAAAAACACTATGGACGATGGTAAGGGGGAGTTAGCGAGTTTGAAGAGAAGACCTTCGTGCCAGACTTTGTCGAAGGCCTTGCTCACGTCCAGCAGTGCGGCGGCCGTAGCCGCTCGCCTGTTGGTGGCGTCAGAGAGTTGCGTTACCACGCGGACTAGTTGAAGCGTGGTCGAGTGCTCTCTGCGAAACCCGAACTGTTCGTTGCGGATAAAATTATCCAACAACGGCGAGATGCGGGCCAGCAGGAGCCGCTCGAACACCTTCGAGATAACTGGCAAGAGAGATATTGGCCGATAGCTTTCAGGAAGCATGCGCGGCTTGCGGGGTTTAGGAATCATAACGATGTTGGCATTTTTCCACAGGCGGGGAAAGTACTGTAGCCGGAGACAAGAGTTGAACAGCTCGAGAACGAGGTCAACGCCTGAGGCCGGGAGATATTGTAATGCAGCGGCCCCGATCCGGTCAGGAGCGGGGGCGCGACGGCGGTTTAGTCGACAGACAGACGAAACAAGTTCGTCTCTGTCGAACGGGAGGTCTGGGCCAGCGGGAGGGCGAGAAAAATAACCAGATAGGAAGTCCCGGACGTCTGCCGAGTGGGCAGGGTCCGAAACGCCTCGATGAACGGTAAATTGCGACTCCATGCAGTCGGCGAAGACCTCAGCCTTGCCTTCTGATGAAGACACAACCCCGTTCGGGGTTTCCAGCGGGTTGCGAGTTCTCTTCTCGCGGGTCAGTCTACTCACCGCTCTCCAGACGGAGGCGTGGTCGACTTCAAGAGACTCAAGGTATGAGTCCCATCGATCAGAGTTTACGTCCCGCAGTAGCTGCTGAACGTAAAGGGACTGCTGTTGAAATCGTCGCTTAACGACTGGGTCTCGGGTTCTTTGCCATCTGCGGCGGAGTGCCAGGGATCATGAACCGCATCTCCTTAAATAGTGTCTGGCATGGTCTATTTTCCATGGCCAATCAGAATTGAGTATGACGAGCTGGCTTCTCATTGGTCCGTGCGATACACCTGAAGCGGACAAAATGTTATAAATAGAGGCATCGTAGCAGTAACTCACTGTTGCTTGTTCCCAGTCCATTGGGAGACGTGTTCGGCGTATCATCTATTCGAACACATTTCTTTCTTTTGCTACTGAAGATGGCCACCGGTGGTGCGGCCGAAACGTTTAGCAGCATTTTAAGCAATCGACCACGGCCTTTCAGCCCGGAAGTTTTAGAAAATAATCGTAGTGATAATTCTGTTTGCAATAATAATTAGTTCTGTGTGTCTACAAAAATGTTGTTAGTAGACGGGTGGCCATAATATCCACGTTTCTCGACTTGCTTAAGACTCTTTCCTTATCACCTCCTGTCCATCAGTAGTCCTTCCTCAGGGTCATTCTTCTTTGTAATTTCCTTCTGAGCCTCTGACAATGAAAACCACCACTGTCTGAAGAATCTTCCCATTAGGTGCCAAAGTCTTAGTACCTTCTTTTAGATAACTGGGCCCAAAAACAAATAAAAGGTTACTTTAAAAAAAATATTGCCGTGATCTGAAAATATCTTTTCTTGATAAATAATTTTACTAAATGCAGCTACTTGCTTCTTTTTAAATACTTTCCGCTTTTTATAAACTATGTTTTTGGCTTTTTCAGCAAACTGAGGATTAACATCCTCATTTCTAACATCAAATAGTAAACATGTAAACAAAGTAATCTCGTGATGTAACAGGCAATATAGGAATACACCAGATTAGTTGTAGTTTTTATAATCACATAGATTGTCATAATACAGTATTCTAAGAAAACTTTAAAAAAATATTAATTCCAAATAATTTCACAATTTTAAACATAAATGTATTATTGAGACAGTTTGGTATTAATGAACCTGTGCTTATGATTAATAAGAATTATTTCAAAATAATTGTTTTGAAGAGTACTTTAATTTTTAAAACTTTGAAACAGAAACTTGAGCAGAGTGTAACGAGAAAAAATATTCCGTAACAAAAAGGAAGAGGAATACATGAAAACATAAATTCACAGAACAAGGACATTTGAGGAGGGTGTGGATTAAGCGATATTTTATTTTATTCTGACTTTCTTTTTTAAAACCACAAAAAGATATTATTATTTCGCGTGCCTGGCTGTTTTATAATCTTAACGTAAATGTGAGAAAATGGAATGTCGTTTGTGCGACTGAAACTACCTTGGTAAATAGTGTGAAGAAAATGAAATGTCGTTTGTGCGACTGAGACTACTACCTTGGTAAATAGTGTGAAGAAAATGCATAATGCATTACAGATAGCGGTGCAAACCGTCAGTTTGCCGCTCCTGTCAGTGACAGGTCAGCATTGTCTGCTGTTGCTAGATTCGTTTCCCAAGTTTACTGATCGGTTTTTACAGCGCCCGATGTCTGTCTCTCGCTCTTTGTCATTCCCACCACGGAAAGTGTATTTGTTGTAAAGTTCAAATTTCTGTTTTATAGTAAGTCAAATCAACGAAACGAGTGTAACGTTTGACATCCTATGACACTTTTCATACGGTCCTCATTTTAGGTTGTAACAAAAAAAATTGTAGATATTATCGTTATGTTTAATACTCTTCATGGTTGTTTAGAGATATAGTAAATAAGAATGTGAATAATAAAAATAAATGTGAATAAGTGTTTTGTTAAAGTTGAATTGTAAAATACTTTAATGGCTAATAAAAGTGTTTGTCCAAGAAAAATAACTTATCTCGTTCTAGTAAGAGTGAGACAGACTTTTATGAGAACAATTTGAATGTTAGATGTCAATAATAATGGCACATTAGGTGCAAGACTTCACTACTTACTTTGTTTATTAAGGCATTTTTTAAAAAGTGTAATTATAACGCAATTTGTACAAACATCGTATTGACACTAAATCGTAATAAAGATACTTAGGACGCTAGCTATGGTGAATCTGTTTGATATCTCTGTGGATATTATATAGATATCTTAAAAAAACACATCCTGGCTACTTTATACATTAACATATTTAGTAGCGTGCACGTTTACTTACAATTTTGGACTTAACCTAGAATTGAAAACTCTTTCACATTAAAGTAATATGAAGAGATCCCAATTGTTAAATAACAAAAGATTTCATACTTGTATCATTGAAAAGGTTTAAGAGAGACAATGAAGAAACACTACACTTCAGCCGCCATGTACCTTTAGATTATTGTATTCTCGCCCTGAGTCGACATTGGGACTAGAAAAAAACGCATCTATACTTTACAACCCTCCCCGGAAATGAACTTGGGACCGGAAGATTATTAGCCAAGCACATATCCGGTTTACATTCTACTAATAGACCTAATACAATTTTTTTCAGAGAAAACATTTAGAATTTAGTAAAGATTAAACATTTCATTATATTTTATGTCATCGTGTTTTACATAAAAAGTGTTTATATTTGTACTACGTTATTGTTTATTTAATTTTTACATCAGCATACGATTTTAATACTTTGTGCCAGTTGAAATGTCTCAAATCCATTTCCCTGTACACTTTTTCCTATTTTGCGTAGATCTTGCTACATTTTCTTAGTTCATTGTCTTAGCCTCATATCTTCGGCCTATCTGTGATTTCTTTTTACCACCTCTTGCCTCGTACACTATTCTGGTTACACTGTTACCTTTATCAGTTTTATGAATCCAGACTGTCTCAGTCGCCTTTCCTCTATTTTACTATTTACTGTCTACAAATTTAGCTTTCGTTTCCTTTCATATTTCTTACTTAGGTAACTTACTTTCAAAATTATTAATTTTTCTTTAAAATCACATTTTCAGTTATTTTAAATTTGAAATCTACATTATTTAGTTTAATATTCTGTTGTCCTTTTTAATTACAATCCGTGTCTTGTATGCACATGTGTTTATATCTATTACTAATGTAAGTGTGTGTTGTTACGTAATGAGTAAACAATATTTGCTTTAATAACGCTAGAAGGTACTACTGTAAGATATCGTATATTATTAGATGACCTGTATAGTATAGCTATAATTAGTATCATGTTAATTTTAGAACAATGACCACTATTGAATAATAAAATAATAATGGTTTTCGTTTTCGTTTTTGACGGTAATGAACTATCGGGTGCTTCTGGCAACAAGAAATATTCTGGAAATCAAGTTATATATTAACACTACAAACTCAAAGCACAGTATCAACTGTTGTCAAAAAAGCGGATGTAAAACAATAGTTATTGTCCATAAAATAACTAAATGATTGAAATCTTTGCTACTTCGTATGACAATTCCCTAGTGATGTGTCCAGAGTATCCTGTAAGATAACACAGTTATGGCTCCCCCACACAGACGCGATACTTAGTACGGTATAGTCGGTATACTACTCGGTAAGATTATCGCTGCTTACCGATAGAGCTATCTACACTAGCGCGACACTCGGTACGGTACATCCATTTTCCTGCATGTGTCAATACGAAATATCGTACTTCTTAATCTTACGAAAAATTTTACGAAATTTTACTTACTTCAGTTACATTCCTAGAATATTATTTGTGCTATGTCACATTCCTAGAATATTTTTTTGCGTATGATATAAGATTTGATGTTTCTTTGCAAGCATGATTATCACTGCTTTCCATGAAAGTTTATAGTTTCTTCTTCTTTCAGCAAACAATTAGGACACCCTCACATAATTTTTCAATTATCAATTCTTTTATCCTGCTGTCAAATCTGTGTTTACACCACTTATATTCCAGTGGTGAGAGGTTATTTTTTTACTATAAAGAGTACGAAAACTAAAATAAAAAATAGATAGCACCCAAACTGTCTCTGGACTTCTGCATTCCTAAAGAAATATAAAATCTGTACACTGCTACAATTTCAAAGTTGGTGCGGAGTTTTTAAGTTTGATGAACAACAGTATCTTGTATTACTGCCGGGGAAAACGAAAATAAAAGGCTTAGAATATATGACGACGGTGGTGAGTGAAACTCTTTTTTCCATAATAATAATACCGTATATTAACTTACTTATTCGTTTAAGTTATTACAGATTTTTGTGATTTATCAAAACAACTTCCGAAATTTTCATGAATCTTCTTAAATTTTACGACAATCTTAAAAATCAAACAAATTATTTAGACCTGGCATAACTGTATAGACTGTCTGCTTAAGTGTAATTAATAAATATGAACAAAATGGAACTTATAATGAGTTTGTAAAATCTTCATTTACTTAAAAGTATTTATTGGCTTGTAAAATTTATTATCCTATATAATAAAGAAAAGAGAAGAAAAGATATACAAAAATAGTCCTAGTTAAGTACTTATGCGGGTTCATTTCCTTTTTAATCAAAAGTGATTGACAAATGTAGAACTTCTTCCTAAAAAGACGAATCCATGCTGCTTACAGCGCTGTGTACCACCGACCTTGCTCGGTAGGCCGAAATACCGAAGCGATATACCGGGTAAAAGAATATCGCGCTGCTCTATATCCCGCACGTGTATGGTGGCTTTCATTTACCGCAGTATAATAAGATATCGTCCTGACTTGCGTGTTGTCTCTGTGTGGAGGAGCCTTTACATGAGACCTAATGACAACGAGGCCGAGACAGCATGCCGAGGCGTAGGATGCAGTCCGGCGCGATATTAAATGATTATTTGTCAGTAACAGTAAGCTATTGACACAAGTAGTGTTTTCCATTTATTATATTGTGAAACAGACGTTAGCAAATATATTTTTTGGAGTCAAATAGGTACTCGGAATACAGTATAGGTATTAAATAAAGTATTTGAATATTTTATTATATCTAGTAGGCCTATCGGTTTTACTTTCTATATACAACAAAATGGCATACAACAACATATTTTCATTGTGTACGTACACATTATTGTTTCTTCATATAGGCCCCACTATTTATATTAAAAAATAGCTCCAAGTAGCAGTAAATAAAATTAAAGCAGAAATTTTAATGTCTACGCAAAGATGTTTTTGTCTAGCTAATTAGATAGAAAACAACTAGACTGGATAGTTAATAAAACTGCTCTATTTTAGGAGGAAATGCGCAGAAATATTAAGGTAATCAGATTTCTTTCTGTTTATAGTATTTCCATTCAAAAAGCCACAAGTATTTTGAGTTATTTTTTATAGCATTAAAACAATGAACATTTTTACTGCATACGACCTCATCCTATTTTACGATGTACATCAGTGATAAGCAACTGTTTGCACTGCTCCATCGATATAGTCTCGTATCTAATAGGCCTAACTGTGGGACCCTTGCATACGAATATAATAGAAAGCGAAAATTTGAATACTTTGTAACTTTGTTTAGTATCATGTTTATCGTAACGATTATATCGAAACTTCTCAGGAAACTAAAATATACAACAATCCTTGGGACAGACAGGAGTTTGGAACTTTTAACTTTGACTTACCTGATAAGCGCGAACGGCCCCCCTTCTTTAGATATAGGTTTTGGATACTGAGATACTAGAACAGTATACTACGAGTAAGTGTGTGTGTGTGTGTGTGTGTGTGTGTGTGTGTGTGTGTGTGTGTGTGTGTGTGTGTGTGTGTGTGTGTGTGTGTGTGTGTGTGTGTGTGTGAGAGAGGGGGGGGGAGAGAGAGAGTACGCGCGCGTCCGTCTGTAAAAGCTAATCGATACACAGTACACGCATAACACTTCTTGTTAACAGTACACAATAAGATGTCCATTGTAATTTACGGATAGCCCTAAGCTAGGCAACTAGGCGCGAGCTGCTGTACCAATGCGCATGTGGCAAATGCATTACATGTCTCTGCATTCTAGCACACTGAACACGGCTTACTTCATATAATTACTCTGCTTCCCGGTTGTTTGCTTTCTCAGATAAACTAAAATGTTATTGACTGACTTTGATTAAGTATCAAAATATATTATAGTTATTTTACAGATTTTGAATCACGAAAGCTATAATTCCTACCACAACATTATATGCTCTGACTAAAACCTGAATCTAATAGTACGCATTCGCACATGAACAAGAACTATTTACGTAAACAATTGTATAATGTTTTTAGTTAGCTGACAATTATCTAAATCACACGAAGAAATTGAAGTTTTAATCGTTATTGAATAAGTACGTTAAACTGTACGCATGTAATCGCGTTACTTAATTTTAATTGCCTTTAGCGGTTACGTATTATTGTTGCATAGCGGATTACCTGTGCTCGAACAGCGTTCTCGCAGATTACTTACTTCATTTTTGCTTTGCAATAAAAAGCAATTGTTCTAATACTCCGCTCCAAGTATAAATGTCTGTATAATCTAATTTATATTTTTGCTCACGAATTGGTTCATTGTTACAGCGAAAGGACAATATTATGAATTCTGCATTACCTGCAATTTGCAGTACACAATGAACAAATTGAAAATCAAGTCATGTAATTACTTTAAACCTTCCCGCATATGCCTCTTTGTGTTTTTTTTTTAAACAGACAATCTTGAGACTTGAACCGGCAATTACGAAACGTAATTTGCTCAATAAAAAATAAGTCGTATTATCAGTATAAAATACTGTATATATCAGGATTAAAATACTTACCTGTAAATATGGTGGTTAATTATTAACGTTACAATTATTTTTGGATATTTCATTTGTTAGTAGAAACATGCACTGCGACAATTATAGAAATCAACGGAAAAATCAATTGGAAATCTAAGCACCTTTACACGTTGTTGCTAACGTTTGCTTATGTTTTGTAATGAAAAGACAAGAAGAGGTTTTTGTTTGTGTGCGCGCGCGTGGATATGTGTGTAACGACGTTATGTATATTGTACCATTACATTTGGAACACCTTAATATCGTACCCGATTTAATGAAGACAATGGATAAGAAGCTAAACAAGAAGAAAAATATCTTTCAAGATGATAGTGAAGAGGAACGAATAACTATTTCAGACTGACTAGTTATACAACTGACCGTACCCAAATTAATGATTCAGGCAAAGTGATGCAAAATACATTCAAACCCGATTAAGACATGAACTTTAAATAATGACAAAATAAGTATTATAAAGACAGACAGATTATGTATCAATGCTATAAGGAAACAAATGGTTTCATTCAATGTATCATAATATCGAGATAATCAAAATACAAATTGAGGGATAATAGGCCCAAACATACAATACTATGTAAAAAGAAATATTAGTAAGTGATTAATTTGAATGATGTAATGAAAATATAACAAACCTTATTATAGATACATGAACCATACAACTAATTGTAATAAATAATGGTCATAAGGTTGTCCAGAAAACAACAAATAATAACTTATTCACAGTAATATTTTATAACAAGAGTGAAGTTCTTTTAATGACAATAAAAATGTAAACCAAATACAAAAACAATGAATGTGACAAATAGAACCACAATACGATATATTGTAGTATTAAATATATTTTAATGGATAAGGAAGTAGCTGAATATTATGTGTCAGTGAAACCAAAACAATCAGTAACAGAAGTGTCTAAAGGTAGAATTAAAAGTGAACCAGTGGAAATTATTTATATAATGGAACAAACAAATCTTAATAATCTTGTATGAATAAGATTATTAATATTATAAGACTAATTAAAACAAATAGAGATAAGATCAAAGAATAACAGTGGACTAGTGCAAGTAATTTTATTATGAAAATGTACTAAAAAAGATCCCAAGTGAGTGCTATTTGTATCTCACAATATTAGGTAATATGACTATAAATGTGATGAGATAATATAATAAGTAGTGCAGTGATCAAGGGTACATCCCTGAAATAAAACAAAAACAGCAAGGACTGCAATAAAACTTAATTTTAAGGAATAATTTAAGTAATGAAAAAACATATGTGTTTTGTTTATATTAATGGTTCATTGAACTCAAGGCTGGAAGGTCTGAGTTAGAGTACAACTCTTTTGTTTTCAAATACATTTGTTATGTATTAATAATAAGGATTAATTAATTAGTTATCAAGGCAAGATGGAGTGAAAGGAGGTGTTATTACTAGTGGTAAACAGTTGTTTATGTTTAATGAAATTTTAACTTATTTATTCAATGTCCATAAAAATCATAGCCATGTGGGCATGACACTAAATTGATTTGATTATATATTGTTTTGTTATTGTTCATGTAATGATGTTATCAGGATAGCCAGGAAAGCAACCAACCATTCTAAATTAATGAGAAATAGAAAAATAACAAAGCAGACAGTAGTTATATAAGGATGATCATTTTTTGAACAAATAAATGGAGTAGCAAATGTTTTGTGGATGGCAAACTGTAGGAAGCCATGTAAAACCAACTTTTGTAAATTTTAGATAATACTGTTAGAAATTTTGTGAAACAAATGTTGAAGGATGAATAGATTTATAGTTAATAGTATGCACTACAAATCTCGAAGCAAAATAATTCGTTTTAAGCTATTTAAGAAAAATTCAAATAACAAAATTGTAACAGCTGTATTTCTTAAGTAAAGGTAGGCATGTTTAGTGTCTATGTGTCACAAATGTAAAGACCAAAATAATGTTGCTAATAGTTTTAAATTCCAAAACAGTACAGAAAAGTTATACTAATTTAAAGGTTTTGAACAAATTCAGACATTGAAATAATGAATTTACATGACAATGTATATCCGAATCAACCAACCAGATTCCAAGTTTACCCTTAGCAACCAGAAATTTCGGATAAATAAAATGAGACTTCTTTAACAACGGTCATAGCGTACAGACGCGTTTGTAAAACGTCTAATATAATTAACTATAAAATGTGAAAACACGTTCCAGACATATTAATACAGATAGATATACATAACACGAACTATTACAACCGAGTGAGGAACATCCAGCATTTGAATAGAAGAATCAAGAGCCAGGGAGGAGGACCGAAGCAGACGTGGGCCCTATCTTCGACCAAGAACCATTTTAAGAAGAGGATTTGGTGAATTCGAACATTTTATTATATTATGTATCAACACCAACTTTTGTATACACGACTTTTTAAGAATTAATCAACTAAAACTACAGACACCATATCACACCAACACTAAGAACACTCACTAATAACACGAATTGAGATTGACACCTTTTTAAACACCACAAGAACCTTTGATTTTGATAATAATTATTAAACACATAAACTGGACATAACCTATAATAACTAGCAACCACTATTCGACTGCATGCGTGCACATTACACTCTAAACTTTGTAATATCCTTGAACTTTAAAATTTGTACTTTGATTTATAGAATAATATTTTGTTTAAATGTAATCCCCGAACCAGATACGCCCTGAGGTATTTTATTTTAATAGAAATGATAACCAACGCTTTATTTTGGTATGAATACTGAATAAGAATTGCAACTACTGTACCAACTGGTAAAGAAGACACATAATTTTTGCCACAATTGTGATTATCATAAAAAGAACGAGAAACAATTAACCAATGCTTTACTGAATAAATGGTTTCTATAAAGATATATGTTTGTTGTTATATTTGCGTCGTTATTATTGCTGTTCCATTTAAAAAATAAGTTCACAGAGCACAGCGGACACCACAACGGTTGGCAACGGTGGCTGACGTCATCGAAACGGTACGTATAGTGGGAGCGAGCGGCAGATTACAAAATCATTCGCCGTTCAACATAACGTATTAATAATTACAAATTGACGAACCCAACAGTGGGGCAGAAAATAAAGAGCGACACATTTAAATAACAAAGTAACACTAAAATTCGTGTTACAATATGAAGAGATGTGGTGCTAGATGAGAAACTGAAGAGAATCGCAAGGTTCCTCTTTAAAACCATTTCGAAAGGAGAAGCAGTACGGTTGGTCACCATCCTGATCGAGGAATTATTGACGGGCGTAGTGCGAGTGAAAGGCCTAGACAGGATTATATGAATGAAATGAAGGGCGAAAGAAAGTACGAGATTAATAGGCTGTGTGTTCGGAGGAGCAGAAATTGCAAGCCCACAAATCTCTGGTTTAAGAAGACACTATATATTAACACTTCTATGAAACAATGACACTCGTATTACAATAGTTCTGTGTTTTTACAATTTCCGACACACACACTATACAAAACCAACAATATAAGTCACCAAGTTGAATAAATTTCAACATTGAACAACATAAGTCGACAGATAAACACTATACAATTTCAGTGACAACGCCCTGTACAACGCAATTCGGCACTGAAATTGCTGGTATAATTCGCGGAAAACTTATTTGGCAGGCAGCTGTCGGCAACACGTGTTTTGTATAGCCCTACTCAGCTAAGATCACCTAGGGCGTATAATGTTGTCTAACGTTATCTAGAACCTTCTAATATCTGAAAAATAATTGGGTAGAGTCGAAAACTTAGCATCACCTAGTCTTGCTAACCGGTTCTAGACAGCTGTGGAGTATTACGTCTATATTTAATGATTCGATTAAATGTGACCGCGTATTTCTTTGTCGCATACACGTAATATTATATTTTTTCTCCTACTCTTCAATTGCATAATCCAATATAGTCTAAATATTACCAGGATTCTTACAATGCTTACTTGAACTTACAGAAGTCTAACTCAATACAAATCCTGCAACAAATAATAAGTATAATATAATATCTTAAAACGGCGTATTCTAGGTTAGATTCAAAAATTGATAGAAATTTATTGCAATATATTTCAGACCGCGCAAAGACAATCAGGTCAAAAGATAATTAAAATGGTCAAGTACTCTTGCTAGTAGTTCCTGCAAGTGAGCATTCTAGGTGATGATCTGAATACGCCGTAAACAACATACTCATTCAAGTAGCTTTTCAATCAGTATATTAATGTGAGCGAATCTATTGATTTCTTATTGTCTATTATAACTATACACTTTCTTATTTATTCTTTAAGAACAAAATTAATTTTGCTGTACTCAAGTTGAATGCCATTGTAAAGTTATCAAGCTTCCCTTTCAAAGGAAAATGAAAGAAAATATTAATATAGGTGTTATACATAAAACTCGAAGTAAAATTAAAAAATACTCCTAAAATCTTGTATACCGAATAAAATTCTAGTTTATTTTACATTATTTTATTTACTAAGATTGCTACTAAGCGTACATCGTTGTATGGTAACAGGATCTAAACACTTAAATAAATTTAATAGATTTTTAGACAGATTTAATTTAACAAATTTAACAGACAGAATAACAGGCTGAGCCATGTGAATCACCTGATTTAACGTTAGGTGGAGTGATAATAAAGTGTGTGTAGGTTTACGACGTTAGTTATGTGTGTGTATGACGTCTCTACAGACAGAAGTTTCCACCATCACTAACAAATACTTTTTTCGCCAATAGTGCGGGATGCAAAAGGCCGATGTATATTGCACACATGCATACACGTGCTTGCAGATTCTTTTAAAAAAGTAACTGGTTAGTTATTTATTATCTAATCTCTTAAGAGTGTGATTCCGGAGTAATACAAATTCTGATGTATACTGCAAGATTACAAATCATATGGCAATCATTGATTTGCACAAAAAATTGATAATAACATGCAAATGGCAGATAGGCCTACACGCAAACGAATTACGAGTTGTGAAAAATGATGCCGAACTTGTTCTGACAATACCAGACAGATCCGGAATGGTTTAAAAAAAAATTTTAGACGTTTCTAAAAATCCAGAGTATAAAGGCAGACTAATAAGTTTACCGACCTCTCTCACAGTTTGATTATTGAAGTGTGAGAATGTTGTCTCTTTTATAGTTTTGTTAGTCGACGTGTCTGATTATGTTATTCGTCCGACTGCCACATTGTACTGCACTATACATCTGGTTCATAGTGGCAAATTTACAACCCCGCAACTGTTACTGAACTGAAGCATAGAGATCAACATGTACAGCACACAAATCACATACCCACCATGGTAAAACTGAATCAGGAGCATGTCAGGTAATCATAAACTAATTTGATTGTTTAAACAATGAAGACATAATGAAGTTGATTGTTTAAGAACTAATGACACGTAAAAATTCTATATAAATAGCATTTAGTTCAATGTTAATAAAATGTTATTAACTGTGAATAAAAATTTAATTGAACATACATCACAGTATATCATACACTATCAGTATGTATTTTAATGTTTTATTTAATACGTTATTAATATTTATATTTTAATTAATAGTTATATTATATTTATATAATTGTTAATATTTAATGACTCATTTTCAATAAATTACGAACGCAAATTTTGCTTGTTATTATAGTTTA
Organism: Magicicada septendecula; assembly: GCA_034769895.1. Taxonomy (NCBI): domain Eukaryota; kingdom Metazoa; phylum Arthropoda; class Insecta; order Hemiptera; family Cicadidae; genus Magicicada; species Magicicada septendecula. The sequence continues at coordinate 953,712,862 of CM068367.1, forward strand.
TGTTTGTGATTTCATTGAAGTTCTTGTAACTGTACTTCATGTTTTAATTCTTGTGAAGAGTTTAATATATTTATGTTCAACTCAGATATATTGTTATAAGTAATTTTTTATTGTACATTTATTTATATATTTGTTATAATTAAAATTAAAATTACCAGTAAAAAAAGTCGAAAACTAAACATATGAGACAGAACGAGTTACGAACTTAAGAACTCGTTTTTTCTTAAGGAAACATAACGAATTTTTAACATATTTTACAAACTACATATCCGCCAAAATAGTAATGATAAATAAACCTGAAAGAAAGACAAATATCTATCACTTCCTGGCGTAAAAACCGTAAAACGTCTTCATAGAGGGTTTAGTTAGTATGCCATTAGATTAATAATCTACAAACATTATTTAAATGAAGAATACATTCCTGTTTTAAGAAAACATACACCATAGTTGAAGAGTTTTACCTGCAGATAAGCTAAAGTGTGTTTTTAAAGAAAATATCAATTGGTTTTAAAGGGAATAAGTAAAACAAACCAATCCTTCTTGATAAAAAATAATATATACATAATAAAAGGTTTAGATTATCGTCCGTTACAGAAAGTATATTAATCAGTGCCATCCTGCTGTGTACACAAAAGAAAAGTCCTTATGTAACCCATATACACAAGAAAGGTTGGAGTCGAAAAAAATAAATATAAGGGAGAACAGACGTTTCCACTTCAAAACGATATAAATCCATATTACTGCACACGACTATCGAAATCATTCATTTTTGGTTGCTTAATTATGTAAAAATCAACATCAAGGGTTTGTGATTACCATGTCACATAAATGGTTAAAAATATTTATATGGACTCGAGAAAAGTTATACCATATTTTTCAGAGACAACATAATGCATAACGTTTTCGATAATACACGTAACCACTGTGCTGAGGTAGACAGAACTCTGACATCCCCTGCTAAAGGAGCAGCCAAACAAACTTGGATTATAATTCACAATGTTCCGTTAACCATCTGAATTAGCTACAATAGAGTCAATCTGGTCTGAGCTAAAAAATTAGATACCAGTGGTGATGTCACGGTTAATACAAATGATCTGCTACATCAGTCCTAAAATGAAATATCCGATCTCGGTCATAAAAACGGAAAAGCAAGTAAGTACACCCAAAGAAGACTGCGAAAAAGTATCAAATCATTTATAGGCTGATAGAAAACCACTAGCGAGTATAAACGTTCTTACATGTATGGTAAAAACAAGGAAGAAAATAACAAGAAACCACGATGGTGATGTCACAAATTAAATCATGGGAAAAACTGCATAGTAGACGTTTTTACGGCATATCCGAGGTTTTTTATTAAATTTTCAAATACTTTAAAAAGTAAAAAAAAGTTAAAATTAAATTAGTAAAATTTAATTTTATTTCCTTTTTAAATATTTGCATTTTTTAAATGTAGGCCTATTACTATTATTATTAGACCTTTTACATTATTACCATTATAATTCATACAAATATTGATATAGCCCTTACGTATTAGTATAAAACATGCACAAGTGTAACATTATAATACTGTAAATACGATAATAGTGGAATAGTTTTATGCGAACAGACTGTATTTGTTACGAACAAGTTATAAACAGCCTTAACTACTGTTTACGTGCATGGTTAATTCAGTATTAACCATACGTCGTGGAACGGTGGACGAAAATAAATAACCAAGAAATGTGGTCAATGTTAACATTGACAGTACTAGCAGTTACAATATGAATTTTACAGTATTACGAGAAATACTAGCTTAGAATAGCAGTAGGTATTATAGATTATTAATAATCATTATGGTTTAGCTCCTTACACAGTAATCACTGGTATCCTAAAGTTAACGCGTATAATAGTAAATGCGGTTCGAAAGCATCACAGTTTACGCCTATTGGCAACGGAAACGGAAAAAGACATAATACGATCATAAAGCTACAGAAACAAAATCGCAAATAAGATTCGCCAACTTAAGTGACACATTGATTGTACATCCTTGTCATTCCTGTGCAAGTTACAAGATTATAAACGTAGGCCAGTAAACACTCGAAATATTCTGCCACGGAAACAGACACAAACAAAATATTGCTTATCATATAAACAGATTTAATCTATCACTTTGGTCGCGTAGTACTGAGAACAAATGTCAGTAAAAAATTCTCTGTATCAAGAGTGAATCACTCTTAGGTGAAGACAGAATTAGTCGTACTAAATTTTCAGGAGTCCACACATCGCTGAGGACTGACGTCGTTTGAACGTGACGATACAATAGAAACTAGGCGCAGTTTCAGACTTACACGGGAGTTATAGGGTAAAACAGACAATAAGTTTATTTTTACTTCAATGATTTGTGTCAACGTTTATGATTTTGAATACGTACTCTCATTCTCTTCTTCTTGCTGCCTTCACAAACACCTGATATGTAAACTTCTTATGAAGATCATCGTTAACATCATCGTCATCATCTATACTTTCCATTCCTTTTTTTTATACATTCATGTTAGAGATTTTCTGATAGAAAGGTAACGTAGTCAATGCGTAGGGAACTGCAGACAGTTTCAACAGTTGCAAAATCTATTTATTGTGCTGACGCAGAAGTGGTATAAATCTGCCGCCATATTTCAATTCAAATGCATCAAAGTTGCGTTTGTTTCCAAATAGTGTTTTCCATAACTCTGCAGGAGCTATAATTTTCCTTTTTACGAATAAATTATGCAATGTTCTAATGCCTCTAACGAAATAGTTCTTTCCTCGAAAAAAAGAGTCCCAAGTAAATCTCTCGAGAAAAGCGCAATATTAAACTTAGTAATGACTTGAAGCAATTAGATAAAGACATCTATTAAAGAAAGTTGTACGTCATTAACATACTTAAGCGTATTTAAGGGAAAACGTTTACGGTTTATGTAAGTACTGGAAAAGTTTACTTTAGTCTGGAAAAGTTTGTGAGTTTATTTTTTATGTGAAATCGTTATATCATGCAGCTATACTTTGTATGCTTTGTAGCTCTGTAAGAACTTAGCGATACGCGATTCTAATACGCGATTTAATTTAACGAGTTACGTAATGAAGTGAGTTGGACTTATAGAAAGCATATAGATATTCAAAATATTTCAAGAAGTAAGCCTACCTGTTTCAGTTTTCAGAATGTTTAAATAAATTCAAGAATTACAATAACAGCTTTCTATTAATTGAAAAGTTCATATGAACACGAGTCAGGCCACGCCTTGTTTTTTAAACACTTGGGCAATGCATTGATGTTACTTTTCTGCATGTGGCACTGTGTATGTTGTTAGATACGTGTTCTTTCTGCTTTCGATGAGAGTACGCCACTCATTTACTAGACAGCTGGATTCTGCACGAAGATCATTTTGATTACTTATATATAGTTTTAATAGGCCTACATAGTTAATTAAAACTGGGTTTAGTAGTTCGGTCGTTCATAGTTAAATATCACTGGACCGATATTTTTTAGTCTGTTTTACGTTTTACAATTATTTGCCTGAAGGCGGCAAGCGTCTCTAGTATAAACGAACGATGTCTTTTTAGAAAATTAAAATCAGAGATGGGCAATGTCCGTTTTTCAGATTTAAAGGTAAGTATTCTGTCACTGTTATTGTCAGTCCGACGGCATAGCAGGACCAACACCTGAATGTATGATCTTAGTCCTACACAGACTATTTTTCTGACACTGTACAACTTTTGATTTGATGAGGCTAAACGATTTTCAGTAGCTTTAAAAATCACGAACTGATGTTTACTTCATCTTTTGTTGAAATGTCTGTAAGTATGGGCGCAGGCGCGTATATGTTTACAAGTGAGTGTGCGAGTGCCCGGAATACAATTTCCCGTTTGATTCATCAGTGAAGCGGAGTGCAGTTACAATAACAGCTTAAACACTGTTTACGTTTGGCCGGTGCACTTAGGTGAAGTACATAAGATAACAAGCTAATGAAAATATTGTCCGTCAAGTAGGCAACTGTTCTGTATTAGTGTAGGCAACTAACACTATTACATTCGTCTGGCCCCATCATACTTAACGATGATATCCTTACATCAAATCCATTAAATTTAAATTGAATTTATTTTAGTACCACTAGTAAAGGTAAAAAGTAAATACTTGTGTGTTCAACAGTGGAAAGTTATCTCTGTGCCTTACCGTGATTAATTCTATGGCGTTTTTAACAAATATCCACAGCTACTTGTCATGTTCCGGACGAGGCCTTTCAAGATGAAAAATCCACTGACTGCTGTCTCTTCTATCAGTTACTATTAATTGCTGTTGTGAAATCTCTTGTTCTTATTTCTCAAACAGAGAACTGTTCGCGCGGCTCTTGTGTGTGTGTGTGTGTGCGCGCGCGCGCGCGCGCGCGGTCCTGTTGCAACCCAATGATCATCACTTTCTTGCAGTGCAGCACGGCCATGTAATCGCAGCACAATGATGTTATGATGTCGGTCCCCTTTGCACGACTCCACACCTGGAGCACTGCCTAGGGTTCGCCTGAAAGGGTTTAGAGCCGCGCTGGCATGAACGATAGGTGTGGTCACGTCGAGGCACTTACACACCTCGCAGTTCCCGTGCTTGGAGGCAGCGCAGCCGAATCGGCTCGAACAGCTGTAGTTTCTGTTAGATGCTTAATACTGCGAAACAATTATGATATAATTTCATTTTTTATACCGAGAATTGACGCCATCGATCGTAACATATATAAGGTACTTGCATAACAATCGGTACATTGTTCTTGTTGCATATATCTGATCCTAAACACGTTGAACAACATGATATCGTTAATACGCGTTAATTATATGTAAAACAATAAATTATTAATAACAAATATATATCGGTAATTCAAATGGTAAGGACAGAAAATATTTAATAATATTGATATGTTACTTCATTATGCCAATAAACACAAATATATGCGCATTCAATCGGCTTCCTTGTGTTCTAACGTTATGATGGTAATCATATATAGTAGTTCGGAATTGAATGACTGCTACAACAAGGGCTGATCTAAATATTACATTGACTTCCAATGATAACGTCTTTGACTCGCAGTGATAACAACTTCGTATTTCGAGCTTCCGCGCCTGCTACTGAAAAATGTTTTGAGACGAAAAGACGTAACCCACTTTTAAATTCTTCAAGATAGTTAAATTTAGTTTCAAACTCTGAGTCATCTTCAGACACTTGTCTTATTAACACTCTCCTAATGTTCACAGGCATACTGTAGTGTTGAAAGGCTATTTCCCTCTTTCTTTAGTGACATCCATTCCTCATAGGTCTTTAGTCACGTACGATGTCAGTACTTTTATTTACTTTTTCAGAAGACCACATTTTCATTTTGCTTCTTGAACATTAAAATTCTGCACATACGCTTTATTATAATTCTTAATCGCTAAAGACCATGCGATTATTAAATAAAAAGTTCATGCGATATCATTCCAGATCAAAATATGTTTCTAGATTTTTAAAATACCTAATTGTCTTGCAGATAATAGATAAAGAGCACATTTTTTCTTCCACAAAATGCATAAAACAATAAATTTGTCGGTTGCGTTCAATTTAAAGTTAGTTTATGTGACAGAGATATTTGTAATCACAGGTAACATAATATTAATTTTACTTAACCGTAAACTTAACCGAGCGAGCGCAGCGAGTTCTTAGTTTTAACTAAGAACCGTTTGGCATTTATTTCTCTGTCTCTCTATCTATTTAGGGTATGTCGCACGATAACTATTGAACGCAATAGTGAGAACTTTTGAACATATCAACCGATTTTCGTAAAACGTGGCACTTTTTTTACACTCTAACCTCACAGAATCCTATTGTTTTTTAGATTGATCCCTCTAAAAATAGGGAGGCGGGAGGCAGAAATGTTGGAGGTAAAAATTAAAAAAAAACACAAAAGCCCGTATGGGATATCAAAGTAAAAGAAATTTTAACCACAATCTGAATATAATGTTAATTTTTATAAACTTCAAAATTTTGAATGTCAGCGTACAGTGGGTGAACATTTTGATAATAGCAATATTTCATGTGGGGTATCAAATTCAAGATAATTTTAACTAACATCTAAATGTACTGTTACGTTTTAGAAATTTTAAAATTTTGGGACCCTAAGGCCCAAAGACAGAGACCAAACATTTGAAAAAATTGTGAATTTCCAGCATGGTGTCAGACTAAAATGAATTGTAACCCAAATCTGAATGTTTCGAATTTTTAGTGTTTATTGTATGACTGCGTGGTCTACAATTGTTACATTATTTAAAAAATAGTCATCGAATTTTTTTTAATTTTTCCTATAGTTGAAAAAGTATTTAATATCGAAATTTATATAATAATAAACGTACTTTCTTCAAAATAGTGAGCTTGATCTGCAGCTCAGGAAGAGTACTAGCCATTACTTTCTTTTAATACGTGTTTATAGATTATGAATTTCAAAATATTAATATTATTTGCAACGAGAAGGGGAAAGAAACCAAAATACAAATTGAGAAATTTTCAAATTTAATATCACCTGTATAAACAGAATCTTTCAGGTATATAATGATTAAATCGAGTGGTAAATTCGTATGGATCGTAACGCATGAAGGAGAGTAATGAACCAAATGCGAGATGGTTTCTATTAGCTGACTAGTCTTTTGATTGATGCTCTACTCAAAAACATGTGGTTAATACAGCAAAGATGTTGTTAATTTGCGGTAGTTTAAAATAAGCGAAAGTTTATAAATGCTAGTTACAGTCGCAGCATTAATTAAGAATCAAAATATCAAGAAACACGGGAATTTTATTTATTAATTGTTTAACAAAGTTGAAATGGTTAAATATTAATGTAAAACTACAACACAATGCTTTCTAAAATCATATATTCTTAAATATTACTATTTTCTGAGAGTAGTAAAACAATTGTTATCTTACACATTAGCCACACTACACTCACAATGAAAGTTTATAGTTTATCTCACTTATACTGAACATAAACAACACATGTTTGAAACGAGGGCTATCTTGCATGTGAGTACAATGTGAATCCTCACTGTAGATTATGAATACCAGAAAAAGAGTTGGTTAGGAAATTGCAAATAAAATATTGCAGAATTGCTTTACCCCTGCGAGTAAAACAATATGTTTCCCAAACCTGTTCCTATTCCAACTCGAAATTACACACATTTCAATTGGTTACCCAATCGTAAATATACAACATGTGTTACATTTAAAAAAAGAAGACGCTGCTAACTTCAAGACGTTTTAGAGGAATCTTGGATTAACAATAAGAGAAAACGTCACAATGTCTTTTTGCGTAACTCTTTGAATATTTCTGAAACTATGTACTACTGGGAACCCCAAAACATGGTACTGGAGGAGACTAGAAGAATAGAATTAGCAAATACGAAGTGTTTTAAAAGCTAATGTGATTGTGGAAAGGTTTCATCAGAAGGGAAAACCAATGGCTGGGACACTTGGGCATGTAATTGATATGACTGAGGTGCTATGCATAATTATATTGTAAGACAGCAAGTTAAAGGGACAGGACAGAGTTTCTTGGATGACGTTATATAAAGAAACAAGTAGGAAAATATACATAGATTTAATAATGTGCTATATACCCAAACTGTATGGACTGCTAAAGATTCTCTAGTGCACATAAAAGGGCGTCTGCGCTATTGTAGTATCGTGCATCCGTAACATTCCTGTGGTTCACTGAACCCGTCAGTAAACGCTTACACTGCATACCGCATTCAGAAGTCCTCCGGCGCTTTAGGGTAGGCTAATCTAGTCAACAGGTCAATAAGTCTATCCTCCTTCAAATCTTGGAAACTCTCTCCTGACGCTCAATTGAGCATAGTGCAGATCGCACTGTTATTAGTTCTCTCAGCTCAATTATAAAGCTTTTATTAATCCGCTACACATGTTTCGGTTGTGAGTTTTCTTTTTAATATCTTGGGGCGGCGGGTACTTTTAGACCAAGAACGAATGTAATTACTTTCTGTTTCTCTGTCCACTGACAAGCGCATGGAGCACCCACAAATTGACGAAAGTAGGTCACCCAGTGAATGCTCCCATCAAATGTTGAGGCCTTAGCGTGAACTTGTTCTACTAGAGGCAAACCCACTTTCTCTATTTTCTTATTTCTAGAGCTTTTTGATATTGTTATTGGTTTTTGTTATATGGTCGTTGCTCAATTATTTGTTTTAAAGTTCGTGTCTTTACTTCATGTGGCTTCATTAATTGCCGAATTCAATTTATATTTGTTTCTTTTATTGACAAAATCTCACGCTTGTCTAACATTCTTTAATTGTTGACATCGAGTCTTTCACATTGTCCCATATGTTTTTACACCAAATATTCTTACCTTTTCTTCCCTCAAATCATTAAGTAGTTGACTCAAGTGAACACGTAATACGCACAGATCGGACGCAGTTTATTCTTGGTTCTTTTTCCATAGGTACAAAGAGAACTTGTTTTCCCTTGCTTTTCCATAGGTAATTTCCCTGCTTTTTGCTTACTCTCTTCTTTTTGTTGCTTGTCTGTTTTCAATAACTGTTGTTTTTGTCGTTGTTTTTGGTTTTCTCTTTCAAGCTTACGTTTCTAAGTCTGCCGTTTCTCTGTTCCCTACAACAATGTTTTTTGTCGTTTCTGTGCTTTATCATTCTCCCAGTTACATTCCTCGTCTATCACTATTTTGCTTCCTCTGTTACCTGAATTCCTCTGCTTCTCGTTGCAGTTCTTTCATTATAGGTTTCAAAGCTTCTAATATTTGAGTGCCAACATAATTTAAAATTTTTGAACACTAATCAGCGTTCAAGAAAGTTCCTTACTCAGCGTCTTGTACACTATTAAGATCCTACATTTCACTTATGACACCACTGTTACGAGGATAGCATGGACGCCAGAGGAATCGAGGCCAGAGAAATTGATACATTTTAGTAACACTTCTATGAAACAAAAACACTTGTATTACAATATTTTTCTTTATTATACAATTGTCGAATACACTCTATCACATGAAATAAAAATCACTAAGTAAATAAAATGACAATAGTACGCAATACAAAAATTAATTAACGCTTGTCCCTAATTCACTGTTATCAACTCACACTGTTTTGCCTTAATAGTTCGCGGAATTCCCTTTACTACTTACACGTTTTAAAATTCGCAGAACTCAACTGGCTGAATTGCTAATACACAGTCTTATGTAGCAGGTAAAGTCTCCCGATGAATGTTTACGAGAAGATTGGTGACAATCGGGAAACGTCGAGATACTTCTGCGCGGTTCTACAATATTGTGCCATCCCACTACGCTTCAAGGGCGCATAAGCTACTATATGCATGTTATTTGTGTGTGTGTGTGCGCGCGCGCGCGCGCATGCGTGCGTGTAGAGTAATAATATAATACCACAGCTGTTATGAATTCATTATTTAAGAATTCCTCACGTTACCTGATGATCAATCTAAATACCTCTGCTCGTGAGTCACTCTATGAGGAATAGAAGATTAATTAAAATTTTCCCCATAAACGAAACGATAATCTTTTATTATTTATAGCATTGCTCGTTTACCTAAAGGCAATAATAAAACTATATCTTCTTAAGATGATGATTGCTGACATTGCATTTCAATGTTTATTACTCTTTCGATTTTTCCATTTTTTTTTTCATACTGTATCTGTTAATTTCTTATCATTATTTTTCACCTCCTCAGACAAAATAGCCTTATTAGACATCACGTTTATTTCTCCTACATTTATTGTCAGATTAACTGTAAATGGTATTTTGAAATAATATATAAAATGAATGAAGATGAACTGAAAATTCTTCAATCTACTGTTGTACCTGATCTACTGGCACAGATAATTGTTGTTGATACATGGATCGCAGTATGTAGTTGGAGGGTCTCAACTTTGTGACATCCCGTGCAGCACACAAAGATAAGGTATTTGCATTACCCATATGTAATGTGAATATAGATTTTAGCAATTTACTATACTTTAATATTTATATTAGTTTTGCAAAGACTGAAATTTACTATACGTAGTCCATAACGAAACTTTTTGCTACTACCTAAAAAGTAAAATAAGATCATACTGATTAATGTGAAATGTACTTTTAGGTTAAAGTAATTTCAGTCTCTTGACTAACACTTCCGCACGAAAAGACAGCTACGCGCGATTGTTTAAGTGTGAACTGTAGTAGTGGAGTTTGGTGCAATGCGTAGTGAGGGGGTGCGCAGCTGTAATCCGCCACTCCTGAACCTGAACACGAGGAATCATTATCGTCCTCTTCGCTACCTATATCGTGCATATTAAATACCATAATAGTAATCCCATTAGCTAGATTTACTGTAGAAAGGAAATGGTTTATTATTTGTTTCCAAAACGCGTGCGTTCTACTTATACATGTGGATGGTATTTTTTACCACAGGAAAAATGTAAAAAAATAAGAATAGATGAAGGTTTTGTTTGAAAACAAGGAACGTCTGTCCTAGAATAAGCATGCTAGACCAATACGAACGTCGAAGGTCAGTGACAGAATTCACTTGAGCACGGTAACAAGGATTCCCATACACCTCACAATCTTCTATTCTGTCACCCGCTGCCAAAACAATATTTTCTTTTTATATTGTGTATACCCTTCTAAACTGACTATGTATTTACCTGGTATTAAAACCAGCTTCAAATGTCTCGTTCAATTTTTTGTTTATTGCCATTCAGAGTTCTGCATTCAATATTGCATCTTGTAGCTCAAACCTTTTTAATTTCTCAAGGTTTGCGTAAAGTTTCGAACTGTTTTAAATTTTATTTTATATCTTTCTTTAAGTATAACCTGTTGATATATTTACATCTTGCTGCTTTCGTATATTCTTGAATTGTTGTAGCCTATATCTGTCCTGTTTCATATTCACTGATACCTACATTGATTGTAAAAGATATTAAGTTTTAAGTATACAAATCTGTGTCTAAAACCTGTATTAAATTTATTAATCACGGTCACATATTTTTACAATAAAATTCCTTGTACTCTAGTCATAGTATAAGATAAGTCTAGCCCATTATTTAGAGTAATGTTTTCTATCTTCTTTTACTGATACGAAGTATTAGTGACACACACACACACACACACACACACACACACACACAAACATCCTCTGTGATCTTATAAATTCCCTTAAATCTATTTAGCCTTTAATTCTCTACCAAAATTCTAGCTTCTTCTGATCCATTCTTTACCACTTTTGCGGTAAAATCTCCCATGACTATTATGTATTCCGTTCTTATCAAGTTTTTCTATATAAAACGTCCTACAACTCTTCCGCCAGAACGGAAAGAAATCATAAGAGTGTTTATAATAAATATTAATCATATTTCTCTCACTATGCCGTTACAGATCGAGAACGTGCTTCGTCTTCCTTTAAGTTGACTCTACACCTCATCCTACTGCCAGTGAAGGACTTCTATCCTAGTGCTCCTAGTATTTCTCTAACATTCTTGGCAGCAATACCTTCCATCTTTTCGTGTAATGGTCTTTAGACCTATTGTCCTCCATATTTTTTCTGAGGACTCTATCTTGGTATCCTGCCGTTGTTCATTCTCGCGATATTACCGTCTATTCTAATCTCGTCAGTTTTATGTGCTTTTCTGTTGTTGGCTTGTTGAAATGAAATGATCGTAGGCCTATACCGCTCTTGGCTGTAATGTAATAATATTAGTACAGTCTAAACTGTTGAATGAACGAACAATGTTGTAAACATAGACACTTGAAACTACTTTCAACATTAGTTGTCCACTAACCAATGTAAGTAACAACGAATTCATAGAATAAACTAAATGTTGCGTATTCTTAATAGCCTATGAGTAGTTTGTTATAAACATATAACAAATAAAATGCATTTCTAATTTATTCCACAGTCAACTGAAAATGAGAGATATTGAAAAATACAAACGACAATAAACAATAAGAAAGAAATCATAGCCGTATTGGATTAGTACTAAATATTGCATAAGTTTACGCATTTACGTCATGCTTCTTCGTCTTTACTGTTTGCAGTAAGAAAATCAACTTTAGTTATTCTTAGTATAATTGTCCTTCCTTTTTATATTAATTTCTACAAGTCTCTCGTATACATACTTCTATTGCATGGCGTTCTTTTTTAAAAAGAACATATGAGCCGTTACTTATAAAAAGTAGTGTATTTATGACTAAATTTTTGTGTCTGTGAAACTTAAGAGACAAACGTGAAAGTATCAGGAAACATCACGCTACTTTTCAATAATATGAAGCACTCTGTTTCTTCCTGTCCAAGAGTAAACAACTGACAGTGGGACTTTGTTTTCAAGTTCCATACATTGTTTTGTTTCTGCTACAAGAATAACGTGTCAGTCTTTTTACTACCGTTCACTTCCTTACTGGATAATATAACTTACATCCCCAGGCTACGAGGAAAAGTCTTTGCAAAATATATTTTTATAGAACACAAACGTTTTCATAGAACAAAAGCAATAAGTTATTGTATTTAAATACATAATATTTATATGTTGTTTTAATATTTTCCAGTTAAAATTACTTTAAACTATGATACGGAAATTGATACCAAACATTAAAACTGTTTTAGCAAAATGTAAATAGCTGATTACATTTCAATACTTAGTTATATATACATACAGCTGATCACATTTCAACACTGTATATAGTCTTTTTAAGTTATAAATGTAAATTGAACCAAAGCTAAGCCGATTTATTACCTTCACCGAATGTAGCAATATAAAAGCTGAATCGATTAAATACAATGTAAAACTTTCTCAAACTTGATAATTTATTTTATGGAAGATACAACCAGCTTTGTATAGTATAAACTAAGTTTAAGAGAAACATGATGAAAGAAGATACTGTTTAATAAAAAAAAACCATGTGCATTTCACGTGTGGTGTGTAATGCCACTCAGATACCGCATAACAAAGTATGGGATACAGTTTAAGTTTACACTAAGTAGTGCTGTAGATTATGTGTGCAACACCGCATATTAAGAAATCAACATACTAAAAGTATTAAAAAAAATAAGAGAACAAATGCTCTTACGTATATGAAAACTTTACAAATCAATTTTCTAGAGTAGGCCTACATATTATTGTTCTGCCAACACGCAATCTCAGTCCCCAATACTTTGCTTTCGCTGAGCCAGTTTTTGTACTTAGTTCTGAAAGCACGATGTAAATCCCAAAGTACCATTATATTTACATCCGTGGACAAGCTATTCAAACTGTGCTAATGATTCTGAGGCACTTTCTGTGGTTAGCTCATTAAATTTTTCCTTGAATACGTTTTAAGTGAGTTTGTTAATAACGAAGTTTGGAATCGTCGTCAGCGAAACTAAATTAACATCTTCTTTTCACGCTATGTATAATTCAATTATACGTTTTATCGTGTTATATATCATGTATAGACTATGTTTTCATAACCTTCTCAAACTAATTAACAGCCAATCATTGATATTATAGAAAGAATAGCTGTAACTTCATCTAGCATATTAGGAATTTTATGACACTTCAAATTATTAAAAATTACTTTTGTTGCAAAAAGAAAGTCACGAGTCGTCAGTAAAAACAATCAAACGTAAACTTACCACTTATACTTCTAAACAATACACTTTTATTTAATAACTATATGAAATGAATATGTAATATATAATGTAATAAAAGGCCTGAAAATATACTCTCCTTACCATAAGTCAGTTGGGATTTTTACGTAGTCCGAAGACTTTATTAAAATTGCTGATACACGTTATAAAAATACGGCTATAAGCAGAAAATGATGATCATGATAACGATGTTAATAGTGATGACGTTTAATGGAGAATAAGTGTGAGCTACTGGAAATAAACTTATTAACGTTTTTGCATTACATTGTTTTACTGTAATCTAAGCGTTTATCTACTTACATGCAATGTAAGTCTCAATGTAAAAGTGTATGTGTGTGTTAAACTGCAAGACATGTTGTGGCAGTATTATCCGACTGTGAATCAATACACGACAAGAGGGTAACGGGGGTAAGTCGTTTCGAACTTACAAGTGGTGATTCGTTGGTCAGCATAAACTACACTAATAGCAGCTCATAATCTGCCAAATAAGCAGTAATGTAGACGATATTGGGCGCCGTCTAAGATACGTTTGTTCACATTACTGCCACTTAAATATGTTTCCACCCCTTTATACCGAGAACGTTACCAAGTCATCAATAAAATATAACAATATTATGATATTACTACAAACCTTACTTTACTTTCGATAAAATTGTTTCAAACGTCTGATATACGTAATACACAATGAAAGACAGAAGAGTCACAATGGGGGAAACTTATAACGATCATATCTAAGATTATATAGACCTACGTTAAGCTAATAAAAAATGTTAACTATGATACAAGTGTTAACACTAGCAATCACAAAATGTTCACCGAATTAGGTCTGAATTACAAAAAACAAATATTTGAAACGCCGATCAATATCAGTCGCACATTTTGTCTGCACTGACAATTTGCCATATTTTTTCAACATTCGGAGATTATGTAATATGGCACGACAAAGTTGCAAAATCTCATTGCAGATATTTTTTGTTTACTGACAACGATTACAGATTCGGCTTTTTTGAGCAAGATAGTAGAAGAGAATAAATTATAACTTGTGGGTGCAGCAAGTTTTGCCCAGTGATTGGAGAACCATCAGTGCTATAACAAACCTCGGAAACCTCACTCTATAACAATCGGTACCGGACGGATCATGTATACCAACCAATTCGTTTATACCATTATGTGGTTACAACACCATGTATATAGTTGCAAGTGGTTAAATTTCGCGGAAGATTCGTCAGCGCGCTCGAAGTAATTCCATTACGGCACCGGTGCGGTACAATTGGTGTTCGTCGGCCTCGTCCCTGATGTCTTCCGTGGTTATTTCCTATATGGTCTAAAAAAACCTTCAGGTTTTTCTATAACGTCATCCCTCACACGGGCAGTAGCCCAAACAACCACTGACAGTAACGAGTGGAACTGCTTGAGGTTACTTCGTACATATATACAGTTCAACAAGTCCTTCGACCTGCATGCCTGTACTGTGCCGTGTGTTCAGTGCACATCAGTTTCAAGAAGGTCCGTCATTTAATACTTCAACTGAGACCTAATTTGCAATGTATCTTTATAAAAGTCAATCAATACGAATGCACACACACTATATACTGACTATAGAGTTAGACACACTTTATTAAAATATATACACACATGATTATGTTTGATTTAAAATTCTCAGAAATATAGTGAAAGATATTAAACTACTACAGACTACAAAAGAAATAAATACATCGTATAAAGAACCACAAATCTCATAGGAGTCGAAGTCAAATTTTTGAAACAGAAAATTAAGGAAACGTTTTTCCGACTAAACGAAGAACGTACAGATCAGAGGTAAAGTGGTTTTGTTAAATTTTTTATGGGCGTTCCAACGCTTAGACGTTTAGAACGGGAAAAGTGTTGGATTCAAAAAAACTAAAATTATCTGCTCGTTGAACGAAGACGTACGGAAACAATTATAATAGACTATTAACCCGTTTCTTTTGCAGCGAGTTCAAATACGGGACAGAAGAAATAAGTCAAAGCTGGAACAGATGTGAATGAACACAGGTTGTACAGAGGTTTCTTCGTGCCGAACAAAATCTGAATTAACAAGTGTGTTCTGTTTCAGTCTGCAATCTCTAAAAACAAATTTATTGATACAAGCTACAGTTGTAAGTATTGTTTACTAAAAGGCATATCAATAGAACTAATTTAAATTTTGTTTTTAAATTAGGTACAAAACATGCAGTCCTAATACAAAAGGAAACTTTAATTGTTAGATTGTTATGACACATGAATGTCATACACTCACACATATGCACGTGAGCTTTCATAATACGTGAATGTAGTCACGGGCGCGTGCGCATAAGGACGGCAAATATAATATTTGCATTTATTCGACGTTACGAGATTGCATTAAATTACAAAAACGTGGAAATCACAGAGTCATTACCATAGTGAAGTAATTTGTAATTCGTAATTACCATAGTAATAACGAGCAATTAAAACGTAAAAAGAAGAATTGCATAAGCAAAAAGAGCTTTCTTCAAGAAATTATCTCTTCTGACTTCCAGAAACGTGTTTCTGGAAACCAAGAAGAAATTCATAAAAGTTTTATTAGAAGCATAAACACGCGTGGCTCGGAAACCTGGAACTACTTTGAAGCTTTTGAGATGTTGTGCTGGAGGAGGCCGCTAGGAATACCGTAAACAGAAATAGTGATTGACGATGAAGTACTGAAGAGAGTGGATGAAAATGATTCTGTTTCATACCATTGTGGAAAGGGAGAGCACTATGGTTTGTCACCTACTACTTCATTCAGTTGGTCCACCACCCTGGCGTAGTGGGAGAGGAAGGCTCAGACAGCAGTACATAGTGAAATAAAAGGAGAAAGAAAGTATCTAGAGATTAAGAGACTAGCTTGGAAGGGAAGAAATTGTGCGTCCATCAACCTCTGGGTTGAGGAGAAGAAGAAAATGAGAAAGAGTAGATCTGGACCACTTTACCTTCACTGTAGCTCAAATTTGCAGTCTATCCTGCCTAGTACCCCTAAACTACTTCCGTGATAAAAAGGGAGCCATTATTATTTAAATACAACTAACGTGAGATACCACGAGTTGTGAGGTGGTTTTATGTAATAGTTACATTGCTAAATACAAAAGTAATCAAAATTCTGAGGCTTGACAAACTGTACGCATACATAATATCCTTATCATCTATACCAATGTGACAAAAGTTAATGTAATGTTCAATTTCTTACATATTATATTGATAAGTGATCTTTCAACTTGGTTGTAATCTGTACCACTGCTTATTTAGTTAAGTATCCTTGTATTTCTTAAGTTTGACTCATAGTATTCGCGAATTCTGTAGAGTAGGCCTAGTTGTTTCCTGTGGTCAATATATCTGTGAGGCTATATTTCTGAACTGAGTAAAACGTACAGTGCTGGCAAAAAAACCTTCAGTTATAAAAGAAAGGCATTGGTTTGGACGCGGTAACGCCAGAGATTCGACCAGACAAATTCAGAAAAACCCGATCGATAAGATATAAAAATTCGCTCGTCTACATTTTCCATAGCGGGAGAAGTACATCGCATTAGCGGCATAACAGAACGCCGATATTTAGCATTTTTTGTGTTTAAATTACATTCTAAACCAATACAACGGTATAACATCGTCAGATCACATTGGGTTTACTTCGTGAACGCTGTATTCTCGGTAGGAATACAAACGGACAGAACATTACGCCCTTAGTTAGTCAAGTGTTATTGAAAGGAAAACGGGCGACCGTTTGTATAAAATGTTCAGTCACAGTTAATTTATTCAGCTACTCTTTCTTTATTAATTTTCTGAGTATTGGCATTGATTAAACTGAACTAGCTGTATATAACTGAACTTGGATTTTTCAGACTACTGCAGAAGCTTTAAATGAAAATTCATTACAAATGCAGACAAAACGTAAAGTGATATGGTCATGTGAATAATCGAATAAGCAATGTATAAAATTAATCCTATGTGTGTGTTAAACTGTTAGTGCTTGAAATTTAGCTACTTCAGAAAAAGCAACAAAATTTGTCTACAACTGTAGACAAAATCTTCCGCAGCCTTAAGAAAAACTAGACAGTTCAATTGACTTTTTAACAAATAAGTTTCACAGAGAACACAAGATGATCGCAAACTTTCATATATGACATAACGGTGGCTGAAGTCGCAATTTTTCTTTATCCAGACGTAATTTATTATCTGACCACTAATAACAAATCATTATTAATCTTAACATAGAATAATTTGAGTAGCCAGAGATTTGTATTTAGATTAAGTAAAAAAGGATTTAATTTGTACGTAAATGCTACTACTTTGGCTACTAACCGACAAGTTCGATTCCCGAGTAGAACCATAAAATCAAGGTGCGTTTTACTCAACCTGCGGAAATACGTACCTGCGATATCCTTTTAAGATAATAATGCTGCTACATTTTCTTCCATCTATACCCAACGCCTTTTTGTTAAACTGTCATGGCTGAATAATAACCAGTTCGGTGGTACAAAAACAGGCCACATTTATTTAGATTATAATAAACACCTTGTACGCTGTTCTATCTTGTAATAACAATTTTGACATAATGTAAATTATTAGTGTGTTTAATAAAATAAATGGAAACGGACATGTTTCATCAACTTAACAAACAAAAGAAACATGAAAAATAAACAATTATGTTAAGTGGGAAAATAGTAACACTTCTTGGAGATGAAATATCAGAAACTACCTTTTCTTCGGAAATACGAGCAGTTCTATAGAGAGTAAGAAAACTAATTTTGATAACGTAATTTCTTACATTTTTAATATATATATTTTAATGTGTGGGTTTGTTTGATTGGGTCCTACCCTGTAAGGAGCGTATGTAGACCTATTCCAAAAACGCACTAAAGCTAAAACAGTAGTTTATAGTAGTTAAAATATTCCCTTAAATATAAGTGATTTCTGATTTCGATAGTCTATTTGTTTTATAAATATCAGTGTATTTTTACTTACAACAAAGACATTACTTCTGAATAACACCAAATACTGAAGTTGCCTCCCTAACTCACACAATGAGCTTTTTTGTTTGATTTATATTAATGAGTTTTTATTTACATTATGTTTATATCAATGTGATTAAGCTTTCGTTTAGAATTATATCATATATATCGTTTATGTTTATATCAATTTATATTGGCTTTCATGAATAACCGAAATGTGGTTTATTACTGGATTCCAATCTGTCGTTCCTTTCGCATACGCTGTGTCATTTTAAATGTGCTTAAATATTTTGAATAACGTCACCTGCAGACAGTCACACCATCTACTACTGGTATGGCAGATGTTTACTGCTTGTCTTGTTGTTGTGAATTGGTTACAAAAATACTTTTGGCGATGTACGTCAATCTACGTTCACCAGGTTAATTCACATCGTAGGGAAGGCGATATTCAGTAGAAACATCTGCTTTCCATGCGCACCTTCATTTTTTCACATTTCCAATATACCTTTTACGTATATATGTTTTACAGAGAGAATTTAAAGGTCTCTGAATCAAATATCCATCAGCTTTAAAATCAACTTGGACGTGAATATTTCCACAAATAAAAACAACGTAAAGAGAACAATCATAATATTTTGTTTATTTCGCACCTATAGAGCGTAGATGCGTTACCAGTGTACACTGTAGAAATGTACTAGTAATTATAGTACTGTTAAAATTGAAATACATAATATAACACGATGGTCGGTATTTCAGATGTAATTTTAAAAACTCCAAAAACTACATCTGTTTACTGTCGTAGTCTCAAGACAGAGTCAACTTACAAATACAGCACTGATATGACAGTACAAGTACATGGAGCTTAAGTTACAATGGTGCTCAACAATACAATGAACAACAAATGTTAACTCTCATTTGACATGAGTCACGTTTACAATACTTCAGGATACGTACTGTAAACGACAGCATTAAAATTACAAGTACAAGGAACGCAAAAACGTAAATTCTGTTTTCTATTAACGAAATTAACAGTATCTAAAAAACTAAGTTTCTTAGATTAACAGGTACTTAGAAGCAAGAGTGACAACTCCCTATTTCTTTTCCTAAATTTTATCCTAAAATTTCAATGTGTAGACCCTTCTTATATATAGGCTTACACTCTTGTGGCATGTTTTCTTTCTCCAGTTTCTTTCACATCATCTTAAGCAACCCAACATAAGATAGAAGAGTATAAAATTAGTTATAAGCCTATTAAATTACGCAGTACCGCAGCTACACACAAACACTTTGTTATACATGTATACGTTATACACATTTTGTTGATACAAGTAAGTCTTAAAATATTTACTTCTAAAATAATTTCAAAGTAGTTTAAGAAATATATAAAATAATATTTACTTGTAAATAACATTTTTACTAAAACTATCGTACATTTTATAACGCTGTAAAATTTATTACTACGTTAGTAAAATTTTGTTAATTGAATAATACAAATTAAAAGGCAGTAAAATTTTTAATTTCATAGCCTCCAATTATTTTTCAACTGCTTTCCATCATTCGGAATGTTTGAAAGTTAATCGAGAGAGGTCTTCGTATTGATAAAAACGTTCTGCTTTGTGATATTAAGTTCTTACTATACTGTTGTTAACATATTTATACAGTTTGTATGATAATAGGTAGGTACTTATAATGGAAAACGTCATTATCTCATTGTTCGCTCTACCATATTATTTTTAATCTGACTTCTTCCTATAAGTATCAAACGCTTACTTTAAGCTGCATTGAAAATGTAAATACAGTCAACCTTTGAAACTCTAATTTAATTTAACTTAATTCGAAACTCTAAAAAGTGTACAAAATGCATTGAACGCTCGAATATTATTATTATTGTGGATTCTGCGCTCCACAAGGCTCAACAGAGTGCAAGGCGACAAAAACATCAAGTGGACGTGTGAGTGAAAACCTTCGGTCATCCAATAAGTCACATAAGGGAGAAATCTTTTTTCACGTTGACTCTTTTCTGATATCAACCCTTGCGTTCTACAAAAAGTTTGTTGATCCACGTTCTCTCCAGCGTTCTGATCCAGCGTTTAAGAATTAAATTTATACTCTTCTTTTCATACTTTTAATATTTTACATTTTACCAACAACAGATTACTTCGTTGATACTAATAATATTAAAATACTAACAATTTTTATACCTTTAACAGTGATACCACGTAAAGGGATCAACAAGGATGTAAGTAAACCGTGTAACCTCGAAATAATATCTTAGGAGTTGTGTCTGATATATCTGAATGTAATTGCTCCTTTAAAAATGTAAAAAAAACAACAACTACAGTTCAAACCTTCTAATGCCTTTGTGTATTTTTAAACTAGTATTAAATAACCAAATCAACCCAGTATTGCTTAGTTTCTTATAGTTTCTTACTGAAAAAGTAATTAAATAACTAAAAGTCGGCAAACACATCCACTTTATAATAAAGTTAAAAATTCAGTATACTTTCTACTTTACTGTTATAGACATAAAACAACTAACAATAATTTTCCATTTAGTTCATTACAGTTGTAAATCTTAAAGCTACATAAATTCAGCTTTTAATCTGTTCAAAGACTGAATAAAAAGTAACACCTTAGTTGTATGTTTGACTTACCATGAAAAGTTAAAATTATTCAGCTTGGTTTGTCAACTATGAACAAACCGAAACGATAACTCAGCAATCGATATAAAACAAAGATTCATTTGTCAGGAAGAGATTAATGTTTGAAATATCGGAAGACTATTCACTTATGTCTTTAGTCTTTAATCTGTTCAAAGACTGAATAAAAAGTAACACCTTAGTTGTATGTTTGACTTACCATGAAAAGTTAAAATTATTCAGCTTGGTTTGTCAACTATGAACAAACCGAAACGATAACTCAGCAATCGATATAAAACAAAGATTCATTTGTCAGGAAGAGATTAATGTTTGAGATATCGGAAGACTATTCACTTATGTACTTTAGTCTCTGTGACCCACACATATAGATAGTTTTTAATGCCTTACGTAATTGTAATCACCCTAAACTATTTTATGGTAATAGGGGTTTTTACTACATAAATTATATACAATCTGGAATGAAACAACGATCCATTAACATTAGATCTATGGCAATAAATCGAATCCAAAAATGTGTAGTAGTGCTGAGTGACTGTGTGTGTGTGTGGGGGGGGGTATACGGGCCCGTGGACGTGCTTACGTACGCGTGAATATGTCTGATTGTGTGTGTGTGTGTGTGTGTGTGTGTGTGTGTGTGTGTGTGTGTGTGTGTGTGTGTGTGTGTGTGTGTGTGTGTGTGTGTGTGTGTGTGTGTGTGTGTGTGTGTGTGTGTGTGTGTGTGTGTGTACAGTGTTGTGGCACACGCGCACAACTGAACCACCAGTTACTAATTGCGATGCCAAATGCTTCCATCCCATTCATAATACAGTTCGAATAATTAATACAATTACTAAGGCTAATATGGAAGGCGAACGTTCTCTTACCAATTTCCTCCCTTGTAAGATCCGTGAGTACAGTACAGATTGCTGACATCAGAGAAAACACAGTGTAAATAGTTTGTTCTATCCTTACCATTGTGTAAGAATGCGTCAGAAAACCCACTAAAAAGTAGTCATACTAGTACTTATCGTACTAACATTGTACTAAACGTAGCCTACTAGTATTTACACTACGCAAAAACTTTGTACTAAATGTCTCTAGTAATTTTTTGACGTCTTTACTAACTTATAAGTTCTTTTTTTCAGTATTTTTAATAATTTTTTTTAATAATTTTCAAAAGAAAATACATTAATTCTTAGAGACTGTACGTATTTTAATTTACATCATATATAATATTTCGCACTAATATTAAGGAAATTGGGTTTACTTAATTACTGCATCAAAGAAAATTTTAACCGCATAGTAAAATGTTTATAGCAATATAATTGCTTTTATAAGTTTATAGGGAGCACAGACTGTTCACTGCAACACATTGATAAGTGATAACACGCGGTGATAGGGAAAGCACAAGAGACGAGGCATACAGCATCGCGAGACGAGAGCAACTGAAACACTCGAGAGCAACCCGTCAGCCTAACACGCCGCGCCGCGCACAACTACCCATTGCCCCTTACTCAAGCCCGACATTTAATTACCTCTGTTTGCGCACACATGTACAACATTATAACAATTTAACAAGCTAATCATATGGGAAACAATTAACTGGAAAATTCAAAATGTTGACGAGGTGCAGCTAATGTAATTTTGTATTCGTTTGTATACACGAGTGTGTTTGTTCCGTGAGTATGCAATGTGTCTGTAAAACACCCTGACATTTACGTATATATTCGCACGCGCGCGCGCATTATACATGCATACTCCTTGATTTGTGTTAGTGCATTATACGTTTGTTTGTTGCTTGGTTTCTTTGAATTTCTTTGGTAGCATGCCTATTCAACAAAAGTCTCTGTTTCATGTTTGTCTACTCTTTATTATTTGAGTTGCTATTTGCCACACTTTTTACATTTTTTTTCTACAAAGTAGTTAATATTTATTTCGTTCTATGAATATGCGGGAAAAAGGTTCCCTTTTTATTTCGGTATGGGTGCAATGAGTCATCAGTAATTATGGTTCGCTTTCTATTACTCTTTTAGAAAAAGAACAAATATTTAAATTCAAATTAAGGAAGCTATACTTAAATAAAAATTAAAATATAGTTCCCAGAGTCTTTTTTCTTCTATAGTAAAACTCATTTTAAGAGGAAATATCAAAAGAAGATTAAAACCATGCACGCTAGATAAAATAAATAAATAAAATTAAATAATTTACAAAATAAATAGAACTGAACGGCAAAGTGTAATAATAGAATGTTTATTGTAATAATTGAAACTAAAAATCATTAACTAAGAATATCAACACAAAATAATTACTACTTACTTTACAGTTGTGTAAAAGGAAACATTACAAATACTAACAGATATATAAAAGTAGGTGGCTACTCTAGAACAATATATTCTATTCGTGTTTCTGAAATGATAACAGATATTAAATTTAATTAAACACAGCATCTCAGATACTTAACATAGGGTCTGCATGTGCGCCTGGAGGAGTCAAACGAGCAACGGAGAAGGTAATTATTTTCAAAGAATTACAGAAGACAATAAACAAATTGCCAAAAGAAATAATCTTTTTGTATAACAGGTTTTTACTAAAACGGGTTCTCATAATGTACGAATAGGAAATGAAGTTATAGCAATAATAAAATGAAAATGAGATTGTAAAAAATAATAATGGAGAAAGTTTACAAAAGTCTTCAGCCAACTACAAAATGCGAATCTGTAATATACTTTAATCAGACGTCGTACCATATGTTGGTCCGTAAAGAACAATACAAACACAAGATGCAAAAATCACTAATCGCATTTGTTATCGTCAATAGAAGTACACACATAGAATTACAAAATATTGTTCATAATCGGAGCAGGAAAACAGCACAAAAACAGTGGGTCGGATAATAATTTTTACTATTAGTATATTAGTATTAGTATTTTACATTCATAAAATCCAATGTTAAATATCAAATAAATAGTATTCTTTATGTAAAGACTATCACTGAAAATGAACCATTTAAAATATATTAGCTAAAAAAAAAAGAAAAACGTGAAAAAGGGACTGTAGAAATTAAAAAATATTCTACACTCCACAGAAGAACCATGGGTAAACTGAGAATACAAAACTGTAGAAAACTCAATCAAAAACTCGGTTTAGTGAAGAAATAAACTGTGCCAAAGAAGTGAGCAGAATATTTCAAGACTTAAAATATTGGTCTGTTACTTGCTCGCCTCCTTTAACTTTACTCTCGCCTTAAATTGTCTTTGCTTAACATAAGTAAAAACCTTCAAAAAAAGTACGAGAATACTAAGTTGTCAGAAATTAAATTAAAATATGACATGTAAAAGGAAATATTTCAATATACAAAAACAACTACTACACTCAAATAATAAAAACAAATCTAAAAGGAAAGTAAACAGTAGATCAAATGAACATTTATAACTACTGTATCAAACTATCTTATCAAAACAGCATTAACAGAAAATAGTTGACCAACTATGAATTTGACAGATGAGCTCGGCCAACAAACATGCCTTTAGCAAGATAAAAGGATATAATATACTCGAAATGCATTTCTCTATTTAGAAAAAGTGAGTCAAAGAACGTCCTTACTTTTCAGTAAGAATTGAGGAAAGTGAATTTTATTCACAAAACAACAATAGAAATACTGCACACACACACACACACACACACACACATTCACAGTTTCAGGTTTCATTATAAGGTGAGGTTGCTGCCCGCGTGTTGATGTCTTGGCCTTTAACAGGGTTTTTAGAGGTGTTTCGGCTCTCAGAAGGACCGACGCAGATGTTTTACGATTCTAAAAGTTTATGAAGGTAGGGTGGATGTTATCAGAACATCGCGTTAATCGTTTCTGTAACTTATCCATCTGCTCCACGCAAGACAGAATTCACTTACTACGACGACGATTCCAGTAATTTGTTTTCTGTCTATTAACTTGTGTTACCTTCCGTGTTGCATTGACAGTAGCCCTATACACATGTGAATTCTTACCTGAATAATCATGGTTCTCTATATTAGCATTTGCTTCTAAAAATCCAGAGTTTGTAATTACGGTTTGCACAGCGTACGATATAATTTTATATTTTAATATTTCCATAAGAAATAATTGTATTTAATTGTAAGGAACGTACGACCGTACACAAATATACATACAACATAGATATGAAACTACACTTACACCTATTTATTTCTTTCAAGCTTTTACAGATGGGTAGACGTCGTTTGAAAAACTTCCTACGATCAAAAGTCAATCGTAGTGATTTTTCTTTTTACGTTTCGACCCAAAAAAATCTTTGGTCGTCCTCAGAAACTGAGTGTAGCGTTTACAGAACCTTGTTGAAGGACGTAGACATGTTTTTCAACAAGGTATCTCAACCACCTATGTAGCTAAGTTTCGAGGACGACTACAGATTTTTGGGATTCCGAGGCTATTGTTGGAATTGTGAGTTGTTGATTGAGACCACCGCATAGGGCAACCAACCCTATGCCTCCTACATTTTTTATCGACCTTCTCTGGTCTCGATCCGTCGAGCCACCTCGAAAAGGGCGTTGCTGTTCACCACCCACGACGGTCTTAAGTAGGTAGAGGCTCTGATCCAAACGGCTCTATGTTCCGCATATCCTACTCCTGGATGTGAAAACATCCTAAGGTCCCACTAACTGAAACTAATTAAGAGGTGTAATAGACGAGATCATATAAGAAATGAAAGAAATGAGGAGATAAGAGGTGATTTAGATATTTTTGCAGTTAATTGAATTATTAAAGAATACAGAATAAAATGGATTCAACACATAGATACATACATAGATATAATGGAAGAAAGTAGA
The DNA here is from genome assembly GCA_034769895.1 of Magicicada septendecula. NCBI lineage: Eukaryota > Metazoa > Arthropoda > Insecta > Hemiptera > Cicadidae > Magicicada > Magicicada septendecula. Next base: position 953,738,991 of record CM068367.1, read on the forward strand.
ATACCGAAAATAGCAAACGATTACAACTCTAGGGGCAGAAAAAAAATTTAGTAGGCCTAAGAAAATGTAAACTGTGTAATAGGAACAGGCCGCTAAAGCCTAAAACCGTTAAGAAGATGATGACTACAGATTTTTGGGATTGAAATGTCAAAGAAAACTACTACAAAAAAAGTAGTCATGTTGTCTGGACAATTTTCAAGATACTCTTACTTAATGTCAATTAGATTGAAATTAGTTAACAGAATCATTGTAGAGGACACTCCACTCCATTTCATTCCAATGAACGTAAACGATACAAACAGTTATTATGACGCACGTGGGGCACTAGACGTAGATGATCCATAATTGAAGCGACTTCTGTTATTGTAGTAAGAAACAATGGAAATTGGAAATTGTGTTAGAAACAAAAACACAGCAGAGTTTGTACAGTATTGTATTACCGTATACAAGTAAAATAGTGAATATATTTTCTCGATTCTAAAGCTGCAGTTAATGCTCAGTAACGTAGTCTATTGTGTGCCGTATAAATTTACGAGAGCACAATAATAACAGTACGTGAGCAGCAAGTGCAGTACGTGTGACTTAACGCGATCCTAGTGTGTGGTACATCACGTAATACGAAGCACCGGCTCCGGTACGTGTGGGCTCTGACATGTCTCCTCTAGACATAACATTTGATATACATTCAAACGTGCTTATGCGTGCCTATATAATAAAAATAGAGGGTCGATATTTTAATTCTTGTGCATTTGGTAGTTTTACTAATGTTCTGAAGAGCCGATGATTACATAAACGTCGTCCATGTTCATAACCACATTTTTAATTAAGTACTTACATAGTTGTAATGAGCGAGTGTGTGTGCATAATATATTTTTAAATACAATTAACGTCGAGCGATTTAATTGTACGTCTACGCCAATTACGTAACGCTCTCGAAATCTCGGCAGGCGTAGTTACGCAAACGATCTACACGTTTCTCGACTAGCCCAGCGTGCGGCGTCTGTGTCGGCAGGCGTAGTTACGCAAACGATCTACACGTTTCTCGACTAGCCCAGCGTGCGGCGTCTGTGCCGGCAGGCGTAGTTACGCAAACGATCTACACGTTTGTCCACTAGCCCAGCGTGCGACGTCTGTGTCGGCAGGCGTAGTTACGCAAACGATCTACACGTTCCTCGACTAGCCCAGGGTGCGACGTCTGTGTCGGCAGGCGTAGTTACGCAAACGATCTACACGTTCCTCGACTAGCCCAGGGTGCGACGTCTGTGTCGGCAGGCGTAGTTACGCAAACGATCTACACGTTTGTCCACTAGCCCAGGGTGCGACGTCTGTGTCGGCAGGCGTAGTTACGCAAACGATCTACACGTTCCTCGACTAGCCCAGCGTGCGGCGTCTGTGTCGGCAGGCGTAGTTACGCAAACGATCTACACGTTCCTCGACTAGCCCAGCGTGCGGCGTCTGTGTCGGCAGGCGTAGTTACGCAAACGATCTACACGTTCCTCGACTAGCCCAGGGTGCGGCGTCTGTGTCGGCAGGCGTAGTTACGCAAACGATCTACACGTTCCTCGACTAGCCCAGCGTGCGGCGTCTGTGTCGGCAGGCGTAGTTACGCAAACGATCTACACGTTTCTCGACTAGCCCAGCGTGCGGCGTCTGTGCCGGCAGGCGTAGTTACGAAAACGATCTACACGTTTGTCCACTAGCCCAGCGTGCGACGTCTGTGTCGGCAGGCGTAGTTACGCAAACGATCTACACGTTCCTCGACTAGCCCAGGGTGCGACGTCTGTGTCGGCAGGCGTAGTTACGCAAACGATCTACACGTTCCTCGACTAGCCCAGGGTGCGACGTCTGTGTCGGCAGGCGTAGTTACGCAAACGATCTACACGTTTGTCCACTAGCCCAGGGTGCGACGTCTGTGTCGGCAGGCGTAGTTACGCAAACGATCTACACGTTCCTCGACTAGCCCAGCGTGCGGCGTCTGTGTCGGCAGGCGTAGTTACGCAAACGATCTACACGTTCCTCGACTAGCCCAGCGTGCGGCGTCTGTGTCGGCAGGCGTAGTTACGCAAACGATCTACACGTTCCTCGACTAGCCCAGGGTGCGGCGTCTGTGTCGGCAGGCGTAGTTACGCAAACGATCTACACGTTCCTCGACTAGCCCAGCGTGCGGCGTCTGTGTCGGCAGGCGTAGTTACGCAAACGATCTACACGTTTCTCGACTAGCCCAGCGTGCGGCGTCTGTGTCCCGGCTGTTCACTCACTTAGCACTCAAGACTGTTCAAGAGTACTTGTACAACATAAATTATGTTGGCATGCCACCAGCAATATGAAAAATTATTCTGAAACTCATGCGGGACCTATATAAGCAACAGCGGCCTGCTTGGAAGTTGGTTACAGTGAGCGATTTCTTTAGTGCAGAGCAAGCGATTGTTGCGGATAAGTGAAAAGTGATTATTGTGTTATAATTAGTGCGGAACTCTATTAGATGGCATTATTATTGCGTGTGGACGAATTTAACTTGAATTAATGTAGGAGCGTACCTTGTTGATACAAATTGTTGATAGTGACTTCATTGGTGTCTGTATTTTGTTTCCACTGTACAACACGACGACCCCTGAGATCGATGTAACAATACTTTTCAAATTGCTGTGTAGTAGTAGAGTGTAGATAGTGGATACGGCTACTGTGTTACTGCACTAAGGATGGAAGTCACAACGATCACATTGAATTGACACTGCAAAACGTGGAATGTAAAACTGGGTGATAACATTAACCAGCACAATTTCTAAAACACTGCGCTTACTTCGCTGACTTCTCACGGTCGTCATGATTTCCATTTAAGTAAGATTAAGAACAGTTTTTAATTGTTATGCTCAGTAGCACAGAACAGAAACAACTATACACTTTAATCAAACATAGGCCTACCTATTTTTATGTTAGAGACAACTGCTTGGAATATTAAATCCAACTATTGTTGCCATTGCCCTATAAATTTCGTTATTAATAAAAACTTTCTCCCTTTCCCGTTCCTTCCTTTCATGAACAGACAAGTACCTATACTACGATTTTGATTCTGTGTACTGTATGGTCCAAGAATTAGATGTTAAATACTGCAGTGTCCCGTAACATTTTTTTAAACCTTAGATCCTTAATTGATTAGATCGTTGTTGTTCGTATTTTGTTCTGAACCTATTTTGTTCTAAAACTATTCAATTTTAACTTAACCCACTTACGTATTCATTACATTTTCGCTAAAAGCTAGCTGACGCTAGTGTGTCTAAGAAGTAAAAATACCTTACGCTTCCTCGTTCAATAAAACACACGTAGGACATTTACAATGCAGTGCACCCTATGCAGTAGTGTAGGAGAGACCGGACAACATTTCACTTACTTTGAAAACCCATCATACTTAAACACATTAACATTGTGCATTAAAGCACAATTATATCCACAAATAAAAGTTTGAAGAGAATTGTTAAAACATATAAAGGTTGTCAACTGTCATAAAAAGTTTGTATGTCAGTACATTAATAAGATATAAATTCTAAGGAAATACTAATGGCAAAGCGTTTACGTTACAGGTATGGATTTACGTTAATTTATCCAGTAACAAAATATTCGCGTGAAAATCACTTGTAAGCTGCCATATATAATTACTTCAATCAGAAAATAATTATAATTTTCTGAACATACCTTTTTCAGTTGATGAAGTCTGTAACAAAATCAGAAAATGACTTAAGTAAATGAAGTATCTGTAATTGTATATTTAAAACTGTATGGTATAATAATTGTGATATAGTTTGTGATAAATGATTGGTTAAAAAGCAATTCTTAGTTTTGTTAATTGAGCTTATAAAATATGTGTACATCCATAAATATAAAGGGGACTTGCAAAATTTCAGTTTTCGAAAGCCAGTAGACACACTGTCTAGCCGGTTTTTCAATAACAAAAACTTTTCTGTAACAAACAAAATACTGGCTGATATCTTCACATATCATATAATAGGCCTACGTTTAACATTTGCCTGTAACTAAATTTCTCTACAGCGGGGAAACGGTGGGTTCTATCAAGTCTATTATAGGGAAGCTTTTCTGTATACACTGACAAAGCATTCCATGGTATGTCGTTTTGGAACTGGATAAATGAATTTTTACATTGTTCCTTACATTATAATAGTTGAAACTATGAAGTGAAACGTATATTAAAGTTAGCTGTGAATGTTATAAATCTTCTGCCACTTAAATTCATCTAAATATATCTCATACCTTCTATATGGTATTATATATTAATCCTATACTAGCATATGTTATCATATGTTATTTTTTATGCTATGCTAAAAAAATCCCGCGTCCTGAACTAACGATGCATACTGGAACTGCGGGATTCGATCACCAGTAGGTTCATTATGAACAATTTTTGAAAATTACTATTGTTATTACAATGTACTGAAATACGGGTGAGACACATAGGTGATTCAGTATACTATGCCATGCTATATATAATCAGTTTCTGTTTGTTGTTTTAAAATATACAAAAATATACCCGACTATATTGCTAATATTAAAATACAATTTTAATTAATACAAGAGAAAATAAAAATACTACACTAATGAACTGAATTAAAGACTAATGTGTAAAATAAGTATGGCTACTTTCCACTACTTTCAATAGTATGATAATGTTCTAAACCGGTTTCTCCAAAGACAATTTGCTTTAACAACATATTAAATGAACATATTAACATATTCACTTTAATAGCATAGTTTTCTTTGTCTTTTACTATAGAAAATTTTTGTTACAGTAATTTCCGCAAATAAATTACTACAGTACTGAACATTTTAGTCAAATGTGAATAACCAATGGCAGAACGCTCAAAATATCGCAGTCATTAAAATAATGAATGCCGCAATGCACACATTCTCTGATATTTACATTTCGCTGTAGTTGCAGCATATAGAATACTAACCATGTCATTGGTAGCATATCTGCTGCTGCACGAGGTAATTCTGATTATTACTATATTAGCTTCATTCCTGTTACGGTACACTGTGTGAATGGCAGCACGTTATTGAACATAAACTGAGAACTCACTTAATTCTGACTAACATATACATTTCATTCAATGCTTTTCTGTACACTTCCGATGCTCGTAGAAGTTTTAACAATGAATCCATTTTATTTATTTATTTATTAAATCCAAGTACTCTCCTTTCGTGAGGTGTAGGGCAGTACAAACTATACATATTATAAACACCAGCACTCCCAAAATATTACTTATATGTAACCTTGGCGCTTTGTCTGCTTGGGATTTTGTTACACACAATAACAAAACCTGAAGTCCTAATTACTATTAAAATCATGTCATTGTTCTTTGCACTATACTTGTAAATTATACTATAGTCCTTAAACCCTTATTTTTACATTTTTGAATCCAACTCTTTCTATCCTATCCTTACCATCCTTCTTTCTATTTCCATAATTCCCGCTATCCAAGACCTACTTGGTCTTTTCATTTTATTTTTTCCTAGTAGTCTAGTTTCACACACCCTAGTCCTCGCTGTCCGGCAAACATGTCTAAATCACTTTATTGTCCTTCAGTACTTCCTCTACGCCAGGTTCCTTCCCAAATCCGATTACTTCTTACCTCATTTTTATTCTAACCATTTTTTTCATTTTCTCTGTTTTCGGAAAAATCTCCCTTCCCTCCATGAACCTATTTACTTCTTTCGATGAGCACCTACTTTTCATTTCTATATATATACGATGACCTCAATATTCTCTTAAGAACGTCAGCCTTCATTTCCTAAAACGTAGTAGTTTTCAATGTTACTTAAATACAACATTGCTGTAGCCTATATTTTGGATATAATTCAATATCATACCACTGTCATAGTCTTAGTTTTTCTTGTATTAATTACCATAGTTATTTCACTCATTGCATTTTTCAGGATACTGAAAGCGTATTGTAAATTCTCTTGGTAGTAGTCGGCCATTATGACCTTTCCATCAGCGAATATCATCACAGAATTGTGCTTCCCTTACCCTCCAATATCCTAATTTTACTTTACATTTTTCTTCTTGACTCAATTCACAGCTTCATTTACCGCAGTAGCAAACATCAATGGGCTCAATACACATTCCTGGTTTATACCATTTTAGGTGTAGGCCTATATTCTCACGACGTCACGAGTTTTATTATCATGTAGTTTGCATTTCTTCTCATGTAGTTTTCACGTAGCTTTTTAACCCCAATTATTTCTCCACCAGTTTCTCTCCTGTCTAAAATCTTCCATATATTCTCCCTCCTAATTGAGCCAAATACCTTTTCAGAATCTATATAACACGGCTAGTTTAAAACCTTTTCACTAATTTACCGTAATGTATAAACACTAGCTCTTGTGTAATCCTTCCCCCATTGCATATCCTCTACAACTTTTCTCAACCTTTCTTCTGATATACACGCCAATAACTATCTTTTTATCTTGACAATATTTTTCCTGTATTTGACCAAGTTGTCGAATTGACAACAATTTGATTAACAAGCTATAAACTAATTTCCTTTAGTCACCTTCCATTTTCACTCAGTCATTATGTATTAAGAATTTTCTCTTTAAAAATACTAAAATTCTTAAAAAAATCTAAAGCTACACACTAATACTTTGAGAAAGCACTATGCTGCGTAAAACTTGGGCAACCAGAGTACCAGATTTTTCGTTTACCAACTGGTATTTTCCTAAACGCACAACTTAACATTTATAAAATGTTGTCTTTTAAGTTGTCTTCCTGGCCAAACCATTCGAATGAATCGCCTTCCTCATGCGATATGTATTCAGCCAATCTACAGGGGATTCAAAGAAGAGTAAATTACATTATATAAGGAATGCAGTTCTAAACGGAATATGTATCAAACGTTAAGGCTCATAGGCTTAATATGCCGTGTGATGACATCATTTTGGGACAGGTGGGAGACACACGATTTCTAATCTTTACTAGTTAAATAAAACTTACACCTCCAAGTTATCTTTCTCACAAGTAACTATGGGAAAACAGTAAGGAAAAAGTAAAATAAAAGAAAAGAAATTGGAAAGTTAACAAAATAATGTAAATAAATAATATTTTGAAACCATTTTGCAAACTTTTTACCGCGCTCTGTGATTCAGACATGTAAATATTTGCGAAAGATAAGCTTACACTACACATTGCATATGATAAGTACAAAGAAGTATAGATATTTTCTATTAAGACTTTCGAGTGTGTGGAAATAAAGTTTTGGTCTTCAAATTTTACGGAAGCATTCACTGATGTTCTCTTACGTTCAAATAATTTCTTTGAATATACTTTACGCAGTAAGATTTAATCGAGATATAAGTTATCACTGGCTAGACCCAGTTACTTATGTCGGTTTTGACAGTGTGCATCACAACGAAGTTTAGAGTATTGCAACCGTACGACAATGCACTTACTTGTTGACCGTCATTATTATTATTATTCTTAATTATTATGTAAGATTGTGAACTGTACATTACAATAAGTAATTATTATTAATGTATTTTTCCAGATGACTTGCTGAATGAAGTGTAATTTGAAGTCTTGAAGCGACTAAATGAATCTCGAGATTATTATTCTGTCTCTGGTTTCAATTCTCTGTCACCCTGATGTTATTCGCGCGTCAGTCGCCTTCCACGTAATAACAAGACTTTCAGCTAGAAGACGCTCAAAGCAGTCTGCTACAGTAGTAGACATGAAGTGAGCAATTGAAAATGTTGCACAAAATTAGATAAGAATATCAAATTTGAATCCGATACATGACCTTAGCGTATATTACCGTATGCAAATCACACACACACACACACACAAAGAAACAAGAATCTATTTGAGGAGACAATACTTTTTGTAGTTGTTTTTGTTGAGTCGTTGTTTTGAGTTTTGTGCCGTGTTTGCGCGAGAACCCGGCTCCGTTAATTAAATAAAAAAATTACGAACGGCTTAAGCACTGATTTCGCTAATTATTAGAGTGACGATATATATTAATGTTGGCAATACATTCACTAAGCTGATCCGCGCGCGCTCTGGTGTCAGCGCGGCGTAACGTTTTTTCGGTCGTGGCTCAAACCAGTTCACTGCCAGCGCTTGACGGCGACTGTTCTTGTTCCTCCCGGCTGCCTTGAGATTTTGGATCTGTGTAAATTATCTATCACTATGCATAGATAATCGCTACGTGACTGTCCGGTAAGTGTGTTAAATGTATTTTACTTATTGTATGATAAAAAGAATTGTATTTAACTTAAAATTAACCCCGATGCGGGTAGATATATATGCGTTAAGTGACCGCGTGGTGGGCACAGGTTAATTACTGAGTGTGCACGTCTCTGAATGTTAACACTGGCTGAGATACAGTATTTTATATTTCTATATGTATGTCTATTATTCTAATTATATCAAAAAGGCGCTTAAGAAAACTATTTTGTAATATTTGTTGAAACGAACGTGCTTTACGAACCTGTTCAGGGTTGTTAACTCATGGTGAAATTGCAGTACAATGGCTAATTAGTTGACAAACAGTTTGGGGAATAACTATTTATTTAATACTAATATTCCAGTCGGAAGGTAGTTTTTCATGCATTAAGCTCTTGGGAAGATGTCATGGTTGTCCAAAGTATACTTATATTTCAAAATTTTTAAAACGGAGCATGTTGTGGTGTGTGAGTTATGCTGGAGTAAAAAGGGTATTGTGAATTATTGAACACTTGAGTAATTACCCATATATATAAATGTCCAGGGTTCCTGATTAAGACGACGACCTGATTCGCTCCAGGAGGTGGCTGAACAACTGCTACCCATGCCGTTAATCTAGCAACTTTCCGTTTTGGCTGCCGGGAGGAAGAGATGGACAACACACCACACACAAAGATCCTGTTAAATCGAGGCGAGTTTACAGGTGTTTCCACCGTGCCAGTGACTCGTCTCAGACAACTCGACTACGTTTATGAGTATCTGTACCACGACAGTGACGTAGCCGGTTACAATCAGTGCTAGACTATAACCAGGTGACATTTATGCCTTTATAAAATATCTTGGTCGCTACAATTTATAACATGTGACTTTATTCCCGGAATGGTTCCCGTTAGATGGTGCACAAGTCCTGTGGGACATTCTAGTGACAAACTTTATCAGTTTTTAATTTACGAATGCTTACGCCCCCAGAATGAGTGTAAACCCAGACGGGGTCATGCGTCAGCCGATTTTGATGTTCTTTTTTTACTGTAAAAGTGTGCCGAACTGAAGGTTACTGATTCGTATAGGTGTTAATTATTCATGCATGGGTGCTGGGGTATTTTGTTGGGGGATTTTCTTGATTACATATATATAGATCTATATGGGTTTTATTTTTTTAAATAATTTAAAGGTTTGGGGGGGCTTTAACCTGTGGCCGTCTCCTGTTGGTGCCTTCATCCACAGGTCTCTGACATGTTAAATTTTGTTGGATCTGGTTCGGGCGCATGGCCGTGCCTGAGGTCAACCCAATTCTCTATGAACGCCTCAAATATGTTTTATTAGGTTTTACATTATAAAATTTGTATTATACATTTTATAAAATTTATGTTAGCTGCTTAATAATTCTGTAATAAGTAAATTTTCATCATTTTTTTTACTGCCATAGCCAGTGCATTAATTGTTGAGTTTTGTTAATATGAGCACACTACCGGTTCTCACTTCTTCAATTATAAATGTAAAGTTGTAAAATCAGTATCAGTTCTATGTTATTTCTGGTGGTTACGTCCCACTGGTTTTTTTTTGCTCAAATTTGTATTTTTTGTAAGAGCATAAAAGAAGCTGAGAAATATCCATTTTATAAGACCGTGCAGTCATGTTGACCTTGCGATGGCACCTTACTATTTGGGGGAACAAAACCTAAATTTTTTGTATGCTTTGTAACTTAAGAGTTGTTCGGGCTGTATTGACAAATTGACTTCGGCCATTTCTAATACTTGTAATTATTTAATTTGTTGTAACTCAGTTATACTCTGACGAGTTAATGGATTTGTTTTCTTAAATGAGAAGTTTTTAAGGCTTGCTGGGCACTTTATCCGATTACGGTAGTTTGGGATGGGGGGCCTTGGTGACAGACACGGGGGTTTCCACACTCCCCTGCGGTATGGTGAAAATATATATATAAGCTGTCGGCCAGGTGGACATGTGTGTGTGGTATATGTGTATATATATTGTAGCATAACAAAATTATCACCCTCAACATTTAACTTAATGCAACATAAATAAAGAAGAAAAGTTCCATAGTGAGTGAGAAGAATGAATTGTTTAAAGGTTAAGAAAAAGAAACTGTATATTAAGTCAATAAAATTTTAATAAGAATAAAAAATAACAAAGAAAACCATTGATCAAAATAACTTACTATGTAAAAACCCAATAAACCAGCAGTATACCCAGTAGATTGGGGAAGCAGTAAAAAGGGAAAGACAAGAAAAAGGAGATAAAAGGGTGAAAACAATATTAATAATGGAAATTTATAAGGTCAAGAAGCAGAGAAACCAAAAGACAAGAAATTTACTAATATAATAATGAAGAAAGGACAAAATATGTCAAGATTCCCACAAAGAGCCTAGAAACAAGAAGAGTTATTCCAAAAAATGTTAATAATAGAATACATACCATTGAACAAAATTAAAACCAATATATTTAGACCCAGTAACTCAAGTTACAAGATACAATCCAAAGAAAACTGAATTGTAAGCTAGTTATAAGTATAATATGTAAAAAATTATTTAAAAAACTACCATTAGTGTAGACAATAATAAGTGACACACTGTAATAAAGTATAGTGTAAGAAATAGAAATCTATTAAAAAGACTACAATCAGTGTAGGGAAATACTATATAAAAATTAAAAGACAGTCTAATGACTAAGGTTAATTTTAATAATAAAAGTGTTTTAAAAAATTAAGTAATATAAGATTGTAATAGTTATAAGATGCTTTTATTTCACTGTGTTACCAAGACAGTTATAGTAATTGAAAGAGACAGGTAATAACTGGAGGTGTCATTAGTTATAAGATATTTTTATTTCATTGTGTTATCAAAATAATTATAGTGAACACAAGAGACAGTTAATAACTGAAGGTGTCATTAGTTATAAGATGTTTTTATTTCATTGTGTGACCAAAATAATTATAGTGAACACAAGAGACAGTTAATAACTGAAGGTGTCATTAGTTATAAGATGTTTTTATTTCATTGTGTGACCAAAATAATTATAGTGAACACAAGAGACAGTTAATAACTGAAAGTGTCATTAGGAATAAGATGTTTTAATAGGATTAGGTTTGTGATAAAAGGAAACATAAAATCAAAGGACAGCCAATGACTGATAATATTACTGATAATAAGATGTTTTCATTATAATTTTATATGTATAAAAAAATAATAGGCATAAGATGTTTTTGTTATGTTTAAGTGATATAAAAAAAAAGTTAGTAGATATAAGATATTCTGTTGTATTTAAAATCCTGTTATTTAATTTTCAAGTTTGTAAGGCAGAGAGGCAAGTAGGAAATAGGAATGTAATAATTTTATTTAAAACTGTAAACCATATGAAAGGTACAAAGCAGATTAGCTAAGACACCACTTTAGAAAACACAGACCAGTAATGTAAACCCAGAACTATCTATCAGAGAATGAAACTACATAATAGGGGATAAAATTCAGTCCACACAACACAGAAATTGGAAATGTAATTAGTACAGATACAATTAATAACGAATGGAATGACAAAGGAAAGAAAATTAACTTCCTTTGGAAACAAATGATACTAGGCCTATAATGGTAATCAAATCAGACTAAACAGTAAATTAATCAATATTGAAGTGTTTTAACAACAAAATTATTAACAACAAAGATAATCACGGAGTTATTAAGATTATTCCATGGAAATATTATCAGAAAAAACACTTAAAAACCATTTAAACGGTAAATTTGTACCAAATATGAGGCCTACAATAATTATAAAAAATTGTAATTTTTGGGCTTAAATGAACTTGAAACAAACCCAGCTAGCTATATATCCAAATATGTAAAATTAATTAATCAATATTGCTGAGTAGTTAGATTTTTATAAAATTAAGAAATATTTGAAATACAGTAAAAAATAAGAAAACTTATTATGTATATTTAGATGATGAACCAAATCTGAGACATGTACTTTTAATAATTAAACAATATAAAGAGGAAAAAGACATATCACAAATTACCCTAAAACGACGACGTTCAGAGTTTAGTCTATTGTTAATCGTGAAGACGACTAGTTGAGAAAGTACTGACAGAATACCGAAAAAGAATAATTTTGTGCAAAACCGTGAGTGTGGCTATGAAGAGTGTAACAGAGGTTAACTAAAATGAAAATAACATTAACCATTCATAATTAACACCTCACTAATTCCGAACAACAGTAATAACACCATTTAACACAAGCACAAGAAATCAACGGCCATTTTGAGAAGATTTTGAACCATATTAGCAGAACACGAATACATATTTGAACACCGGACACTTCACCAGTAACCCATCCCAAAACGACATCGCAGGAGAAGAGAGAACACTCTACACTATATTCCTGGACCAACACTACTTCGCAGAGAAGGGAATATTCATTTATTTCTGCGGGAGAAGCTCAACCAGTTCCATCAGTGCGTAGCAGAGAAAATCGAGGTGACGGCGGCCATACTGGATTTCCGAACGAGCCAAGTACACTGCCAGCTTGAAGGGAGTGACGTCATTTCGACGAATGGTTCGATATTACTTTTCATAATTGACAATTTAAATAATAATATTGTTTTATTTCAGCCATAATAATTTAGTTTAAGAATATCTGTAAGACTGTATCTTGTTCCTTGCCCTCTGACCATTTCGACTCGCTAAAAGAATCCTAATTAATTAATCTTGTAAAAAATATATTTTGTCAATCTTGTTCGCTACCGACTGGAGCAAATAATCAGCCAATGCCTGGGCCATGCGCAGTCTGAATGGCGCATAATTTTAAATGTCAATAAATGAACATCATTATTCAGTTACAAGAGTTGTATTTATTTGTATAATGAATGTTAACTATTTTTTTTTTCTAAACAAAAATAATTTACAGTGCTAGAATAAATATCTGAGAGGAAGAAGAAGAGTAAAGTCAGCGGAGAGAGAACCAACCGATCTGACTACACAATTAAATCATTAATAGAAACAAATAAATCTGAACTACAAATTCATACTTATTCAATTGGAAATAACTAAAGCACACACACAATTAATTAATTAATTATTAATTAATTTAATTCATCAATTAAACAAAAAAACTAAATATTAGTAAAATTTCATAACTTACAAAATTTTTTTTTTATTATCAACCAATCACACTTTATTATAAAACATTATTTATATTTAATTTATTCTTTGTAATTGGTGAATCCAAAGTGGAGCTGTATCATCGGCGAGTTCAACACCGAGATTCAGACAACATTTATTAGTATCACAATAATTCTTGCTATCTATCTTATTTATTTATATTTGTAATAAAATTATATTACAAATTGGCGTCCAACTAAAGGGCTTTAAATAGGAGGTAATAGAGTTATAAAATAAGGACGAGTGTCCAGTTTCCTATTTTTAGCTCGGCAGCGGTCAATAGGTCGGAAGAAGGAGCGAGATGCACAGGAGAGCTACATCAAGGAAAAGGGCTGTGGAGGCCGAGCAGGAGGTAGACATGGAAGATAAAGAGGCGACACCCGTGGAAGATGTGGAGTCGATGTTACCGCCAGCAGAACCAAACAAGCCTGCACCACAGGAGGAACAGCCGAAGAAATCCACCACAAAGGAAGATACAAAATTTGATCAAATGATGGAGATGTTACTCAGAGAATTTAAAACGACGAAGGAAGAATTAAAAGAACAGTTCGGTAATAAAATCGGAGATACCAATAAGAAAATTGAAGAAAACAGTAAGAAGATGGAGGAGAAGATGGAAGAAAATAGTAAGAAGCTGGAAAACGATAACCAACAATTGAAGGAGGAATTAAGTAATAAAATTGGAGATACCAGTAAGAAGATGGAGGGGAAAGCGGACGAAATAAAAACGAAAATAAATTATTAATGGAGGAAAATATTAAGAAGTTCGAGGAGAAGATGGAGGAAAATATTCAGAAGATTGAGGAGAAAATGGAGGAAATAAAAACTGACAATAAACAATCGAAGGAGGAATTGACCCAGATAAGCCAGAAACTGGAAGAAACCAATAAAAAGATGGAAAATAATAGTCAAGAATTAAGAGAAGAATTAAGAGAGACGAACCAAGAGAATATGAACCGATTAGATGGAAAGATGGAAGCATTGAAGGAAGAACTGGGGCAAAAGATAGCTGAAAATAATGAAACAATCAGCAAGAAGGTAGAAGAGGAAATAACGGTAATCGAACAAAAGGTTAAAAGAGCTGACGAAAGATGGAGTCAAACCGAACGAGAAATACAGAGTATCAAGACAGAAATAAACACTAAGGTTAACAACATTGAAGAAACGACTAGGAAGACATTGGAGGAAAGACTAAAAGAAACACGTGAAGACTGGGAGCGAGTGCAGGACCGATTCACAGAAAAATGTGACGGCATTGAAGCTACTGTGACCAGTATCAACAGTCAGGTGCGACAGAACCAAACAGATATAGACCTGTTCCATAATCGACCGACAAGCATTACCAGTTGTCCTAACAACGAGAATCGTGAAGGAATTAACTTCAGGTTTTATAAAAACAAACCGATGGAGTTCCTAGCCAGAATCGAAGAGTACTTCACCAAACACAGAGGCAATCGCTGGAGGGAGAATAAAGAAGTACTTGACGAATCGTTCAAGGAGATAGCAGATAATTGGTGGATGGCGATAAGAGACGAAGTGACCGACTACCAACAATTCAAAAGGCTATTCAAAGCCAAATATTGGTCTGAATCGACACAAAATATTGCTAGAGACGGGATCTGTCATGGAAAATACAACCCGTATGGAAACCAGACTCTAACAGCATACTTCTTGGGAAAGGTGTGCGTGGCCAAACATCTAGAGCCCAGAATACCGGAAGAATGCCTGGTCAGCAAGCTCTCATACCATTATGAGGAAGATATAATAAGAGCTAGAAGAAACAGTCAAATAAAGACTGTACAAGCAATGACCGAGCTCTTAGAAATGTATGAGCATGAGGATTATTACCGCCAAAGTCGCAGGAGATATGAAAAGCCGGAACCAAGAAGTAACACCAATAATTCGAATAATAATAATCGGCAGAATATGGGCAACAACAACAATTATAATTCCGCAAATCGGAATAATGCCGAATACAATCATAACGCCCGTAATAACAATAATGTACCTAGATTTAATAACAGTAATAATAATAATCATGTTCCTCGAATTAATAATAATGAGGGCAACAACAATAATAATAATAATAATAATAATAATAATAATAACCGTCAACAAAACAACAACGGTTATTATAATAATAACCGTAATTATGTTCCAAATGGTCAGAGGAACCCCAACCCCTCTAATAACAATTATCATAGTAATTATAACAGCAATTACCCGAATGGAGGTAATAACAATAATTACAGGACATATCGACCCAATATTAACTACATCAGAGCGGAAGGCGGTGGACAGAGGAGGTACCAGCCTCAACGAAGGAGCCGATATTATGAGTACGAGACCTTTCAAGGAAGTCAGGGAAGTAATCGTTACAGAGAGTACGAGCCCAGACGCAGTTCCAGCCTGGACAATCAACGAAGACTACCTGTAACGGAAGCCCAACAGGACGATCGTGCTGAACCGAACGAAGCAGTTTCAGGACTCCAAGTTGATGCTTCCAACGGCCTAATCCGTAATGATGCGGAACATTTAAACGAACGGAGGCAGTAATAAACTCCAATAACCCTTTACTGCTCCAATCTGCTGGGTTTGACCAAGAAAGAAATTTGAAGAAAGAAAGAAAAAATTTTACAATAATATACAGTAATTATTTGAAAGATATCCGTAAGGACCTGCTAGAAGAAAGCGAAATTAACATTAATAATAATGACAATGAAATAATATACATAATTGCAGAAATTGAGGGTATTTCTGTTCCTATAATGATAGACACTGGAGCCAATGTCTCTATAATAAATCGTAATGAGTTGGACCGGATACAGCAGGAATGCCACAAAAACTTACCGGTACTACCTATTAATAATATTGTACTTGTAGGAGCTACCGGCCGACAGAACAAGACCATAAGAAAACAATTATCCCTAAGTGTCAACAGTCAGGGCATTAGTGTGGATATGATATTTCTTGTTGCAGCCGGATTACCTTTCAACATCATGATAGGATGTGACATATTGCGCAGAAACTCAGCAGTTATCGACTTGTGCCGAGGAAAGGTATCACTCTTTTCTGAAGGTTCGACCTGGGTAGCCAATTTAACTAACAACAAGATGTTAGACTCCAGACAACTTCTCGACCACAAAAATAAGGTGAATTACTTGTCAAACTACTCGACAAACAACAAGCCAGTACATCAGGATTCGGAGGATGACCTATGGCAACAAAAGATTCAGGAGATACGTAACTTCCAGTGCCACAATACTACCGAGCAATTAGAGGAAAACCAGCTGAATAAATTAGTCAACATATATGAAAAATATCGAGCTGTATTTTCGGACGAACCTGGAAAGATCCGGAACTACCAATGTTCCATACGATTCAGAGAACCGGTAGAATTTAACCGAAAGTCGTATCCTATAGCACAGTCTTTGAAGGAAGCCGTACGCACAGAGATCCAGAATATGATCAGTAAAGATATTATCGAGAGCAGTCAATCGCCATACACTAGCCCAATTGTGGCTATACAAAAGAAAAATGGGAAGGTAAGGCTTTGCCTTGACGCACGTGAGATAAATAAAATGATTATTAACGATCGTACCTCACCTGGCGAAATTGATGAGATATTGAAGAGATTTCATGGAACGAAGTTCATTACCACGTGGGATACCGTTTGCGGCTATTGGCAGGTGGAGTTGCACCCAGCAAGCCGGCAATACATGGCGTTCATCTTCGAAGGGCGCAACTATCAGTTTAAGAGGTTGCCCTTCGGGTTAGTGAACTCAGTAGCTGTTTTTGTCGCCTGTATGGATCATATACTCGGACCAGAAGCGCTCCAATTCACGACTGTCTATGTTGGTGATCTCCTAATAACATCAACCAATTGGGAAGAACACTGTTACCGTGTGGAGCATGTCTTGAAGAAGCTTGCTGAAAATAATGTTACCCTTAAACTAGACAAGTCCAAGCTTATAGCTAAAGAAGTACAATTCTTGGGTTTCCAGTTAAACAGTCAAGGAATAACACCATCAACAGAAAAAGTAGACGCCATACAACGATTCCCTATACCAAAAAACAGAAGGCAACTACAATCATTTTTAGGCCTGTGTAACTACTATAGGAAGTTCCAAAATAATTATTCCGAACTGACGGCCCGGTTTCAGTACCAGTTATTGTCCAAGAATAAATGGCGATGGGGTCAAGAACAAGACGAAACCTTCAAATCAATTAAGGAGAAGTTCTTAGAAGCAGTAATGCTCAACCATCCGGATTTTAACCGACCCTTCTTTCTAAACTGTGACGCTAGTAACATTAGCCTGGGATCAACACTGTACCAAGAAGATGAAGGTGGAAACCATCTAGTAGTGAGCTTTGCTAGCAGAACCCTTAACCAGTGTGAAAAGAACTATAACGTGACGGAAAAAGAACTGCTAAGTGTAGTCTTTGCCTGTGGGAAGTTTCGGACGTATATCCTCGGATATCCAGTGACCGTTCGAACAGATCACAAATCAATATCATTTCTGAGAAGATGCAAGTTAAGCCATGGTAGATTGATCAGATGGGTACTTGCCCTGCAGGAATACGATATACAGTGGGAGTATGTTCCTGGAAGTAAAAATGTAGTAGCCGACGTGTTGTCGAGAGTAAATCTGGAAGAACAAACGTTCGAAGGCGAAAAGGAGAGCATCTTGAAAATCTATAATATTATTAAGGACAGATCCGATTTAGAAAACATAGTGCAGGACATCAGTAAACACCAACAGTCCGACCCGAAGTTAAACCACATTAAACTTCGTCTCTCCAACCAATATGACACAATAACCAAATTTTATTGTGTACATAACGAAATATTATTCATCAAAACATCCCTTGATGAAGAGATATGGAAGATCATGATCCCTACTACAATCGAAAAGGATATCATCCTGGACTATCATCTACGATACGGTCACATGGGAGCCATGAAGGTGGTCAAGGCGATAGAAGAGAATTGTCATATAAAAAGTATCAATAGAAAGACGAGAAACTACCTCAAAACCTGTCTGATATGTCAATTGGTGAAAACCAACAATGAGAGAAAAGAGGGTATGATGATACCAATTACCTCACAAGTCAAACTGGAAAAGGTCTTTCTGGACATCTGTGGTCCATTTCCCCGCAGTGGCGGACGCCATCGATACAAATACATTATTATCATGATGGATCACTTCACAAAATTCACAAAACTGTACCCTGTGAACAGAGCCACCACTTTGAAGACTCTAGGAATAATAACAAACCATTACATTCCAGAGATAGGGAGCCCGGCATCCATAATCACAGACCATGGAACGCAATTTAAGGGTTGGAGGTGGAGAAACACTCTAAATACGTTGGGCATTAAGACATACAAGACATCTGTCTACCACCCCAGCAGCAATCCAGCGGAGAGGGTACTGCGAGAAGTCGGAAGAATATTACGGACTTATTGCTATAATCAACAAAAGAAGTGGCAAGAATATTTATTAGCTACTGAAGAATTCCTTAATTTGTCACATCACCCCGCTATAGGTACCACGCCAATGTATACGGCAATGTATGAAAAACCGCCTCCAAGAGAAATACAAGACATAATAGAGTTCCCCATGAGTCAAGAATACAAATTCAATCGAATCAGATTCTACAATAAATTGGCAGAAGACCAGGAAAGGCGCAAGAACAAGTATCAAAAGGCGATTAAGAAAATAATAAGCTATGAAGTCGGAGAAAAGGTACTGCTAAAAAACAGGGAATTACCCAGTACTTTGGAAGGCATTACCAAAAAGTTGTTACTTCTGTATACCGGTCCATACCTGATTATTAAAAACAATAATAACAATACGTATGTACTAAAGGATATCATTTCAAATAAAGTAAAAGGAACTTATAATCAATTATCAATTAAAAAATATTTAGAGGAGAAATGAAAAGAATTTTCAAAATTCAAAAAATTTGTAAGTACAACTTACACCAAACATTCGAAGAATTATGAAGAAACAAAAAGAATTTTGATGAATAAAAAATTTTCAAAATTCAAAAAATTTGTAAGTACAACTTACACTAAACATTCGAAGAATTATGAAGAAACAAAAAGAATTTTGATGAATAAAAGATTTTCAAAATTCAAAAAATTAGTAAGTACAACTTACACCAAACATTTGAAAGACTATTATGAAAAAAAAAAGAATTTTGATGAATAAAAATTTTCAAAATTCAAAAACTTAGTAAGTACAACTTACACCAAACATTCGAAGAATTATGAAGAAGAAAAAAGAATTTTGATGAATAAAAATTTTCAAAATTCAAAACATTAGTAAGTACAACTTACACCAAACATTCGAAGAATTATGAAGAAACAAAAAGAATTTTGATGAAAAAAAAAATTCAAAATTCAAAAAACTTAGTAAGTGCAACTTACACTGATCA
Source organism: Magicicada septendecula (assembly GCA_034769895.1). Lineage (NCBI taxonomy): Eukaryota > Metazoa > Arthropoda > Insecta > Hemiptera > Cicadidae > Magicicada > Magicicada septendecula. Next base: position 953,758,836 of record CM068367.1, read on the forward strand.
TTTGAAAGACTGTTATGAATGATGAAAAAAGAATTTTGATGAATAAAAATTTTCAAAATTCAAAACAATAATAAGTACAACTTACACCAAAATATTTGAAAAACAACTATGAATAAGAAAGAATTTAGTTGAATAAAAATATCTAAAGTTAAAAAATAGTAAGCTCATATCATTACTCATACGAATGATGAGAAATAATTCTTAAATATGAAAAAAGATTTTGTAAGAAAGAGATACAAAATTCTAAAGGAAAAAGAAAACCAGAATATCATATGACTTAATCGAAACAACTTAACCAAACTCACAAAGAAAATAATTTAATAAAAATGGAACAATGAAGAAGGTCCAACTCAGTAAAGACCAAATAGTGAGACCAGAAACCAAAAACTCTGATACTATTAATGATAATGTTGTTGCAATAACCACTGTTATAGTGAAAGTGATAAAGAATTAATTCATGTTATGCCATGAGCAATAAAAATAACTCATTGGATACCAGATGGTAGAAAAGATAAATATAAATACTAATTACTATGTAAACATGATGAAATGATGAAATGTATATTATACCACATACCTAAACCACATAATATGGAATAAGCTTTAAGAGAGAAGAAGAGTCAAGTGTATAAAAGTATTAATTAATATAAAGTATTATGAAGTGAAGAATCTAAAGATGTTTATTTTAGTCAAAAGAGACTACTTTTACTGTTTATTTATTTTTATGACTGGATGTAGAAAATGCCATCCGTCTTATATTTTGAGCAGAGATGATAATGCCCCTGGACTCAATTAATTGAAGTATTGGACAGCAGGGATTGAAGCCAAAAGTGCCACTCTGAACTGTTCCAATTAATTTGTTAGGGAATGTTAGGGAGTAAACATACTGGTGAGGAAGCACCAAATAAGAAAGGATATAAAATGATAATGTTATACACAAGATTGAAGATCATTTATTAATGAAGAAAGAAACTAATGAAGGAGATACACATCATCTGAGAGGAAGCAACGGTGAAAAAAGAAGGTATATAAAGTGAAAACATGTAATCACGAAGAAAATATGGTAAATGCAAAAGAATTAGTAGTAATTATTTCATCCATACTAAGAGTATGATCTGAACTAATCACTTTTACAGGAGAGCATATGTAGCATAACAAAATTATCACGCTAAACATTTAACTTAATGCAACATAAATAAAGAAGAAAAGTTCCATAGTGAGTGAGAAGAATGAATTGTTTAAAGGTTAAGAAAAAGAAACTGTATATTAAGTCAATAAAATGTTAATAAGAATAAAAAATAACAAAGAAAACCATTGATCAAAATAACTTACTATGTAAAAACCCAATAAACCAGCAGTATACCCAGTAGATTGGGGAAGCAGTAAAAAGGGAAAGACAAGAAAAAGGAGATAAAAGGGTGAAAACAATATTAATAATGGAAATTTATAAGGTCAAGAAGCAGAGAAACCAAAAGACAAGAAATTTACTAATATAATAATGAAGAAAGGACAAAATATGTCAAGATTCCCACAAACAGCCTAGAAACAAGAAGAGTTATTCCAAAAAATGTTAATAATGGAATACATACCATTGAACAAAATTAAAACCAATATATTTAGACCCAGTAACTCAAGTTACAAGATACAATCCAAAGAAAACTGAATTGTAAACTAGTTATAAGTATAATATGTAAAAAATTATTTAAAAAGACTACCATTAGTGTAGACAATAATAAGTGACACACTATAATAAAGTATAGTGTAAGAAATAGAAATCTATTAAAAAGACTACAATCAGTGTAGGGAAATACTATATAAAAATTAAAAGACAGTCTAATGACTAAGGTTAATTTTAATAATAAAAGTGTTTTAAAAAATTAAGTAATATAAGATTGTAATAGTTATAAGATGCTTTTATTTCATTGTGTTACCAAGACAGTTATAGTAATTGAAAGAGACAGGTAATAACTGGAGGTGTCATTAGTTATAAGATATTTTTATTTCATTGTGTTATCAAAATAATTATAGTGAACACAAGAGACAGTTAATAACTGAAGGTGTCATTAGTTATAAGATGTTTTTATTTCATTGTGTGACCAAAATAATTATAGTGAACACAAGAGACAGTTAATAACTGAAGGTGTCATTAGTTATAAGATGTTTTTATTTCATTGTGTGACCAAAATAATTATAGTGAACACAAGAGACAGTTAATAACTGAAAGTGTCATTAGGAATAAGATGTTTTAATAGGATTAGGTTTGTGATAAAAGGAAACATAAAATCAAAGGACAGCCAATGACTGATAATATTACTGATAATAAGATGTTTTCATTATAATTTTATATGTATAAAAAAATAATAGGCATAAGATGTTTTTGTTATGTTTAAGTGATATAAAAAAAAAGTTAGTAGATATAAGATATTCTGTTGTATTTAAAATCCTGTTATTTAATTTTCAAGTTTGTAAGGCAGAGAGGCAAGTAGGAAATAGGAATGTAATAATTTTATTTAAAACTGTAAACCATATGAAAGGTACAAAGCAGATTAGCTAAGACACCACTTTAGAAAACACAGACCAGTAATGTAAACCCAGAACTATCTATCAGAGAATGAAACTACATAATAGGGGATAAAATTCAGTCCACACAACACAGAAATTGGAAATGTAATTAGTACAGATACAATTAATAACGAATGGAATGACAAAGGAAAGAAAATTAACTTCCTTTGGAAACAAATGATACTAGGCCTATAATGGTAATCAAATCAGACTAAACAGTAAATTAATCAATATTGAAGTGTTTTAACAACAAAATTATTAACAACAAAGATAATCACGGAGTTATTAAGATTATTCCATGGAAATATTATCAGAAAAAACACTTAAAAACCATTTAAACGGTAAATTTGTACCAAATATGAGGCCTACAATAATTATAAAAAATTGTAATTTTTGGGCTTAAATGAACTTGAAACAAACCCAGCTAGCTATATATCCAAATATGTAAAATTAATTAATCAATATTGCTGAGTAGTTAGATTTTTATAAAATTAAGAAATATTTGAAATACAGTAAAAAATAAGAAAACTTATTATGTATATTTAGATGATGAACCAAATCTGAGACATGTACTTTTAATAATTAAACAATATAAAGAGGAAAAAGACATATCACAAATTACCCTAAAACGACGACGTTCAGAGTTTAGTCTATTGTTAATCGTGAAGACGACTAGTTGAGAAAGTACTGACAGAATACCGAAAAAGAATAATTTTGTGCAAAACCGTGAGTGTGGCTATGAAGAGTGTAACAGAGGTTAACTAAAATGAAAATAACATTAACCATTCATAATTAACACCTCACTAATTCCGAACAACAGTAATAACACCATTTAACACAAGCACAAGAAATCAACGGCCATTTTGAGAAGATTTTGAACCATATTAGCAGAACACGAATACATATTTGAACACCGGACACTTCACCAGTAACCCATCCCAAAACGACATCGCAGGAGAAGAGAGAACACTCTACACTATATTCCTGGACCAACACTACTTCGCAGAGAAGGGAATATTCATTTATTTCTGCGGGAGAAGCTCAACCAGTTCCATTAGTGCGTAGCAGAGAAAATCGAGGTGACGGCGGCCATACTGGATTTCCGAACGAGCCAAGTACACTGCCAGCTTGAAGGGAGTGACGTCATTTCGACGAATGGTTCGATATTACTTTTCATAATTGACAATTTAAATAATAATATTGTTTTATTTCAGCCATAATAATTTAGTTTAAGAATATCTGTAAGACTGTATCTTGTTCCTTGCCCTCTGACCATTTCGACTCGCTAAAAGAATCCTAATTAATTAATCTTGTAAAAAATATATTTTGTCAATCTTGTTCGCTACCGACTGGAGCAAATAATCAGCCAATGCCTGGGCCATGCGCAGTCTGAATGGCGCATAATTTTAAATGTCAATAAATGAACATCATTATTCAGTTACAAGAGTTGTATTTATTTGTATAATGAATGTTAACTATTTTTTTTTTCTAAACAAAAATAATTTACAGTGCTAGAATAAATATCTGAGAGGAAGAAGAAGAGTAAAGTCAGCGGAGAGAGAACCAACCGATCTGACTACACAATTAAATCATTAATAGAAACAAATAAATCTGAACTACAAATTCATACTTATTCAATTGGAAATAACTAAAGCACACACACAATTAATTAATTAATTATTAATTAATTTAATTCATCAATTGAACAAAAAAACTAAATATTAGTAAAATTTCATAACTTACAAAAATTTTTTTTTATTATCAACCAATCACACTTTATTATAAAACATTATTTATATTTAATTTATTCTTTGTAATTGGTGAATCCAAAGTGGAGCTGTATCATCGGCGAGTTCAACACCGAGATTCAGACAACAGTTATTAGTATCACAATAATTCTTGCTATCTTTAAGGAGACTAATCTTGTGTGATCACATCAACATAATATCATTATCTATCCATTATTTTATGTATATTTGTAATAAAATTATATTACAATATATATATATATGTTTTCTATGTGTATTCATGTATGTATATTGATTGATGTTGTATTTATGTGTATTTATGAGAAATTATTGTATTATGAATTATGATGTTACATATGTATATTTTAAGAATGTTATAATGTCAGGGAGTGGATTACAAGTTTTTAATGAAATTTTTAAATTCTATTAAATTTATATTGGGGTTAAAGAATTTGGCAAAAAACAAAATTTAAAAAACAAAAAAATTGGAAATATTGGAAATACTGTATTAAAGATTGTTGTTGCTGTTTAACAACCTAGTTTTAATTGCAAGTCCCGTCTCACTGGACCTAGCGCATTTTTTTTGCTTCTCTAGGCCTTCCGCCTAGTTTTAAATAACTAGTGGCCCCTCTTTCAAAAAAAAAAAAAATGTTTTTTTTTATAAAGCATAAAAATAGAAAGAGGGGTTACAGTTTTAAACTGAAATTTCATTATTTTTAAGCACTTGGTAATACCTAGACTCCCCAGCTCCTTTCAACTACGTGTCGTAAGTGAAATGATTGTACTTGAAAACGCATAATAAAGGAGAGACTAGATTCGGCTAAGGAGTATTTGAAGGATTCTCAAGTAAAATAGGAGACAAATAAATAAAAAAATGTTAACACGTTTGCGCACGCGCGCTAAAACTGTATACAACCAAGCCCTAATTATCTAAAACATGTAAAGGAAGTTTAAAAAAAAAAAAACAAAGGACGCCTGCCTCTTAAAGTGGAAAGACTACAGCTTTATACATAAAATTAACTGAAATTTAAATTTGTACGTATTCCTTTTTTAAAGTTTGGCCACTTTCAATTTAAACGAGTTATCTGTAACACATTCCATACCAAGTAACCTTGAGAACTACCCTGTTTGAAATGGTCAGAACGTCTAGAGACGCTGCAACATTATAGACTATTTAGCTATTCCCCTTGTCCGTCTTGTCGTCTGATAATTCAGTTTTCCATAGCATCTTAACTGAGCCTGCTGTAATAATTCGACCCCAACTATACCTGCAATAATATAGAATGATAGTTGTAGAATGATTGTTAATGCTTTGATATTCCCGTTTTCTTATGCATGAGAATTACAATATGTTACAAAATGAATATAAAAACAACTTTAAATTTTACATTCCCTCAAGCATAAAGTCTATTCGTCTGTAAACAAGACGTAGACAATCCTATTTCTTATTTTATAAGTAGAGGCTCTACGAACGTGATTGAGTACTTGCTTTTTTCTTTCTATTTATCCACTGTCACCAACTACAATCTTTATAAATGTTCCTTTCGAGTGAAAGTTTAACACTGAACACAAATACTGCTAATACAAACGTGCTCAACAGCTTTTCTGAATGTCTAATTTATCCTATTATGTGAGACGTATCAAAATAAGCTTCAAGGCGACTGTGGTATTGCCATGTCGCTTCACTCCCCGCCTTTGCCTACGCATAACCAAAAGTAACGTGCGACAACGCTGGATGGCGAGGGGCGGGGAAGAGCTGTTACTATTGCGTAACCTCGAAGCTTATATATAATGCTAAGTCCCGTACTATAGTATAGGCCTAACCTATGAATGTTTTACAGTAATACACGAGTAACTGACTTGGCTATTCAGTCTATATAAAAGCTTTATTGAAAAATGTATTACGTATATTTCACACACACACACACACACACACACACACACACACACACACACACACACACACACACACACACACACACACACACAATATTGCAACGCTCACTGAATTATAATATTCACCGCATCATTTACATTTAAAATTCAAGATCCCTTGTTAAACATTCAAGACGATTAACTTTCAACAAATATCGATCCTTCAGTGTTTGAATTCCTTATTCTGCAGTTGGCCAAATACAAACTAAAGGAGAAGCATATGTGCTTTATTTCAAAGCTAAGAATTTTTAAGATGCTTTTTACTTCCATATTCCTTAAGGAATGGAAGTATGGTGATGGCAAAAAAAATCGTGTTCGAGATTATTGCAGATTCTGATTCTACTACACTCAAAACATGAAAAAAAGTCGTTTTCCGAAAAGTGTCTGTGTGTGTGTCTGTGTGTGTGTCTGTGTGTGTGTGTGTCTGTGTGTGTGTCTGTAGATTTTTTTTCTATGGCAAACGATAACTGCCGCAAATTCAAACAGAATCAAATAATTTTTTGCATACTGCCCTGATTTGTAGAGTACTCACGACCTATTGTTTTTGGTGAAGATCGGTTGAGGGAAAGGGGTAGTTTACCTGCAACGGTTTTTTTTTATCAAGGGAAATTTTTTTTTTTGGCAAACGATAACAGCCGCAAATTCAAACAGAATCAAATAATATTTCGTATACACCCCTGAATTGTAGAGTTCTCAAGACCTGTTGTTTTTGGTGAAGATCGGTTAAGGGAAAGGGGTAGTTTACCTGTAACGTTTTATGTTTCAACAAGGGTATTTCCTATGGCAAACGATAACAGCCGCAAATTCAAACAGAATCAAAAGATTATTTGCATGCAGCCCTAAATAGTAGAGTTCTCAAGATCTATTGTTTTTGGTGAAGATCGGTTAAGGGAAAGGGGTAGTTTACCAACAACGTTTTTTTAACAAGGGTATTTTCTATGGCAAACGATAACAGCCGCAAATTCAAACAGAATCGAATAATTTTCTGCATACAGCCCTGATTTGTAGAGTACGCAAGACCTATTGTTTTTGGTGAAGATCGGTTGAGGGGAAGGGGTAGTTTACCTGCAACGTTTTTTTATCAAGCGTATTTTCTATGGCAAACGATAACAGCTGCAAATTCAAACATAATCAAATAATTTTTTGCATACGTCAGTGAATTGTAGAGGACTCTAGGAATTTTGATTTTGGTGAAGATCGGTTAAGGGGAAGGGGTAGTTTACCTGCAACCTTTTACGTTTTAACAAGAGTAAAGTACTTGAAAATTCATTTAAACTTTTTCAAACAATGGTAATTGTTAAAAATAAAATAAGTTTGTTGCCAGGCAGTAAAATTATAGTTTTTTCATTTATGTATTTTTACTTCCATATTCCTTAAGGAATGGAAGTATGGTGATGGCAAAAAAAATCGTGTTCGAGATTATTGCAGATTCTGATTCTACTACACTCAAAACATGAAAAAAAGTCGTTTTCCGAAAAGTGTCTGTGTGTGTGTCTGTGTGTCTGTCTGTCTGTGTGTCTGTCTGTAGACTTTTTTTCTATGGCAAACGATAACTGCCGCAAATTCAAACAGAATCAAATAATTTTTTGCATACAGCCCTGATTTGTAGAGTACTCAAGACCTATTGTTTTTGGTGAAGATCGGTTGAGGGAAAGGGGTAGTTTACCTGCAACGGTTTTTTTTTATCAAGGGAAATTTTTTTTTTTTGGCAAACGATAACAGCCGCAAATTCAAACAGAATCAAATAATATTTCGCATACAGCCCTGAATTGTAGAGTTCTCAAGACCTGTTGTTTTTGGTGAAGATCGGTTAAGGGAAAGGGGTAGTTTACCTGTAACGTTTTATGTTTTAACAAGGGTATTTCATATGGTAAACGATAACAGCCGCAAATTCAAACAGAATCAAAAGATTATTTGCATACAGCCCTAAATTGTAGAGTTCTCAAGATCTGTTGTTTTTGGTGAAGATCGGTTAAGGGAAAGGGGTAGTTTACCTACAACGTTTTTTTTACAAGTGTATTTTCTATGGCAAACGATAACAGCCGCAAGTTCAAACAGAATCAAATAATTTTCTGTACACAGCCCTGATTTGTAGAGTACTCACGACCTATTGTTTTTGGTGAAGATCGGTTGAGGGGAAGGGGTAGTTTACCTGCAACGTTTTTTTTTCTATGGAAAACGATAACTGCCGCAAATTCAAACAGAATCAAATAATGTTTTGCATACATCCCTGAATTGTAGAGATCTCAAGGACTTTCGATTTTGGTGAAGATCGGTTAAGGGAAAGGGGTAGTTTACCTGCAACCTTTTACGTTTTAACAAGAGTAAAGTACTTGAAAATTTATTTAAACTTTTTGAAACAATGGTAATTGTTTAAAATAAAATAATTTTGTTGCCAGGTAATAAAAATAAAGTCATTTTGATTATAAAATATAAATATTTACAACAAGAAAAGAATTTTCAGTTTTCAAAATTTAAATATATTTTTATAAAACAATGGGTTCTTCATTGAGGTGGGGACCATGTCACTCACTCCATCTCAAGCCTCTCCCATTTTGCAGAAAAAGAGGACCCTGTCAAGGCTGATACTTTGACGACAGTGACAGGGCTTTCCACCAAATTCGGCAGAGTGACAGGTAGGCCCAACTCTGATTGGCTCCTCAGATTTCCCCAGCGTTAGTAGGTTCTATGAAAATATTTTATTTCAAAAATGATTTTAAATATAAATCTTAGATATGTTTTATAAATCTCATGTTGTATGTTTTAACATGGGTAATTTTTTATATGACGAACCATAACTGCCGTAAATTCAAACAGAATCAAATAATTTTTTACATATGTGCCTGAGCTATAGAGAACTCAATGTCTGTTGATTTTGGTGAAGATCGGTTACGGGGAAAGGGCAGTTTGCCTGAAACATTTTTTGTTGTAACATGAGTAAAGTACTTAATTTTGATAAAGTATCCTGATAAGATCTTAATAATCCACTGTAGAAACATAGATGAAATATCTATAAATGTAGAGGCTAGTTGAACGGGCTGGGGGTAATTTTCTATAAATCAAAATTATAGTTGAAGGGGGAGGGGATAATTTTTTTTTTTATGTGTACTACGTTATTGGCAACAAAGAAGTATTTTTTTGTTAAAATTCCTTCCCTGGCTGTTTGGCTGAAAATGATTTTAAATATAAATCTTAGAATATGGAAGTGATGTATGGTTCTCCATACCGATATTTTTCTCAGTTATGTACTGTTTACGTTTCCATTTTATTATTATGACTACCGCAATGAAAAGGCAGGGAACACACACACACACACACAGTTCGCGTTATTTTTGGCCTCATTCATGTTTATTTTCTTACATTTGCACGGTTTTTAAATGGAAAGTGCCGAACCCATACCAACATAACGCATGCAAGCCGAAAAAGTGTCCAGCGTGGATAGCGATTTCCTTCCTGTGGATCGCTGTGCAGTGTAACTGCACGTGTTTACAGAGGAACGATTCATAGACAGACTTTTCGTCTTTAGGGAATATTTAGGTAATATTTCATTTCGAAAATGATTTTAAATATAAATCTTAGAATATGGAAGTCATGTATGGTTCTCCATACCGATATTTATTTATATTACCTTCTCATGAGTAAGAAACAAATGCTCAAGCTCAGTTCTCTTTGAGCGTAATAGCTCTGTTTTACAAACTGATATAAACACAGGACATTTTTACAGTATATATATATATATATATATATATATATATATATATATATATATATATATATATATATATAATGAGACAGAATATATATAAAAATGAGAAAGTTTATTCCGCTCCACTGGAAAATACTAGGCACACGCTATTCGCGAAATAATATAAACAAATATTCAAGTATAATTCGTTTATCACGCTCGTATTTCATGATTGCCACATACTCACATTAATGATATAGACACCATCATTTGTACTACTGTAGAGCATTATTGTAGAATGTAGGCCTACACAGTCGCAGGGGTCGTCGTTTAGACCAGTTGACAATTGACACCAGGTTAAATCGCTTTTTATAAGTTTCGTTGCAGTTTAAATAAATAAATACTTCAATAAACTGTCGTATACAACACTTGAAGTTACGTTTGACCAACACACTAAAGTAACAAACCATAGACGTCCACTAAATAATACAAGTCACCAATTACACATGTCCGCAGTCAATAATTCACAATTATCGCTACACCGCACACGACTCCGATAACACACAATGAATCACTCATACAAAAACTAATTTAAATAATATGGTTGTGTTAATGGTTATATTCAAAAACAGAAATTACGCAGATTAATGAAGAAAGTTGTGTTAGTGGTTAAAATCAAAAGCAGAATTATCACTGTTGCACACCACTATATAAAAATATTCCGATTAGCGCTTTCAAGGTTCACAGCTCATCGTCAGATCGGAAATGAACCATTAACTTAAAAATAAACCCTTCACCCCCACCCCACCACACCCTGCTCACACACAACAAGCTATAATTCAATGTCCCTTCCTCCCCTCTGAGCCCTGTCCCTCCACACACACACACACATACAACACTGAAACACAAGGAATTTGCTAGAAAAATATGTAACTGTCCAGATGGAGGGACAGGGCTCAGAGGGGAGGAAGGGACATTGAATTATAGCTTGTTGTGTGTGAGCAGGGTGTGGTGGGGTGGGGTGAAGGGTTTGTTTTTAAGTTAATGGTTCATTTCCGATCTGACGATGAGCTGTGAAGCTTGAAAGCGCTAATCGCAATATTTTTATATGGTGGTGTGCAACAGTGATAATTCTGCTTTAGAAATTACGCAGTTGCACACCACTATATAAAAAAGTCCAGATTAACGTTTTCGAGCCCCACAGTTGATGATAAATTTCTTTTTGAAAAAACTAATTTGCTGCTTTGGAAACAGCCTTTTATACTTCGCTCATGAAGAAAAAATGTACTTGACAAAGTTGATCTGGATACCGGTAGAATAATCGACAGACGTCTAGAAGGCGCATCTGCAAAACCAAGAAGGAGCGCGAACTTTATAATTCTGCCGTTCACAGAGCGCCTCAGTATATTTTGTAGTGTATTAGCATATCAGTATTTTTTTACGTAATATCAATATTTAGATATTACCGTGTCAATACAATTTTTGTAGTTTTACTCAGTGTACCTAAAAGTAGGCCTATCTATAACAATAATTTATATTCTAGTTTACTTTTTCATGTTTAGTGCTGTTATTAATTGGTATAATAACGATATGTATTTCAATTTTATTATTAACTGACATATGAATTAATCAGAGATGCTGAACATCAAGGAATCTGTAGATATCATTCTAACGTACAGTTCAGAAAGAACTTTATATTCCACACAGCTGTACAAAGGAATCTATTACATCTAATACAGAGGAATCTAATACAAAATAGCCTTACTGCTTCGAATTTCAGAACGCAGGTGACCAGATAAATTGTTTTAAGTATTAGAAGTTTATACTCGTACTATCTTGATTATTAAATTGAAATTATAGCATTTTGGCTAGAAAAATCGTTGTACGTCTTCAGGAATAATTACAATTCCTATAAGAGGAAGGTACATAATTGCTTATTTCTAAATTAAAAAATATTTCACTAGTTACCCCTTTGTACACGATATTGTAAAAAATCATTTACCTGTTTAGACTAATAGAATTTCATATTTTTGCCTTTTATGTTTTCAAGAACTGTATTTGATTAGTAACATTAGCGATCAAAATTCTTCGACTGGTACAAAGGACGAATTAAGATGGTATAAAGAATTAACGGTTATAAAGAACTATGAAATCGGTAGAGTAACACAAGTTCGTTCATAACGTTAATTATATCCATATTCTTTATAAAATAAATGTTTTTATTCCATCTCTACATTACACTGGACTAATCAGCTTTTACAAAAGAATCGTAAGGAAACTCTAGACTATCAGTTAATGATTCTCTCCTCCTCACATTTTAAGCTAAATATCGTTTATTAAGCCAGTGGTTTTTACATAACTAAGAATATGTAAAACTGCTCAGTACTATTTTTCATTAAAATTTTTAAATCATTTCTGAAATATTTTAATACAAAGAAAATAATATTTTTCTTTTATTTGTTAGTAAATACATTTTTAATTTATCATTGCACTTATTACGACAATAATATAAATTTAAATAATTGTTCAATTATAAATCCTGAACTGCAAGCGCCATAAATATGTTTCCAATTTTTTAAGCATATATCTTTCGAAATAATTTTATTTATTACCATTTAAAATTGACAAAATTTTGTAAAAAATTAAGAAATATACAATATAAATCTAAATAATTTGGATACAAGATAAACATACAAAGTTACTTCGTAATTTAATTGTCAAAAAAGTTTGCACATGTAAGTACAGTCTATTCACCTTAAGGATTCTATCAAAACGTTCATTTTAATCTTAAGAGTTAAAAATGAAGACAATGGAGCTCCATTACCAGATGAACACGTATAGGGATAAAAGTTATAGACATTTTTAAAAACAATAAAAACAGTATAATGCATGTTTTTGAAAGATATACGTAACTAATGGGAAAATTAATTTAGGCCATTTGCATGTAAACTAAAGTCAATATATAGGCCTAACTAATTCCCTGTAAAAAAGTTATTAACTGTACATACAGGCTTAAATTGACTCGTACGTGTTTCATACGTAGCATGCTCACACATACGGTTATATCGCATTTCTATTGCAGACACACGGCTAAGAACACTACGATATTTAAAATCAGTGTTTTCATTAAAATGTTAAATAAAATTATTTTTAATGACGGTAGGAAGAAAAATTTATATTTAACTTCGTTACACTAATGTCCATACGCTAATAATACAAAAAGTCATAAATGTACACATTCAGAGGATTCAGAATTTTAATTTTCTTACTTTACTTAAAAAAAAAATCTGAGCAGCACGGGCGTATGGACTCACATTTGAAAACGTACAGATTGTTATAACGCTAACTGATGTTTCTCGCGTTATATATTAGAAGTCAATCTAGCACTGTTGCATTCGATTTGGGATTAACAGAAGAAAAAAATCTAAAAAAAAAAGGGACACATGCAGTCTTTATATAATTATTTTTGACACTCACAAAGTTTTCTTATTTGCTAAAGGGGATTGTTTAAAGGTTACGAAATGATGTTCCAGCAAAACAAAAACGTTGTGTGTGTGTGTGTGTGTGTGCGCGCGTGTGTGTGTGTGTGTGTGTGCGTGTGCGTGTGTGCGTGTGTGCGTGCGTGTGTGTGTGTGTGTGTGTGTGTGTGTGTGTGTGTGTGTGTGTGTGTGTGTGTGTGTGTGTGTGTGTGTGTGTGTGTGTGTGTGTGTGTGTGTGTGTGTGTGTGTGTGTGTGTGTGTGTGTGTGTGTGTGTGTGTGTGTGTGTGTGTGTGTGTGTGTGTGTGTGTGTGTGTGTGTGTGTGTGTGTGTGTGTGTGTGTGTGTGTGTGTGTGTGTGTGTGTGTGTGTGTGTGTGTGTGTGTGTGTGTGTGTGTGTGTGTGTGTGTGTGTGTGTGTGTGTGTGTGTGTGTGTTCTTGCTATAACTTTCCAGTACTTTAGGTTTTATATTCAAGTAATTTAATTTAATGGGATACAAGTTTGACACGCGTGGTTCTTAATACTGTTGATCAATATTCTGTTATGATATACAAAAGAGATATTTTTTATATTTCAACTTTTTTGTGTTTTTAATTTTTTTAATATCTGCCAATAAATAAGTTTGTGTTACAAAAGTAGTTCTGGGCAAAATAGTAAAGGGTGTGGCTGAGAGGAAGGGGACGAGAGTTAAATTAAAAACACAGTGTGATGGCTTTTTCGGGCTTGGGGATTGAGCAATCCAATTTTAATGTTAACTCACATTTTTTACATACACAGGCGGGACGACGAGTCTAGTGTTGCGGGAACGCTAACTGAGAATGAAGTGTATGTTTAAAATTAATTTAAACCTATTCTGAAATTTCTACATGAAGAATTTCAATTACTATTAAAATAAACGTAATCCTATCACAGAGAACAAAAAACTAATGAATCATACATTTCCAATCTTCTGAAACACGATATCACAGAATAATTTTCCTTTATATACAGGTAAATTACATACAAAATCTTGTTTGTATTTTGGTATTACCACCAAGAATATAGACTGCAATAACGTTTTGTAGCATTTGTAATTGTCATACGCGTTTCCAATTAGAAATGAACAGTATTATTTGTCATATAAATTAAGCGGCAACCTTCGTAATGAAATTTACTCCAAGGCAGTAAAATCGAGTGATTTTGAAACACCAATTTATTTGTGTGTAGTTTTGTTACATACAATCTTTCAATATATAACACAAAAATTAAATTCAATTGGGAGTGTTATGTGGAATCATATCCGTATGTATACAATGAGAAGGGGGGGGGTTACGAACATGAAGATACCGTGAAGTCGAATTTTAAATGTTATAATAATTTTTCCTAAACAAAATAATGACCTGTCAAAGGAGTGAGTGATTCCCCTAGTCATCATTACTGTCCAACGGGGCTACAACCCAACAACGAGTACTGAAGAAGTCTCCACCACTTTGGTCGTTCCTGTGTGACGTTCTCCACTTCCCCGCCACGATTAGGATCTCAATATTTATCCTCACAATACCTATGCAGGAGTGTTGGTTGGCCGACTCGCCTGGTCCCACACAGTTGCTTTGATATTAACACCGTGAGGATAGTATTCTAGTATTTTTTTTTTTTTTTAGTAAGAAAAGTTGTATAATAATAAATCTAAACCAATATTTTTAATGCCACTATACAGATTGTGTAATTTGTGTTAGAAAACTTAAAGCCTTCACTTCATTGCTATGTTTTAAATGCTCAATTAGCTGAATTTCAAGCGAGATAAATTTTCTGGCTAGATGAATGGCTTTTACTGTAACTCAAAGTGATAGACTTATTGAAAGACTTGGAAATCTCATAATTAATTAGACCATTTAACTTTGGAACAGTCTACAAGAAAGATTTTAGATTATTGATAGAGATTTTGTTCACAAACTTCAAAATAAAGTACATATCGCAATACTTAGTAAATATGAGTTAGAAACAGAGAAACATATATAAACATAATAGCACCAACAGATATGGGAAGTGTAGCAGGTATTAAAATCAAAATTTCTTTCATTAACCCAGACATTAAAACTTATATAATTAATTAAGTATAATATAAAACTTTTTTCAATAATAAAATTCTTTGATATTTTTAAATCATTTTATACAATTTATTATCTTTAATTTTAAATACCTTATAAAGATAATGGTTTTATATTGCTTAGTTGATGAGTACTCTTAATAACTGTTTTATAAGTCATATGAGCCCAGTATATAGGCTAATCAGTGTGGAAAATAAAAGATCACAGCGTCACATTATAAACATTTTGTTTGCTTTATTGGTCAGATAGTATATTTTGTACATTGTTCAGTATTTTAGTTTTTAAATACATTCAGTCAATCCGCCAATGCTTAATATCACACATACACAAAAATTAATATTGATTAAGGTTTACTTAAGGTTACTTGAGACTATTAGATAAGTTTGTTAATAAGATTTTACGGTATAATTAAGATTACACACGAGCGAGGAGTGTTTTTCCCCCTCTTGTTATCTGTGACATGCCTTATCTGCCCGTTATACATTCCATTTGTATTTTATGTTAGAGACAAATAATTGTAATCGGCAAATTGATTCAGCTGGAGATTAAGATATCTTCTTCAGGCACAACCCTTTACATAACTTTATTTACTTATTTGAAATTAGCGGTTATTTTTATACAGAACGTTACTTTTATTTATGAAATTCGGTCAGAGTTGACTGATTTACAATCTACTCTGCCATCTAGTATTTGAAGGCGATTTCTTTAAATTCTATCTATTTAGGTATATGCTTTTCGAATGCTTCTCCTAAACATAGTAGTATGCTTTTTTATGGAAAATTTATAATAAATAACATCTTTTCCGCCACATTTTTGACTTCATCATAACGTCTCTCAACCCTTTTTTCTTTGATCTTTTTAATTTTCAGTGTATTAAGTTCTTAAATCTGTAGTGATTTGTTTCACTTTATTAGCTACAAGAATTTTTGTACTGTGTTTTCCTCTTTCGTTTTGGTTATTTTGTTATTATACCAAGACATTTGTGACGGATTTTCATGGTATTTGTTTGATAAAATATTTGTTTGATATATATATATATATATATATATATATATCTTTGCTGTTTTCAATGTGTTTTACTTTTTAGCAGTTTTTCCAGATTCCTCTTGACTCAGGGTTATATTTTATGTCCATTAGTCAATCCCAATTGAATCTTTGTCTATTCCATTTGTACCTTTACTACTTTAACTGAACGAGTATAGACGTTCCTGGCACCGTAATGCGGTCGCCTATCTAGATTTTTAATCATGTAAGTAACCTTTACCTTTACAATTAGGTCCACAATATGTTTTAATGAGCACGATAAATGTGGTTTTCGTCTGCACGATTATACCACTGAGTATCACAAAGAACACTACTGCCCTCAATGGCTCATCGTAATATGGGCGAAACGTTTCATTTTAAGAAAAATAAAACGAAGAGTGTTAAACCGGTAAACAGTGTTGTTATTAACAGAAATCCACCAAACTTTTCAAGCGAGACTGAGTATCATTGTTAAAAGATATTTAACCTTATTAAACTGTATTTACCTAAATGTACAATTTATAAACTTCGATAAACATTTTAAGAGGCAAAGCCGAATTTTACAAGAAATGTTTAAAAAATACAGAAAAAAAATAAGTGCGTACTTCACTTCAGAATCTGGTCTTTTCGGTGAAATATAGTTTACGAAAATTCTATAAATATTACATACAATTTGCATGTAAGTTACCAAGAGATACACCAATAATTCTAAACTTACTGAAGCTCAGTAAAACGCAAAGTTGAATTTAAGCAAACTAAACGGTCTTCTATTAGGTAGTATTTAAATAACTGTGGACGGATTAATTGGTAAATGCTAATTGTTAACGAAAATTATACGTGAAACGACAAGTAGTCGAGAAATATTATGTACACGCCTCTCAAATTTAGAAAACCATAATATATACAAGTCAGATCGAAGTACACAGCACTGTGGTTCTCAAAACTTACTTTTCATCTGTACATAGAAACGTCGTAACACTAGAATTTATTTCAACAATAATTGGTGGGTGCGTCACAACACAGAATAGCAGGTAAACGTATGTTTTGCGTTGATTCTTATAAAACTTCACAGCATTTCCTAATAACTCCTTAAATTCGTAGTGACCATCAATCAATTAACTTATCCGGTGAAGGGTTTGTGAGGATCGGTCAAAAAGTATAACACAAATTTTAAATTATTTGTGTCGATATATACAGTTGTGCGTTTGGCGTTGTAACAACTCATCAACAATTGTCCTGATGATGACAATAAATATTGTCGAAACGCCGACACAAATAATTTAAAATTTGTGTTATACTTTTTGACCGATCCTCACAAACCCTTCACCGGAAACATTTCCTACATAACTTTTAACGACGTTCGACTCTAATAAACTACGGTAAAAACACAGTTCACAAGCAACTGTTCCTTACGTTAATTGTCCTCAAACATTAACAAATAAAAGTGTCATAGTCATTTATCACGTTAATTAATGAGTAAAGTTTTAAGACTGGCATTTGCTTTGTTCAAATTTTAAACAATAACGTAACGTATACACTACGGTCTGTTATTCAGTCGTGGCAAAGTACAATTGTACACACAAACAAATATCACCACCGCCGCCTCTACAACGTGAATAGTAATAAGATATAATATCCTTTAATAATAAATTTTAATTTTGCTTATCTTACTGCATAACGAAAACAGGAAAGTAGAAATTTATTGTAAGAAAGTATCATAGTTTATTATAAAACACTATCAATGAGAAGACATAGCCTACTGTTACGGAGACGCCAAAGAGAATAATGCAATAGAACATTACTGTAAGGAAATAGTTTCTTAAAACCCGTCAACTACATGAAAATTTCGTATGATAAGCTGAAAATAGTAGATTCCAAGAGGTCCCACTCTCGTCACGTCTAGTTTTCAGTGCAACTACTAAACTGTACGTTTTATAGAACCTTCACCGTTACCGTACAACAAAGTAGAATGTATAGTTGGTCTGCTTTCTGTTTTCATTCAGTCTAAGTCGACACCTTCTCCTTTAGTACCAGTAATTTACCTCATAAATCACTTAAACGAATTGCACATATTACCTTATATAATTTGTACTCGTTTAAGTTCGCACTATTTGTCGTATTCAAAAATTTTAAGTTTGCCTGTTCTGATTTGAGTTTATCTTTACATAACTATAGCTTCCAAACGAGTAAATAGATCTAATATATCCTTCCATTATTATAGAAGAACGATAAGGTTATAATTATATTATCAAAATTATATATTATTATTCTTTTATTATTATAAAGTTAATTGCCTTAGGTGCTGTTTAAATTTATTCCCGCGAATGAAAAATAAAAGTGCCATAATTTGTTAATCGGACCTACTGTTGTCTTTGAAAAATTTTGGCAACAACGTATGGCACATTAATCAATGCCAATGAACCGTAAGGTGGAAAACCCTCAAAACAATGACTTGGCTAGTTTTAATTTAAATTAACTTAATTTATTTTTCTCAGTTCGATTTATTTTTTAATATAATTATTTAATTCAACTCTCAAGGAGTTTATTTGATCTTTAATGTATGACTCCGAACGAACGCTACATAATAATGATAGCTATAATGTCCAGTGGCTCAATGAAATCACAACGGAATAAAAACTACCATACAAAGGACACTGAATTTGTCAGGTTTAATGCAAGTAATAGTCGGCTATAAACAAGTATAGCTACAATATCTCTATGCTAATAATTCTTTAAAAGTTTAAGAGCGATTTGTACAGCTAATCATGCAAATTTTAGACTCCGTTTCTCACACAACCAGCATTTCGCAAAGAAAACGAGTATGCTCGCAAAAATCGAAAAAAGTTATGCAAACTTGCCTTTCAATTTTTACGAAACTGTAGCATCAAAGACATCGAAGATGGAGACGGTATAAAAAACGGAATAGGCTACATGTAAATATATGAATGTGACTTCTGAAAGTTTGTCTTCGCACCGTGAAAAGGCGCTCTTTGCCTAGCACCGTTGTCGTAGCGAAAAGCATAATAATCGCAGGGTTAGGAAACTTCGCAGCAATTAGACCGTGTCAGGAATTATTTAAACGGTAACAATACATAATTATAGCTTTTAATAATTATTTACAGTAATTTGTTTACGAATTTGAAACTTTAAAGACTATATAATGTCTATATTTTTGCAATCATAGTTACAATATTAGTGAGACCTAAATGTTCGCCAGTGATTCATTTCAAATGGATATTGCCGTTGAATGAGCCCTGGTATTATATCTCTCGTTTATTCTCAGACGAGAACCGTGTGCAAAGCGGAAGAAGAGAAGAGCAGAGAGTTGGTTCACCAAAGTTTTAGAATTGTTATGTCGATTTAGATTTAGAGTTAACCGCATTTTCTTACAAACGCCTGAAGTTTTAGCGATTACATGGAATTGCAAGCTAAGCTTACATCTAAGTTAAGTCGATCTTTATCGACACCTCATTTCTTACATACTCCGACCTGAGTAATCAAACAGAGACTATTGAAAGCTCCCCTTCGCTCTTCTTGTTTATTCATACACGAAACGTGATTATCTGTGACTATTAGATGTAAGTAGAAAATTACGAACAATGTGTAAATTTTTGAATCCTTTTTATTGTAATTATAATCCAACTGCGTTACAACAAGGTAAGCGATCAGAGTTTCTTACATTTAATTTGAAAATTTTTGTTTGTATTTTAAAGCTGCTAGCTTGTGTCATGTTAAACTTAATTTAAATGCTTTCTTTTAATTGAGAATTGTTCATTCTTACTTAAATGTATTCACATTATTAATATTTCGAATATTTAAAATTATAATAGAATAAGCAGATTCTACTACCTTCGGCTGTACATGGAGTCCGTGGAAATCTTCAAACATGGTTCCGTCGCTATGAATCGAAGGTCCAAGTCCATGTCCAAGTTTGCGGAGCAGCAGCTTGACGTGCTCGTGCTCGCTTACGGTGGTCGCAGTGTCCGGGCGAATCCGATGACTGCCTTTTCCCTGCTTGTTACCATGATTAACAATCTCGCGCTTTTCAGGACTGAAACCTCCTTGGTTTTTTTTTGGAGGGATGGAGTGATGTTAGTTTTGGTAGACTCCGGACTCGAAGAAACTCGCAACAGCGGAATGGGGGAGAATTCGGAGACCGTTTGATTGGGAGGCAGGAATTGCCCGCTCACAACGGGCATGGAGCCTCAAACCGCCCAAGAAGTCTCCGGAGGCTGCCGGTTGGCGATGTCGAGGCACGGGAAAGAGCAGAAAAAGAGGAAGCACCAGCAAACGGCGGCACTAGGCACAACTAAAGGCAAGCGCAACCCCCCTTTGTCTATCGCCGTGCTCCGGCACGGAGACATAGTGTGGCAGAAGAGAAGGGAGGGCGAAAATTCGCAAGGTCGACGGGAGTGGTCAGAAGATGACTTATGGAGGTCGTCGAGCAACGCTCAGGGGCGTTTGTGGCGTCTAGCTAGAGGGCCTACGTCTGTACTGAGACGACGGAGGTGGAGATGGATAGAGACATAGGCTCGGGTGAACAGTTTGATGGCTAGGAACCGCCGGTATAAGATGGCTTAAAGAAAGAGCCGGTAGATTGTGAGTTTAGTGGTCACAGGCACTAAACTCCGATGAGAGAGAAAAGAGTATAACTTGCCTTTGACGCCACGGGTCTGAAGTCTATGGAAGTCGTGGGCTGCAAAGCTGTGACGCCCAAGTATTTTACAGACCGTTTCCATGCGATTTGGCTCCCGTTCAGGAAGAGGGACTGGAATCGGGAATTAAGTTTACGAGAGAAGGCGACCATCTCGGATTTCTCCGTATTGATCGCCATTCTCCACTCCCTTAGCCAGTCCGGAAGCAGGACGAGATGACGTTGCCAGCGACGTAATCCAGGTTATCCGAACTGGCATGATACATGGCGTCATCCGCTTAGAGCGAAAGAGTGACTCCTGTCTATACAGGTAGACTGTTCGTGTACATAAGGTATAGAACGGGGCCTAGGGCAGAACACTGAGGAACGCCAGCGGCGATCGGTCGAACGGATGAGTACGACCCGTTGACGTGTACCCTAAGGAAGTGGTCTCTAAGATACGGTCGCAGAAGATGAACGAAAGAGGCGGGGAGCGGATAAGGCAAGTTTGTAGAGAAGACCGTCGTGCCAGACTCGAACGAAGGCATTACTTACGTCGAGTAAGACTGCGACGGTGGACTGATGCTTGTTCTCGACGTCCGTCAGTCGGGTAACGACCCTGACGAGTTGAAGAGTTGTCGACTGCTCTCTGCAAAAGTTGAACTGCTCCTTCCGAATGAAATCATCCAGCAGGGGGCCATACCGACCATCCAGGAGCCGCTCGAATACCTTCGAGGTGACAAGAGATATAGAAGAGATATAGGGCGATGATTCTCGGGAAGCATACGCAACTTTCGAGGTTTCGAGATCATTACGATTTTTGCACGTTTCCACAGGCTGGGGAAATAATTGAGCCGGAGACATCCATTGAACAGCTCGCAAACCAGTGAAATGAGACTGGGCGGATCGTGTTGAAGCGCCGCCGCACCCGATACGATCCTCTCCGGGGGCCCGCTTAGGGCGAAATCGACTAACGGCCGATACCACATCAGCCCGGTCGAACGGGTCTGGGGAGTCAGCAGGAGGGGGAGAAAATTAGCCATAAAGGAGATCTGTGACCACGGGCGAATGGTCGGATTCACCGACGCCTCTATGGACAGTAAATTAATCCTCCATGAAATTAACAAAGACATCAGCCTTGTTTTCCACGGAGTACACAATCCCATCCGGAGATGGAATGGGATGGCGGTTTTTTCGCCAGTAAGTCGGCTCGCAGCCTGCCAGACAGACTTGGCCCTGACTTCCAGAGACTCGAGATACGAGTCTCATTGATGTGCATTGGCATCAAGCAGAAGCTGCTTGACAAGGTCGGATACAACGTTTAACCTGCGTTTGATAGTAGGATCCCGAGTTTGCTGCCATCTCCGGCGAAAGCTGGCGCCGTTTGCGGATGGCGAGAAGCACCTCTTCAGGTAATTGCAAACTTTGATTAGTCTCAGGGACGCGGTAAGTGTGCTTGTCCATGGCGGACGTGACGACATCTTGAAGATGGCCATGCAGTCCGCTTAAGACGGTGTGGCGGGGGAGTTCGCGGTGGGCGATACGCCTGTGGACTAGGATAGCAGTACCTCCGCTGGGACGAGTGGGGTTGTTCTGCCAGAATGATCCGTGTGGTACGTTGTGTCCGCCGAAAGCTGAAAGGAGAAATCAGAGGTCAGGAAGGTTTTGGAAAGGAGTATGACATCCAAGTCATACTCGGTAGCGAAAGCGGCCAGTTCGGCACGGCGAGACAGAACGCCACGAGAGTTCCATCCCACCGGCCGAATAGGCTTAGCCATGGGAAGTCAGGAAGCTCATGAGGGAAAATAGAATTGTTATGAGTACAGACTGGATGTCCTTGGTAGCCAGAATATGGTGGATGAGGGGTTCCATCCAGGCTCACAGGCGATCAGCGAAGGTCGAATCCGAAGACCCTTCCTCCGTCGAGGACATCTGAGGCAAGTGCGGTGCACGGTTGGGTTTTGGGCTTCCGAGGCTATTTGGGACCAGAGGCAGCAGCGGGCTTTTGCTGCAAAGGAGTAGGGACAGAAGGCTTCTGTTTCTTCGGCGCAGTTTGCTTACGCCGCTGGGCCGGTGCGGAGTCGGAAGGCTTAGAAGCGGCAACCGCCGCATAGCTGGGCGCTCCGGTAGGCACCGGACGGACAGGGACGGCTACCGCGCCGGCAGAGGGTTTAAAGTGAGCAGGAGGAGTTGACAGCTTCTGGGTCTTGAATCGAAGGGGAGAAAGCCTCCTATTAAATAGGATTTGGCATGCTATGCTCCCAAGCCAATCAGATGCCACTTGATGCTGACTGGTTGATGCTGCTTTCCAGCTTAGACCGTGCTGGTACGTAAGTTTATATAAGTGTACCTTCTCTGACAAAATGCATAGTGTCTACCTCAACACTGGCGGACTCCGTGCCAATTGTTTCAGACACTGATAATGGCCTCCGATGGTGGCGCCGAAACGTTTGTCAACAACTATAGACCAGCCCGGGTAATAGTAGCAATTTCAACAGTATAATATAATAGTTTATTATTTCTGTTAAAATGGCCAAACCGTAAAATTGTTTATATAAATTTACAGTTAGTTATTATCAAACTAAATAGGACTGACCTCCCATTCGGCCTTTCGGTGTATGTTTACCATTTCACCTTTGCACGTTCTCTCTAATAGGCCTATCATAGTTACTGTGGATATTGTCTTTATTTACATCCATGTGTCATTTGTATTTTGTCCAGTGAAGTTCATTCATAATCTTTTTTCATAACCTCTTAGATATTTCATGAAACTCATGCTATCTCTATTAAAATTCCTCTTCATGTTTTCTACCACCATATGTAAAATGCCTCTAATTCTACAAATGCTCGCTAAATCCATAGAAGTACAGAGCCACACAAAAGTCTGAATGGGATATTTTCCTGCCTTTCCATACTTTTTTAAGTTAGGAACCTCTTTTATGCTATCCTAGAGTCAGCGTGTTCTGCAGATCGTCTACTCACGTAAAATCTGCCTTCTACGTATATGAAACTCTGTATCTACCGCTAACTGATCAACTCACACATACCAGTTAATTCCTAACCAACACTACCTAATTTTTTGAATCCAATACATATAGGATTGCTTGTTCACTTCAACTTCTATTTTTTAGGTTTCCAGCTTTTCATATTTCATCATGGTCCTAGCCTTGAAAGTAACTAGCTTTGTGTAACACTACTTTTCCTAGATCATGTGAGTATTTCACCTCAAAAATATTTAACATCTGCTTTCTCCATCCAATGATGTTGGCCAGCTAGGAAGAACACAGGAAGAACATGTCACACATCTATTTCGAGGGAAAACGGTTGATTCTCTGACCTGTCATCCACTCGTTAGCACATGGCTGAGAGAGGCTTTTTATTCCACGTGACATTCAATTGTCAAGAACTCTGTGCGGGTATTTAATGGGAGGTAGTAAGCTTTATAAACAAGTTATTACTAATAGTTTATAATATACTTTACATTATTACAGTAAATAAAGCATTAGACAAATATATCTCTAAAATAAAGCGAATTGAATAAAAATTATTGAGATTTTACGTGAAAATACTACAAAGAAAAGCCGGAAAATTCACCTTATAGCAGGCCTTAATATGAATAACAAACCATGTATAATAAAGTAAAGCCTGTTGGAAGGAAATAGTCATTGTTCCTTCTGCGGCCTCTTTAATTATTCAAATGCCCCAATTCCATGTAGAATTCTATTCTGAAATAATTTGCCACCTGCGCTCCTTGGAAGACATCAGCGACACCAAGATTAATCGTAAGTGTGTACGTTGTTAATATTGTAAGTGTAACGTACAGTCGAGTAAAACACGACACCACGCCGACGCCTATCCGTTACCAGTGTAAATAAAACAAAGTAGGCTTTCGTTTGTACACAGCGGGATGTTGTAATAATCATACATACATTTATGCAAGACCTTTACTCTGTACGATGGACAGTTAATTTTTTTGGATCGTTAACGCGGATCGGATTTTAATTCTGGAGTGTAACGTAAACCTAATACGTGTACTTCCAGTGACAAACTGTACAATACATTACACATTATTTACGTAGCTATTCACGTGCCATCTGTACATTTCCGTATTCGAATAAACATTTTTTTTACAGCGCGACAGATAATCTGATTGCATTATGGCCGCATAAAAATTTTGTAACATTTACTTTTTTAACAAGTACGTTGAATATGTGCTTAATCTAGTTTTAAAAATGCTAAAGTCTTTCGTTTTTAATACCAAGTAGTGAATTCACATTTAAACATTAAGGACGACATGTCATTTTCATCTTTTTATTATTCTGGTGTTGCTACTAGTAATAAAACAAGTAAACATCTAATCTATCTTATTCTTTTTATTAAAAATTATTTAAGAATGAATGTAAAATTATGTATGTAATGTTTGCGATTTCTAAAGTATAGTTGGCCATTAATGTGTTGGAAAAACTAAGTTAATGAAGTTATCAAGAGAACACAGAGCCTCAAAAATAAAAATTTATAAAATAATAATAACACCAGTTGTCACCTTTGAAACGTTGGTTTGAAGCGTGGACTCTGGGAACAAGAGAGGAAAACATTTTACAAAGACAAATCCTGAGGAAAAGATGGGAGAGACAAATCCTCAGGAATCTATACGGACCAGTTATAGAGAACGAAGGAGAAGTAATGAGCCAGCTCTATAGGGAACCGTGGATAATAGGTGAGGTCAAAATGGAAAGAATAAGGTTGGCAGGTCACATACAAAGAATGACATAGGAAATAATGCCTAAAATAATATTCTAGGAAGACCAAGTGAAAGAAGACCGAAAGGAAAACAAAATGCAAGGTGGCTAGACAATCTTGAGGATGACCTCAGAAGACTTGGTGTCCGTAGGTGGAGACGAGTGGGGGAGGACAGAAGGCAATGGAGACGTGTGATGAAAGAAGCCCTGGCCCTAGACTGGATGTAGTACTGAAGATGAATGGATGGATTACCTAGTGTGTTTATTCAAAAAATTAATTAAATAATTAAATAAACAAAAAGCTGTATTTCATAAACATGGTGTAGACTAAATATGTAAAAAAAAAAACCTTCACAATAATTTAAACTATTTAAACAACCTCAGCGTGTCCTGAAATTGGTTTACAACACGTATTAGTAGTACACTACACGTATTAGTAGTACACGTATTAGTAGTACACGTTTTTAAAGGAAACGTGAGAAAAGCACAAATTTTGTTAAATGAATCGGACCATTAAGAAATAATGTTTTTTTCTGAAAGCTGCTGAGTGCATATGTAAGCGAGTGTGTGAGGGGGGGGCTCTCTCGTTTTACCAGAATAAACGAGTCGAATCTGCAAAGATACCTAATCAAAATATGTATTTTATTTTTCATAAAAATATTTGTAATCAACAATACTTACAAGTATTAATACTTATTGATTAGTAATAGGTCAGCACCTATTACTACTTACGTCTAGAATGCATATTGCAGTGTAACTGATAAAATCAAGTTACAGCGAACTCGTTTATCTTGTCCACAAACATAAACGTACATAAACGCGGCCACATTTGTTTTATTAAATGTTTCGTAAAATTGTTGACCTCCTAGAATGATGATCATAGCACGAAACTAATGAAGATAATGTTTACTAGGCCTAATTGCCAATAAGAAATTTTATGTCTTGCCTTGTAACGATAAAGCCTTTTAAAATACCATACTCAATGTATTTAAAAACATACATTGAAACAACATATATACAAAACATACACACAAACATACAAAACAAAACACGTTTAAAATTAATTATGTATTACCTAAGTTATAAATAAACCCGTAATGTTTGCGAGATCCTAGCCAGTAATTATGTATGGGAATTAAGCATATTTACCGCCATTAACTTAATTACAGTAAATAGAAATGCGACATATTGCGCTGTTATAAAATAATATTGTAATCTATACAATCTCATCACTACGACGTAGCTTATTTTGTAAAAGAAACTGAACAGCTGTTTCCCTTGACTACTAGAATCTGCCTGACTGACAAGCAATATTTTAATTAAAAATTATATTGAAACCTTAATTAAATTGTCTTAATTAAATCGTCTTAATTTAATCTTCTTAATTTCATTGAAAATATATTAAAACAGTCTAAAAATTTACATGATAAGAGAAAAATTAACTTGCAAATTGGAAAACAGAAAATCGATCATCTAACGTCAATTAAATCTATAGCAATTTAAATGAACGTCTTGGCAAAAAAATATTTTCAAATTGTGCTTTTCCTTCTAGTTAAATTATTAGTATAGAAACGATATCAACATTTTCCGAAGAAATCTGGGGTTATAAATTCTCGACTACTTCGTAGCCATAGAGAGAATTATTAACAATACTATTTTATAACTAATTATTTATGATTTTAATATCAGGAATATTAATAATATTATTCTTAAGTGATAAAATCGTTGGCAATCAAATATTGCATCGTGGATTCGAGTTGTATACACCTTGTTTTTAGAATTCACGCGCGCGTGCGACGTACATTACGCACGCACGTCCACACGCGCGCGCACGCGCTTTTACTGAAATTTTTGTAAATTTCAGTTTACAAAAACTGAAATTGGAAACTGAAATTTACAAGTTCAGTTCTCATTAACAATTTTGTCCTCTTATAATAGTAACTGCCGTTAATTATAAATTATTCATTTTACGTAAATTCGTATGGCGTTACAAATCTAGTTACCAAGCGACATTATCAGTTTGCTGAGCTCAACGGTGGCAGTGTCAACTTCAGAAAACCATACCTTCCTCATAAGACTAAAACAATTTTGCTTTAACTATGAACAAAATAGTGACAAAGGCAGGCGAAGTAAAAATAAGGGATCTGTGTTTATAAACACAAAAACAATGACTCACTCAAATTCATTATTTATTGGCATGCGTAAAGGTAAATAAATTGTACAGAGACATAGCAAAACCGATTACCATATGCTTCTCATAAAATTTTACCAAAGCTTCTATCAAACGTTGACTCATGTCAAGGCATCTAAAGCTAAAAACAGAACTAAAATACTTGGGTACATATTTATTAATAAACAAGTTAAAATTGTTAAGCAACAGGTTTTTGCATTTTAGAACCCACAAATAAAATTAGGTTGTTAAGAAATTTACAAAAAATTCCATATAAATAATACTGTACTTTATAAATGTGAAATAACAAGTTCCTGTAAACATCAAAATAGTCACTGAAGAAATTAAAATGCAAAGATACCACGCCACATTTTTATTGATTACAATTCACAATGGTTTCGGCAGTGCTTTTCCACTAACTTTCAAATGTGACCATCGCCAACCACTTGGACTGAAGATAATATTGTACTTAGAGTCAATAAAAAAGTAGTGATACACCTATTTTTTTAATCAAAACTACCACACTCTCTTTGTCTGTTTAATTTGTTCATAAAATTTTACCTACCATTATAAAATTATAAATAATATAAGACAACTTTATCAAAAAAAAAGGGACACACTAGTGAATACTTTAAACGTATTTAAAGCATATAGGAAGCAAAACTATTCGGCGGTACATGAAACTGTCTTAAAAATTAATATAAACTAAAAACGTAATAATAATAATAATAAAACTATAAAACCTAAGGAATACTTGGAAATTAAGTCAATAAAATTATGTAAATAAATAAAACGAACCCTATTAAATAAAGATATAACAAACGGAACGTAAATATAAAAAAAGAAAATAATGCAAGTTTGTG
Source organism: Magicicada septendecula (assembly GCA_034769895.1). Taxonomy (NCBI): domain Eukaryota; kingdom Metazoa; phylum Arthropoda; class Insecta; order Hemiptera; family Cicadidae; genus Magicicada; species Magicicada septendecula. The sequence goes on from CM068367.1 coordinate 953,787,758, forward strand.
TACAGAAAATTCCACTCTCAAAAAAACTAGTAAGTTTCTCGAAACACGTAAAAAATTGTTAAATATTATTATTCATTTTTTTATTGTCAAACAACAACAAAAGTAGAGCCGTATAGGCAACAGTAACTAGCTTTTAAACACTTACAGTGCACCAAGTTGAATTTCAAAACAATTTAGTGAAAAATGTCTAAAACAATAGGCTAAGACTATCATGCCTACGAAGGCTATTATGACCGGAGACAATATTACCAAAACTATTATGTACCGGGTCGTTGGGGCGCGTTCGGCCTGTCATCTTTGTGATTGTTTCCGTTATTTCATTTTTCTACTGAAGATGGCCTCAGCAGGTGTGGTCGAAACATTGAGAGACGAAAAATTTAAGCAATCGACCACGGCCCAACAGCCCGGTACATAATGGTTTTACTAAATTAGCTAACATATTACTGTCAGCTTTAGTAATGTAATATAAAAATCTTCTGTTCTTAATTGCTCTAGTTTGATATACATTAGAGACTGTCATCAAGTTTGTTTTAATACAATTAATACTTCATTCACAATAGCGGTAAAACAGAGACAATTCGAAAAGAATAATTATTGAATTTAACTTTTTTGCATAACGGGGATTAATACAACTTGCGATACTTTAGCTTTCTGGTGTATATTTACTTCCACTATTTTATAATTGCCTCCCACTCAAAAAACTCCAACTTTAATCTGTTTACGTGTTTTACACTATCTCAGAAAAGTTTTAGTATAATGGGATAATAATTTATCAAGGAGTTTTTTTACTTATTCCAATACAGTTTAATCTGTTAGCTATAAAGCGTATGGTAGAAATAAAGTATTACGTTTAATATTTAAATTTATAAGAGGGAAAGGCAAGTTTTATATTACGCTTTTTCATCGTCTGCTGTCTACTAAAAATTACAATGTAATTTAAAGTTTTGTAAAACAAAAGATGTTACACCTAACAGAATATACTTTACGATAAATTATTTCCAGTGTATTCGTAGTATGTACATTAACTGGAATGCCTGTAACAATTTATTGCTGGATGCACTCATTCAGAAGAGTTCGTTCACTTGAATTAACTGGGAACCCGCCTTTTTTACTGTTATTTATTTCTCACACCTGCAGTAAACGTCCAATACATTTGTGTTCACTTCAGTTATATCACAAACAAATTTTACATGTACAAACAAACTGCTGGAATAAGAATGTAGATAGCTGTGATTATCACAAGGTAAATAAATAAACGCTTAGTTACATACGTTAGACATCAAACTTTTGCAACAGAATAATCTAACTTCGCCATCTCTGTTAAAATAAACCATAAATTTGGTTATAACAAACCCAAGAATTAACCATATAGGAAAATGTAATCCGCTTATTGTTCTAAACAAAAAAAAACTGAAATATTTTTAGGTACGAATTTAAAAAAATGTCATTGCCTAAAACAAAACAATATTAACTAAGAATTTACTATTTTATCGTTATATGAAAATAAAATTGTACTATTTATCGGCACGAACTTTTAACTAAGTTAGTAAGATCTTTCATAATTAAAGCAAATTTTACTTTCTGAAGTTTGTTCTCCACACCGGCATCTCTCTTTTCCTGCAAATCACTTCGTGTAGTCTCATAACATCGTTGGTGTTACCGATACCGAGTACCGAGTACCCAAACACATCTGTGTAACTTCTGCGCTGGCCCATACACGTTAGTACAATGATATTACTATTTCCGAGACCTAGAATAAACTCAATAGACTAATAAGTTGAAATTGGTCTACACTGCAGAAAACCTCGTGGAGACATTTCAAGAGCACAAGACTTGAACGTTTTGCTGACTTGGCTTTAGGGACTGACTTCCTTTTAATTCTTATCGTAAATCGACTAGATTTGTAGCTCTATGATTAGCTAAAAGTGCACTTAACGTTTCCTTACAAACTACAAAGCCTTCAAACGTCTTTGAAAATATAAAGTTATTTTATGTGAAACGTATAAGTAAATATTACGAATTTATACTGCTAAAAATAAATCTTTTTGTCTCGTTTATTACTTCAGTAATGCATTCCAACACTTAGAGCTGTCTTAGAGTGTCCTACACATTTCTTGCCCCGATTTACGCGTACTTCAATTTCCGTTCTGTTTCGATCAAAATATTTATGAAATTCGACGTACTGTATACATAAGTACTATTTCCATATACCACTACTGCGTATAGTGAGTGACTAAGGTATACACAGTCCACGTGTAACTATGAACAACGTGTTAGGCCTACACGACTAACCTTCCAAATGAGCGTTAACCGGTAGCGGTCGCCTGCACTTGATAGGTGGCTATTACAGTTATTTACTACAGTATCTCTACCCCCTCCCTTCATTGAAATACGAACTCTTCTCACTTTCATACGTAATGTAACATTTCGAGTGCACACTTTACAGTCATCGTTAATTACACGTTAAATTCATCGTGCGATGCAGGCTTTACTTATGTAATAAGTATTCATGTTTGTAACAAATATACATTTTAAATAGTTATTGATTTTGTGCTTTATTAATTTTGGTTTACACACGCGCGTGCGCGTTAATTTGCCTATACATATTGCAGGCCTACAAGAAACTGCATCATTATAAATTAATTGCCAGTGTACGTAATATTTCGTTAACGTAACTGTTAGATAAGCAATACCTGTTAATGTAGCAGTGAGTGTTGTATGTGGTAAACATTACGACTATGATACAATAAATTACATAATAATGATGCTGTAATGGCCACTACTGCTACTTCTACCTGCTACTACCACTACTACTACACTACTATGACTACTACTACTACTACTACTACCACCACCACTACTACTACTAATAATAATAATAATAATACCACTACTACTACTGCTACTAGTACTACTACTACTACTACTACTACTACTACTACTACTACTACTACTACTACTACTACTACCACTACTACTACTACTACTACTACTACTACTACTACTACTACTGCTGCTGCTGCTGCTGCTGCTACTACTACTACTTTTTAATTAAGAAACAATAATTATTATTGTGTTTGTGTATACAGAGATTTTTATAAATTTAAGTTTATTAATTAGACTTGGCTTATTTATTTATTTAGTTATTTGGCGTATATGATTTATCTAGTGTTTGGCTAAATGTGACTTGTTCATTGCAGTAATGAAGGAATCGAGTAGCGTTTTCTTCCTACAACCTACACAATTAGTAAATAGTAAACATAAGTAAATAGTAACAATGCCTACTGAATGTACGTGTAATTATTGTATAATAGAATTCAAAGCAAGATAAATACGTAAAACTTGAAGTAAACGTGGTACAGCACGGTCTGGAGTTTGTAAATAACATTTCAGTTCTCCTAAAGTCCTAAGTCAGTTTAAAAAGTTTACAAGTAACTTAGAACATGTGAATACACTATGTGAATACAAAGTTTACACATAATTTAGAAAAGCAGGGGTCGTAGAATATACTGCGAGTCATACGTATCATTTTGAACGCGTTAGTGATATATGTACGATTCCATACGCTTACCGAGCCGTACACTTACCGAGCCAGCGAGTAGCGAGTCATTGACGAAATTTCTCTTACGAGCGAGATAAAACGTGTCTTCTTTTCAGGCTGATGGTAAAATTTTTTTACTTTCCTCCTTACGACTTAATTAGCAAAGATTCTCATAACAGTGAATGCTTGTGACCTTAATATTATAAAACAAATATTCAGTTCTTGATATTTCCAATACTTAAATTTGGTTATTATTTGAATGTTAATACAAGCTAAAAAGATGATTTACGATAATATGCATAGTATTTATAAGCCAGACTCAACCGATACTTGAGACTCACTGGCTTGAGTTTATGTTGTTCACTGGATCATCTGCAACATTTCTGGAATAACTGATTTCTGATTTCACCCCACCTTAGATGTACACGGAACTCAAAGCGCATTAATCCGACCGTGAAGTGTGACACAAACGTAGCGGACACACAGTAGTACTTTCATAGTTTACGATACAAGGTAATACTATACAACATACTGCTGGCAAAGCACTGTAGTGAGAACTATTCTTGCCACAAGCCTGCACATTGTTTCAGTTTCACACATTCGTTATTTATCGCCTTAAAATGGTGTGAAGTTTTCAAGAATATCCGTTCGTCCACTCAAATTAAGGAGGCATAGTCTAATGATACGACAATTGGCTACTATCGAGAGTTCCGGTTTCGATCCTTAGTAACGATTATATCAAGATACACTTACCCCCTACCCCCACAAGTCGACTCAGTCCCACAAAAATTATTGTTTGAAATAACCTGCTGAAGTGCATGGACTTGGGCAGCTTAATGAGTAGTTTCAGAATAGTGCTGGCCGCACTAGATCACCTGTATACGCCAAGAAGACTTACGCTGTTTTTCTTTGTGACTTTGAAGCTACATGGGGAACAAAACAAGAAAAACGTTATTACTTATTTTTTTCCAAATTAATGTTAAATGTTTCGTATCTCAGAATGGTATTAAACACACGAGTTTAAAGTTTCCTGCATGACTTAAACTTCTTTTATAAATGCCATGTTAGAATGTGTTCTAGTCAAAAAGAAAGTAACTGTCTTGAAATGAAGAAGAATGATCAACAAATTCTAAATAAAGTTTCACAAACCTCGCAACATGTTTCATGGAACAGCTCTTCTACGTAGCCGTTTGTGTAGCCACAAATGATAATATCAATGATCTGCTGCTGCTATAAAACCAACAAACTATTAACAGACGTCTTTTGTCCCATGGAAATGGTCTAGGAGCGTAGTATCGGCTGCATGGCATACGAAGATGGCAATGTGCCCTCGGCATACTCTTCGTCCGCCAACCATTTCTGTAAGTGATAACATAGAAAACTGGGGTAGTCAATTCCCCAATTTTCTTCTTTGGAGCTGCAAAATATTCCCTTAAAGGTTCTTCCAGATAATCGAATTGACGTACGTTTACTTAAAACTGTTGATATAACGATAACAGGATGTAGTCTACGAAAATTAAAGTACCGTATATTGAGAGTACGTAGAGAACTATGATGCTTTGACCAGTAGGCCTACAAATTACTTTGAAGAATACTGAGAAATGTTGGATTTAACCAGAAAATTTATGTTCCTAGATAATAAACTGAAAAAAACTTCAGCTAAGTTTTTTGATATTTATGGAATCTCTGTTAGTTCATTTGGAACGCTTTTAACTACGGTTAAAGATGTCATCACAGAACAGACATAAAGTTGTGGGAATGAGTTCATGCAAAAGAAAAGCTCCCAATTATATTAAAATGAGTTTTATTTTCCATACATTCATATTTTAATACATCCAAATTTTCAATAGGAAATTAAGTAAAAAGTATCATTAAAAGTTGGCTTGAAAATATCTGAATATTATATTACAAGACTTAATAATGATATTACAAAAGAACCTCGATTATCGGGATTGACCTGTGCCAGATTGAATGAAATAATCAGAAATCCGGTTAACTGGATGATATTCTAAGAGTCGAGTTAAAATGTTGTGTGTTGGATATTTCTCTTCAATGTTCTTTAATGGGACTGTATTGAAAATGCGACATCTGCTAATGCTTTGCCTGACATGATTTTTCAATGTTTCCAACAACTTATAATTAACTTTCATCGACTGAACAATTCGTTTCCGTTTTGCTACATGTTATGAAAATAATGATATTGACACAGTTGTTAGATAGCGTTAGAGTAAAACAAAAATAGGACTGCAGAGGTCAGAGTATTTGTAAAAAGCTTTGACAGACAATAATTTAGTCTAGTCAAATAAATAGGCTTGTAATCTTGTAATAAATTAGTGAGTAAGTATGACATCATTCCTATCATTATATATATTATATATATATATATATATATATACATATATACTCAATCAATTTATAATAAAACTTTAAGCAAAACAAAGAGTAGTGATGTAAACAGATATAATATTTGTATGGTAATTTATACTCTTTCAGAACATTCAAGCCTTTTCACTTCAATGTAACTCTATGAAAACAGCACACAATGTACAGAATTGTACTTCAAAATTTGGTTTCAATTCCCTATTCAATTTATAAGAGAACAACAGCTTTTTTTTCCCGCAAGTATGGCTAACAGCGAGCGTGAATGGACATCGACACATTTTCCGGTGGACGACTTGAAGAGGCGCGTCCTCGTAGTCTGGCGTGAAGTCATGATTAGTGTGGCCATAGACTACGAGGGGAGAGTGATCGTATGTTAAACAAGAGTCAAGATATTACTTTGCTCTCGACGGCAACTGAACTGAAGCCGCGTGGTGCAGTCTTGTCTTATTGCGCCATCAAAATAGTTTGTCTTAATTATTTGTTTGACCAGGGGGGGCCATGTCATATTTCACTTGTTAAAACAAACCTGTAGCGTACTACCCTAAACTCTGACAAGGGCATACAAAAGGTTAAAAACTTAAACAATAATGATCAAACATAAATTACTTGCAGAAATAACTAAAGGAACAACCAAAACCACTATGGTTAAGATTGTCAGTTAAAGAAGTTTAATCAATTATTTTATCTTATTTAAAGTACAAATCAAATTGAAAATAAAATAAAAAACTTTGAATGTCTGGTTATCAGTTTTGAACGGAGAAGAAACTTTGTTAGAGAAGCAGAATAAAATGAGGAAAGTTTTGTTTTAACAGAAAAGAATTTTTATTTGCGACAAACAATGCTGAAACTTAGTACCACAAACGGACCTTTCAAGCATATCTTTCTTTTCCTGACCTTAGAGCTAAAGATTTTAATTTACCTGTGTGTGTGTGTGTGTGTGTGTGTGTGTGTGTGTGTGTGTGTGTGTGTGTGTGTGTGTGTGTGTGTGTGTGTGTGTGTGTGTGTGTGTGTGTGTGTGTGTGTGTGTGTGTGTGTGTGTGTGTGTGTGTGTGTGTGTGTGTGTGTGTGTGTGTGTGTGTGTGTGTGTGTGTGTGTGTGTGTGTGTGTGTGTGTGTGTGTGTGTGTGTGTGTGTGTGTGTGTGTGTGTGTGTGTGTGTGTGTGTGTGTGTGTGTGTGTGTGTGTGTTATAAACCTTGTTATCTCTAAAAATATTAATGATCAAAATATTCTGTAGATACTGCCACCAGTAAATACAAAATGGGGGATAATATAAAATAATTACGATGTCATTAAACTAAAATGTTTTTAAAGAAATATATGTTAGTAATAATTGTTACAAATTACCTGCTTTATTTGCTATATTTATAAATTTGGAACATTACAAAATATCGATTTAATTTAATCATTTATGTAAACAATACAAACATTTTATGAGTTTTAGGTAAATTATAAAATTCGCACAAATACTACGCAATTGTTTTCATAATAACTAAGAATACAATCCTTAAATTCGTAGTGACCGTCAGTCAATGAATTTTTCAGTGAAGGGTTGGTGAGGATCGGTCAAAAATATAACACAAATTTTTAACTTATTTGTGTCAACACACACGCACACACACTCACATACACAAACACGTTCACCCAAATAATTGTTCTGTTTTGTTTGACATTTCTTTTGTATTCATACACATATCCTGATGATGACAATAAACAATGTCGAAACTTCGACACAAATAAGTTAAAAATTTGTGTTATATTTTTGACCGATCCTCACCAACCCTTCACTGAAAATTTTAAGAATATAATATTAATCTATAAGTATCGTATAAAAAGTTTCTTCACAACTTTCACCTTCACCTTCACTGAAAATTTTAAGAATATAATATTAATCTATAAGCATCATATAAAAAGTTTCTTCACAACTTTCACCTTCATCCTTAAGAATGAGTTAACTTTATATGGTTTCAAAAAAAAACGTGCTGCCTCGAGCTAATCACGCACATATTTACATTCCTAACAAGAAATGAGGTAGGAAGTGAAATAACTGACAATTTAATAATGGTGTATATTTATGTGGTTTCGTAAAAATTATTGAATTAGATACAATAATGCAACATTTATCAACAGAACGTTAATGATAACGCCAAATTTATTTATTTACATCAATATTATTATAAATTTATATCATTTGTATCATTTAAAAGTTGGGTTGAAAATATCTGAATAGTATATTACGAGACTTAAATTGAAAAATGCTACTGCAGTAGGACATCCAAACATTCACTAATTTCATTGTCGATCGACCTCAAAATTATAAAATCATAAATATCAGTTTCTTATTAAGGAATTCTCTTAAGTAACAGTCATTATATTTAAAATTATTTTAACAGAACAAATTTTTATAAATAGAATAGGTATTTAAAACATTTTGTCCATTTCCTAGTCATAACGTAAATTGTTATATTGTACTTTTATATTGTATTCCAGCAACTGGTTTTTAATCCGTCAGCTAATAAGTGAACCAAGTTTAGATTCACAGCCGAATACGAGCTATGAAAATAAACAGCAGCTGTTGTCTTTAATAATGCAATGAATGCGTAATAGTAATTAAACATACAATTGTTCCTTAAGCTTAGGTAAGCCGCTGTTTTACTATAGGCATATTGTAACTGTAGTTACAAACACGGTCACCATAAATATTAATAAATTATTTTATTCAATGTGGTAAGTTAGAACTCTATCATTCTTTTACTGTCTTAATAAGTTTTAACTTTGAGCGGATTACAATTACTTACGTGTAAAAAATACTTTGTAATTAGACGTGTTATTAAACATGTTCTTGCTTGCTCATTCCAAAGGACTTGTCACCTGTCAAAAATTCCACATTAAAGAATCACGCAGTTAAAAAAACACGATAGAATTGAAATTCTAATTATAACCTGAACTTTGAAAATTGTTGACAAAACGATTTAAAAGGAAACAAGTTATAATAAAACACAATTATATTTTTCATTGACTTTGCACATGTTATGGTATGGTCCTCTTTTGATTTTAGTTTCTGGTAGCGTTTGTTTTAGTTTTGGATTTAGAGTGTGGTAGAGTTTTGGTTTACTCCCAGCAGATTCTGCTCATAGAATTTAAAGAATTATTTCTTGGTAGGAAACTCCAAACGTAAATCTGAAACTTCCACGAAGACTACATAATAACTGAACGAAGAATAAACATCTGTGACTGTTTACAAAATTGGTTTTTCAGTTCTATTACAAGCGAGCGCAGAATGGTACGAGCAATTTTTCGGTACATTAACGTCATTGGCTGGGGTAAACATGATAAACATATAATGCCGAAAGTAAAAATTTTTACTGAAAGGTAATACGTAAATTTGTTGTGACGTATTTATTGATGACCTTATAAAAGTCGAAACGGAATATGGATTACCTTGCTCGGCGTGGGACATTTCCAATACTTGTCATGTCTGTTGCAGATATCAGGCGTAGAAAGAAGATATTGCTGACGTTAATGGTTAAACTCATTGGATAAGTAAAACACTTGATTATTTTGATCACACCCTTTGAATAATATAGATAAATTTAGGAAACATATTTTTAATATCTCCTCGTACAATTAAAACGAACGCATCTCAGGAATGTTCGATTGTGAAATGAAGGATTCAGAAGTGCCATAGGCAAATGAAATGTGGACTATAAAATGCCAAAACTGGTTAGATGATAGCGAGATGCTATAGGAACCATAGATCAGTGGTTTCCAATTTAAAAGCCCCAGAGGGCCTTATTTATACTCAGGAACCTATCGGATAACCGATCAGTTTTCAGCAGGTAACGCAAAAAAAAGAAATGCCGTATTTAATTGTAAATGTGTAAACAATTTCCCGGCCCGCCAAATAGAAATCACTGCCATCAATCGTTATGTTTTTTTGCTCTAAAGAGTTAACGCTTGAACGCAGTATAGATATTTTTCTACTTGAGATAAAACTTTAATCAGTATCTCTAAAAGTTTGAAACTAACGCAGGATTTCCCACAAGTTAATCGTACGAAACACACACTCACACACACACACACACACACACATAAATTTAGTTTTTGACGTTCACTATAAACATATAAGGGAAATTCACTAAAATTGCATTTACACATTTGTGATCAGGAAAAAAAATTAAGGTAAAACGTCTCACAGGTCCTCACGTTTGGCATACTAAGATAATGCTGTTCTAAATAAAACCTACTGTGTTTCAAAAAATATGTACAGGAATGCAAGTCATGGAATTCATCACATAAAAACATCTCTTTCTAGTTGTCCTAATTCTTACTTCCTAGTTGTGGAGTCAGTAATAAATTAAAAATGTCATTCATTTTTGCTTCTGTACGCTACGAGGATATCCGTATTCGGATTACTTTGAACAAACAGAAGTTACAGTAGCCTACTCATATGCGAGAAGTGTGTAGACGTGTACTGCAGTGCTGAGTTCTTAATAAATTGAGTTAAAATAATAAAATGAATTCATGTATACAATACTAATAAATTCATGTATTGTAAAACACAAAATACTATACGCATGTTGGGGGACTCGCGCGCTCGCTCAATAAATTGACTGTTTATGTACATATTTATTGTGTTGTTAAACACAGAACGCACAGAATTATCTTTATTGTGATATCAAAGTCAGCGTAGTTGAGATCGCGGAAATTTACTTTAAAACAGCCACACCACAACCCTAGAAGGCGATCAAAATGATGATTTATTGTTAAAGTTAACTGGAAACTCAAAGTAATTAAAGTACTAAACAGAAGTAGAATTTATACAGCAGAATGGTGTGAAGGCAGTTTCTAAACAAACTCACACAAATTACGAGCAAGTTATCCACCAATTGAGAACAAGAATTTGTTTGAATAAGTTTCTTAATTTCGTCTACAATCGTCAGAGCAAATGAGTTGAAATTTTAAAAACTACACTTGTATTTAGACTCAATAAAGGAATACGGAATATGATTATGCATGCATCTTTGAAAATAGGATAAAATGTCTTCAACAGGCGCAAGATGTTAACGCGTTCATGTTTTCGCGTTCTTGGAAAAACGGAGTCACAAACAACTAATATATAGGTAACTGCAGGATATAGATAACTTTCTGAGCATGCAGCGGCGTGTGATGTCGCGATATTATGGTGATAAAATTTCAATAAATTATGGTTCCATAAATATAGCCGTATCTCCTAGCAAACCACGTAAAGTGTCTAAATAATGCTCTTTATTAATACAAGTAACCTACTCTCTATTAATGTTAAGAATTCATGAAGATCGTCTGTACGATGATCTTCATCTTATTATTATCACCTTTACCTCATTTACGACTGTTTTGAGAAATTTGTACCAATTATGAATTGTTCGTTCACGTACCAAAAGCCTTCTGCAACAATTACAACGCGTCTGACCACTTGTTTTTTTATCTACATAAAATTAAATGCACGTTTGCACGTTCATTAACCTTGCATTGTAAAATGCTGAAACATTGAAAATTTCTTAATACACAGCTTACTCAGCTGTTGAGACTAAACTACGCATAAAATAGAGCGAAAATTTATGTAATTTTCATGATTTCTGCGGTAAATTCAAATATTGCATTAACTTTCTAATCAAACTCCATACATAATTTGAGATTAGATTTTTAGTATTTAGTTTTTTAGAACTGCATACATTCACTTCCCTTAGTATGAAAATAGAACATTTCGTTTTAGAATATTTCAATAGAGGAAAATTATTACTTTTTAACTTCAACGAGAAAATTATGACAAAAATTTATTCCATTCTTTATTAATTAACCTCGAGGGCCACTTGCACATTAAATGAAATATATACTCGTAAATGTAACTAACAAATTATAGGCTTATTAATTATATAAAATATTACTTTATTGAAAAATGTGTTTGCAATTCAGAGTTAAATACATAAGCTTTCGCCAGTAATAATAAAAGAGGTAATAAAAATATTTCAATTAATCTCGTCTTCCAACCAGACGACAATATTTGTTACGTCAGTATTCTTAACACTATTCCTCACAATTTGCCTGTAATCAAATTTGTAGGAATATTTACTTCATGACAGTAGTCGATGAGCTTGTACTCATACCACTTACACTTGGGCAAAACAGGAGCACTTAGTCAACTTGATTCAGTAATAGTACACTATCTAATATACCCAATTAGTAAGTGACGTTTCAGTTAATCACCCTACAAGGTACTGGTCCATGTATTGCCCGAGTTAGAGATATTCATCAGTTGCTCCTGGCAAACATGACAGCACAAGCGAACCATTAATTCAGGAAGCACGCCTGATCCCATTTAAATTAGTTTCATTTTTGTCGTTTATAGATCATATTTTACAACACAAACACAGACTGTTATACAGTTTGGCAGCATTATTATAACATTAAAAAATTTCTTTATTCCCATTAATAAAAGTTTAAAGTCACTTATAATGTTATAATTTTCTTATAAGGTTGTTATAAAATAACTTGTAACTTGAAATCAATACAATTAATATAACGATAATGGCTTCTTTCCTCGCCTAAGCAGTGTACTATCACTTAGGCAGGATATGTGGTGAGCCGTTCAACATATAAGGAAAATAGTGTGTGTCTAGCAGTACGCTTCATCCGCCAATTACCGCAGGATGTTATCCCAAGTACTCAATTTTGCAGACTTAGTCGATCTGGGTGCTTCAAAACGCACCTTGATTTTATTGTTCGCCCGTGAAGCGAACCCGGGACCTCTAGATTAGTAGGCAGGTGTCATGCTAAGCCCCTCGATGCAATAATTATTTATAATATATCATAGTTATATAGGCCTATCTGTATCATAGTCGTAGATTGCTTCGTAACCTATACTTTTCTTACAGTTTTTCATAATTCATATATTATTCTTACCCCTATGAGATAGCCAACTGTGCGGCATAACGGAAGCACAGAAGGTCGGTACTGATGTAATAACTGTTCTAGGTGGCTTTAACTACATGACTATTCTCGACGCAACGGCTAGAAACCGACAGAGTCATCTCTTTTTTTTCGTGTTGTTTGAGACTTGTCCAAGGACAAGCCTCGGACTGATCTGGGGCAAATCCTCTTCAGCCAGATGGTAGGATGTGAGGAGACGGACGCCAGCGTGGGCCGTAATCGAAGAAGGTGGAGGCATATTGAAGGAAGAGTAGTGCGTGCGCGTGTATTTGTGCGTAGATGTAGTTTGTAGCCACATAGGTGAAGGAAGTGGCTGATGGAAGTACCATTAATTATTGTTTATTTTATTTTTCAGGGCGGCCAAGACAGGGACGAGTAGCGCAGGTCGCCAAAACTGGTAGGAGGCGACAGAGAGGCGTCAAGGTAGGCGGGGGACAGAGAAAAGGGTTAAAGACTTGGTAAGAAGTTAGGGAAACATAAATTATTGTGTGATGAGGAAGGATGGCAGGTTGAGTATGTTTGTAGTTTAGAATTAGGTGTTTCTATGCGTTTCTCTGTCGCTGACGCTGACGGCGAGGAGTTCTGGGAGGAGGTCCATCGGCTATGGTAAGGAGACGGGGAAGGCCTTCGGGTATTGCGGGTAGTTCTGTCGACCTCGGCGGGATATAAGTACAAATGGCCAGCAGCTGCACTCGCCTGGTGGTCACTCCTGTCGACCGCCAACTAGTGTCAGTTGGAACAATTTCAAATCAAAACCCTCCGTTCCTTGTCGGGATCTCCATGGTTCGTTAGAAATTGTTTTTCTGGAGGTCTTCGAATTCCAACTCTTGCTGCTTTTGTCCGGTCGCTCGCTGACACTCTCTTTGCTTCAGCAGCGACGACTTCCCTCCCTTACCTCAGAACCAACAGTACGTCTAAACAACAATCACCAATCAGGGTCAAACTCCCTCGAGCGATTCTTCATGCCCCCCGTAATGTCAGCCTCGCCGACCTATTTCTGAATAGCCCCGAGTAACTTGCTGTCCTCTCTGTCTCACCGACACTCCTCAGATTCCAAAGCATGCCTCTAGCACACTGCTTGGCCCTGTTACCTTTTGCCACCGGCACGGAGGTTCTCTGCCTCGCGGAGAACGATCGACTCCTCAAGGCGTCTGCCTGCTGTGTCCGACACGGGCGCCTGCTGTCAGAATCGCCATTAGGGGCAGTGCTACGAAAGCATCAAATTGATCATTCACAACAAAATTCCAGCGCCATCTAGCGCATAACCGAGTTGGCGTATTCCTTCACATTGTAGGTACCCCGTCAGAAATATCATCACTACTTTCATCAGGCAGTCATCGGGCATGTTCCGGAAGCTACAATCAAACATGGATCTAAAGACCCCAGCACTAATCAAAGCAGAACCAAAACCAGCAGTCAGTGCGTTCTACGAGGCGAAACGAGAAGAAGAAAAGTCAGTTTGGTTTTGCAATTCGATGTGCGTTATCAAAGTTCTACTTACTGTGACTTATGAATTATTGTGTTCTGTAACTATTATTATGTCTATAAGTAGTGACTTGTATTTTTTCTGCGGCACTGTTAAATGAGGTTACATTTATTGTTTGTTACGTTAGTGTGTGTTGAACAATCGTAAGCTTGAATAAATGTTTGCATACAAGTGTGAATTGTTATTTTGTTTATTGAAACTGTGGTTAAAGTTACAAATAACTTTATCTCTGGTGTTCAGTTATTTGAATCCACTTTTAACGTGTGACTGTCTTAACAATATTGTTTAATTTCATATCGAAACTTCATAGTGGTGATCGATCTTTACACCTAATTTCTATGGTATGTAAACATTATATACTTATATAGAATTGGGTTGAACAGTTACCACAGTAAAAAACTCAACGTGTCCACCACTATTAATCTGTGATCATTAGGTCTATAAAAACTTAAGCTCTTACAAAATTCTATAACGTATCGTAACAACTAAATTTATATTTCTAATAAAAGTTACGTTATTTCTTTGTAGTGCTTGAACAGCAGAATGTCACATAACATTTGGAAAAAACAAAATTTTGTGTGACCGAAACGTTATGTTTTTAACTATAGTTAATATTGTCCGCTCCAATATTCTACATAATGATGATGAATCCCTGTATATATGGAACTTTGTACAGAATCGAAGGAGGTACAGCTACTAATCGAGCTACCTGTCTTCCGAATGAGTGAGTGAGTGAGTGAGTGAGTGAGTGAGTGTGTGTGTGTGTGTGTGTGTGTGTGTGTGTGTGTGTGTGTGTGTGTGTGTGTGTGTGTGTGTGTGTGTGTGTGTGTGTGTGTGTGTGTGTGTGTGTGTGTGTGTGATAGAGAGAGAGAGAGAGAGAGAGAGATGATAGTTATTTCACAGAACACAGAATGTAATTCGTGAGTGGTTTTTGTTTAGAGGCATTTATTAGACTGCTAGTCTGAACAAAGTCTCCAAATATTCGAAAAGAGAAAACATACTTGTTTTGTTTTTCTTTGCTACAATATTTTGAATACATAGTGCGGTACAAAAATTAAAACTGTAAGTTCTCTGTTGGAAGACAATTAGCCGACGTTAGTAAAGCGATTAAAGACGACAGTTGTACGGAGCACTCAGTAAATCACACGCCGCAAGGAGCCATTTAAGTGCACACCGTTGTTCGCCTCCAGTTGTAGGGCAATTAAAGCCAACTCTAAACGAATCAATGAACACATTCTCCTTTACTTTAACAACTTGTTGAAGTCTGCTACTGTTGTGAGTAACTTTGACAGTTAAGCGTACGATAATTACGTTTACAAGAATAAATATATTATTTCCAGAACTTGCTATCATCCAATTTATTCCTTATTTAAATTTAATAACTTGTTATGACAACGCTAACTGGACTTCCGAACACTGAAGTAAACACTAATAATTTAAGCAGTAATATGACTCATGTCTAAGATCCCTATATAACGATGCAAACATGAAAAAAATATTGTTCATTCTATACTCACGTTTGTGGAGGCACATTACCAATGTGTTTTCTGTTACTGACTACTGTATCATCATCACAAGATGTTTTGATATCCGCTTTTTTCGTCGGAAGAAAAGCCAAAGAGAATTGTATATTCTCTCCAATATATAAAGCCAGGTTTTGATAACATACGAATATCTGGACGGGTATGTAGTTCAAAAAGAGAACATGCTCTGTTCAAGATAAACATACTCCGTTTTTCCAGTAATTGGTAGGCCTATTTTTGTGGTGGCAGACAACGAATTACTTGCCTGGCAGCAAACTCAGTAAATAATGTCGGCGCGAAAAAGATATTGTTAGCAGAATTAGTCAGGCTGAAACGATGTTTAACAGTAAATGAAGAATACTCGCTTTTGTTAAACTTTTATTAGTCTTCACTCTAGAATAATATTTTTATAGAGTTCATGTGGAGAGTTGCTCTACGTTAGTCCAAGGGCTGTGACATTTGGATAGTGAATACTAGAGAGACAACACCTGACAGCTATGAGGTGCAGTATTATCGAAAGATATTAAAAATAAAGTGCTTCGAATAGAAACAAAATATGTGAAAGATGCTGAATAGAATAATGAGAATATAGCTGACGATGCATAACGATTACTGCACACACACACACTCCACCACTGCTAAAGAGTAGACGATGAGGGATACAGAGTAAAACCTAGGCTGGAATACATTAGGTAAAATCGTGGATGATGTTAAAAGAAAAATATGAAATGATAAAGACGAAGACAAGAGTAATCGCTTTTTTCAAAAGTCACAAGTACGGGATTATACTGTTAATTCATTTTCATTAGTTATGGCATGTAGAGATCAGAGAGATATAAAATACTTTTGGTTGCTTGAATCCACAATTGGCTGCTGCAAACCAACATCGCGAGAATGGCATTTATGCCTGTCACTTTATTCTGATAAACCTAAATTGGCCAAACCTCTTTTTACAGTAAAAACATTTTATTAACCGACTTCAAAAAGGAGTACGTTTTATATTCATCCTTATGTTTTTTATGTATGTTCGCCGATTACTCGAATAATGCTAGACCGATTTTAATAAATCTTTTTTTATTTGAAATGGCATGTTCCTGCAGTGGTCCAATGGTATTAGAATTGGTATTGGACTAGTACTGAGCCAGTACCAGCAGAATACTATATCTTATCCGTGCTCTGAAAATAAAGAAATAGACTGGAATTGCTGCGTTACTACGATTATATGTAGCTACGTTTGTATGATTAGCTTTAGTTATTCTCAGTTTACGACGTTAAATACTAAAAGTTTCATCGACTTTTTCAATACTCAAAAAAAAAACGCATATGCAACGATTCACCTCTGGATCTTACTCAATGACACTTTAGCTCTCTAGCGTGTGAATCAAGCAACCAAAAGTATTTTATATCTCTCTGATCTGTACATGCCATAACTAGTGAAAATGAATTAACAGTAATAATCCCGTACTTGTGACCTTTGAAAAAAGCGATCAAACCATGTTTCAAATCTGGAAAACCTTTGTTGCTTTGATCTTCATCAATATGACTATCATCAGATATATCTAAACGTACATTCAAATTTATCCAACGATTATTAAAATATAACCGTGACTGAAGTTCCGTCATCGCTAAACCTCCCTATTTTGCTGTTGAGTATTAGGATTTGTTTGCAATGATATTGACTCTCTACAATACCTATGACCTACTATAACTACGTAGACTACGTCACTTATAGTCCAAGCATTTGCATCTAATAAGAAGGAGTAAACAAGCTGCTGCTGCTATGCCAGTATACTGTTTACCGCATAAACCGATGTTGAACTGTTCATCGTCCTCATGAAACGAACCACGTAAAATCGACATGTTATTGTTTATAGTTGCATATTTATTTAACTCATCAGTCTGTGCTATCTTATTTATTTGTTGGATCTCTTGAGTCTACGTTTGCATGTCATCTCTGTATTCCGTATTGCCTATCACTTGGACTATTTCAGCAATATTATAATTCAATACATGGTAAAGTTTGGTCTAGTGTCATGATAAAAATTGTTATGCTTTAGTAACCACTGAAGTCCAATTTGGAAAGCTACAAATGTGAATTCGCCTTTTCTACATTAGGTTTAAGGTAATTTTTATGATGGTAAAATATTCTAGCACTCAGTGATCAAATGGCAACACTGCTTTTTCGTTTCATCTATTTCGTTACACGCTGAATCAGATTACTGTCCTAGGAGCGCGAGGTGAACGGGAATGAGCCGGGCACCATAGTGCCATATATAAAGTTCTCACTTCTAAAAGTGACTTGGCACCTCTTAAAAAAGTATACTGGGATAAAGTTGTGGAAAATTTGTTTTTTATTCAGCCACATAACATAAAGTATATAAATTCATAATAAATGTTGTTGTACAGAATCTTTTCATAAAATTTCATAATTTCCATATTGTAGCCTATAGCATTGAATGTAAAAATTATTTCTCACTTTTAAGAGCTTTTTATAACATAACTTAAGGAGTGTTAAAATACTTTTCTCTATTTGAAGTCGGTTTAATTTATTTTTAAGAATTTCTATTCTACCTATGACTTTTGTCGTTTGAAAGAATAGTTTTATCCAGTTCACACAAAACTTCCAGTGCAGGTTTCAGAAGCACACCGAATAGGAAATGAATATATATAGGTTCTGTCTAAATTCTATAAAACCTAGTACGTTATCAAATACAATATTAATAGATTATATCCAAGCTTATCTTTTTTAATTAGTGTTTTCAGGTAATTAGAGTGAGGGACCAGAGGGCGTTAAATAGACATTTCTCATCTTACTTTATGAAATAAGATGAGAATTTAATCATAAGGTTATAAAACGAAATGATCATGTATATTTAACGTACATCCTTTTTTCCAAAATACATACTGTTACAACTGTTGCACGTATCGCCATGTTGTACAGTGGAAACAGAATAACTGACACCAGATGAAGTCACTAATTATAACTTTAATTAAAAGCAAACAACAGTTACGTATCAACAAAGGCACTCATATAATACTTCAAATTAAATTTGTCGAACACA
The DNA here is from genome assembly GCA_034769895.1 of Magicicada septendecula. Lineage (NCBI taxonomy): Eukaryota > Metazoa > Arthropoda > Insecta > Hemiptera > Cicadidae > Magicicada > Magicicada septendecula. The sequence goes on from CM068367.1 coordinate 953,806,718, forward strand.
GCAATAAATTTTACTTTATTACAGTTCTGCACTAACACAATTACCCTGAAATCTCAAGTCACAATAACAATCACTCCTAACCGCACAGTAATCTGGTCAAAAACTAACTGAACTGAAGTCTTTCCATCCTTTTCCTGTCTGTATACCAGTCTTCAGAGGTTTACCTTCTCCGCACTTAACAATTTGTGTGCCTAACATCACCACCGTCATTAATTTCTTATTAAGCTTCCTGGATACTGTTTTTTCTAGTTACCAGATTTTTTCGTTTTGAGTTGATACTTAATAAATCCATTCTAATATTTCTAGTATTGAAAAATACGCTATTGTTAACTAAACTTACGAGTTTACATAAATTATAGATCTGAACGTATAAATCTTAAATCCGTATCAGTACATCGTAAAGTAATATCTGTATTATACCATTGTTTAAATAATCATCTGGCACTGTTGCCAATCTATGATTGTACATCGACGGCTGTATGATAATAAAGTACAGCCGTTTTGTCTGCTTAATGTACATGGCGAAGGAGAACCCGTGCCTTTCGTAATATGTAGCTATATTATTTTGCGTAATAAATTAATCTCCTCACGTAATTTATCCAATATTGAAAAACATTTTATTTTTGGATTATATTTTTTTTTTTGTAAAATCGATTTAGTTTTCTGAATCTAACGAAACTGGCAGTTGTTGTAGAATGAGGTTTTTATTTCAAGTGAACAGAATACGGAATAAATGCTTTTAAAGAATAAAAGAGTTCTCTCTCGTTTGGCTATTCATTTGCTCCACGTTAAGTACTGCTCTTGATTTATAGTGGCCCATAACAAGTACCAGGTAATTGACGAGATCGTACAAGCCGACAGAAATTCGCATTAACGTAGCTTAGCAGAAAATTTATTGTATTTTGCTTTAAACAGAACACATTTTTCTGTTCAGTATGTTTTCACTAAAAATAACAATACAATTTTGTAAAGATAACTTAACAAAGTTGGTTTCTAATATTCAAGCTTCTATATTATACTCTAGAATTGTACTGTATAATTTTAGATATACATACTAAAGTATTTTAAAAAACGTATTACATTTGTACCTATAACGTGTATATTACAATAATTTTACGTTACATATTAATTATTATATTTCGTGTATAAATGGTTATAAATCACTATGTTCATTGTGTATGTAGCTACTACATACGAGTGTATGTTGTACATGTGTGTTGTATTTGAACGTGTGTATACACATAAATACAATTAAATGTATACCAAACGGTTGTCAATTTGAAACTTGAAAGTAAATGTTTTTAAATAGACGCCAGTCAACTATGTTTTTTTATAGCTATTAACCTTAGGAGTACTGTAAAATAAATAGGATAAATGAATATGTCTTTATGGTATTTAAAAACAGACAGAAAAATAAAAATAAACACTTATTCGGAAGTGAAAAAAAAATGTAAATATGTTTAAGGTATGTTCTTCGTATACAAGTATTTGAAATACTGCTAACCTCGAGAATTTATAACATACTGTTTTTCAGTGTGTCAAAAAACGATATATATTACGATTCCCTCAGTAAATTCTACAGTAATTCTGAGGGTGTGTTTTCACAGCGTGCGTTCAAAAACTGAAATAAATAACGCCTGTACCAAGGATTTATTGCCATCTGCGCCCTTACGATGCACGTTAGTTTATTCTAACCTATGTAAAACTATTATTATGAATTTATTTTCACCTCGTCGTTAAATAATTTTGTCATTGATTTGAAAAATTAACAACATTCATAATATAACTTTCTTACATTACTGTCACATGTTTGTAATTAGGCCCACACGAGCGTTGTTTCAAATATTTCAGGGAGGATGAAGTTAATAAACCTGGTAGACAAAAGCTCTTTCTTTGTTGCAAAAAACAAGCTACTTTCTTTATTTTTCCAATAACTAGTTAGTTAACGTCTGGAATCTCGCGAATCATCGTCTGTTCAATTAATAATACAGTACAACCAAAGCAGTTAACAGTTAACATCTCTTCATGCATGATGTTTCTTAAGTAAGATTTGATAAACGTCATAATTAAAAAAAAAAAACACAGTTGCTCAGTTTTCAAAGTAATCATGGGAATATGTTCTGTTCAAGATAGGCGATTCCTGACTTTAAAAGCTTATAACTTTCAAAACGTCTGAAACAAAAGTTTAATTAATACACCATTCTAATCCTCTTTTATTTCTGTATTTATTCTTTTCGGGGGTTTCGTTACGTTACATTGAAGTTGAATCCAAAAAACACACGGTTTTTTCTATTTTCTGACATGAGCGTGATTATAAACCAAGTGTCAGAAAAAGTAATCCTGTTAGTTGTACATTATGTTCTCTATTATATCTGAAGATTGAAGTCGTGTACCTATAACACATTAAACTTTATTAAAATTTTTCTTGTATCGAGCTAACGTGTTACCTGAAAATGCTACTACAGGTCTACATTTTAATTCCCAAAATATTTAGTGCAGGTAATTGCAAATAACGCCAGAAATATATAACTACTAGTAATTTTTTATGGATATATTTCTGTAACACAAAATTTAATATGTCGCGGGAGGAAAAGTACATTCACGTACGTTGCGGAATAGGTCTCGATACTGCGTATGTCCAGCAGTGCTTCAAATAATGTTGCTTCACACATACTTATATTATGAACTATAAATTAATAAACTGATGAAGTACTGTGTATACATTGGAATACATACTTGCTTTATTGTTGATGTACTTAGTTGTAAAGCTTGTGCTGTGTGCTCTACTATTTACTGTGAGATATACGAGGCTCGCCAGCTGTTTTAATATTTGTGTTACCGCTTTCAAAACACTTTCAGGAGTTTGCTATGATTTCTCTCCTAAGGTTCCTAATTGTAGATCCTTTTCAAAAATGTGTCACCTCGGAGAATCCTTATAATTTTTCTGGACTACTTGTACCTTTTCTTAATCAACAATTTTTTGAACTTGATTAAACTGTAATAAAAAGTGATTCATTTACAGTTATTAAAAATATGCCTAAAATTATTCCCACAAAACACACATTCGCAGCGAAACACAAAGAGTAACCGATCGGAATGACAATCGTTATCAAAGCACAAACAAGTTGTATTCGTTACTGTAAAAAAAATTAAGTAGAGATAAGTGTAATTGAACAGTTTTATTTTGTCTACCGTACAAGTAACCTATTCGGTATAACGAAACAATGTCGTTTAGAATACGAACAATTAACACTGTTGTTTACATTGGCATTTCTAAACATCAGATTTCTAGCAGTTTTTTTATTCATGAAAGTAATTTACAACTAATAGTTTTCACGTTGTATTATTTCCGCATGAAATGTTTCTCATGAAGCGATATGCATTATTATAAAGCACAGAATGTTAACTTTTTGCAAAACCGATTAAAGACGACACTTTGTCAAATGTTGAACATTTTCCTACATTTTCACAAACATTTAATATTGAAGTACAATAATTTATTATCATGTATTAGTTTGTAAATAAACAAATAAACACGCTATGTGCGTGTGCACGCTTGGTTCGTAGGCGCTCGGTAATGTTTCCATTTTCACCGAGTAAATAAATAAATAATTATTTTTACTTAAGTATCACCTATCCCTATCAAGATCCTGCGCTCATACAGTATTAATTCATGTTTAAGTAACATATTTTTGTGTAAAATGTAAGTCTACCTGTTAATTTTTATTTAAAAATCTATCAGTTTAAATTGAGTTCGATGGTTACTTAGACCTATATATAAACATCCAGCACGATATTTTTCAATGTCAAGCAGACGTTCCAATTATTATAAAACCACATAACTGAATGTAATTATGTGCGCGGGTGTGTGTGTGTGTGTGTGTGTGTGTGTGTGTGTGTGTGTGTGTGTGTGTGTGTGTGTGTGTGTGTGTGTGTGTGTGTGTGTGTGTGTGTGTGTGTGTGTGTGTGTGTGTGTGTGTGCTTGTTTGTACCCGATATACATGGAGGTTTTCTTCGTCACATATTACCAAAGTAAAGTTAAATATGGAGAGTATAAGTATATTACTGTTCCAACTGTCGATTGCTGCCCTACCTGTTTGACGTCAGGAAAAACGGAACTACTACGGAACCGAATCCGTAAAACTGTAAAGTAGAGGCAAACGTAGCTTTAAAATTCTACTAAATAACATTTTAAATATTATTTCTTTAAATTAGGTAGATATGCTTAGTGCATTTGTAATTCATTAATAAACATTAATGTAATTTTTGTCAATTACAGTTCAAAAAATACTAGGTGCAGCCGTTACAGAATTAATAGACGTTTACAAAAAAAATAATTAATAAATAATAACTTCTAACAGATTAAATAAAGAAGAATAAAACTTTGATTGAATGCGTATAACACAATTATAAACAACTCTTTGAAAGAAAATGTTTTCCTACGTTTATTTTTACGCAATAGTGAATCCTTGGGGTTGAAGAACGAAGATCAGTGACTTCTGACACATTTCGCTCCACTATAAATTAATGAAAAGTAAAACAAATTTGAAACTAACACGGTCGAGTAGAAAAATGAGCAAGGATTTTAAAATTATAACGTCTTAAATATTCGTCTCGTCTTCCATTACAAGAATGGTTAATACTTTAATGATTTCTTTACATGTACATAAATATTACAACACATAAGGAAGGAAGTTACAATATTTAATATTATGAATCTTGTAGCATAACAGAATTATCACATTAAAATTTTAAATTAATGCAACATAAATAAAGAAGAAAATGTCCATAGTGAGTGAAAATAATAAATGGTTAAAGATTAAACTAAAGAAACTGTGCATTAAGTCAATAAAATGTTAATACGAACAAACAATAACAAAGAAAACTATTGGTCAATATACAAATAACCTACCATATATAAAAACCCAATAAACCAGCAGTATACCCAGTAGATTGGGGAAGCAGTAAAAAAGGAAAGAAAAGAAAAAAGAGGTAAAGAGGTGAAAACAATTTCAATAAGGGAAATTTATAAAGTCAAGAAGCAGAGAAACCACAAGACAAGAAATTTACTAATATAATAAGGAAGAAAGGACCAAATATGTCAAGATTCCTAAAAAGAGCCTAGAAATAAGAAGAGCTATTCCAAAAATGTTAATAAAGGAATACATACCATTGAACTAAATTAAAACCAATATATTTAGACCCAGTAACTCAAGTTACAAGATACAATCCAATGAAAACCGAATTGTAAACTAGATATAAGTATTATATGTAACAACCCAAAAGAGACTACCATAGTGTAGAATCCACTAAAAAGACTACCATAGTGTAGAACCCAATAAAGTGAAGTGAGGTAACAAAAATTAGAAACTACAGTGAGTGTAGTGAGAAACATAGCTAAAAAATCTATGAAAAAATATTCAATGAAGTGTAAATAATATAAAAGGACTACCATGAGTGTAGATAATACTAGTAAAACCATAAGAATTAAAGACAGTCTAAGGACTGACAACATTAGTAGTAATAAGAGTTTTTTAAATTAGATATAAGAAATACTATTACCCATAAAATGTTTCTTTTTAATTACAGTTAAGTAAATTGTGAGAAGGACAATAAAATACCCAAAGGACAGTTCATAACTGAGGGTATAACTAATAATAAGATGTTCGTTATTTATTGTTAATTAGATAATATATTAGATATAAGGTGATAATATATATAAGATGTTTTTAATCACAGTTGAGTTATTACCAAAAGAGACATAAATACAAAAGACAGTTAATGACTGACAGTATTACTAGTAATAGGTTGTTTTTATTTTCTATTAAATTATGTCTAGGGAATAATAAGGATAAGATATTTTGTTATCATTGAATGATACAGTTAAAAATAATAGGCATAAGATGTTTTTGTTATAATTAGATGATATATGAAAAATAGTAGATAATAAGATGTTCTGTTGTATTCAAAATAATGTTAACTAATTTTCAAGTTTGTCAAGGCAGAGAAGCAAGTAGGAAATAGGAATGTTATAATTTCATTTAAAACTGTAAACCATATAAAAAGTACAAAGCAGATTAGCTAAGAACACTCCACACTATATTCCAGGACAACTACAACTCCACAGAGAAGGGAATACTCATTTATTTCCTAGGGAGAAGATCAACCAGCATCAGTATTACATCGCAGAGAAATCGAGGTGACGGCAGCCATACTTTATTTCTGAACGAGCACAAGACACCGCCTCCTTGAAGCCAGTGACGTCATTCGACGAATGGTTCGATATTACTTTTTAATAATTGACAATTTACATAATAATATTGTTTTTTCAGCCATAATAATTTATTTTAAAAATATCTGTAAGCATTGTATCTTGTTCCTTGCCCTCTCTGACCATTTCGACAGTTAAAAGAATCCTAATTAATTAATCTTGTAAACATATATTTTGTCAATTTTGTTCGCTACCGATTTGAGCAAATATCAACCAATGCCTGGTCCACGCGCAGCCAGAATGGCGCATAATTTCAAATGTTAATAAATGAACATAATTATTCAGTTATAGGAGTTTGTATTTATTTGTATAGTAAATGCTAGTTATTCTTTTCTTCTAAAAATAATTTAGAGTGATAAAATAAATATTTGAGAAGAAGAAGAAGAGCAAAGTCAGCAGAGAGAATTAATAGATCTAACTACACAATTAAATTATTAATAGAAACAAATAGTTTCGAAGCACAAATTCTTACCTATTTAATTGGAAGTAATTAAAACACATACAATAATTAATTATGTATTAATTTAATTGAATTAATTATTTAAACAAACAAAAAATAAGTAAAATTTTCTAACTTACAAAAATTTGTTTATTATCAACAAATCACACTTTATTATCATACATTATTTATATTTAATTTATTATTTGTAATTGGGATTAATTACCAATTGGTGAATCCAAAGTGGAGCTTTATCATCGGCGAGTTCAACACCGAGGTTCAGACAACATTTATTAGCATCACAATATTTCTTGCTATCTTTATTATCTTTATTTTATATTTGTAATAATTATATTACAATCTATAACAGTGATTGTTTTATATTATCATTCAATAAAAGCATAGTTTCTAAGAAAAACTAAACCTGTAAGTGTTGTAACATAGGATAACGCTGTACATGTAAAGCCTAAAGAAATTTCCCTACCACCAATATAAGTAACATCTTTTCTAGAGTGAGACCTTGCAAAAGCGATTGCAAAGCATGTTCAAGAAAATTGTTTTCCTTCACAATTCCTATTTTCAAGCATCGTGATAAAGGTGAAATAGACAAATATTTCTCCGTACATAACTGTACGTCCTATAGAGAAGAAGGAAGAGAAAGTTCAGGTCTGTTGGTTAAGTAAACAAATGCGGAGTTTGTTTTCTTGATAATTTTTAACTTCTGGCTGTTGAAATTGTTTACATATACATTTGATGAAAGAAGATGAATTGCTCATTATTTGATCAATTGCTTTAAGTTTGATTTTTCATAGCATGACTAAAGACTCGTTATTACTTTGTTATCTTGACTAGTACATTCTCCATTACAAATAAAGTCAGACGCATTTCTAAAAAAACTGTTGGGCTTCATTTTTATGAAGTGAATAATGGGGAAAAGAATAATCGTGAAGAAATGTGGGAAAAGGTAATTTTCCTTTCATCCGGTTTTAAGTTTTGTCACTAAGTACTGCTCGATTATCAGGATTGCTTTATATCTTCAATAAAACAAACAAACATTCCACCAAACGGTTATATGAGTTCATGAATTTCACACTTCGATACAGCAAATCAATTTTACTCAAGTAATTACATTCAGTAATGCTCATCTCATCAACAAACAAGAACCTACCACTGACAGGGAGTGTCTTATTAAAAACAAAAACAAACATTCCCATCCTAATACTTAAGTTTATTAAGTTCATAGATATCTAAGCGACCGCCAAGTTGCAAATGTAGAATTCAACTTCTAGACTATACCCAACTAAATCAAAACGATCACAGGGGTAGTGTTCTTAGTCCAACTTTGTACGTTCTCTTTACGTTAGATTTATCAACAACCAGAAACACAACCCTTGGAATATTTGCATGCGATATAGCCATATTAGTAAGCAGCAATAGCCCAGGCACAGCGGCGTGAGGATAATAATAGGCATACCACATCAAAAGCTGGCTTAAGAAGTGATGCGTCGTCATCAATGTGGCAAAAGTTATATAGTAAATCTAGCTATATAACTTTCATAATTAACAAAAGCTGCACGTCTGACTTGTATGTAAACAGTATTCCCTTACCAAGAAAGATGAAGCCAAATACTTGGGAATGTATGTAAACAGCAGAATGACACGGTAACAACATAATAGTCAAAGAAATAAGCAGTAGACTTAGTCATCAAACGACTGAATTGGATAGTCGGAAGGAGATCAAATTTATCAGTAAATAATAATAACCTAATACGCAAAGCTATAATAATAATTATATGGACCTACGGCATTGAATTGTAGGAATGCGACAGCAAATAAAAGCAAAGGTATCAATCGAAAACGTTGAGAATTATAGTTGATGCCTGTGTTATGTTACAAATCAAACTCTCCACAGTAACCTCGCAGTAAGTTACGTTCGCGATATCATTCACCATAAAGGCAGTAAACATCACGCTAAACTCGAAACTCACGAGAAACCGTCAACAGATCCGCTATTAGATGAGAAGGACAATAGGAAACTTTTAAAAAATGGATAAATAAACTGATGTAGTTGAGGAATCGTCAATGGACGATTACCAATCACGTTATGTGTAAGTACTTCAAACAAAATATGTTACACAACATATAATTCTAATTCCTAATTTTAACAAATAAAAAAATAATAAATAAAAATAAAGATGTAAATGAAAAAAGAAATAAAAGAAAGAAACAGAATTTACAGTCAAGCACGTCTTCTTGAAAACGTACGTAATAATAGGGTAGCTTGATCGACAAATTGTTCTTCAAAAAAGTTGGTAGTTTTAAAATATAAGGCTGAAAAGTTAAATTCATATTTCTTGCATCGCTATAAGGTTTAATGTATTTACAACAGTTTATATTTACGCCTACAATTCCGTTAGTCTAAGGCTTATATTTCACCAACGACGAACGCCTACATTGCAAAGTTAAAAATGGAAACCTGTCTGAGAAAATTCAAAATCTAAAATATAACTTTTGAATAAGGCTTCATTGTAATATATCATTTGATGCTGTTGGAGTTGATGGATTTGACAATCACTGTTCAATTGGCTTTCTCTTCTACCCAGGCATACCTGCATTCATTTCAAAAAGTATGTACGTCGAAGAACTTCATCTACATAATGTATGCAAACCCAGGTATAATAAAAATATGTGGGTAACACATATACTTGAAATTGTGTAAAATGTCGTATGAGCAGAGCTTACAATTTAATAATTTCATCATCATCACCTTCACAACACGGTATAGGCAAGGTGCTGCCTTCAAAAATCCTCCAGCCATCTCTTCCTGCCTCTACCCACACACCTGTGTCCTCTTGGTTTCTATTTCCAGACTTGTTTGGCCAGTCTGGAATCTGACATTCTTTCTAAGTGTTCTTTCCACCGTTGTTTGTAATCTTTTAATTTTTTATTCAAGGTAAAACTTAATAATATCATTAAATATTTTTAATAATAATATTATTACAAAAATTTGAATTAAATTATCGGGTCTATTACTTTCTATAAAAAAATCATAATAAGTGTCATTCATTATCACAACCATAGGTCAAAACTGAAAAACACTTGTAAACTTACCATGTGTTAAAATTCATTGAAGTAATATACAATAGACCTGGCGTTTTCTTTCTGTAAACTGAACGTTAAACACGGTGGTGTACACAGTATATTCACTGCAAAAGTAATAACACTATAAATTTGGATGAACACTTAAAGTAAGAATCATAAATTAAATGTGTTGTGTGCGATCAGTTTAACACGGCAATTTTTTTTCTTCCCTCACTTCTTTGAGAACAAAAAGAAAATCCACTCAAAACTATTATGTAACCACGGTAATCACATACATAGGCTCTATGAATTCTTTAGCACCCTGTAATCAATGGATGCTTTATGCTTTTGAAAAAACCTACACAATGAGTATGGTTGTCCAATAAAATTGTATTTGTTCATATCTACAGGCGTGTTTTTCTCACTGGCATTAATTAGTCTTTGAGACGTCAGGTCGCAAAAGTGCACTGGTTTTCAGTGTAGTAAGTACTCGCTTTGCTTGTCTTAATCCTCAAAAAAAATGTATATTGTCCACAAACAGAACTCTGCAACTCATCCTTCGTTCCTGAATTATTTTAATATCATCTGCAGTTTGCAGTGAATTCATATGAATACTACAACTCAATCGTGGTTTTGACATTAAACTGAGTTTCATTCCATTCTCTAAATATCTTGCACACGATACGATAATGACTAACTGAAAACGTGTACTACACATATAAGCATGTCCTAGGTTCTTTACATGGAATCAAATCACGTAATGTGTTATGCTGGAGTAACCATTTTTTACAAATAGGTTATAATGAATACTGATTAAAATTAACCAGCCAAGATTCTTAATATCCCAATTTATTAAATCTGGAAGTCAAGAACAGAAAAGCCAATTGCCACAAAAAGAAAATCCCTTTAAAATAATATAACACATTATTACTTGAACAAAAATTGGATAACATGAAAATTCACTTTTTAGTATCATAGTCAATAAGCTTTCTATTAATAAACTTGTACATAAACAAAATCGCAGAATAACCTATAAAATTCCAATTACAGTTAAATTTACATTTTTTTATTAGTTACATTAACAATAAGTTCATAACTAAGTACTGCAAGCCAGAAAATCGCTGCTCTCTTACATATGCTGCTCTTTGTGAGATCAGTGCCCGGGAGTCACGAACTTAGACGTTTGAATAGGATTTGCTGGCAGAACTGACTCGATCTGGCTAACTCGAGCTCTGACTCGTTCGTCGATGTTAGTGGGCATTAAGCGAACCCTCCGTATCCATTACCAAGTCTTGATTCCCCACCCCCAAACACGACAAAAATATACGTGCAAAATAACCTCAAATATAAAAACCTGTATGTATGTATGTAGGCATACATCGATATTGCAACAGTACAACCATATATGGTACTGTGCATTGCCAAAATAATTAAAAGAATTAATAAAAATAAATAAATCTATAGTTGATAGACATGATTCAGATTGCAAGCTGGATTGTTTAAAAAATAGGGAACGCACCGTTCAGGCATGTACACGCATATCTGGCCACCTGGCGCTAGCTGTGTGTACATGTGTATTTTGTTTGTGTACGTGAAACCTGTCTGTTCCTGGACAGTAACCACCCCTATTCAATTGATGTTAGAATTTAAGTATTATTTTAATTATAAGAAAACTATGTACAATAATGTAAAACTAAATGCACCAAAGTATGTATTTATAAAGATGCCCAAAGGGTTAAAAAACCGTTTAAAAGTGACGTAAAGTGAAATGACAATGAATAAAAAAGTGAATAACTCCCTAAATAATTATAATAAAGAAGTGTAAGTTACATATAATAGACATATGAAAATTAGCGATTGATTGAGCAGAGTGTAGTGTAAAACAGACTTCGCAATTCGCGAAGATCAGCGAAATTAGTGAATCGAACGAGAGTGGGAGAAAGGACGCTTTCGACAAACTCTGACAAGACTGATATTGTTCAGACAAGAGTTTTGCACGATGTGGCTATAAATACCAGGTCGCGCTAATAAAGTTTCTTCTTCTTAATTCAACCGTTGCCGCTGGAGGCTATGTCAGTCAACAACGCTGTCTGGAATCTACTGTAAGAGTCACAGGACGAACTGGAAGTCAAAGCAGAGTAGCAGAGCACATATGCAGAGGTTCTATGGACACAACTACATGCCACGATGTGAGGAGAGACAACAAATAAGCAGTAGATGCAGTGGAATCCTGGAAGAGGACACGAAGGACACGAAGGACACGGACGAGGACCGGAGAAGGACACACCGATAATTTACCACATCAAACGAGGTGACAAAAAACCATAATAGTTACCGACAATTGAAAGACAATAATTAAAACTAGAATGAAAGAAATTCGAACTGTTGATAAAAATAATTAAATTGTACATATTAGTGTAAAGGCAGATTGTTAATTTAGAATAATATCTCATGTATAGCAATTAGGATTCGAAGATAACGTAAATGCTATAAGAGTAATATCTGATTGAAATCGAAGTAAAGTAAAGTAATTAATAAAGTCTTTATTGATAAAAGTAAAATACATATGCAGTAGAAAAGTATTAAAGCCAAGTAAGATTAAAGGAATTGAAATAAAAGTAAAATCATTGTTGAAATAATTTAATAAGCAATTGCAAATACATATGCAGTAGAAAAGTATTAAAGCCAAGTAAGATTAAAGGAATTGAAATAAAAGTAAAATCATTGTTGAAATAATTTAATAAGCAATTGCAAAGATGACCACACTGAATGAGTAAGCCGAGAACAAAAATAATTGATAGTTAAGAGTAGACAATAAGATTTCTGTATAACATGTTTAAATGTAAATTGTTCATCACATGCATAATATCGCACAAGCGATGAATAATGAATATTTTTGTTATTTCCGAAATAAGTAAAGAGGTTGTTAAATAAAAAATGTAAATATTTGAAAAACGTATTACGCATTCTTGTTATTACGATTACACCTAACAACATTGTTATGTTATATAATTCACACATGCTTAAATATTATTGCATTAAAGTGTTATATAAATTTGGAGCTCCAAAACGTGGGGCTCCCCAAATTAAATAAATTGAATTTGTGTTATATAAATTTGTCGCCATGAACGTGGGGCTACCCAAATTAAATTACATTGAATTTGTGTGTTATAATATACCGGGTGGGCCATAGTCAGTTGGCACTAGCAGTATGTAGACGCTCGATTGACTAGCATAGTAGTTACTCGACTTGACTAGAGCAGTAGTTCCTATAATTCAGTTGAGATTTGAGGTTATGAGGTTAGGTTGATGTTGATGAGTATGCTGTTGTTAGCGCTTGTTTGTTGTTTGTTCGTATTCTTTTTGTTCATTTGCATACAATGAATAGAAAACTCTCTACAGAGCAGCGTGTTTTTGTACTGCTGATGTGGTGGAAACAGGACCATAATTACAATGATGTTGTTGAGTTATTTGCGGAACGGTTTCCAAACATCGCACCTCCATCTAGAGAAGGTATTCGTAAACGGAATAAGAGATTTGAACAGACTGGAATGGTAGCGGAACTTCCTCGATCAGGTAGGCCAAAAACATTTACAACAGAAGAGAATTTAAATATCGTTGCGCAATGTTTTGTGCAGTCACCAAAGAAATCAACACGAAAAGCGTCCAATGAGTATGGAATACCTCGAACAAGCCTGCAAAGGATGCAGAAAACGTTGAAGTTGAGACCATATAAGCCCACTTTACTCCAAGGCCTAAATGAAGATGATCCTGATAGGCGTACAGAATTCTGCGAATGGTACGCAATACGACAAGAAGCCGATCCACAATTTTACAAAACCATTCTTTGGAGTGACGAGGCTACTTTTAAGCTGAATGGTACAGTGAATAGGCACAACTGTGTTTACTGGGATACTGCGAATCCACATGTGGTGATAGAGACAGAGTTAAACGCTCCGTGGGTTACTGTTTGGGCAGGGATCTTTGCCGGTGGGATCATCGGACCCTACTTTTTTAATGGTACAGTGAATGCTGAAAGTTACCTACAAATGCTTCACGAAGTGTTAATGGAACTAGAAAACAGTCCACTTTTTGAACACCTGCAGCCAATTCGAGAAAAGTTAATATGGCAACAAGATGGGGCACCCCCTCACTATGGACTGATTGTGAGAGACTTTTTGAATGCAACGTTCGATGAATGGATTGGCAGACGGGGTCGTGTTGAATGGCCTCCACGTTCTCCTGATCTTACCCCGATGGACTTCTTGGTCTGGGGTATACTAAAAAATGCAGTGTACTCCGTGAAGATTCGTGATGTGGAACAATTGAAGGAAGGCATTCAATCTGAATTTGAATACCTACAGTGCCTGAATATTTCGGACATAATTTATGCTTCAGTGCTTCGAAGATGTCAAATTTGCATAGAAAAGGATGGAGGCCAATCTGAGCATTTCTTGTAGGTCACGAGAACTATGACAGATATTAACTATCTGTATGCGTTATCTGTATCTGTATCCCTGCTGCACCTCTACAATAAAAGTGCTGTTTGCAATTTTGCCAACTGACTTATGGGCCATTCTGTATATGTCGTTTTTTTAAATTTAAGCATTGCTGTGTGTGTGTGTGTGTGTGTGTGTGTGTGTGTGTGTGTGTGTGTGTGTGTGTGTGTGTGTGTGTGTGTGTGTGTGTGTGTGTGTGTGTGTGTGTGTGTGTGTGCTTGATTTATGTTTTTATACATTTATATGTAATATATTTATATGTAACATATGTACAATATATCATAGTATAAACTTATAAATATAAATACAATACATAATACAAATCTTCCGCTCATTGACGATGGCCGGTTCCCTTTTTGTGCAGTCCATCTGCTTCACTTCCCTGCAGTCAATCGGTTTTCTTTCCATGAAGCGTCGGTCGTTCCTCCTCCATGGAGTATCGACTTGATGACTTTTCAAACAGTAATGACACGTTCAAGTATAGCAGCGGTGGTCATGACTCCGACAACACTATATTTGGACAGGAATTTAATAGCCTATGGAAAATACGACCTAAGTGGGGACAAGTGGAAAAAATAAACAATCATCGTGTGCGAAAAAGGTAGAAGAGGGACAACATGTAGGTAGTAGAGGCAGATGAATACCTAGAACTCGCTGACGAGATAACATTCGAAGGAGTCTCAATAATTAATGAAAGTGGAAAACTGGCAAGCGATGGCTAGAGATCTGTGTTGGTGTAACAATCAAAGAATGCCATAGACCAGAAGGCCTGTAAAATCATGAGAATAAGATAAAGAAGAAGAAGAAGAAGAAGAAGTTTCATACGAAGCAGAATGCATATTGAGTCTTCCATGTTATACCATGGTGCACACGATGCAATACAAGTATTATTCTTTCGGTCATCCCATTGATTACTTCATAGTTTACTATGTGAAAGAGAGGAAGCAGTCGGATTTAAAATTATTATTAACAACGAAACATTAAGTCAAGTAAATTGCTTTATTTATGTGGGTAATATTACTACTTCTGATAGAGACAGATAGTAACACATAAATAACAAATGATATATGTAACCATCGATACGAGCCTGATGAATAAAGTGCAGCCAAACACAATTAAATTTGTTGATAGCTCCCCCTCTTCTGTTGTATGGTGGTGTGGAAGTTTATGATCATGAAACTGAAAACAAACTTCTATCTTTCAAAATGAAATTCTTACGAGGCATCGAAGGTCGTAGTTTTCCACGATATCTTCCACAGCTCATCCTGCCGCAGCGGACTACCTCGAAGCCGTCACCATTGAAATCACGGAGGTCTCGGCAGCCTCCTTGCGGTGGCAGCTTTACACATCCGGATAAAGAATCGTCTACTATGCACACTGTATGGCTATCTAACCTCGAGCGTCGCGATTAGAATAATCGTAAACTACTCCGAACGGGAAGCGATTTGGTAGGAATGCCGTTGGTCACCGGAGCAGCCTAACAAACGACAAGCTTACATCGTCAAACAGCAGGCTATCATGCAAGATATCAGGACAGTAATCGATTGGCATGTTACTGTGCAACGGTCTTTCGCTCTCCAGAAATCTACTTGAAATTGTCTAATCGACAAGTCACCTTTTTCGACGAGTCTCGATAGTAGACGCACCCTCTAGAAATAAAACGTGCCCCGATTATCAGCCCATCCGTAAGGCGATTATTTACCTCCTACACGAGGACTTTTTTCGGAACCCCTGAAAGAGGAATTGTATTACGGTCGACAACCAAGCTTTCAATCTGGCTATCGCAAGCTGCGTCGTCACCTACTGAAGACGCTGTTATGTGTTATCCTGGATCCACTAGCCTAGGAGATATCGATCAATTTCATTAATTCGGATATTTACCATTACATTTGTAGAAAATTAGTCCGCAGCTTCAGTAAGCGTTACATTTTCAATATAAATAAATCTATGTAATATACGTATTATTAACTGATGTATGTTACAACGAGAAAACAGCTGCACCAAATAACTGTAGGCAATAACCAAATTCGTTTTAGACTTCTTCGTAGAACACAATTTACTTTCTACTAATTATATTCTGGAAAAAATATTCAAAGACTTTGTTGTAAATGAATTAAAGAAAATAAGTAATATTTTATGTTCATTACCGTACAGCATGCAACTTGCATCTGATTCTTATTTCTCATCTGAGCATTTACTACTATTATGGTGAGAGCTTGATAGGTACTCACTGCCTTACAGGTTACGAACAGAATCATTAAACTCATGAGGCGTTGAGACTTTCAATTACGTAAGTTGTGAATGCTTTCAAAGTGTAGACTGGGTGAGAATACTATGCTCGTCTTAAGTAACATCTTGTGTAATAATGTAATTTACGAGTTCCGTAACATCATTGCCTTAGTAAATCTCTTGTTCTCGCTGACGTACTTGTCTGATATCCGCCATCCTGCAACAGATTTTCAAAATTGTTAAGTTTTAAAATTAACGCTTTTTTTTAAATTAATAATCCATATCATTCCCGACATGAGCGGCATTGTCCAGTTGTGGTTTAGGTTCTATCCCAGTATCCCAATATCCTATGCATATGCATAGTCGTTTGTATCAAATGTTTGTTCTGACAAGCCATAAACTACCATTTAAACGGTAACACACGTCATCCAGACGCAGATTTATTTCCAATAACTATAAATAATGGTAGCAATAGCTGTCGTCAATAGAAGCCAATGGTTGTCAGTGCTTACAGATAACCAAACTTTTCTGTCCCTCACTAGAAAAATGAAACGACAATTTATAACACGTCTCAAGCAGAATCGTGTCTTGTTCTCGTGCCTGCTTAGCCTATTAATAAATGATATATTTACACGTGAAACGGATAGTCAACAAACGCCTTATATTTCAAGTAATTATTCTACTAATACGCGTAAATAATGTGTTCTAAGTTCTGTAATGAGAGGATGTATACAATACATGCCTGATTATACAAGATTACCAACTTCATAACACGACTGCCAAGCACCATTAATTGCTAACAATGCACAATAATAATAATAATTCACAACAATTCACAATAATAATATCATAGTTAATGTTGTTGAGTTTTTATTAGAATTTTTTTTGTAAGTGTTGAGCTCGAAAAAGGGTCTTAAGCCTTTGTTTCTCAACAAGCAATCAGTTATAAGAAAAAAAGGAATGGACTTCATTTGCTGTTAATATAAACTACCGTCCAGAAAAATCGCTTTATAACTGGTTTATCATGTCAGCTGCCTTCAAGAACGACAGCGAAGGCTGTTTTCAGCTCACATCTGACCTCGCATCACTGTCTTCAGGCTCGAAGAGCAGAGTACTCCCCTGTTATATATTTTACTGTGAGTGCTCTGCTATATGTACGTACTGGCGTTGTTGTTCGGGTCGTAGCAGATACGACGATGTCAGATTCGTCCTATATGTCCGATACGTAGTCTTGTGAGTCGAACCTGTTCTCGTCGACTACGTTCCCCTGCATGTTGCAATCTGCCGATATTCTCTTTTACCACTTGCAGTTTTGTGTGTAAGGTGCACCATGTTTGCTGCCACGAGGTAGGAATGGCATGTAGCACCAATCTTCAAATCGGCGAGTCTGCTTTTAAAGACGGTAGCTAGTCTACTTCAGAGGTGTCGGTAGCTGTTCGTGCTGCGGAGCTTGATGCTGTTGATGCCAGTGTGGCTTGGCACCCACGTAGAAGTAAATTGTGAACTCTGATGTTGTAAGACATGGCACAGTGCTTCTACCTGTCGTAACAGTGGGTCGCCTGTGCCTATGTTGCCCACACCGGTGATGAAAATCAGCGAGTCCGTGAACATGGCAAAACGCCTCAGGCCTCGGTATTCATAACACCGTAGAACGATATATAACTCAGCGGTGCACACACTCGCTATCCTTGTCAATGTCCATGAGTAAAAGCCGAACTTCCAAGAGAAAGACTGTTATAAATTTTAGAAGGTTCTCCAAAATCTCCACCTGTAGAGCCGTAGCATAAATTGTGTCTCCGTCTAGGTTAAAAAATACGGTAAGCATTAGTTTTCAGTCTCTAAAACAAGTTTTGATTAAGTTTTCCAAGAGTACGAATTGGTCAGTATTTGGATAATGTTTTCTATATCGACACTGGTGAACGATAAGTAGGTTGTAACGCTCCAGACTATTGCTGACTATCAGGCACCAGTGTCTATGCAGGAGATGTCACCATGAGTCGACTCCCTACAGAAGCATATCTTGAGCCCTCTTCTGAACCGAGCACATCTTGATGCAGTGTTCCCGAAACGCAAGCACTGAAAACACTTCATTGACTGAGGGCAGTGCCGGATTAAGAGGGGCTAGGCGGAGGTAAAGCCCCAGGCACCTCTTTTCGGGGGCCCCATGGCCAATCATTTAAAAATTCTCATTTTCGAATGAATAAAAATTTTTTCCGAACAAGCGAAATATTAAAAACCCCACTGACAAGGAGAGTACCTGAAGTGCGGATCACGGATTTAAATGAAACTTGGGGACACGTTTAGGTACATAAGATTATGGTAAAGTTTAAAAAACATAAAAGCCAAAGCAGTAAAGTTTAACGCTTAAAATTTCCCCAGTTATGAGCTATTTATTTTTGGTTTATTGGCTATTTATATCTAGTTCTTCAGTTTATTATATTTATTAATGATCGTCTGAATAAAGTAAAGTATTGTGCAAAACGCGAAAATTTCATACATGGGCCCCTGCTCTTAAATAGCCCCGGGCCCTCCATAGCCTTAATCCGGCCATGGGTGAGGGTTAAATGCTCTCACACTCTGCTTACGAATGCCTGCTCTGATATTTATCTGGCAATGTTGTCCTGTTGAAGGTTAGAATATGGGACGCAGATAAGAGCGTCTGTCCACCCCTTCGCACCTCTTCTTCACTCTTCGAAGAGGGCTTTCTCCTGGACGAAGGCTTTTAAAGAATCCCTCAACCCTAGAATTATTTTGTGAAACTAGCATGTAGTTCCCACGAATACCGGAGATATAACAGACCACTGCGGCAGAGCTCTCGAGTAGGCCTACCACGGCTAGGAATAAATTCAACGGAGTGGATCCTGGTGGCCTGAGGCCATCGTTCGCGAGTCACTAACGTACAGCCATCCACGCACAGGAACGATCTGACCCACCGTGGATTACGGCGAGTTTTCAAGTGGTACACACAACCTTGTCGAAGCTCACTCATAAGTGCAATGTTAGCCATCTAGAGAGTAATAGCCCGGGCTTAGGGTTGGATTTCTGGGGAGATATTGTTGTTCTTAATAATAATAATAATTATTATTATTAATAAGATAATATAATTAAATATAACATATTTAAGATAATAACAATATCTTAATAACAAATTGTTATTAAGATAATAACAATAATATAATTATTGTTATTATTATTATTATTATTATTATTAAGCGCAGGAGACTTGTCCAACAGACAACACGCGTTCCGGAAAAGCCGATCAACTTTTGGGGCAGTGGAAGAAGTATTCAGATCTTTCCTTGCGGCTCAGTAGGCAAATCATTATTCAAGAAGGATACTCCTGTTGGTAACGCTGGTTATTAAGAACGCTTTTAATTCAGGCAGTTGTAGCGACATGCTTAGGGCTCTTGATCACTTCTTCCGGATCCCACAGTATCTCCTCCGAATGATGGAATCCAATTTGTGTGACAGGGTACAAATATATGATACAATAGACGCACCTTGAAGGGAAAAGATCACCACCGGGGTTGACCAGGGCTCAATTTTGAGACCTCACCTCTGGAACGTATCTTACAATGGAATTAACGGATGGAGGTACCGCCAGACAATTTCCTGGTAGATTAAGCAAATGATATCGCGGCAGTTATTGTAGCACGGAACATTAAGGATGCTCAAAGAAGCCTGAATCAGGTATTGAGGCGAGCGAGCTCCTAACTTGAAGAACATGGCCTGGATCTAGCCACTGAAAAAACTGAAATAGTATTGCTCATCCGGTGACGGATCCCCACAATCAAACCGGTGCAAGTGGGAGCTGAGGATATACTTACAAGGAAGACAGTTAAATACCTAGGGGTGAGACTAGATTCCAAACTCTCCTATTGGGAGCAAATCAAATATGCACCTGACAAGGCAGCTCACGTCACAACAAAGTTCAGCATGATTATGCCCCACTGAAAGCAAGAGGCGACTGTTGATGGCGGCCACGGAATCTATACTTCTGTATGGTTGCAAAATCTGAGCCGATGCACTAAAGACGGAGAAATACAGGTAACGTATGGCATCGGTGTAAAAAAGAGGAGCCACTGTTAGCAAGAGTAGTTCCCATAAGCATTTTGCTCTTCGAAAGAAGAGACGTAATTGTAAGGGATGCGGCAAACATGAAGCCAGGGAACTCACTCTCCACCACTGACAAGCTCGGTGGAATAGGAAGAACAGAGGAGGATGGACCTCAAGGCTCATACCGAACTTAAAGGAATGGATTGACCGCAAACACGGTGACAGTAACTACCATCTGATACAGTTCCTCAATGGTCATGGTAATTTCAAAGCCTACCTCCACAGAATGGGAAAGGTCCAAAGCCCAACATGCCAGTACGGTGACTCTCCCTATGAAGATGCCTTGTACACCTTTTTCGAATGCTGCAAATTCACAAGAGAGAGCATGGCACTGGGGATGGATCTCGGGGAATTCACGCTCGAGAGCGTAATTAAGATTATGCTTTGAGACAAGGCGGAATAGGACCACATTTCTGCATTTTTCAGAGGGTCCTATAAGAAAAGGAAAGACAGGCCCAACGGGCAATAGAAAATAAGAGGAAATTAGAAGGAGCCCGATAGGAGCGCAATAGGATCCATCCTGAAGTAATACGCTAAATGGTTCCAGAATGTGTATGAATGCCTGAATTGGAGTTTTTAGTGGATGAGAGTCCCACACACCAGAGTTTCCTCTGACGGCGCATAAAACATTTTCCCTTAAAAAAATTATTATCATTACTATTATTATTATTATTATTATTGTATCACTCAATAGCAAGCGGCTCAAGTGGGAGACCCTCAGGAGTGAGCTAGATTCTGACCCCTGGGGTCTGGGGTACAGGCTTGTAGTGAGCAGGCTTGGAGCCCGGCCATGTAGCCCAAGGATGGATGAGAATCGGATGCGCTTCATCGTGGACGGTCTGTGTTCTCGTCACCCACTGAGGGATCGAGAGGAATACCCATGCCCGTTGGAAGACGTCCCGATTTTCAGTGATGACGAGCTATCACTAGCTGCTAGCTCCCTGCGCAACAAGAAGGCACCAGGGCCGGATGGTATACCTGCGGAAGTGCTGAGGTTGGTCGCTAGATCCTGCCCCCAGGTGCTACTTAATATGTACAACCGCTGCCTCAAAGACGGAGTCTTCCCGAAGAGGTGGAAGATCCAGAGACTAGTCTTAGTCAGCAAAGGGAAGGACGACCCGAATTCCCCGTCGGCATACAGACCTGTTTGTATGCTGGACACGGCGGGGAAACTACTGGAACGTCTACTCAGGCCTCGCGTAGTAGCGGCTATTCGGGATGCGGGAGATCTGTCAGCGAGGCAGTACGGGTTCAGAACGGCCAGATCCACCACTGGAGCCATACAGGAGATCTTGAATGCTGTCTAGGTGGCCCAGCGGGGTAATCACTTCTCCATAAGGACGGTGCTACTCGCTACACTGGACGTACGCAACGCCTTTAATTCGGCCAGGTGGACAGACTTGATAGCGGCTTTGGAGGTCGTCTTTCAAGAGCCGGACTACCTGCTCCGGATAATACGAAGTTACCTGAGGGATAGGGAGCTCCGGTACGACACAGCAGATGGGCCACGCAGCAGAGAAATAACAGGAGGCGTAGCTCAGGGCTCTATCTTGGGCCCCGACCTGTGGAATACATTCTATGATGGAACCCTCCGGATGGAGATGCCAGATGATACCTTTCTGGTAGCATATGCTGATGACGTGGCTGCTGTAATCACCGCGAGAGATACAGAGGAGGCGTAGCGCATGCTGAACCAGGTCATGCGCAGGGTCCGCACCTGGATGGAAGACAACGGTCTGAGCCTTGCGTTGGACGGAGAAGACAGAGATTGTGCTGCTCACTCGACGACGTATACCCACAATTACACAGTTCGTGGTGGGGGGAAAGGCGATAACATCAAAGCCAGCGGTGAAGTATCTAGGGGTGCACCTGGATACTAAGCTCTCCTATTGGGAGCAAATTCGATGTTCCTCCGGATGAGCACAATTCATTAACAAATCTCCTTAATGTACCACTGCTAGGTTTTAGTAGGTGTTAGTTACCATTCATTTCTGTTTCATGGTTACAGTAGTATAATTAATTATATGCGTAACACTCAATATCGTTTCCTCGTAAACTAATTTATAACATAATGAATTGTATTTTCTATAGAAATAAACTTATATTAGTAACAGTAGGTACAATACAAATTATACACTTTACACTATAATCATAGTAAGTTTTAAAGTACAGTCCTTTCCGGACCTCTATTGGACTACATTATTATAGTTATAACTTTATACAAAGATGCTAGTGTTTTTAGCCGTAATAATAATATTTTACTTAACTGTAACTTTAACAGGCATCGTAGAACGCTTATTTCTTTTTTTTCGTAAAGCAGCAAATTAAGTTTCCAATATTTAGGTTTACAAAGTACTTTAAAAATTATATATACTCTTCTCAGATTATACACTTTTTAACTTTTCATGATGACAAGTACGAGAATTGCATTCTTGTTGTTTAAACCAAGAGTAACCAGAAATCGCTGGTGTAAGATAGTCGTGCCATGTTCAAAAGCTACAGTTCTGCCAAATTTCGAACATGTAGTAATATTATTTTCAATGCATTCTGTAACGCGACTCTGGAATTTGTATAGTGGATCCTCTAGACTCATGAAGCACTGTTAACAGTGGCCTGAAGTAAGAGCAACAAGGACAGCATTAGGAAAGCTCACGATGTAGCAACTTAGAAAATTGGAAGAAGGCAACAGAACAAAATGGAAAGAATAACTCTCTCAAACCAACAGCTATTACAACTCGTAGCCTACTTGTTTGTCACTATGACGCGCGCGTTTTGACATGTTTTTAAACATTCTTAATCAGTTTGCTAAGACTTACTATTCTCGTTCAAAATTTCTTTTGAAGTGTATAATTTTTTCCCGTAGTAAACATCTGATAACTTCGTTGGCGAACTGACAATATCATATCCGATCACGATATCGTACTTCAAACTTTGTCACATAAGTGCTATACTTAGGTCGGGTTATTGCTGCTTAACGTACCTCAATATCGCATTCCAGTCGTTACTACAGTATTTCACAGCATCTGTCACGTCTCCTTGTTGATGTATTGCTGGCTCAATTGCCACACACTCAATGAAGTCAACCTGAACCCAATATATGTACCTATTAATTGGTTTACTTTTATGAATTCGTCATTCCTTAATTTCTATAATACCTCAGTACAATAATTGTATAGCAGAGTAGATTTTCTTTACTAGGAAATATAGGTATAAATAAATTTATCGTTAAGGTATAAATACAAGTATCGTCAGCCACTTTTACAAATAATTCTGTTTATTTTGTAGGCGGTTCTTACGTACACATAATGCAAACTTATTACTTTCCTTGGTTTAATTAGCAAAGGAATTTATACTTTTTTAGCAATGTAGAAAAGTTAGTAAAATTAACCATGCTTACTAATACGTATCTTCAACGCTAATCATAAACTAATTTTTGTAATAATTCTGTCACTTACAGAAATCACAAAGCCTATTGATAACTGTCCACTCGTGTGAAATAATGAAAGCCTTATAAATGTTGTTCAATCACGTCTGCATTTATAAGGTGTCAGCAATCGTACAAAAGTCAAAGAACGTAAAAACATGTGACACACTGGACAACTGTAACACAAAGTACTGTGGAGTCAAGAAAAATCTAAGATTACAGTTTAACTTAATTTGTCATAGTAACAATTGATCTTTATGTTGTAATTAACTGTATTAATACAGTGTCGAAACCAACTGCGATGAGGCAGACACAATCAGCTTTGCTATTTCCGAGCAGAACAGTTAATAGTCTCTATTACATCAACATTATAAGTGAAAGCTGTGTACTAAGGTAATGAGAACCAGGTGCCGTGGTTAATCTCGTAACCAAACAGCAACTATTTGTCAGTGACTGTTTCGCATGCAGTGTAATCTGTTAGTAAGCCTACTACCTCGTACAGATATAACTTCGTCTGCTGTTCAAAGAGTGGTTAAAATCGCCTTTTCAACTCGCACTTCAATGCGGCATTTCAACTCTCTCCAGTATGCAGAGAAGTTTAATTTGTAATAGGCTTTAATAATTTGTATTACTTTTAGTCGTCTTTAAGGAACAGTAACGCTAGTTAATTATAGGCTTATTTCATAGTTCATTACAAATTTAATGTCATTACTAATATGTTTAAATAGCCCGTCATTGTACTATCAACGAAAAGCTATTTTTGTTATTGAAAGCAGTTTTATTAATTGAATCGTTCCCTCGAACAACGTTGTAACCATCAAAAACTAAATTTTACAAAAACTAAATATATTGTTTATTTTATTGCATTAACTTCTTTCTACTTTTTTGTGTTACATAAAAACTTAAAAATGAATAGAATAAATAAACTGATAAATTTCTACTTAATTTATAAGCTAATTTTGAAGAAACAAGAAGAATATTAATTATAAAATTGGAACAACGTTGTAACCAGCGACACATTATGTTGGTTACAACGTTGTTCATTCAGTAGAAAAGAGGAAAAAGTTTTATAAAAAAAGGTGATGTTCAATTTTTTAACTTGAAAACCTACTTTATTTGCCACATAAAATGTAATATAAAAGTATGAAATTCAAGATATACACATTTTTGGTTTTCAGTATTACATTTTTGTATACTTCAAAATATTTATATAATAATAATAATATTATTATTAATTATTAATAATGTTCTTTATACGATTCACCACATTTTTTTTCTAAACTCGCCATAAATGTATATAAACTTATTTAAGGAGCTTTCACTTCCGGTTTTATTTAAAAAGATTCTAATAAGATCTTTGTTGCCAACTGCTAACACTGTATAGGCCTACAGCATAGCCTATATTATGTATTCCATGGTACTGGAAAACAGCAAGTACTCATTACTAGACTTCACTACAGCCTTTAATAATTTACTAAACAATCTTTTATCAGAGTTTAGTTTACCTTTGTTTCATGTTTCCTGTTCAAGAAGTCTGAATTTTTTTTAACTGTTCCTGAAAACAATGTCTGACAGCAATTTCAGAGCAATACAAAGAATTAAAAGCACACTAAATCGTTAAAAAAAACTTTACAGACACAGTGTATGATAGCTATAAAATTTACATAAAACTGGCCTTTATTGTCACTTTACGATATACACCCAACTACTTTATTAGGTAGAAAAGTAAGCCTACACTAAATTTTGACACCAGTATATTTACGATGAAACAAAGATTGACAAAAACAGAAGACACGGAGGTGGATGAAAGTAAGCAATAGTTTTTGTCTCCGACTGAAATCCCTCAATATGCCATATATGGAATCATTTAAATTAGTAAAATAACATTCATGTTTATGGAATACAAAAATCAGCTGATTATCGGATCAAATTCGAAAGGTCACCATGACAAATTTTAGGAAAATTTTTGTTTTTGAAGATGTTTTGAAAAAGCTTGTTTTATACCCTTCACACAATTTTGTACCTTGATTTAAATGTGTTGATGTTCATAGTATGAACTTCATACAAGTTCTGGTTTGCATTAAAGTACGTTATGTTAAAGTACGTTAACGTACACCAGCTATAAAAATTTCTTTTTACCGAATCTAAAGTAAAGTGTGTGCTCCTGAAATAAACTCCAGTTAGAATCAAAATGTATTTCTCCTTTTAAAATAAAACTCGACAAATAAATTACTATAATTGGCTCAATACTATACTATAACTATATTATATTTTCAGAAAAATAACCCTTACCCAGAATGAAACTGTGTCTAGGCTATTAGCGTATGGACGCCCATAATGCAATCATCAGTCTGAACTCAAACGAGACACCACTAAACTTCACCGAAGCAGACCAGAAATAATACTGAATTTATGAGAGAAGTAGGGACCACCGGTTATCTTAGCTTAGTGATCAGTGTGAAACCAAAATGGTATAACATAGCGTGGCATAGCACATCTGAGCTTAGCTAGCGACGTTGCTACTATATTTCAGACTGCTATAGTGTTTCGGTATATTGTAAAAGGAGTAACCCAATGGAAAAAATTCTGGAGGTTTTTCAATGTTGAAAACCATGATACTAAAACCCTAGCATTATGAAGAACTTGCTAAACATAAAGTCAACGACAATCCAAATAAACTTGTTGCACAAACATACGATGGGATGTCACTTATGGCTGGATTTTCAGGGAGAGTACAAGCTATTATTAAGAAGCACTATCCAGGCGCAGAATATGTTCACTGCTATGCGGATCAGCTAAATTTAATAATGATGAATGTTGCATCCGTAATTAGAACTGTTCGCATATTTTTTGCTAGTTTGCAAGGAATATTCTGCACTTTTTTCATCTAGGTCTCAGAGAATAAAGATACTGGATGAAATAGTGAAAAAACGATTGCCTTGATGTGTGCCTACAAGGTGGAATTTTTAGTCTCGCAGTGCAGACACAGTTTTCCAATATAGGAAACAAATAGTTTGTTCATGACAGTCATTCTTCAAGTGAATGAAATTAAAAATAAGTGAAAACGATAAGTCTAGCCAGTGGTCACATAAAAACTCTAGCCAGCAATAATTTTATATTTTCGATTTCTTTCTTTCATGAAGTAATGCTGAATGATAAAATTTTATTTGAGCAGTTGCAAAGAAGAGAAATCGATGCTATTGTAGCCAAAAACCTTCGCCCTTTGAAGATAATATAAAGGACGTAAGGCATAAATGAAATGAACACTGATGCTACTTCAACTTTAGTCCATAAAAGAAGAAAGACTGAAACCTCAATAGAAATTAAAAGAGAAGCTAAGGAAGTGTGCGATGTTATTATTTGTCACGCAAAAGACAGATTCAGATTGACTGGTCACCTGATTGAAAATTTTTCCCAGTACAGGTCAAAGTTTCCGGAAAAAATTTAAAAGCTGTAAGACTCCTTCCTCAACCGTAAACAACCGTGTTTTGAGCTGTTCACTATTTATAAAGAGATGAATTTCCTTATTTTGTGATGTCGTCAGTTTATACAATTTCATCATTGAAAACAATATTGAATTACGTTCAGTAAATCTTCAAAACTTCTGAAAGTAATAATGACAATTCCCATAACAGCCGAAGCTGAAAGGCGTTATTTCACAATAAAAAGAATTAAAACTTTTTTGAGGAATGCAATGGATCATGAACGGCTTCGGCACTTGCAACAAAGGATAGGAGGGCATATTTTTTTTAATAGATCTAACTGAGTAGCTACTGATTTTTCTTAACGCTTTAATTGTTCACATTGTTTTCTCACTCATTTGCTATTTCTATCTGAGTTGGCAGCAAGAAGCCTACAAGTGAAATAATTATTTTAATATCATCCAAATAATTAATACTACATGCCTATTATTAATACAACTTATTTTAATAGTAAACAATATTTTAATAGCAAATTAAACAATTATTAACGTTTGCTGTAAGTATTAGGCTAATAAAAATTACTAAAAAGTAATATTATTCAAGATCTGTGTGCTCTTTATGCAACTACCACTTCCTAAGACCACCAGCCGCCACTGGTGCAATAACAGTTACTCTGGCATGGAAGATGGATATAATGTTGAATTGTAGTAGATAAAGCTCTTGATTTCTGAACTCAAGAAAAGAACGAAGAATATTATCGGGTGTTAAGGAAGACATTGAAATACCAATGTTGTATACTGGACAGTCTCAGGTGTTATCCGAATTAACATCTAACTACGTTTAACATCCTTAGAGAAACGTCTACGTTTAAATGTGTGTGTGTGTGTGTGTGTGTGTGTGTGTGTGTGTGTGTGTGCGTGTGTGTGTGTGTGTGTGTGTGTGTGTGTGTGTGTGTGTGGCAAGTATTAGAATACTTCATAATTTTATTTTTCAATTAGTCGCATTCTTACAAAATTTTTATTATAATTTTTTCTTATTTTCTAGTCCTATTTTTGAAATGATTTCTTACAAAGAAAATAAATTTTATGGAATATATTATATTACCAGTGGCGAAGTTACATGGAGGCAAAATATTAAAACATTCTGTAGAATAGAAATTATAAATAGTCTACTTATGAACTACGTAACGTAAAGATTATACATTGTTACTGTGACTGTCAAATTTATTAAGCCGAAAGGTGCTTTACTGAGCGACCGCTATACTCCGAACCACCTTTTGAACAGACTAAAGCGGAAGTGATGTCGTCGCCTCGTCACACTCGCCTTGGTTGCCAAATGAACCGGCGCGCGATTCAAAGTTGTGCTCTAGCACTACAATACAGCACAGCTGTCAACGTGCTCACCGACGTGGTCAAGATATTCACAGAGTAAATAAGT
Organism: Magicicada septendecula; assembly: GCA_034769895.1. Classification (NCBI taxonomy): domain Eukaryota; kingdom Metazoa; phylum Arthropoda; class Insecta; order Hemiptera; family Cicadidae; genus Magicicada; species Magicicada septendecula. The sequence goes on from CM068367.1 coordinate 953,835,636, forward strand.
GCGGCAGCTCCGCCTTGGCGACAGCATTGCCATAACTCGTGCTGACAGGCGTGCGCCCCCCTGCCCCTCTCCTACCATCTGACAACACCGTAGGCGCTGCCCCTTTCACCCACACCTTCCCCTGGCCTACTCCCTCACTTCCGCTTTAGTCTGCTCAAAAGGTGGCCCGAAGTATAGATGGTGACAGGTGAGATTCGGCATAGCTCATTTAAAGCGCATGAGGCAACGTGAACTTGCCTCAGCGTTTTTTGTGTACAACGTATGCAATGTGCCGGCGCGAATGGAAGTGCGGGGGAGGGGATCGTCCCGAGCTGTACACATAGAGCGTTCAGGCATGTCTCACTTCTGTGATGCAAAAAGTTAAGTTAAAGCGGGCTGTGTTGTTTATAAGTGTGTTTATTTTATGCGGTTATTAAAAGTGTTCCTGTTACACCGCTGAACTAACAGATGATCAAGATTGTTATTTGAATTATTTGTAACATTAAACATATATATAGAAACTAATCAAGTTTAAAATTTTGCAGTTCAATCAGATGTATTATTGTGTCTGACTTATACAAGGATTGTTCAATAAAAACACGTTTAGGGCCGTAAAGCATTTTTTATTCAACGATTTTAAAAGAAGTCTCCATTAACATTAAGACATGAGTCCCACTGTTGCACTAATCTGTAGATTCCCTCCTAGTAAAATTCTTACGGCTGTTTGCGGAACCATTCGCTAACAGCAAACTCTACCTCAGCGTCCGATTTGAACTACCGTCCTTTTAGTGATTCCTTAAAAAAAATGTAAGGTAAGATTTTTGCCTACCCATTCATTAACTACTAGCTTCGCCACTGTATATTACCATATTATGATTTATAGTATTTCAATTTGTCACTGTTGCCAGTCAATATGTATGACAATGCCACATTTATCTGATTGACTGACTTAAATTTGCCGGATTTTGCATGGTATGTTGTCCTTTCTTCCCTCAAACGTCTGGGAGAGTTGCCCCACCTAAAAAAAATCAATTATAATTTTTAAAATTTAAACTTAAAATGAACACAGTTACGTACCTTATATCAAGTATTCGATGTACATAAGATAAAATATAAAACTGAGTGTGCAATTTGTAACATATTTTAGCTTTAAAAGTGAATCATTTTGTTTTTGGCCATCTCTCCCGACCATCATGTATAGATGCCCCTGTAAATGGGAGAGACGCCCCACCTAGATTAAATGTAAATAGATACAGGAAATGTATATAAGGGAACATTTAAAAAGCCAAATTTAGTAACCGACATGATTTTTATTACCTTCTAACACAAACAACTAATTTTATACGTATAATAAATCTGTTTAACCTTAAATACAAGAATTAAACCTAACACAAATATATTTTTGCATGTCTATTATTTAACAAACTATGACTCATAATTCTAAACTGACTTTAACTAAATGTATAATTAGGCTCAGATTATAAACCAAGACAATAATAATGAATTCAGTAATGTACAAAACACTAAAAGAACATAATTAAAAGATTAACAATTACTTGACTTCCGTTACAATAAACTGTGTCATTGACACAAATCTTCATTTGCCTGGATCTAGTCTACAAAATAACAAAGAATCACAAACATACATACACTTCATTAAATACTAACAGTTTAACTATAAAAATAGGTACATAACATGATACTAGCAAAAATTAAATTTATTTTTCGAACTTAACAGTAACATCAAAATCGTTGTTAGAACTGCTAGTAGAGGGTCATTGCCGAGGGTCAATAAGTATGCAGTCTGTTGAGTAGGAAACGGTACTGATTTTTAAATGACCTAACGAAGGCTCTATATAGAGGTTGTAGAACCTGAGTAGTGTGGCTAGGCAAACATAAGAGAATAATGTCGTTCTTTTCAGCAAACTCTAACATGTCTAAAGAACTACGGTGTGTTGGATGTCTATCAAGTATAAGTAAAACTTTTCCTGCAGGTTTTCGGGGGCAAGAATGTTCTTTGAGCCATTTACAGAAAAGTTCAGATGAAATATATGATGATTTTGGATTCATATAGATCTTTGAACATGCTGGTAGGCCATTTGAGAATGCAGGATTTTCCCTAACTCCCTTGAAAATTAACACGGGGGGAGGAAATGCCTTCTACATTACAACACGCTGTTACTGAAACATTTTCTCCTTTTTCAGCACAAGTGAGAGAATGAACTTATTTGACTCCTCTAGTTGCCAATACCCCACCTGGCTCATTGTTTAAATTGCATCCTGTTTCGTTCGTATTAAAAATATGTCCAGGTTTTGTGTAAAACCCATGTTCATCATAAATGTCACTTAAAATATTTAAAAAACCATCTACCTCTGACCTGTTCATACTTACCGCTCGTGCAAGAGGCAGGCACTTGGACTGTCGAATGGTAACCTCTTTATTTCTATTTAAAAAAGAATTTAACCAGTCGTAACCATCCATACCTGACTCTTTATTACAACGGTGTTTTATACCCATTGACTCAACGGATTCAAAATCTAGGCGTCTAACAGTTGTCCTATCGGGTGCGACACCTGCCTTTTCCCGACGTTGTATGAGGGCGACAAGCCTTTTTTCGTTGTCAGGTCCAAATGTAACTTGCAGACCTAGAGACATCTTCATTAAATTACCTGAGGTTCTCCTGCGTCTAAGTGTTCGGCAAAACCAACACATATTAAACTCATAACATAACAAAAAACCAACATAAAAGTATCACTAAAATGTGCCTCACGTACAAAAACGTCAGTAAGACAGATCATACTCTACTTTTCCTCCGGGGTTCTACGTCGACTGAATATAATTATCGTTTTGAAGCATAATTTGTGCTCGAACCTTACCAACGCCCGTCATGAACCAAAATATAACAGCTCAGCAATTTCTACTAGAGACTAATATACTTAATGATTAATCACAAAATGTACATTAGCACACATTGCTTTGCTACTAAGTCAACATGATCTTCACTAGGGAGTTGATGTGCTTGTTCTGCACGTTAATTCTTCCAGCTATCTTTTCCTCATTATTTCCAAGGATCCTCTCCCTGTCTTCTGTACATCCATATTTATTTATACTATATCGAATCATTTAAAACACATGAAATATGTTCACATATTAACTTCCAAATGAATACATTTACAAACATTACATACCATAATACATAAATAAATACTGAAAAGTAGTGAGAATTTCTTTTCTTTTTTTGTTAAAAAACTAAACTTTAATTGGGAAATACAAATTTTGTTTAACAAGACAAATTACATGTGTGTACTTTTATCATTAATAGATGTTCAAAGGAACGTAATTTACATATCAATGTAATCAGTTCCGTTCCATATTACATTCCGCCAAGAGAATATAATCATTGATCAGAAATTACAAACGTAAAGTTAGTAAGAATATATGCTCAGGTTATTTAAATGCCGCTGTTGCAGAACATCATTAATATCATGTTCACCAACTTTTTTTATGATTAAAATTTTTACGATGCGATAGACGGTACGAGAATATAGAAACTAGACTGAAGTGAAATACAAATTTTCGAACACCAAAATTTAACTGTTTTACTGTGCTAACCGCCATGCTGTAAATGCTGTCCCCTTTGGTGTTCTAAGCCATTAGCTTTGACTGGAAAAGCGATAATGACCTCCTGTAAATTACCGCAGACAACCAAGTGCTGTGTGCATTTACACTAAGCGCAGTCAAATTATTCAAGGCATAGTTGTTTTGACAAGTTTGGTTCGGAGAGCAGCAAATGAAGAAGTTTTTAATTAGAAACACTTTGATAAAAAGACACATACTCTTTCAGCGTATTGTTAAATTTATATATATATATATATATATATATATATATATATACACACACACACTTGTGTGTGTGTGTGCGCGCGCGCGCGCGCGTGTGTGTGTGGTAAAAAAAGTAAGTTGAATTATTCCTACAAAGTTTTTCTAGAATCTTCATATTAAAATTATCTTTACTGGGATGTAACGTAATTGTTTGGCGAGTTACATAAATGTTTGTATTGGCATATTATATAGACGAATAAATACTAGAAACGCGTGGGAAACGAACGCCATTTACCGGCCGTTACGTTTGTCTGGTCTAAAACTTCACATTTTCGCCAATTTGTTGTGTTGGAAAAAAATCATGTGTAAATTGTGTGTTAACATTTCAGCTCAGAGATTGAAATTTAAATTTAAAATATTTTATTTGTAAGTATATTATTTAATTTATGTGTACTTAAATTCTTAATCATTGTTATTTACATTAAATTAAATAATTAGGCAACTAATTAAATGGGTAAGTTCAAAACATTAGTTATCAAGTTAGCATCAATTTGAGAGAGAGAGAGAGAGAGAGAGAGAGAGAGAGAGAGAGAGAGAGAGAGAGAGAGAGAGAGAGAGGGGGGGGGAGAGATTGATAACTTAACTTCATTCGATTCGAGATACGAAATAACATACCCATAGAATTCTTTTGTAGTTAATATTACAAGGTGCCTTCATACTGCCCATTCAAGGTTGCGGGTGTTAAAGCTATCATCCAACATAATGAAGATAAATTTTAGGACAATGAAATCACTACATAAATTTCAAACTCTGAGAATAAAAATATACGTGCACGAGAATTCCAGTAAAAAAAGGAAGTGTACGGTGTATATTATACCTGTCCTATGAGGTCTGAGATTGATATTAGCAACAAATCATTAGAACAATAGTTACATTTTAAGTTTGTAGGATGTGATCTGACTTAAGAGATAAGTAAAGGCAAAAACATTTAGATAACAAAATCATTACAGTTTCGTAATGTAAATGTAACAAGATGTTGGCTGAGCAAATACTATTGCAAGTACACAAGAGGACCCTAACAGTTACTTGTAATAATATGAAATATTTTTGTATGTAGAAATTACCGATGAGAAACAAAAAGCATAAGGGAATGAACACAGACGGAATTGTAAAATTATACGTGTACAACCAAAATATACAAAACCTTTTATTTCTTATATTCCTTTATAACAGACTGATTTAGGTATCATTACACCTTTGTTGCTTTCAAGAATTTTATTGGAAGGTCAAAGTAGTACAGTGGTTGTATCAAACTATTCTGGTTGTTTTTATGTACTTCAACGAGTCTTAGCCCGATTTCAACGAAGCTCTGCAAAAATTAGCCTAAGTTAGGAAAGTAAGACCTAGATAGAATTTAAAATAACGATTACACAGGCATCACAGTAGTCTAATAGCTTGCAAACAGAAATCGTCGTTGTAAGGTAGATGTTGTAAGGCTCGTATTACAATTTTAGTCCTATGTTTGCAAGTCTTCACATTGTCCGTGGTCAGTGCCAATTATGTAGAAAGGCATGTGGGAATGACGATGAACCTAAAAACTTCAACGATGCTTGGAATGAACTACAACCGAGTAGGCTATCCTCAAACGTTCCTAAAGTTTCTACTTAAGGCGACTTAACCTTAAAATTTAATGTGAATAGTTGCTAACTATCTGTCACTAAGAAAACGAAATAATATCGTGTATTAAGAAAATTTATGTATATCGTAGCAATATATATTGTTACGTAATACGGAACGTTCTACAAGTATCTCGGCTATCCCAGCAGAGCCCAGCTGTAATGTGTGTGTGTCTGTATGTGCGTACATATTGCTGCTACTTTGAGATAAAAGACAATTACGTGACACTTATCATGCGTCAACAACCGACGCTATTACAGAACGTACCGTTTAGCGCACTGTGTTCAAGCCCAGACAGTGAAACTGTTTCTAGTGGATTCGAGAGCGCCTGTTTTAACACGTCATCGAAAAAGTGACAGATTATTCTGGCATCTCAGCGGTGTATAAATATAACCATCCAGTGGCGGTCAGGTCAGTTCAGTTTAAGTGGCGATTTATTCAAGTGAGGTTCGAAGTAATGTGGCGAAGTTTTATAATTATGCGGAACTCTATTAGCTTGACCTTACTATTGCGTGTAGACAACTTTTGCTCGGATTATTGTACAAGTTGATTATAAACTGTATTTGTGAGTAATTAAATCTAGTGATTAGTAACTTGATTGGTGTCTGTAATTTTGTTTTTTACTATACCATACGACGATCAGTGAGACCGTCGTAACGGTGAAACAGGCTATATTTAAAATAATATTCATCTTAAAAGAATGCTCTTCTTAAAATTAAATTCTATATCCTGACACGTTAATTCCGTACGCTAACACACATTAGGCCTATATTACACGACATTAGCACACGCCATTTAGTAATGTATAGTCAAACATACACATTAGGCCTACAGACAGTCCCTTTAAAAGTACCAAATGAAATATAAGGATTGTTTCATACATCGTGTTATATAGAATAAATGACTTACTTTTTATAAGCACAGATATTTATAATAAATAGGTTTCTAACATCTATATGTGAAAAGTCAGTTTGACAAATTCCTTGTAATTACTGTATTACACAGTAATATTGCACAGTAATGTAGTAGTAGTAGTAGTAGTAGTAGTAGTAGTAGTAGTAGTAGTATAACTAGTAGCAGTATTAGTAGCAGTAGCAGCAGCAGCAACATTAGCAGTATTAGTAGCAGTATCAGCAGCAGTAGCAGTAGACTACTAGTACCAGATGCAGTAGCAGTCGCCGTAGCAGTAGCAGTAGTAGTTGTGGCAGTACTAGTAGCAGCATCACCAGTAACAGTATCAGCAGCATTAGTAGCAGTAGCAGTAGTAGTTGTGGCAGTACTAGTAGCAGCATCACCAGTAACAGTATCAGAAATAGTAGTAGCAGCAGCAGCAGCATTAGCAACAGCAGCAGCAGCATTAGCAGCAGCAGCAGCATAGCAGCAGCAGCATTAGCAGTACTAATACCAGTTCCAGTAGTAATAGTAGCAGTAGCAGTAGCCGTAGCAGTAGCAGTAGTAGTTGTGGCAGCACTAGTACTTGTTGATCTGTTGCTGATGTTACAGTTGTTGTACGCCTATTATCACTGTTACTTCTACTTTATATAAATAACTTAATTTCAGCCTACACGTCGAAATAACCTACACAGTTTTATAAGCAAAATGGTTTTTTTTAAATGCATTACTTTCTGATTTAAACACAATTTAACATTTGACTATCTGTAAATATACCTAACTTTAAGTTTTGTGATTAAATTTAATTTTTCATGTGTGTAGAGGCTTTCTTCGTAACTGCATATAATGTTTTAACTCTTAAGGACACACACTTTTTGCATAATAAAAAGTGTACACCTTTATCTTATATATAAGCAAATTATAGAAGAAGTTTGCATTCCCCTCTTATATATCTATTTAATTACATTTATACAAGATATAAAACACTCTTCCCTAAAGTCAAATCCGTAATTAAATTATAAGTGAATTTTCACGATATTTCCATTTCCGTCTTTGTGTAATGTTCATTATATGACTATTGACATCGCCGCTGAAAGTGCATTTGCGTAAATTTTACTTGAGTAATTTTGAAATAAAGGCGATGGTGATTATGATATATGACTTAATTTAAACGAAATGAAAAAGCGATAAAGTAGTGGAGAGACGTGAGATCTGGAAATACGCTGAGGGCTAACAAAGATAAATCACAATCAAATTATACGCCAATGAAAATAGAAATTTTGTCTTGTTGCACAGGTAGGCTATAATATATCTCCGTTACTCTTTTGTTTTGTGCCTTTTTACATAAACTCAGTGTAACATTAATTTCATTTCCGTTAATTAAGAATTCTTTTTTTAGGCTACTCTTTAGCTTTAGTACAAAGTAAAATCAACAAATATACATTATAAAAAATAATTTACTACAGATTATTATACAACAAACAAAACAGATTATTGTTTTCTTTTATATATTTATTCTGTCTTTGATAGTTTCTTTAGCTTCGAGTTTTGCATACTCAGTGGTTAACTCCAGAAGAAAGTACAGCAGTACTGACCAGGACAAAATTCCATCGGTGCTGCTACGTTTCGCCTATTCTATCCTCTATTGTTATTATTTAGAACCAAAGAGGAAAATATCAAAAATTTGTGAGATATGAAGCGCACCAAACCAACTGAGTAACTGAAAATATCTATAAATACTTGAAATATAAAAACTTAGAAAAAGTTGAATGAATAAAGAATGAACTTGTTCGTTGCTTATTTAGAATAAATCCGACTTAACTAAAAATGAATTTCATATTTTCAATCCTTGTTTTGAACCTGACGATATCATTGCTTCTTTCCTTACAGTGACAGGATTCGCAGGGACTTCTTCAGTCTTTAAAAATTTATTCGGAGCTGCTTGAAACTGGTTCCTGGTAAAAGCCTTGTCCAATTTCCCACGTTTTGTTCCTAGGATATACAAATTTGGCTCCACTGATACCATTATGATACCCAAAATGTTCCGTGGAGCCAGGCGGCCACGGTCAACATCTGGAATGGTAGAATCATCAACATCTGGAATGGTAACCAAGACATTATCACCAACGGAAAGTGGTGGCAACTTTTTCTGAGAGTTGGATATCATTTTTTCAGCTTGTTTTTGGAGTCCAAGTTTGCAGTTTTCGCGTTCTGTTTTAATAGCGTTTTTTTGCACACAGTGAACACAGAGGGATTTCTAAAAAACAAGCATTTACACATTCAGAGTGGAAATCTTCGAAGCACTCGAAACAAGTTTCTCCTATGTTGTACTCAATGTTGCAGATCTGTGATATCTTGACACCATCTCTGAAGTCGGATGTATTGGTTTCCATGTTCTCTGACACATATTCATCATCTTGTTGCAGGTCGCAATCTTCTTCTTCGCGATCTGCATTGTCATTTTCTGAGGCCTTATCATCAAAATTTTGATTCATTAATGAAAGATGTTTTTCAATCTCCTCCTCATTGAATATTTGTCTAACAACTCTGTCAGTCAAAGCGGAACCAAACAGACCATTTTTTGACGGAACCAAACATTGCTTCATAAGGTCACTTCGGCTAATGAGTAAAAGCAGAATACGCATTTCGCGGAGTGAGTAAAATGAAATGCTCACTTCGCGGACTGGGTATTTTGATTTACGCAATTGCGGAAATTAAAGTTTACTTCAGGTATTGCGCAACATATTGAGTTGTGGTGCTGTGAAATCTGTGTTAATGGCGTGCGAAAATTGTCTTGTTAAGTACACCGAGTGTGTCGGTTGGTGGGGGGGGAGGAACAATTAATAAATTGGCTATTACGCCATGGTGTAATAGCCCCATCGGCGATGTATTAGCTGTAAAATTTTGTTCACGAAATTTCACTATTTCTATATCTTTTTCTGTGTCCTGTTTTAACTCAGTGCTATTTCCTGGCCGATACTTCTTTTCTTTGGGGACAAAGTGCTTATTGTATAGTTTCCTTACAGATCTGACTTCCATGCGGGCCTCTAGATCGCTGGAGACCTATAGAGTGTAAACAATCCCTTAATTTTGTATGATTCGGGAGTGAAACATAAAAAAAAAATGGGAAAGGATTACATTAAGTAGAGGTAAATTAACTAATAAATTATCTGAGATGCAGAACTCGCTATTAATTTTAAACGAATTAAACCAATCATTACTAGTTCGAGTAGGGGAGAGTGGGGTAATGGCGCCACCTTAAGAGGAAATTATTTGTTGTGACTTTAGTTTTATCTGAAACTTAGGTGTTAGTACTTGAGTGTATCAATAATTTGTTATATTCAAAAGTATATTATCTGTTTTTATAAGGTCAGAATAAAAATAAAAAACTTGTTTATGTAAAGTGGCGAAATTGCCCTACATAGTGGGGTAATCCCGTCACGGCCATGGGGTAATACCGCCACAAGTTAAAACTATTAGAGTTTGGGTATTTATGAAACATATACAGAACATGTACTGTAAAGTAACTATTTATTACATACAGTATAACAATTGCAATGTTTTTAATTTACTACAAATGAATTCTTGTCCAAAGATTCACAAAAATAAGCCTACATATAAAGAAAAAAATTAAAACATGTATTGGAAAGAGTTTATTGACAAAAGTCACAAACATAATTTTCAGGGCAGTCTTTTCCACTGCATTCAGAATGCGCCCACTTCGAGCAAATAACACACCGGTACCAAAGTTCATTGTTCCCAAACTTTCCGCAAACCAAACACGTCTCTGTATCAGCAGCAAACCAATCGTAGGCGTCGTCATCTTCATTGTCATCACATAGGGTTTTCTCGTCCAAATCTTCTGACGATGTTTCTTCGAAATTGAGTTTTCTTCTGCCAGTTTTCTTAACTGTTCTCTTTCTTTATTGTGATTTATCAACTTCTTTCCTTTTTCCATAATTTTCTTTTCGTTTTGTTTGAACATTTTTGTGTGGTTTCCTTTATTTTGGTTGTTTTCAGTATCGGTAATTTTTCTTTTGAGCACTTTATTTTTTTTCATTTAAATCCTTCTTTTCTATAGCATCTTCAGGGACACTCTTCATAGGTGTAGCCATCAAAATAATTGAATGCTGCTTTCTATCTTTCTGAGTTTTGTGTTTAGGACCTGCTTCTTTCATTGGTAGTGGTGAAATCTCTTCAATGCTTTTTTGGAAATCAGATTTTCCTTGGGATGTGCCCGGTTGAGGGTTAGTATAAATGTCATGTAATAAAGTATCATTGTTAGCATCGGAAATCTCAGCAGCGGTGTTATTAGGTATTCCAGCAGCAGTGTCATTAGATGTCTAAGCAGCAGTGTTTTCTTCTTTGTCCTCAATAAGTATTTGCTGAACAAGTGTATGAACAGGAGCAAAGTCGTCCTCAGTAAACTTGTTGGGCTGAAAAGGAGAAATCCCACAAGCTTTAAATCTTGATACAGCCTTTTCTAGAGTGGCAACTCTCAAATAGGCTTTGCTGAAGATCGAGGCAATGTCGTAAGGTGTTATTTTCTGATGAACATTCGTTTTCATGAAGTAATCACACTCCTTATTAAAAGCATTCTTCAGAGGTGCGTAGAAATCTACGTGTAGGGGCTGCAGTCTGTGTGAAGAATGGGGAGGGATTGACACAACGTGAATGTGGTGATGTCGGCAAAAGTCGTAACACTGCAATGAAATGTGGCTTCATGGTTATCCATCAAAAGCAGGACAGGGTCCTCTTCACTTGACTTGACGTCTTTTTAGCCATTCTAAGAATAACTCCTCATTAGACCACCCATTATGAGAGCACTTGTAAATAGCTCCTGGTGGCCCCCCTCGCTGTAACAGAAGTGACATACTTTTTCTTGGAAATATGAACATTGGGGGTACATATCCTCCTGATGCGCTCATGGTGCACACAACAGTTATATTTTTCCCTCTTTCCCAACTACTGATTCCCCCCACTTGTTTCTGTCCTTGGGGTGCAAGGATTTTTCCGGGCTTTTGTACTGTGGAAATGCCGGTTTCGTGCATGTTGTAAATACGACTGGGGGAAAATTTAAACTTCGTCATGACAGTTTTAAATTTTTGTAAAATAATTCAACGTCTCCTTTATTAAATGCTGTCGCCCTGCTCAAGCTAGTGGCTTTAGGTTTTCTTAAACTAATCTTATGTCTGCTAAGAAACCCTCTTAACCAATCTACCCCGGTCATTTTGCTTGGTTTGTTAAAATCATGTTTTATTCCATTTTTCTCGGCCAAATCAAAAACCAAGCGCCTTAGTTCGGTCGTGGTGATTCCGTAAAATATCTTTGCCAGGAGGACCACATGATTAGCTATTTGTTGTTCTTGCTCAGCAGAAAACTCGGGTTTCCGCCCTAATGAAGGCTTAGTATTATCTTCTGACTTTAATCTATCACGTAAAGTTGACCTAGGTATGCCAAAATTACCGGCTGCTTTTTTTTTTTAGATTCCACTTCGAACTGCTTCAACAGTTTTTTTAAGGTCTTCTTCACTCCACTTCGCCTTTTGTGTAGTTCTTTCTCGTGATCGAACCATCTGAAAACCAGAAAAGGGTTCAATTTGGTATCCTTTGTAATAAAATATTATGTGGGGCAATACCGCCACATGGCGATATTGTCCCACATAGGAGTGGCGGAATTACACTATTTGGACAACATGGCGGATAGTCGTTACAACTGACAAACGAGTGAACAGAAATTCAGGCAACTTTACAGATAAGTTCCTCATACAATACTCTATCAAAGCACGTATTAATTAAACTAACAAATAGTGAAGTTCATACACTTACCACGAGTTAAACAATTGGTGAAAATAACAACAAAGATCAGGAAAACAACGTCTCTACAAGTAACACGCGAACTGAACGCAACAGGTGCAATGGCGGTACTGCCCGAAGAATCCCGAGTCGGCCGCTACGGCAGATCGCTACTGTCTTGGGCCTAACACGGAATCTAGAGTTGAAACCAGCGGGTGGCGGACTTGTACCATTCCGGTGCAACTGAATTGCGCTCACATGCCTAATAGACCGCTAATCCAACACCCGAACTGCGCTCACCATTTCTTATACCTGCGAAGGTCCTTGAAGAGACACTCGAGCTGCGCTCAGTGTTATACCTGGGGAAGATTGTGTAATCAAACTAAAAAAAACACACACATTTTCAAGACACTTAAATTTTTATTTTTAGTCAAGATAACACAATTTTTCCAAATTTATATGAAACACATTTTACAAAATTATATCTAGATATTTGATCTCTGTCTAACTGAGCAATTTTTTGTTGTATAAATTGTTGCCGTAATAAAACTTCGCGTCTTACATATCTTTTGGCATTCCTCTTTATAGAATTTAACTTAATGTAGGTATCTGTCTGCATATCTAATAAAACTTTTAAAAATGAATGAATATTTGGATGAGACGATAAATTTTCACTTTTAAACTTTGAATGAAATGATTCACATGGATTTGTGGTCCTTAAAATACTTGCTGTTTTTGCAGCCCATATTGTCGGGGGAAATATAGAGTCACTTTCGATATAATTTTCCACTAAATAATCTAAAAACTGATCCACTCGACTGTCTTGTGGTTTTTCGCTTATAAAATCTTCAACGAAGCAGTCTCCTACCTCGGATGCCGGAAGAAATGGTAGTCCAAATATATGTCTCAGCCATATATTCCTATTGAACTTTCTTCATTTTTATATTCCTGGGTTAGTCCCACTTGCTGTATTTTGCGCCACCTGTAATGTTTTTCAAAAAATCACTAACTTGTGTACACGCGCAAGAAGTGAAACCTATATATATATAGTTGAAATAAGACTCACTGTTAGTGAGAGCGATTATTTTAAAGATTAGAAGAACATTTTGATAATAGTGAAATACGTCGTCGAAATTTTTTTTATTTAATTCTAACCTCTATTAATTGCAAGTATCTGTAAAATTATTTTCATTGCATATATATATTCAATCACTTTCTGCTACAGTCCGTTTCTTGATGTATATAATACATTTAATATTTATAACTAAATTTACCTCAAGATGTTATTTTTCCTTATTTGGAACATGTTTCGAGAGCTCCCGTGCTCCCATCCTCAGCCTTTGCGATCTTATGTCTGGTGAAATATTTGTGTGTTGGCTGCTGGATGCTATTAAGGTTGTTTGTTGGTCTTTGGTATTTTAAAGTTGTATTATTGTGTGTGATTGTGGTATATTTATTTGTATTTTGTGTATTTTCGATGTTGAGTGCTTTGAATATTGTGTCACGTTTTGTACTGATTTGTATTTGTTCTGGTATTAGTTTGTTTTGTGTTTTATGTTTGTATATTTGTAAATTTTCCCAAATGTTCATTATGGTGCCTTTGTGTGGTATATGTTTTATTAGTGATACATTGGTTATGTCTGGGAATTCATGTCCTGTGTTTATTGCATGTGTGGCTAAATTGGATTTATATATTTCTAGTTTTTTGTATGCGTTTAGGTGTTGAAAATAACGTTTTTTCAGCTGTTTTTTTGTTTGTCCTATGTAACATTTATTGCAATCTTGGCATTCAATTTTGTATATACCGTTAGTTGTTGTATTATCTTTGTTGTGTTAGCTATTTAGATTTTGTAATTTATTTTTATTAGTTTTGTATGCTATTTTTATATCGTGTTTTTAAATAGTTTTGTTAGTTTTGTCATTTTATTATTTATGTATGTGAATGTGGCCCATTTTTGTTGTTGTTATTATTTATGTGTTGTTCATTTTGATTAATTCTTAATTGTTCAGTTTTTATTTTATATTTGATTTTATTTTCTATTTTGTTCATAGCATTTTTATTGTATCCATTTTCATAACCAATTTGGTATATTATATTTCTTTCTTTGTCAGTTTCTTGTTTGTTTAGGGGAATTTTGTACATTCTGTTAAATAGCGAATAGAATGCTGCCATTTTATGTTGTGGTGGGTGGTCAGAATGGTTAGGTATAATGATGTTAGTGGAAGTTGGTTTTCTATATATTGCATATTGTATGTGGTTGTTGTATCTTGTGATGGTTATGTCTAAATAGTTGATTTTGTTATGTTTTTCTTTTTCTTCTGTGAATTGTATTTTAGGATGTATGTTATTGATTTGTTTCAGTATGTTCTCTGCATTTGTGTTTTTGTTATTTGATACATGTAGCCCATCATTGTAATAAATACAATAACATAGAAAATAAAATAAGATTTGAAAAAAACAAAAAGACTATAACAATCAACAAAAAACTCAACACATTAAAACAACAACAAAAAAATAAAAATAAACACACATTTTACCCTCGAACCATTAACCTTAGCATACAGAATTTAACAAAAAAGAAACAGAATATTTAAACAATGTGTCAAAAACTAACATAACTCAAAATGCAAACAGAAATCTAGAAAATTTAATAGTAGAAACAGAATTTGCCATTAACCTAATAAAAGACAATATACAAGAAGAAAAAAGAACAGACGCAACACATATAATTAAAAAAATAATCACTAGCGAAATGAAAAACAAAGATAAACAAAAGAAAGACAATAAAACAATAAAAGAAATTAAAAATAAAGTAAAGAACAATAATTTAATAATAACTAAAGCAGACAGAAGTCAAGCAACAGTAATCATTGATAAAGCAGCCTACATAAAAAAAAACCGAAGACTTCATCAACAATAATAAATGCATACAACTAAATAAAACCCCAACAGAAATCTATCTTAAACAAACAATAAAAGTAATAAAAACAACTAAAAATATATTCAACAATAAAAACACAGACATATATATATAAATAATAATCCAGAACCACCTAAAATGAAAAGCCTAATAAAAATACACAAATTAAACAACCCAATACGTCCATTAATCAACTTCAAAAAAGTTCCTACATACAAAATAGCAAAAATAATAGCACAAAAATTAAAAAATAACCATCTAACAAATAACCATCATAACATAAAAAATACATACGAATTAATAGACAAACTAAAAATAATAAATATAAATGAAAATACACTTTTCACATCATTTGACGTCACAAACATGTACACCAACATCCCAGTGGAAGAAACAATAGACATAATAATAAACAAACTTAAAGAACAAAATGAAAACAAAGAATATATAACCGAAATAAAAAATAGCCTCCAACTAATACTAAAACAAAATTACTTTGAATTTAATAGTAACATTTATCAACAGCAAGAAGGTTTAGCAATGGGATCACCATTATCAAGCATAATAGCAGAAATATTCCTACAACACATAGATACCAAAATACAAAATATTATAAAATCACATGACCCAAATGGCATATGGATAAGATATGTAGATGATGGGCTATATGTATCAAATAACAAAAACACAAATGCAGAGAACATACTGGAACAAATCAATAACATACATCCTAAAATACAATTCACAGAAGAAAAAGAAAAACATAACAAAATCAACTATTTAGACATAACCATCACAAGATACAACAACCACATACAATATGCAATATATAGAAAACCAACTTCCACTAACATCATTATACCTAACCATTCTGACCACCCACCACAACATAAAATGGCAGCATTCTATTCACTATTTAACAGAATGTACAAAATTCCCCTAAACAAACAAGAAACTGACAAAAAAAGAAATATAATATACCAAATTGGTTATGAAAATGGATACAATAAAAATACTATGAACAAAATAGAAAATAAAATCAAATATAAAATAAAAACTGAACAATTAAGAATTAATCAAAATGAACAACACATAAATAATAACAACAACAAAAATGGGCCACATTCACATACATAAATAATAAAATGACAAAACTAACAAAACTATTTAAAAACACGATATAAAAATAGCATACAAAACTAATAAAAATAAATTACAAAATCTAAATAGCTAACACAACAAAGATAATACAACAACTAACGGTATATACAAAATTGAATGCCAAGATTGCAATAAATGTTACATAGGACAAACAAAAAAACAGCTGAAAAAACGTTATTTTCAACACCTAAACGCATACAAAAAACTAGAAATATATAAATCCAATTTAGCCACACATGCAATAAACACAGGACATGAATTCCCAGACATAACCAATGTATCACTAATAAAACATATACCACACAAAGGCACCATAATGAACATTTGGGAAAATTTACAAATATACAAACATAAAACACAAAACAAACTAATACCAGAACAAATACAAATCAGTACAAAACGTGACACAATATTCAAAGCACTCAACATCGAAAATACACAAAATACAAATAAATATACCACAATCACACACAATAATACAACTTTAAAATACCAAAGACCAACAAACAACCTTAATAGCATCCAGCAGCCAACACACAAATATTTCACCAGACATAAGATCGCAAAGGCTGAGGATGGGAGCACGGGAGCTCTCGAAACATGTTCCAAATAAGGAAAAATAACATCTTGAGGTAAATTTAGTTATAAATATTAAATGTATATATATATATATATATATATATATATATATATTGTCACAGGACAAATGGCGCCAATCGTACACACTATAGTTTTTTAGGCCCTTAAAAGGACCGTTTGTCGGGTACGCTAAATCATTTGCGTACGCTGCCCGAGCCGCGCTGTGATGTTCGGCGGCGGCATCCGCTGTTCCGGGCGTGCTGCGGTTCTCTTCTTTCGGCAGCGGTATGTAGAGCCCGCTGCTGTCCCAGTCGATGTCCATCACTGCTTCTCCTGCGTTCTCCATTCTTCCTTCTTCCTTTTCTTCCAGCTGGCTTGACGACGTCCAATGGAGTGCGCAAAAATAACACAACTGGGGGTTGCGCGGCCCGCGCGAAGCGCGGGTCGCGAGTAGTGCAGTGTCCCGACTCTCAGAAAGGACTCCTGCCACTGGGTCTGGTAGAGTTCATTATATACTTTTTATCTACTTATGGGGGGGGGGTCTGAAGCGACCTGCGATTGGTGGATTATACCACCGGGACTAGCAAACGAGGTCGCTTCCAGGACTCACCTGGTCGCGGGGTGTATTTACCAAGTCCGGCAATGAGGGAATTGTGGGTCACTCTGTCGGAACGAACATAGAATCGTCGCGCCAGGCGTCTCACGGTGTCATCAAGAGAGCGGACACCGAGTCCTCTCCTCAAAAGACGAGAAGAGTACCTCCGGGGGACTTTGCACGCGAGCTTCAGTCCCCGGTCGAGTACGCGCTGGAGCGCGATTCTATGACCACGAGCCAGGTATCCCCAAACAGGACAGGCGTAGGTAATCACCGGCAACACGTACGTGTTGACTATGAGCTTACCTAGCCGGGGGGTCATTGCCGGATTAGATAGCACGGGCCAGAGTCTACTGAGTTGCGCCGAAGCGCGTTGTCTGATGTAATTTGTATGGGTTCGCCAGGTGAGTCGGGAATCCACGTGGAGCCCGAGGTACTTGACGATGTTGGTCCAGGGCACCTCGACGGGGCCTACTTTAAGCGGCCGAGGCCGCTTACGTTTGCGCGAGAATATTACCGCGGCGCTCTTGGAAGCGTTAACGGCAACTCTCCAGTCATCGGTCCACCCGACATACGCGTCGAGTTGGCGCTGGAGCTTAACTGCCGCATAACTCGCGTTCGGCTCTGAGGCAAAAGCCGCAGTGTCGTCCGCGAACAGCGACAATTTCACTGCAGGAACTCGGGGCGTGTCGTTGACAAACAACGAGAACAGGAGAGGCCCAAGGACACTTCCCTGAGGGACGCCGGCGGTAATACGCCTCCCCGAAGAGAGAGCGTGGTCTACTCTCACTCGGAAGCTGCGGTCTCCCAGAAAGCTGCCGATCAAATGAACGTAGCAGTCTGGGAGAAGGACCTCCGTGAGTTTGTACAGGACACCCTCGTGCCACACGCGGTCAAAGGCTTTCTCTACGTCTAGGAAGATCGCAGCCGTCTGTTTGCCCTGGCAGCCAGCCTCGGTTATGCATTCCACGAGTCTCATCAGCTGATGAGTCGAGGAGTGCAGCTCACGAAAGCCGAACTGTTCGGGGATCAGCACGTCTAGTCTTTCTAGATGGTCGCGGATCCTACGCTGGATCAGACGCTCAAAAACCTTGGACGTCGCGGACAAGAGGCTGATGGGCCTGAGGTTCTCCACTCGAGAAGAATTCTTTCCCGGCTTGGGTATCACGATGACGGTAGCCGTTTTCCATTTCACCGGAAAATAGGCCAGTCTGAGGCATGAATTGAACAGGTCAGTGAGGAACTGGGTTCCTCGCTCCGGAAGGCGATGGAGGGCGGAATTCATGACTCCGTCCGGGCCAGGCGCCTTCCGGGGCTTGAGCTGAACAATCCTCTCAGAGACCTCCTCCGGGGAGATGGGCTCCGGCTGGACTGTGATATCGGCCGAAAGAAAGCGCTCTACCTCGCGGCAGATTTGCTCAGTGAAGGCCGGGTTCTTGGATGGGTTGGGAGCGAACTGACGCTCTAAACTGTCAGCCAAGAACTCTGCCTTCTCGAGGGGGCGGCCAAGGGGTTGACCGCCGGGTCCGGCCAGTGCGGGGAGAGGCGCGCGTTTGCGCTTTCCCGTTAGGGCACTGGGAATCCGCCAGACATTACGGTCCTCGGCAGGGCCATCCATCTGTGTTACAGCTAGCTCCCAGTTGCGTCTACGGAACGCCAGCATGTCGCGACGCAACTTGCCGGACGCTCTGTTGAACGCAGCCTTGTCAGCCGGGTCACGAGTCCTCTGCCAGCGTCTCCGGAGGCGATTCCTCTCGCAAGCGAGCTGAGACACCTCTTCGGGGATCCGCGGATAGTCGGGCGTGAGCCCCGGCTTCATCCGGGAGGACACGTCAACCGCCGAGACTACGGCTGTGTCGAATACGGCAACTGCCTCATCGACATGCTGGGTAGTGTCGAGCGGGATATGCTCTGGTAGGCGGCGACTGAACGCCGGGCCAAAGCGGTCCCACTCGATTACCCGCCGCTCGTCGCGGACGGTGGCGTGCTGGGTAGCTATACGCACACTGATAGGGCAATGGTCCGAGGACAGTTCCGAAATGACGGAGACGTGGACCGGGCAATAAACGCCCCTGACCGCGGCAATGTCCAGTACGTCAGGGCGGGAGTTAGCCCTCGAGGGATAGTATGTAGGCCCGGTAGGACCCATGACTGTGACCCGAGCCGCATCAGCATACCTGCGTAAGCGGGTCCCGTTTGGGTTCGCCAAGCGGCTCCCCCAATCGGGGTGCTTACAGTTCAGGTCGCCCGCCAGGACCACCCTCCTGTGTGCTCCAAAGACGGCCTCCAGATCGTTCGACAGGAGCTCCGTGTGTGGAGGCTTGTAAGCGGAAACCACGAGTAGACCGCCGAGAGCACCATGGAGCTCGACCGCGGTGCACTCGAGGTTCCGCCGCTGAGGCAGGACAACGCGGTGATGGCGAAGACTCGCCTTCACCGCGATGGCTGTGCCCCCTCCTGCGCGACCCGACCGGTCGTCCCGGTGGCACACGTAGTTGGGTAGTCGGAAACGACGATGCGGGGTCAGATGCGTCTCGCCAAGAAGAAGCACGTCGGGCTTGTGACGGGCAACGAACTCTAAGAGCTCAGAATGCCGGGAAGCGAGGCCGTTGGCGTTCCACGCCACGAGCTCGAGGTCTCGCTTGAGGGATTGCCGTGGTTGTCCGTTCATAACAGACCTGTTACACGGCAGGCTTCCACCAAGAGGAGGAACTTGTCCTGGGGCGAGGCTGTTGCCAAGCGTTCCTTGATTTTAAGGAAAGTCTGGGCTACTTTCTGCAAGTCGTAGCTTGCCAGAAAGTCTGAAACGACGGCGAGATCATCGGAAGATGAGGCCGGGGGAGAACGCTTGGCGGCAGCTGCATAGCTGCGGCGGGGCGAGACGGTGGAAGCCTTGGGGGCTGGTACTGGAGCGGGTGGCCGCTCTGGCTTTTGGTGGACGGGCTTGGGTCCAGTGGCAGGTGGTTTAGGCTGGCCCGTGTGCTTGGCCTGGTTCCTAACTTTCTTGCCCGATCTGGGGAATCTAGGCTTGGGTGGCGGCGGCAATGGAGGATCAATTTCCTCGTCGTCCGGCAGCGGGACTTGTGTATAGTGGGGGACTTCGCGTTCCGGTTCCGGGGGCGCGATGGTTGATTTGGCCTGTGGAGCTTCGCTCGGGCTCACTGCACTGCTGGGTTTCGGAACCGGAGCAGACCTAGGGGCTGGTTTCCGGACCACATGTTCAGCGGCTTTGGCCGGTTTTACTGGTTGGCTAGCAACGTGTCGAGGCTTAGGCTGGACGGGTTTCTTAAGCTTGTCCAGCTGCTCGCTATAGACTGGGCAGCGCCTGTTATTAGCAGCATGGGCGCCGCCACAGTTAATACAATATCGGTGGTTGGCCGGGACAGCGCAGACCTGCGTCAAGTGGTCATTTCCACAGCGGACGCAGGTCGGCGCGTTCCGACAACCGAAGCTGCTGTGGCCGAACCGCTGGCACCTGTGGCACTGGGAAAGTCGCCCGGTCTGGCGGCAGGTCTGCGCAAAAATTTCTAGCGGCGCTGTTTTTATGCCCTGACAGGTCGTGTGCCACGAACCTATCAGAGTGCCGCTGGTCCCTGGTTGGCTCGCCTCGAGCACGTTAGATGGTCACGTCGAGGCCAATCAAGCTGCTGCCGATCCTTGATTGGGTCGCCTCGCCTTCTCTTGTCACGTCTCGGCTGGCGCCGAGAGCAGATCTTCGCCTCGCTATGTCAACTCCCCCGGGTCTTGAATGCTCTCCGGTGGCCAGCCCATTGTCCTTCTCCGGCGAGTTTGAGCCGTTGGCGGTGAACCTTGTATGGACGTCCGTCCTTCTCCACCGTGTAAATCTGCCCGCCGAGGGTTGCGGCAACGCTAAAGGGACCTTCCCAGGCTGGCTCCCATCCAGGGTACCTCCGTCCTTTGGCTGGTCCGGCGTGGCTCTTGACGTACACCAGCTGCCCTACGGCCAGTGTAGGGTCCTGTGTCCTCCGTTCCGGATACCGCCGCCGCTGATACTGCGTCTGGTGTGACCTGGCCGCCTCTTCTCGTTCCTCAATTGGCCGGACGTCCTGTTCTGCGTGTGGCCGACTCCAGTCGCCGGGTCGGCGTAGGTCTCTGCCCAGCAGAAGCTCGCTCGGTGTCACTCCAGTGGCGGCGTTTGCACGATTCCGCAGCGAGAACAGAACCGTCGGCAAACGCTTGTCCCAGTCGCCATGGTCCTTGCAGTCATGGAGCTGGATCCGCAGCGCCTTCTTGATCTCGCCGTTGCGCCGCTCGGTCGGGTTCGCCCTGGGATGGTAGTTGGCTGTAGTCCACGGTCGTATGTGCAGCTTGTCGCACATCTGCTTCCACTTGTGGCCCGTGAGCGGCTTTCCGTTGTCGGTGAGCAACGCCTCTGGGTATCCCCAACGAGGGAACACTTCTTCCTCCAGGTAGCGGATAATGGTGTCGGCGTCCGCCTTGCGCACGGCCTTTGCTTCCACCCATCTCGACATCATATCCGTGACCACTACGATGTACCGGTTGCCAGCTCGAGTCAGCGGATATGGTCCCATGACGTCCAGGGCGACAGTATTCCAACATCTCCTGGGTCGGTGAGGTCGCTGTTGGTCCTGTTCGGGATTTGCGCCGCGCTTGTGTAGGGCGCATATTCTGCAACTCCGGACGTATCTGCGGACATCAATGGTTAGGCCGGTCCAGACGAAGTCCTTGCCGATGGCCCGAAACGTTTCTTCGGCCCCCGGATGACCGGCTTCAGGGAAGTCGTGGAAGTGCCTGATGACCTCCATGCGGACACTCGGCGGCACGTACAATCCTGGTTCCTGGTTGCGTCTGTCCTTCCAAACCAGGCCGTTGTCCACCCGGTATCCTCTCGCTGTAGCCGCCGCAAGGTCGTTTCTCCACGCTTGGCACTCCTGGTCGCCTTCTTGCGCCTCCTGCACTGCCTGATGGATGCCGACAGCTGTGATTTCTTGTAGTCTCGGTGCAGCTGCCGCAACACTGCGAAGTGGCCTCTCTTCAGGCTGCATCCGTGGTTCTTCTTGGACGCCGGCAGTATCTTCAAGCCCAGGTTCCCTCGAGAGGAAGTCCGGCAACTCGTTCTCCTTGCCCGGGCAGTGGACGACGGTGAATTTGAAGCTCTGTATCAGTAGAGCCCAGCGAGCGTACTTCGTTTTCTGCCCCGTCGCCTGCTTCAGCCAGGTTAGCGCCTTGTTGTCGGTCCTTAGGGTGAAATGGCGATCCTCCAAGTATGGCCGGTATTTCTTGATGGCCCAGACGACTGCCAAGCACTCCAGTTCGTTGGAGTGGTAGTTCTTCTCCGCCTCGTGGAGCTTGGCACTGGCGTACGAGATGATGCGCCTCTCTCCGGCTTCGGTGCATCCAAGTACCGCTCCAAGTCCCTTTTGGCTGGCGTCGGTCTGCAGAAACATCGGCAAGTCTCGATCCGGTCGTGAGAGTTTTAACGGCTGCCGGAAAGCGGCCTTAACCTCTTCGAAGGCTCGCTGAGTTGTGTCGTCCCAATGCCACTTTCTTGTCTGCAGCAGGTCCGTTAACGGTTCCGAAATCATGGCGAAGCAGGGGATGTACTCTCGCAGCCAGTTGCAGGTTCCCAGGAAGCGTTGCAGCTCTTTCTTGTTGCTGGGGGCCGGCTGGTCTTCGATCGCTCTGAGATGTTGCTGCTGCGGGAGGTTGCCGTCCGGAGTAATCTCGTGGCCCAGAAAGGCGACTTCTTCTCGGCCGAAGTGACACTTGTTGAGCGAGCAGGTCAGCTGGTGCATCTGCAGCCTTTCCAAGACTTGATCCAGGTGTCGCAGGTGCGTTTCCCAGTCGGGGGAGTAGACAATGATGTCGTCCAGTTGGGCAGCACTCCCGTAATAGTCCCGTGAGAACATCCTGCATCAGCCGTTGGAAGGTGCTGGGCGCGTTCTTCAGCCCAAAGCACATCACCCGGAACTGGTAGCGACCTCCGTCGGGCACCGAGAATGCTGTGTACTTCTTTGCTTCTTCCTCCAGCGGGATTTGCCAGTAACCGCTCTTCAGATCTAGGGTCGAGAAGACTTTGCCCCCGCTGAGGTCCTTGATGGTTTCGTATATCAGCGGCAGTGGTGAGTCCACATCCTCGTTCTGATCGTTCAGCCTCCGGAAGTCCACGCAGAACCGGGGTGTGCTGTCCTTCTTCTTCACAATCACCACCGGAGAGCTGTATGGCGAGGTGGCCGGTTCAATGATACGCTGCCTCAGCATCTCTTCTACCTGTTCCCGGATGGTGCGTTTCTTCTCGTCGGAGTACCGGTACATTGGGAGCCGGAATGGCTGGCTACCTTCTTTCAGCCGGATCTCGTGCTTGGCCGCGGATGTGGTGCGGAGCGGGCCACGGGAGAACAAACTGCGATGACGGTGTAACATTTCCAGAAGCCGTTTATGGTGTTGGCCAACTGCTGACGTTTGAAGGCTAGCTTCGTCAATGTCCTCTTCCTCGGGCTCGGCGCGGTCATTCCAGAAGACCGTCTGTCGGTTCCCGCTGCCAATGTGAAGGCAGCCCCGTCGGTAGTCCACAACTGCTTGGTTGGCCGTAAGCCAGTGGTGGCCCAGTAAAACTTCTTCTTGCAGTCCGGGCACTTCTAGCAGAACGGTGGTGGTCGCGAGATTTCCAATTATCATGTCTGCGACGACGGCGGCCGTTGAGTGACATTGCTGACCGTGTAGCGCTAGCTGGACAACTCGGGGCTCCGTCTTTCTTCCTCCGGGCAGCAGACCGGCTCGTACGAAGTCGTAGTTTGCGGCGGAGTCCAAGGCTGCGGTCAGTTTTCGGCCGGCGATCTCTATTGGAATGCGCGGTATGTCCGCACCTAGTTGGTTCACGCGCCCCGGTGGGCTATTTACCGGGGCGCTTGGTCGTTTCCCTGCCGGTTCTTCACAGGGCAGTCCCGATGGTAGTGTCTTCCCGGGCAGTAGCGGCACTTGGGCGTTAGGCTGTTCATTCTTTGTTCCTCTTTCGTGCTTGAGGCCGATCGACACTGCTTCGACCCCCCTACTCGATCCAGGGAGTTTTCAGCAGAGTCATCCCGACCTCGCGCACGACTATCTTGATCCAAGTCCGCCTCGATGCTCATTGCTCGTTGTAAAAGTTCCTCCAAAGTCGTAGGCGGCGGGAACCTCAGCGCGGGTCGAAGGCGTGGCTGCAGCTGTTGTGTAAGCATGGTTATGCTCGTCCTCTCGTCACCTCCGGGGTACAGACGGCGAAACAGCTTGATTTTTCTCAGGAGGAAGATTTCCGCCGATTCCTGCCGCTGCGTTTGTCCGTACAGCTCGGCCAGCAGCTCTGCGTCGCGTTGCATCCCGCAGAAGTGATGCCGGAAGCGGTCGCAGAACTCGGGCCAATTTATCTGCAATCCCGTGTATCTCTCTGCCCACGTGGCAGCTTCTCCTCGGAGCTGCCGCACTGCGTAATCTGCCCACTGCTCAGGTGGGACTCTGTAGTCCCGCAACTGTCGTTCTAGCTGTTGAAGATATCGTTCTGGATCCTCGTACTTGAGGCCATGGTATGTAGCGGTGATCACCGGTGGCAACGTGCACCTCATAGCTGCGGCGAATTGCGCAAAGCCTTGCTCTACCTCGAACCCGGTGTCCCGCTGGGTGTAGTTGTTGGGCGCCATGTTGTTTTGTGTGCCGGCTGGTAGCTCTCTGGCGTGGCTAGATCTTGCATCCACAAGATGATCGTCGCCCCACGTTGGGCGCCACTTGTCACAGGACAAATGGCGCCAATCGTACACACTATAGTTTTTTAGGCCCTTAAAAGGACCGTTTGTCGGGTACGCTAAATCATTTGCGTACGCTGCCCGAGCCGCGCTGTGATGTTCGGCGGCGGCATCCGCTGTTCCGGGCGTGCTGCGGTTCTCTTCTTTCGGCAGCGGTATGTAGAGCCCGCTGCTGTCCCAGTCGATGTCCATCACTGCTTCTCCTGCGTTCTCCATTCTTCCTTCTTCCTTTTCTTCCAGCTGGCTTGACGACGTCCAATGGAGTGCGCAAAAATTTCTAGCGGCGCTGTTTTTATGCCCTGACAGGTCGTGTGCCACGAACCTATCAGAGTGCCGCTGGTCCCTGGTTGGCTCGCCTCGAGCACGTTAGATGGTCACGTCGAGGCCAATCAAGCTGCTGCCGATCCTTGATTGGGTCGCCTCGCCTTCTCTTGTCACGTCTCGGCTGGCGCCGAGAGCAGATCTTCGCCTCGCTATGTCACAATATATATACTCCGTAGCACGTCGGATTGATAATAAAAACAATGCCTGTTTTCGAAACACGTGTCTCATAAAGTAAGTGAGAATACATCTTGCATGTACAAAAAAGGACAATCAATTAATAAATATATATATATATATATTGTAACATTACATAATCAGTGCTCAATACTGATAAAAATAAAGAAGTATTTGTAAAATAATAATAATAAAAGGTTAGTAGTTACCCCTTCCAAAAGTCAGAAATGAGGGATTAAGTATCATGCTATGAAAACATTTGTACCATAAAACACTTTAGCAATTAAAAAACAATGTACTAAGTGTTACCATAAAAGTGCGGTGTGTACAAAGTGCAACATAGTATGATATGTGTAAAAAAAAAACTGAAAAGGACATCAATCAGAAATAGTGAAGATGCAGTACTATAGTAATAAACTATAAGTTTAATAATAAGTTGTTGTAGTTTTGTGTTGTTAGGCCACAAAGGCAATATCAATGTAATTAAAATATTATTTTGTTTATGTTTGAAGGATCCAGGGTTATATAAGAAATTAATAATTGTTAATTAAAATAAAGTAAAGAGATGGTGGAAAATAAAATAGTGCCTAGAGTAATAATACATTAACAGAAGTATAAGTCAGAAATAAACCAAGTTAAAAATCATTAAATTATAAAATACAAGTAGCTAAGTTTATGTAAAGATGTGAAGAAAAACATAGTATAAATTAAATGTAATTATAGTTAAACATTATAAAGGAGTATTTTTCCTAAAAGAAGGGAAGAAATAATAATAATTAATACTAGCCTATTTACTAAAACTGTACCTAGGTTAGCCAATAAAAACTCATCAATTTCTAGGTTACTAAGAGTAACATAATCAACAAGAATTGTTAATTGTTAAATTGGATTTCAAGTGAGTAGATGACCAAAAAATAATGTCCACCAAATTTTAAAAATTAAGTAACTACAATTCGGAAAAAACACCATTCTAAATTAATGAAACGATTCAGCACAAGCCACTACATCTGGGACATCCGTTTAACCACAATAATTAATGCCAGAAAATCGAAGAACATAGAAAATTCATCTAACTATCTGATGGCCTGAAAATTTTGAACTGTAACTTCTTGGGTGAGAACTCCTACCTTAATAAACTAAAAAATTACACATGACGACCAAGTAACGAACACTAGAAATAGTACCATATCTTTCAATTTATAAGAAAACTTAGTGTGAACATTATAAACTTTATTTAATTAACCAAAAACAGTAAAAATGTATGTTCATTAGGAACTCTCCTGCAGCCATCTTTATTTTTTTGCTTTCTGTATGAATACGTAACCTGCGCTCTGGCGTTTAAAAAACGAACTTGTTGAATCAGACTTTAAGAAAACAAATATTAATTATTGTAAAGTATGATACTAGTAACTAAGCATTTCTGACTTTCTTATAGTTCAAAGAATCCCAAAATAACCCTGAGATACATAATTTATTTATTTTAATAGTAACTGTAATCGAATACATCTGTTGTGTTATATGAAAAAACTTATATCGAAAAATGTTGTGATTTCGAAAATAATCGATTTGTAAACTGATGATTTGGAGGTAATAATTTCCAGAAAAATAAACCAAATTCAATCAATAAATACCTTTCTTTTAGGTAATTGACTTTGTATTATTTCTTGTAGATAGCAGCTTTGTTACAGGAAACAGGTGAATAGCAGAGAAGAGTAAGAAAGTTAGCTCTGACATCAGAACGTATGAAATACGCCGGACAACATAACCTTTCAATTGGTTAGCAAATTGAAAACAGCTGATGCAACGCGCGAGAAAAAAACAAACGTTTAAATCGTACTCAAAGAGCGGAATTCTCTCGCTCTCTCTCTCTCTCTCTCTCTCTCTCTCTCTCTCTCTCTCTGTCTCTCTCTCTCTCTCTCTCTCCTGCCCATTTACAAACAACTGAACAGTAATAACTGTAAGAAGATATAATACATAACAAACAATATCGCGGTTTATTTGTCAATACTAAAGATCTCACACACCCAATCAAAAATAAATAACACTATCAGAGTATAAACTAACGTAATTATTATACGGTAAAGGTCTCGCGACGGAAGGTATGATTGAGACGGGAGACGTTACAGAATGACGTACCAACGTGGTGCTTAAATAACCCGATTAGTAATTTTCACGTTACAGAATGACGCTAACAACGTAGGGCTAAAAAAGACGTAAACCCGATCAGTTATTTCACGTTACAATATATATATATATATATATATATATATATATATATATATATATATATATATATATATATTGTTGAAATAAGACTCACTGTTTTCTCTGTATTATATATAGGTATGTAAACATAATCACATAATCGACGTCATGAGACGTCATCATCAGAAATACAAATGAAATATTATGTTTAATATTTATATATTATAAATGAAATATATACGTATAATATTTCATTTGTATTTCTGATGATGAAATACTCTAACTAGTTTTTGACACGCTAATTTTTGAGGTTACGTACCTTTTCGAGCTTATCATACGTTCGTACGTTCGGTAATAACTCTCCAGGTTATACAGCAACGTGTGGCGGGAACGCTTTACTTCGGACAGAATCGTGAGTTTAAGTTAAAACAAAATATAACATTTTAAACTTGCCAAGACTGAGCAAGATGAAAACGGCAACCAATAATTTTGAGTTCTTCTGGAAAAATTTCTTGCAGGCTCGCGTGAATTGCAACTTCAAAATCTATTATTACAGTACTGGGATTCAAAACATAACCCAGCAGCGTGCACTTTTCTATTAATAATTGGAAAACTCTGCTATACGTAGACTTCTTCTTGTCTAATACGACGGGTACATAAAAATTCATTGCATACGCATGTATAGTGAAGAGTTGGTCGAAATACTTAGTGCAATATTCGAATGTTCCGTCCATATATAATAAATCCTGTTGACACATAAACTCCAAGTTCTTTTCACATGAGAAAATTACTATGTTGTCTAAAAAGTCATTGCACATCACGAAAGGTTCGTTCGTACTTGTTCTTAAGTTTGAAGAATTTAAGAAATGTTGCACTTCCATCGTTGATTTTGGTAGTTTGGGCTCTAACAGAAGTCGCGCATGATTGATGTTGTTGCGGATACACTTAATGTCCGTAACAGATAATGTTCCCAATGAGTGAGTTTCAGCTCTCATTTCAGACCGGATTAATTTTGAAGGTTTCGTTGAAATATCTTCTTGGGCTTTCCTTTTCACGACATTATTTAGTTTGCTTCATGGTTATGTTCGCCACATTTTTTCCAAAATACCGCATTTAACGTATAAATTGTAGCCATACAGTTCTTCTTGGTGCATCTCCATACAACTTCTTCTGTTGATTTCACATCTCGATATTTTCGAAACTTGTAATTCTCAAAAACTAATAATGGTTGTCCTCGTTCACTCAACATAGTTTCCATCGTCGCACACTTAACAGTCGTCGACAACGTTTCAAACAAAACTGATTTCAGAAATAATTTCAATTTTCATGTACCCAAGTGGGGTTTGGGGGAAATTCCAAGTATCCGTACTTTTCGTACCTACCTGGCAGCAATAAACGCAGTTTCCAAGTATTCCTACGTTTAGTACCTGGGGCCAGTGAGCGCAGTTCAGTAGGGATGAAGTAACCTTTTTTCTAGCAAACCTACCTGACATTAATCTGAGCGCAATTCGAGTGCGACCTACCATTCTACCCTACACTTAACACTACAAACCCCCAACCCAGACTACTGTACTGTTGTTTAAATTTATAACCATAATGCCTAAATGACAAATAGTTTATTTTTAGTTTATGTACACTTCAACACACACACACACAAGGGAGTTAAAACTGAGAACTCGTTTCGATCGTTCAATTAAAGACTATACTTCATTCAGTCCACACCAGCCAGTAACGAGAGGTCTACTCAATGAGTGTAATTTTTTTACACTCAAACGATTGTAATTAACAAAAACGACACTCAAAAATAACGCACTGTATAACTTTCTGTTAATTCAGACCATAATTAAATATCTACCCTCCCTTAGCAACTCAAACGCTAAACTGTGTATAGTTCTTCCACACGGTGACGTCACACGTCAACAGATGATCCCTAGGTTAAGCGCGGGAAGCCGGAGTGCCCCCCCCCCCCGCGTTCACTTGTTAAGCGGTCGGTGTATTTAGTTGTGGTGCTGTGAATTTACACTAAAATGTCAAATTAAATCTCTAAAAGATGCGTACCGCATTGAGTTGAATAAAATTAAGAAATCGGTGAAAAGTGGCACTAGCCTGGATGCGTCTACAAACCGAAGCTCGGGTGATTCGCAGTTGCGGATAGTTTTTGGAAGACTGTAGTGACTGGAAGAGAATCAACATCTAATCTGGTAAGTAGAAATTCTTTATGTAGGTACTTAGCTTTTAGTACTGGATAATTTTTTTTTTATTTTATAGATTATAACACAATTAATAAATTGGCTATTACAACATGGTGTAATAGCCCCATCGGCGATTTGCCGCGTCTGTAAAAACGCGGTGCTCTTAAACAGGGGGACGCTGGGATTTCGGTGCTACCGCAAGTATGCCAAATCAAAAAAGGTGAAATGCTCGTGGAGTGCATGGGCGAGGCATTTATAGGTGACTCTCGCCTGGCTCCCCAGGTCATTTTCGGCATATGTGCCACTTTCATGCTAATGAACTCTCCTCGACAGGACTTCCTGATGAGGGAGTACGATTTATCGTCGCAAACCGTCGTTAACTGGTACTCTTTCATCAGAGAGGTTTGCATCGACCACCTGGTTAAGAGTAGCGCGGAAAAATGAGAAATTGGGCGGGCGCGGTAAAATCGACGAGACAAAGATCTTGCTTGGATTTCGTTGTCCATGACGTGTCCGTTACTTAACTAAATATCACTATAATATTGACGACTCGGAACACAAAGTTTTTTATAAGTAAAAACTCTGATGAAGCCTTCTATAGGTGAAAGCCGGTTTAGGCTGTAAGGTAAAACTTTACGTTTTTACTTATAAAAAACTTTGTGTTCCGAGTCGTCAATATTATAGTGATATTTAGTAAAGATCTTGCATAAAAAGATCTGTGCTGAATTGATGTAATTAATTCAAAATGTCTTAAATTTTGAAGTCCGTTTAAGGTAAGTAGGTGCGCTGTGTTACCGAATAGGCTTTATAAAATTAGTTAAGTGTAAGATGTGCAGCTGCTCGTACATCTTCAAAAGTAACATAGTCTTGAGAGTAGGCCTAATTAAAAGTTTGACATTTGAGTGGTGTAGGTTATATAGTGCAACAGAAAAGTCGACAATTGGAGAGGTTAGTTAAAAAAAGATTTGTTTTAAGTTAATCTCAAATTATGATCACGTAACTTTTGTGTTTATTGTCAAGTTGAGTACCGACGTTTTATGAAACATGTACATACAATTCATAATCTACACTATTTTTGTTGAGGTTAACCTTCTAATGGTAACCTTCTTAACCTCTTTTAAGCTACGTTTAAGTTTATTGTAAACACGAACGATATGTTAGCATCAGGCTGTTATTTCAGAAATCGTAATGCATTAGAAATTTATTAGTGTATTAAAAATTTTGTAAACTTAACGGGATTTTAGATTTTCTTAAGTTATAGCCCTTTCGATGTTGTTTCAGTTGGTATTTTGTGTTTGTTTTAGAGCTTTGTCCTTACTGATAAACAGCTAATACAGAAAGACAAATTAAAAGGTCTACCAATAGTTCATCATCATGGTTATGTGTGCAAATTACCTCCAGGACACAGATTTCCAATGGCCAAGTTTCATAAAGTGTACGAATACCTGATGAAAGATGGAGTAATATCACATACACAACAGGTAATTTCTGTTAATGTTCAGTGCTTACTTGTGATACTGTGTTATTATGATGTATCAAAATATGGCATAAAATGCCATAAAACATGGTGGCATAAAAGGAAAGTCGTTTGGTGTTAATCATGTCCAATAAATTCAGTCTTTTCCGCAGTTATAGTGTCATTCGGATTAAACAAGTCCAAAAAGATACTTGACATTCTGCATTTATAAAAATGTAGCAAAAGGCCTAAATTTTTCTTCACACGTTTTGTCTTCTTTATAGTGAGCAATGCTTTCTAATGGTGTCAGCTAACAGCTGAAACAAGAGTACGATTTCATAGTAGTAGCCTTTCATTGCAATCTTTCTTTTTTTTTAGGGTCGGGGGATAACCAGTAGTCAGATGAAAACATGTCTGGAGTATAGGAAATCGGATGTATAAATGTAATGACAATGTAATTTCCCAGAAAAAAACTGTATCAACTGTTATGAATGAGACTAGACATTGTCACAAGACAGCTACCAGTTTTGTGTGGGTCACAGGTGTCTTGTAGAATTGTATTGCAAAAATGAAGTGGAATTCTTGACAGTAATCTGCAACAATTGTGTATTTTTGCATTTTCATAGTTATGATAGTCAAAAAGTCAGCATCACCTTGATTTTTTCTCCATATCTGTCACGATTTTTTTGACCCTGGTAACCTTTGAACACAAATTTTGCTATTACCTGTGTGCGCAAGCTGAAAAATGTTTGAAGCTTATATTTACACAACATCATTAAATCCCAAAATTATAAATACTTAACTACAAGAGATCAGTCTCTATAAAATATCTAACCTGTGTGTTTTTTTTTTTTTACATAAAATGTTGATGATGGGCAGGCAAAGTGTGCACAGTGGAAGAGCGCACCTGTGTGATTTTTGGCTGACTCATCAGAAGCATGAGTTGCCACCAGTAAAATTGAATATAATCTTGTTTACTATGTACTTCAAGGTAAAACATATATTTTTTAAATCTGTTTTCTCAAAAATCTTATAGGCCTAATAAAAAAAATACACAAGTGAAACATTACTCATTATTAGTTTTAATAATGTGAAAACAGCAAGAGGAAGTTTCACTCATGTTAAAAAGACTGTAATAATTGGTGCAGGTAATAGAGGCCAGCAAAGTACCAGCAGATGTAACACACACTGTTCATACACCAGACTATATAGCCAAGTTCTTCTATGGAAGAACAAGTCCAGCAGAGCAGCGTGCAACTGGTTTTATTTGGACTCCAGAACTTGTTAGCAGAGCTCGGTATGAAACAGGTACTGTTTGAGTATGATTTAAAACCTCTGTTCTTGAGATAAACTAATATAAAGATAATAGCATAGATATAAATAAAAATCTGAGAATGGTTTTATTATTAATGTGATAATACAATTTGATTATATGTTTTACTAGCGTCTAGGAAGGAATGATTTTATTGACTGTACTGTAGTTGAACAATGTTAGTGATCAGTGTTATAAATTTGGAGATGTGCACACAGTAGCTGGGGACATCAGCATTTTACTGCAAGCTAAACACCACTAAACACTGATTACCTTTCTGATGTAAAACTGCTACATTTGCAGTTAAGTTTACACGTATACTTTCTGACTTAGGTTAGTACATTTTATTGGTTTACCAGTACTGGAACAAACTGTCCAAAAGCTCAAAAGTGGTGGAATTACAGGAAACAAAGATTATGGTAGAAATAGTTTATTATTACTAATACAAAATAATGTGCATGATTCTTGAAGCGTAGAAATTAATAAGTTGTGTCTACATACATTAATTGAAACACTGTTTTTAATTAAATATTATCTGTACAAATTTAGACAGTGTATTTCTTCTTCACATTTTTTTGCCACATTCAGTAATTTTTCATTTTAAATTTTTTGTGATTTTAAGCCAATTTACTAATAAATTTAGTATTTTGGAAGCTTAAGAAAGATGAAACTTAAGAAAGCTATGGCTAGTTGAAACTTGTGTAATAGAAAATTCTCTAGGTTAAGCAGTTAACCTATTCGAGGCATAGCAGAGTGTGTGTTCCTAAGTTTATTCCAGTTTTTATTTTTATTTTTTGGTTATGTCTATTTTAATTGTTCTTTCTGCAATATTTTTTTAATACTGCATAAAAACTTTATAATATATTCCGCTGTATAATATGTGTAAGTTGCCAGTAAATACAATGGGATCACCGTTGTCACTGAAGAAAGACCACAGTTGAAACAGCTAATAATGGACATGGATTCATCTCCTGGAAAAGCAAAACAAGTGGCAAACTCTAGCCAAAAAAGTCCAACTCTGTAGACAACTAAAGTGTCTGTCCAAGTATCATGGAAGTCTAAGATTTTATTTTTGATGAGATGTTTTTCAAGCCCTCTTGATTTTTGTTATCTAAAAAAACTTCTCTTGTCCGGTA
Organism: Magicicada septendecula; assembly: GCA_034769895.1. Lineage (NCBI taxonomy): Eukaryota > Metazoa > Arthropoda > Insecta > Hemiptera > Cicadidae > Magicicada > Magicicada septendecula. Next base: position 953,869,613 of record CM068367.1, read on the forward strand.
GTTGTTTTGAATGAAATTAAGTAGTACCATCTGTGCTGGACAGATCATGCAGCACCTGATTGCCTGCATTTTTCTACAAATAATTCATCTTCATTTTCACACAGATAGTTTATGGATTTTTTATCTTTGTAAGTACACAAATTTGAATAGGTGTAGTAAACTGTCCTACATTTAATTTTGAAGATTTAAAAAAATCAAAATAATGGAATACTATATTTTGGCACACTTGTCTTTAAGTTGCATGGTTGTATCTCTATTCGAAGAAAAAAATGTTAAAAGCACTGCAGTTCTTTTTATTTTTAAGAAGAGATACCGGTAATGTAATTTTTGCATTTTGTATTAAATGTAAATTTTGCATTTGCTTTTTCAATTTTATCTTTCATCTGAAACGTGTAAAAAGCCATGCTTGTATATTATAATTACTTCCATATTCCTTAAGGAATGGAAGTATGGTGATGGCAAAAAAAATCGTGTTCGAGATTATTGCAGATTCTGATTCTACTACACTCAAAACATGAAAAAAAGTCGTTTTCCGAAAAGTGTGTGTGTGTGTGTGTGTGTGTGTGTGTGTGTGTGTGTGTCTGTCTGTCTGTCTGTCTGTCTGTCTGTCTGTCTGTCTGTCTGTCTGTCTGTCTGTCTGTCTGTCTGTCTGTGTGTCTGTCTGTAGATTTTTTTTCTATGGCAAACGATAACTGCCGCAAATTCAAACAGAATCAAATAATTTTTTGCATACAGCCCTGATTTGTAGAGTACTCGCGACCTATTGTTTTTGGTGAAGATCGGTTGAGGGAAAGGGGTAGTTTACCTGCAACGGTTTTTTTTTATCAAGGGAAATTTTTTTTTTTGGCAAACGATAACAGCCGCAAATTCAAACAGAATCAAATAATGTTTCGCATACAGCCCTGAATTGTAGAGTTCTCAAGACCTATTGTTTTTGGTGAAGATCGGTTAAGGGAAAGGGGTAGTTTACCTGTAACGTTTTATGTTTTAACAAGGGTATTTCCTATGGCAAACGATAACAGCCGCAAATTCAAACAGAATCAAATGATTATTTGCATACAGCCCTAAATTGTAGAGTTCTCAAGACCTATTGTTTTTGGTGAAGATCGGTTAAGGGAAAGGGGTAGTTTACCTACAACGTTTTTTTAACAAGGGTGTTTTCTATGGCAAACGATAACAGCCGCAAATTCAAACAGAATCAAATAATTTTCTGCATACAGCCCTGATTTGTAGAGTACTCAAGACCTATTATTTTTGGTGAAGATCGGTTGAGGGGAAGGGGTAGTTTACCTGCAACGTTTTTATCAAGCGTATTTTCTATGGCAAACGATAACAGCCGCAAATTCAAACAGAATCAAATAATTTTTTGCATACGTCAGTGAATTGTAGAGGACTCAAGGCCTTTAGATTTTGGTGAAGATCGGTTAAGGGGAAGGGGTAGTTTACCTGCAACCTTTTACGTTTTAACAAGAGTAAAGTACTTGAAAATTTATTTAAACTTTTTGAAACAATGGTAATTGTTGAAAATAAAATAATTTTGTTGCCAGGTAACAAAAATAAAGTCATTTTGATTATAAAATATAAATATTTACAACAAGAAAAGAATTTTCAGTTTTCAAAATTTAAATATATTTTTATAAAACAATGGGTTCTTCATTGAGGTGGGGACCATGTCACTCACTCCATCTCAAGCCTCTCCCATTTTGCAGAAAAAGAGGACCCTGTCAAGGCTGATACTTTGACGACAGTGACAGGGCTTTCCACCAAATTCAGCAGAGTGACAGGTAGGCCCAACTCTGATTGGCTCCTCAGATTTCCCCAGCGTTAGTAGGTTCTATGAAAATATTTTATTTCAAAAATGATTTTAAATATAAATCTTAGATATGTTTTATAAATCTCATGTTGTATGTTTTAACATGGGTAATTTTTTATATGACGAACCATAACTGCCGTAAATTCAAACAGAATCAAATAATTTTTTAAATATGTGCCTGAGCTATAGAGATCTCAATGTCTGTTGATTTTGATGAAGATCGGTTACGGGGAAAGGGCAGTTTACCTGAAACATTTTTTGTTGTAACATGAGTAAAGTACTTAATTTTGATAAAGTATCCTGATAAGATCTTAATAATCCACTGTAGAAACGTAGATGAAATATCTATAAATGAAGAGGCTAGTTGAACGGGCTGGGGGTAATTTTCTATAAATCAAAATTATAGTTGAAGGGGGAGGGGATAATTTTTTTACTTCCATATTACTTCCATATTCCTTAAGGAATGGAAGTATGGTGATGGCAAAAAAAATCGTGTTCGAGATTATTGCAGATTCTGATTCTACTACACTCAAAACTTGAAAATTTATTTAAACTTTTTGAAACAATGGTAATTGTTAAAAATAAAATAATTTTGTTGCCAGGCAATAAAATTATAATTTTTTCATTTTAATGTAATATAATATTTTTCATTTAATACAGCAATAAAAAGGCAGGTAAGACACAGCCTGGTTGTTTGGCTGAAAATGATTTTAAATATAAATCTTAGAATATGGAAGTCATGTATGGTTCTCCATACCGATATTTCCTTAAGGAATGGAAGTATGGTGATGGCAAAAAAAATCGTGTTCGAGATTATTGCAGATTCTGATTGTACTACACTCAAAACATGAAAAAAAGTCGTTTTCCGAAAAGTGTCTGTGTGTGTGTCTGTCTGTCTGTGTGTCTGTCTGTCTGTAGATTTTTTTTCTATGGCAAACGATAACTGCCGCAAATTCAAACAGAATCAAATAATTTTTTGCATGCAGCCCTGATTTGCAGAGTACTCGCGACCTATTGTTTTTGGTGAAGATCGGTTGAGGGAAAGGGGTAGTTTACCTGCAACGGTTTTTTTTTAGCAAGGGTAATTTTGTTTGTTTGGCAAACGATAACAGCCGCAACTTCAAACAGAATCAAATAATGTTTCGCATACAGCCCTGAATTGTAGAGTTCTCAAGATCTGTTGATTTTGGTGAAGATCGGTTAAGGGAAAGGGGTAGTTTACCTGTAACGTTTTATGTTTTAACAAGGGTATTTCCTATGGCAAACGATAACAGCCGCAAATTCAAACAGAATCAAAAGATTATTGGCATACAGCCCTAAATTGTAGAGTTCTCAAGACCTTTTGTTTTTGGTGAAGATCGGTTGAGGGAAAGGGGTAGTTTACCTGCAACGTTTTTTTAACAAGGGTATTTTCTATGGCAAACGATAACAGCCGCAAATTCAAACAGAATCAAATAATGTTTTGCATACAGCCCTGATTTGTAGAGTACTCAAGACCTATTGTTTTTGGTGAAGATCGGTTAAGGGGAAGGGGTAGTTTACCTGCAACTTTTTTTATCAAGCGTATTTTCTATGGCAAACGATAACAGCCGCAAATTCAAACAGAATCAAATAATTTTTTGCATAAGTCCCTGAATTGTAGAGGTCTCAATGACTTTCGATTTTGGTGAAGATCGGTTAAGGGGAAGGGGTAGTTTACCTGCAACCTTTTACGTTTTAACAAGAGTAAAGTACTTGAAAATTTATTTAAACTTTTTGAAACAATAGTAATTGTTAAAAATACAATAATTTTGTTGCCAGGCAATAAAATTATAATTTTTTCATTTTAATGTAATATAATATTTTTCATTTAATACAGCAATAAAAAGGCAGGTAAGACACAGCCTGGCTGTTTGGGTGAAAATGATTTTAAATATAAATCTTAGAATATGGAAGTCATGTATGGTTCTCCATACCGATATTTTCGAAAAGTGTCTGTGTGTGTGTCTGTCTGTAGATTTTTTTTCTATGGCAAACGATAACTGCCGCAAATTCAAACAGAATCAAATAATGTTTCGCATACAGCCCTGAATTGTAGAGTTCTCAAGATCTGTTGATTTTGGTGAAGATCGGTTAAGGGAAAGGGGTAGTTTACCTGTAACGTTTTATGTTTTAACAAGGGTATTTCCTATGGCAAACGATAACAGCCGCAAATTCAAACAGAATCAAAAGATTATTTGCATACAGCCCTAAATTGTAGAGTTCTCAAGACCTATTGTTTTTGGTGAAGTTCGGTTGAGGGAAAGGGGTAGTTTACCTGCAACGTTTTTTTAACAAGGGTATTTTCTATGGCAAACGATAACAGCCGCAAATTCAAACAGAATCAAATAATGTTTTGCATACAGCCCTGATTTGTAGAGTACTCAAGACCTATTGTTTTTGGTGAAGATCGGTTAAGGGAAAGGGGTAGTTTACCAGCAAGGTTTTTTTATCAAGCGTATTTTCTATGGCAAACGATAACTGCCGCAAATTCAAACAGAATCAAATAATTTTTTGCATACATCCCTGAATTGTAGAGGTCTCAAGGACTTTCGATTTTGGTGAAGATCGGTTAAGGGGAAGGGGAAGTTTACCTGCAACCTTTTACGTTTTAACAAGAGTAAAGTACTTGAAAATTTATTTAAACTTTTTCAAACAATGGTAATTGTTAAAAATAAAATAATTTTGTTGCCAGGCAATAAAATTAAAATTTTTTCATTTTAATGTAAATCATGTATAAGAGAAAATATATCGCGCTTGGAAGGCGATATTAAGATTTAAATATAAATCTTAGAATATGGAAGTCATGTATGGTTCTCCATACCGATATTTTATATGTGTACTACGTTATTGGCAACAAAGAAGTATTTTTTTGTTAAAATTCCTTCCCTGGCTGTTTGGCTGAAAATGATTTTAAATATAAATCTTAGAATATGGAAGTCATGTATGGTTCTCCATACCGATATTTTTATATAGAATGCATTATCTTAAAGTATACCTTGAAACACACATTTTTATTTTGAGTTTTTTTATAAATAAAATGTAAAATGTGTAACATTTTTTTGGGGAGGGGAATTACACTTGCGAGGGGTAAAAATTGATTTTCAAAAAAAAAATTTGGGTAATGACAAAAAAATTAATTTTGCTACTGCACTGAATGTAAAAGTCTTCTGATAATGTAATTGCATAATGTGAAATCACTTTATGAATATTCATGAAAATTGTGACTGCTTGATTAACAGAAAGGCAATAATTTGTGTCATAATTATATTCTTACAGGCATACATAGAAAATCTTATTTATGCTTAACATGCTTGTGTGATGACTAGGGAACAGATTTGTTAGTGCTAAAAAACAAGAAAATATTTGTTAGAAAGTGAAAAAATTTATTTTATTAACATAATCAGACAGGTTGTAACAGGAAAATGGGAAAAAAGTTTTTTAAGTACTCTGCAAACTTGCTGGTCAACTCATCAATTCCTTCTTGAAAATATAATTGGAGTCACAATGAATGTCATCTTTAAATTGTCCATTACAAGTCTCTGCTGACTGTCATGGAACAAAGCTCAATATTAGGAAAACTAATGTGTTCTATGTCACATGAAGTCAGTCTGGCATACTTAAAAAGAGGAACATCACATATACTTATGCTTTCAATTTTACTTGCTGACCCTCTAGAACTTGCACAACTTTACTTACAATTTCAAATTCAGTGTTTTTTCCAAACTTTCATTTCATATTTTAAGGTTTCTGTTTTTGATCCTGTGAAAAAACTGATTTTGCTTTCAACAAAACATATTTCATTAGCAGTTTCTGACGTTTGCTGTTTTTCTAAATTTTTTTATTGACTCACACAATAAAGTCAAATTTCTTGTGTGGCATAAATATATGCCAGCTCATTTCTTACAATTCTGCCTTTTAACAGACTTTGAAGGATTTATCAATAACCAATTTAATACTATCAGAATTATCTGCATAATATAACACTGCAGAAAGCCAAGTCTCCCAGCAAGTGGCAAAGGGTGCTGATGTTAATTGGAGACTAGAATTTTTGTTTTTGAAAATATCATTTCTCATAGTGAACTTAACAAATTCTTTCCATTTGATACTAAACTGTCCACATTAGGATACAAGGATGGGATAGTTTTACATGCTCTGTGTAGAGCATGCACAACACAGGTAACGTGTATCAATTTCGGATAGCTGACACAAGGACTTCCGCTGCTTTCTTCATATACAATGCTGCATAGGTAATAAAAAGCAATACATTATCATACTTAATGGCCACAAGAAATGCGTACTTTTGTGAACAACCTAGTGACTGAATGTGATTTGCTGCTGACATTTAGTTACAACCGATCAAAACTGAAAGTTTGGAAACTATTTCATCATTTTTAAGTAGACCATTTTTTTCACATTTCCCACTTTTCTTCCTGCCGAGTACATAGTTTTATCAGCACTTACCCATATTTTCACATTTTCACGCACAACTTTGATATTTTATAGTGTTTCTTCATAGCAGTTTGGAAGATAAAGTTTTCTTAAAGTAGACTCATCCGTAGGATCTGAGTTCGTGTATGTCATGAGAAAATTTTTTAAGTGCTGAATTATTTACTTCATGTAGAGGAATGTCTACCGAAATGCTGAACTCTGCACAAATCAGAATAAAATTCATGATATTTCATAGGTCCTGAATGTGAGGAGAGGGAGGATCCTGTTTCACCTAAAAGCACGTGTTTCAAACTGGATGTTTCAAAACACCCGCAGCGATATGTTTGTTGCTGGATAGATGTTGTGTAACAGGCACTTGACTGAGTAAACTAAAACATAATGACTCAAGTGAAGCACGTAGATGTTAAACAATTATTATGCAATTCTGCATGCAGCACATAGAGGTTATTCCTGTGAAAAACGTAACATTGAAATGTTGAAAATATCTGTTAATAAGTTATTTTTGAAAAATATTTAATTATATATAAACATATTTATTTACCTAAAATTTATTTATTAGTCTCTCTGGTATTTAATATTCATTCCATTCTAGTAATGACTGTTATCCATACATTTTTCATAATAGCATACTGTTTTTAACGATAGAAACTAGAGAATGGATATACCAAAAAACTTGAGTATGCATAATTTGTGATCAGTAATTAGTTACAATGGATAAAGTCAGGTGATAGTAGTTTTGCTGCTATGTTACAAGCCTAAGAAAGGTATCAAAGAGAAGAATGTCAACAGGAATCAGAAAAACAAAAATGGGAAACAGCAGAAGCAGAAAATGATGTGATGGGAAATGTAAACTTGAAGTAGGAGACATCAAGGCATTGGTACACGAGCAGAAACAGTTACAAGAACATACTACTGCAACATTACAGATTGCTCTGCTACATAAAATTCAACTAAACATGTCTGGCACCTTCTCAATTATTGATTGGCATGTTTTCTTGATCGTGACTGAAGACATTCACAAGATAAGGGTTACAGCTTGTTAGGAAGTGGTTTTAGCAGATTTTATTAAACAGTATATTTGTTATAATTATAGGCAAATAAATTTATTAATCTTTCTTCTGCATGTCAAGTTTAGGTGCAAATTGCCTGTTACGATACATAACAGTTTTGAATGTCAATTTCTCTGCTATTAAATAATAATTCCAGCCTATTAGAAGTTGCTATCCTTGTACAGTATATACTGCATGAGACTGAAGTCTGTATCTCTGATGGAGGGGATAAAGCATGAGTGAGTGTGTTTGTGGTAGTAGCGTTAGTTTGTCAAGGCCAATGATTCATGATAACTGCCAGCCCTTAACATGATAACTCTCAGTTAGACTGGCACTCACTCGCAAAGGCAATTAAACACTTTGTATTTTTACTGCAGTCTGGTATTCACCATTGCAGATGATAACAAAATTTGTCGCGACATTGGTTCTGTTGTACAACTTAGTACTTTTCAAATAGTCGTGTTATAGTAACATTAACAATATGAATTTGTGAACTATCGTTTAGGATTAGTGTACTTTTAGTTATTTTCAGTTAGTTTCAGTTATTTTCTGTTATTTGTTTATTTGTTGCTGTCTATTCACAATGTCTCTTCAAGGGTCATAGAAAGAAAGAAAATGAAGTTTCATTGTTGACAGCAAAGGAAATCCAGTCCAGAAGGAAAACTCTTGCCAGAACTCTTCTGGGAAAAACGTAAAACATGTGAGAAAATGAAACTTTTTCTTGATGATTCTGATAAGCGTGTAGTAATAAATATTGTTCAGGATTTTTATAAAAATCAAAATGTTGTGCTCACGGTTCCTGCCGTTCGACGGTACCATTCCTGTTAAAAAACTCCTACCTATTGTGAAAGAAAGAATCCATTTCCCATGGGGCGCTAAATCATTAATGCAAGTGTTTAAAATTGTGGGATTCAAGTGGGTTACTTCTACACAACCTTAATGTAGAAGTAAAAGAAAAGTGTTAATTAAAAAAAAAATAAACAGAAATTGCAATTATGCATAGCCTATATTTATCTTGAGCAAATTTAAAGTTCTTGGGAATCTGGGAGAAACATATTTTTTTTAGATGAGAGGAAACTCAACGTTGAGTGAGATTTGATAATGTAATGTGAATCAGTATTTCTCAGTAGTCATTGGTTTGTTGGTACCACTGAGTGTACCTACGCATGCGCATGTTTACTCTCTATTTCTAAGTCACATACCTCTCAGAGACTTGGAGTTTAGTCTAAAGCAGTACCTGACAATAGATTTTGAACAGTCGCTTAGAGATGCACGGTGGACAAACACTTCATTGCGAAGCTAACAGAATTTTCAGTCAGTTTACACATGCGCAGGGCCGGACTGGCCATAAGGGAATTTGGGCAAATGCCCTGTGCGCCGCAGGGCAAAAAATCGCCGCCTACGGCTATATATACGGCGCTACGCTGTGCTTACGAAGTGTTGGCAATATTTTCTTGGTGAATGTTATACGCCTAGGTAAATATTTCAGCGCCATAGATTGATAATCCATAAGAAATAAGTTGTTGGACTTGCGGCTGAATCGTGAACTTCTTTAACTAGTGGAACTTTTGAAGTTCTCGATTTTGCCACTATGTATTTTTATGGAGTAGTGAGTGGCGTAGTGGCGCTGGATGGTATTCACTTGTCTCACTTACGCGCGCTCCTATGTCTCCCCACCTCTATTGTAATACCTCTATGGTCAAACTACGAAAATTTAAAGGTTAGGCAGCTCTTTAGGGATTGAATGAGCTCTATAGATATCGGCCACGCTGTTTTATCATATTCAATATATACGTGTGTGTTCAATATACAATATACATTTAACACATATATGCGTGTGTGAATCTGGTGGTGTTTTACTGTAAACGACTACAAATTCATGTAAGTAAATTTTTTTGTTATTGTTACAATGTGTGAAGTGTCATATATATAACCTTCATTCGTCTTTTTAAATATTTTGAAAGCCTCAGTGCCTCAGTTAGGTCAAAAACAAGACGCCTAATAAATTATTCATTTGATGTTTTATCGTAAGTTAAAAATGAGCAGTAGTATTCGTATCATAAATGTTTGCACAAAGCAGTTTCTTTCATGTTAGGCCTACAATTGAACATTAGTAGTTTGTACTACATTAAGAAAAGCTTGTTTAATTGTTTGTTATTATTGTATTTTATAGGCACGATAGGCAGTTTTGAAAATTTTTATTATTAATTTCGTGGTACCGTTTATTAATTATGTAGCCAACTATAGTCAAACTATTTGGTTAAAAAAATTAACTACAACAACTGTATTGCTTTAACTAAAGGCGTTTTTTTTTCAGGGATGATTCAGATAATCAGAACAGGGAATCAGGTCCCGAACAGAACAGTGACCTATCTAAGGGATTAAAACGTAAAAAAGTAAAAAGAAAGGGGGCGCAGAAAGACTTAGAGAAAAAATACAAACTAATGTTTGAGCAGGCAAAAACGTGTTCGCCAATAACAGTCTTTTTCTCCAAGTACGAAAATTGCTCCATTGATGAAACTGATAGCAGTGATAACATTAATATTTTGCAGCTCTCATTTTTATCCAAGGAAAGAACGATGCTTGCATTTCAAGTGAAGATATGCAGCATCAAACTGAGTTTGTAACTAATAACAAAGCCGAAAATAATGAAAACAACGACGTTGACGTTGAAGAAGTTGCAGTATGTGACGTTCTTCAGATAACAAGTTGCAACCTTCGACTAATATTGAGTCTGATCTGCCAAGTGAAGTCGATGCATTAAGTAACATTGAAGAATCTCAAAAAATGGATTCACCTTTACATCATGAATCTACATACGTAAGTAATCCGTTATCAGACGACAAACTTGAAAATTGTTTATTTTCACGCCCCAAAGCTGGAGAGATCAAATCCTTTTTTAAGTATCACCCTCAACAGAATATCAGTGACTCTGTCATCAAGAAGGCTTTTATTAGGAAAGATGGGTCTAACAGGATTTGGCTTTCATACGATGAAGTTAGTAAAGCCTTATTCTGTATTGTCTGTCTAGCATTCGCACACGCTTCAGAAAACAATAAATTTATTAATGGAATGATTGAAAGGAGACATGTCCACCAAAGAGTCGAGGAACATGAAGTCAGCGAATGCCATAGGAGGTGTGCAGAAGCTTACCTGTTAAGAAACAGCAAGGTGGGCATAAAAAATTTATTGTTTTTTAACCAGCTCAATGCTAGAGAGCAACAAGTAAAAAAAAGAAGAACGGTAATGCAAAGAATTATTGATATTATGAAGGTTATCGGTAAACGAGGACTGAGCGTCAGGGGCGACCTTAACGAAACTGCTTATACCCTGCAAAATAAGTTTCTAGACCATGGCAATTTCTTAGAAATTATGACACTTTTATCTAAATATGATATGGTTTTACACGAGCACATTAATGAATGTATTCAAAAAAGTCAAAAAATGAAGAAGAAAAGGTAAAACATCGAAGCAAAGAGGACAAGTTAATGGAAAAAGAGGGTCCAAAAGGAAGAGATAATTTTGTAACTCTGTTTTCAAAGACAACTCTTAATTCTGTAATAGACACCATAGGGAACGAAATAAAGAAAGTCGTGGCTAAAGAAGTAAAGGAAGCAGGAATGTTTTCTATACAAATTGATACAACTCAAGATGTATCATGTCATGATCAATGCAGTATTGTTGTTAGACATGTCCTCAACGATAAAGTGAATGAAAAACTGCTAGCTATAGTTCGATGTCATTCTACAACTGCCGAAGACTTGCAGAATGTACTGATGAACGTTCTACATGCCACTGATATAGACATTAAAATCTGCATTGGTAGCTCAACAGATGGCGCCACAAATATGCAAGGTCAATATAAAGGATGCAGTGCAAAGCTGTCCGCCGAAGCTCCTCATCAAGTTCATGTTTGGTGCTATGCACACGTTTTTAATCTCGTCCTTTCTGATACAACCAGTTCTGTTATATCAAGTGCTTCCCTGTTTAGTTTACTCAACGATGTTACTGTTTTTCTGAAAAGCTCGTATTTGCGGATGGATAAATGGGAAAATATAGCACAAGATCCACACCACAGAAGACTTAATCTTATAGAAGAAACTCGATGGTGGTCGAAATCAAATGCTGTAAATAAAGTTTTTGGAACCTTAGATAAGAAAGAATCTTCAATGTATGTAATTGTTATTGCAACGCTACATGCTATTGGAAATGGTGACCAGTTTGCATCCGATACAAGAGTAAAAGCTAAGTCATACAAAGCAGAGTAGAGGCTCTGTTAAAATATGAAACTGTGTTGACAGCTTTCATTTTTCTTTATATCTACAAAGAAACAACACCTCTCTCGAAGTATTTACAAACAAGTGGCCTTGACATTTTGAAGGCTTATAAAATGGTCCAGGTTACAACCGAAAAGCTAGATCAAATAAGAGAAAACTTTTCAGGAGTGAAAGATAAAGCTGACAATTTTGTGAACTGGAGTTCTATGCAGTTTGATGATAAGAACTTAGAAGTTGAAGCCGAAACAGAGCTTCCACAGAAGAGAATTAGAAAAAAAAGAACATGCCAGGAGAAAGTTCTTCAGACGAAGTTATACAGGATCCTTTGAAGTCATTCGAAGTGAACGTGTTCAATGTTATTGTTGATTCAGTGACTACGGGTCTAAAAACACGGTTTGATTTTAGTAGTAACTTATTATATGTAGACCTTGCTAATTTAGATCCCAAGGCCTTCCCTAATATTATATCTGAAGGATTGCCACCATCTGCATTTAAAGAACTAAGTAAAAAACTTATAACTTTTGACGAAAGGGCAACTGAAAAGAATCTACAGGCCGAGTTAACACATCTAGCTAATATATGGAATACCATTAAAAAATCAAATTTAGAAGAATATTGCTACAATGCGATAGCAGATGTGTCAGGTACATCAAACCCCCTTAGCGATGATGAAAATGACACTGAAGAAGAAGTACAGCTCAATCTTAAGAAGTGTAAGTCTTGCAATAACTGTTCCATATGCTGCTACAGACTTCTTAAGAGATATAATTTGTTAACCGGAGCATACAGTGTGATTGGGCTTGCATTCAAGTATATGTTGACATTGTCATTTACACAAGTTGCTTGTGAAAGAGGTTTTTCAACTCTAAAATTTATAAAAAATAGATTGAGATGCAATTTAGGTCAAGAGAAATTGGAATCTTTTATGCTGATGTCCATTGAAAAGGAAGTTTTAGAAAACCTAAATCTTGATGACATTATAGATGACGTAGCAAAAAAGAGTGCACTGTTGAAGTCTCTTCTGGTTGTTTAAAATATAATATATATGTATATTAGTATTAAGCACTTATATGTATATTTTATTATATTTCTAAAACAATAAACTAATGTAGTAACCTGACGTTTTTATCATTGCGCTTCTTATAGATGTATTGACATAAAAAGCTTAACTCCTTTAATGATTTTGCTTAGTATAAAAATAAAAAAATTAGAAAAAGTGACAAGTAGGCCTACTTAAAAAAATTCTACTATAAATACCTAGTACTCGGGCATATAACAATTTCATATATATTTTTTTTCTTGTAGCTAACCTTTTGATATTGTTGAAAACATAAATCGAAAATAATTGAAACAAAATTTTGAATAATTGAAAAAAAGAAATAGGGCAGCAGTAGTATTAGAATGAGATGGATGCTGTATTATTAGTAGGTGTGGAGTACAAAGCCGCCGCTATTGGATCTGGATGCCCGCGCCTAATTTCATTCCCAGTCCGGCCCTGCACATGCGCACATCAGTCTTGTACAGTGTTCCATAGTATGAAAATCAGCTGCAACAAGGCTGATGATAAAATTAGAAACGTGTGTGACACAGACAGATGTAGCTTGTGAGTGAGATCACTAACTGTTATCACATTTCCTCCCCTCTCTCCTCTTGAGGTACTATACATTATACTTGTAAATGAGGGTAATTCTATGGTGTGTGGGAGGTTTGGCACAGTCCACCACTCTAGAAAGGCTGTCAGGCTTCTGACTATTGTTAGTTACTTATTAAAAACATTTGTTAAACCTTAATATGTACTTGTAGGATAGAAATTCTACTTTATAACACTGATTTTTAAAATAGTGACACATATTATTCACATTTTTTATGAAGCAAGTTGATGTTGGGGATAGTGAATTGCAATGAACACCATATACGGGAGTTTGTGTTTTGAGTGGTAATTAAACATTCTTCCTCACACAAATTTTCTTACAAAAACTGTGCTGTCACATTTTGTATAAAATTTTATTTCCTTTGACTAGTATGAGTTTCAAAAAATGAAATTGTATTATTTTCAAAAACATGCATTTGCAACTTATTTTCCCAATAAATAATAATAATACACATAAAGTAGCGTACTTATAACCCCTAATTTTGGGAATTTTCTATTTGACCAATATTTACTTTCAACACAGTTTTTTTGTTAAATCCGAAACATCAAATATGTTAAAAACTAAAGACATTTTAAGTAGCATCAGATTTAGTGAAAACCATAACCATTTAGTGATTTCTGTAGGTTAGGTTAGGTTATTATAGGTTATGGGTTATAGGTTAGGTTATTAATAGCTTTTAAATACATAACTCGATCAACACACTTCTTTCTTATTAACATACGATTTTTATGTATAGAGGTCAGTATCATTAGTGAAGAAATAGGTGGTCACATGATTATAGTATTCTAATGATTCACTGTAGTAGGAATGCAGATACAACATGCAATAGATTGTATAAGCTTATGTTGCTACAGTTACTAAAATCCTTTAGTTACAAGTGAGTAATATAAGTAGATAGTTCACAAGTGCTCATGCATAGAAGGAAAAGTACACATATGTGATGTGTATTGTGAAAAGTACACAATATGTCGATGTGTATAATAGGAAGGTAAAGACTATGGGAAAGTTTCATGGTTCTGCTCTAGTGTTCAGTGTGAGTGGTATAGTTTGTTTACTTATTCAACTTGCTTATGTAAGTTAAGGTATGTAACATGTGATTATGTTTATATAAGCCCACCCTAATTTCAAGATATATATAGATAGATATCAGCAGACGTGTTGTGGCATTTTGTCAAGTCATTTTTGGCATTCTTTCCAAAAATCTACAAAACACATAATTATTTTGTTTCACAAATCCAACTCATTCAGATGTCATATTATGGATAGTAAAGTATAACAGGATAGATCGAATAATAGCATTTCCACATAGCATTGTTTTGTACATATGAGTCATTAGACTCTTAGTGATATCCTATCCATTTAAATATTTTTCTGACTTCAAGGTTTAGGCGTTTTTTATGATTTCTATTGTTATTCAACTGTTCTTAGTGATTTCCACTCCTTTAATGTATTTCTTGTTTTGGCTGCTTCTTATTCCTGGTTTGTTCTCATATTTATTGTCATCTTCTCTAATTTTATTGTTGTAATGGTTCTACAGCCTACAGAACTTTCTCCATACTTCAACTGCTCAATCTATATTACTAAATTTTGTGACTGATTTTTGATACTACAAATTTTAGATGTCAACTTCTTGGTTAACTTTGCATAGATTTAATCGTAGTATGCCAACACAGTCACAGTGATCACAGAAATTTATTTGGGAAGTTGGTTGATACACTGTGAATAGCTTATTACACTTCAGTAAAATAGTTTGTTAAATTAAGAAGTGATTTGACAGCTGTGAATATAGGAAAGTAATGGTTCCATAGACTTTCTTTATCAACAGAATGTAATTATGCTGTCTTTAATCATGGTGGTGATAGGTAAATAGCATGAGGGGGGATTGAAAGCTAGATAATGATTCTCCTCTGTAAGGGTGATGGAAGGAAGTAAGATTTTTAATACCAGAGCCACCAGATACCTAAAATAGGTCTGTCCTCTACCATGATTATAAACAAGTATCATGTGTAGCAGTTACAGGTCTCAAATAACCATTTTATAATACAGTGAAACAATAAACCTCATGTAAAGTATATGAAACATTTTTCTATGAGATTAACAAATAATTTATCGCAGAAGTTAGCATATACTCCACTATTTCATACTCAAGGTACACTCAAATGACAAAAAATATTGTATTTAAAACTGTATTTAACAGATTATAAAAGTACTATATTTAAATATAATTAGAATTATTTTAAATTAAAAATAACTGAATTGAATATATTATTTAAAATTTATAAAATTTAAATAATTTTTTAAATTACATATAAACAGTATAATAAAAATGTATTGTGAACATCGAGGCCTGAGGCACTTTGCCATCTTCACAGACGACCCTCTACTACAACAGATAGATGCTTTGTGCCATCTCTTGTAAAATGAGGGATTAAAATTTACTTTTATATGGGTACCAAGCTACGTAGGGATCAAGGGCAATGAAGGCCCTGATTCCACAGCATGGACTGCTGCAGACAGTCTGGAAGTAGGCACTTTTAATATAAGACCAACTGATTTGAAGATTGCGGCCACATCAACAATTCTGTCAGCACATCATTCATTCTTACCACCTGGCAACAAACATGGCACTCTGTATGCACAAACTATGACTAGTAGAAGAAAATATCTGCAGATAGCAACATATTGGAGAACATAGTCAACACAAACAGGTTTGTCTCACAAGACTGCATATGGGACATATGAAACTGACATTGTCATACCTGCTGCAACCTGAACAACGATAGCCAGTATGTACATGTGGCAGATTACTCACAGTAAAACATACTATAGAGGAGTGCTCTGCTTTTTGAGCCTTAAGACAGAGATCAGAGGTGAGGTGAAAAAGATCACGGATCTGAAAATGGACTTCACTGATGAGACAATATCGATTGAGAGAACTGTGAAGGTCTAAAAGGCTGCTGGCTTGATCAACCGGCTATAAAGCAATTATTCTGGGATGTAGTCTATATGAACAACAAATGAAGTCCATTCCTTTTTTCTGAGTAATGATTGCATGTTAAAAAATAAGAGCTTAAGGACCCCAGTTGTCGAGTCCAACGTTTGTAAAAAAATAGTATTTATGATAATTAATAAATATATTAAGTTATGTATTTATGGCAAATGCTTTCCACTCAAAAAGAAATCAAAAAAATGCCCAAGGTTGTTAGGAAACCCCCAAGAAGAGGACAGGTGCCATCTGGACTTACAAAAGGAAGAAGAGATCAATCAAGAATGAAAGAGATATGGGAGAGGAGAAGAAGAGAGGAACCAGTTGAACCAAATGTAGTCCACAGTGGCTCATACGAAAAAAAAATTAATAAATATATTAGTACTAAATCTATATTTTGACCTTTCATTCCAGAATGTGAACTATTTAATTTAAAAACAGTCTGTTGGAAATGCTGCTTTTATAAATGGTTGTTGATGCTGTAGGTGGTACACTGTTAGCATCCTTGCTGTGTCTTGAAAGAGGTTTAGCTTGTTCAACAGCAGGAGGAACTCATCATGCATTTCCTGACAGAGGGGCTGGATTCTGTCTTATTAATGATTTGGCTGTAGCAGCACAATATTTACTAAACATAAGAAAAGTTAGCAGAATTTTAATAGTTGATTTGGATGTACATCAGGTATGTACAAAAACAGACAAATTTTTAGTAAGATTATTATTTATTGAATAGAGTGTGGTAGATATTTTGTAAAATATAGTACCAGGGCAGTTAAACATCTTTTAAATTTTTAAATTGATTCCTCAGTCATAATTTTTAATGTTATTTTATTTTACAATAATAAATGTAATAGTATAACATAGTTTAAACTAAATATAGAGTATATCAAAATAAAATTTAAATGTGAATTTAAATGGAAATGGAAATGTGAGTTCTAGTAATATGCTTTTACGAATATAACATAAAACTGCTAAAAACAACTACAAATTTATTCTGACAGTATAAATAGCTTAAAGTCAGATTGTATTTCACATTAAGTACTACAGTTTTCATAATGTAATGAATGAACAACTGCATGAAATTCCTGCTGTAGTAACCGTTATTCTAAGCCGGAGCTTTGATTTTATATATTGCAATTCACAGAGCTAAAATAAAAATCTAGTATTTGCATTTTTTAATGATTTCATAGTAATAACAAGATTAAAAAATTAAAGGTGTTTTACAATTATATGTCAATTATTGGGCCCAAAAAATGGATCAAAAATTTTAAAAATTGTAATATTCAAACTGGATATCACTCCAAAGCGAATTTTAACCCAAATCTGAATGTAGCATTTACTATGAAATGTTTTTAAGTTAGGGGCATCAAAGGCCAAAAATAGAACTCAAAATGTTAATAAGAAAATCATAAAAATCTATGTAAGGATTTTTATTGGATTTTTTAAAATTCTGTATCTTTAATAATTTGACAGCTTTAATACCTCTTAGTACTCCTTGCAAATTTTGGTTCACCTTCAAACAGTTTGTAACAACTATGTTAAGAAAAAAAAAACTATATATTGTTGTCAGTTATGTATATTTGTGAAACTATTATTAGATATAGGCCTATAGATGTCTGTGGAGACGTACGTAAACTTAAAAGCGAGGACTGTATTATTTGTCATGTTGGCATTATGGTTATAAGTTTAACTAAGTTAGGTTAGAATTTGTAGTGTGTATTGTATGATTGTCTGCTTTAAAATTGTTATTTTACTAAAAAGATAGTAAATTGGAGTTTTAATAATTTTTCTGATATCTAAAAAATGATCTAATATTGAAACTACCTAATAGTAAACGTATTTTGTTCAAAATATTGAGGGCGTACTGTAGCTCAGGAAGCTTACTAGTATCTAACATGTAACTTGGTTTGGAGGTACAGTGTAAACATGTACATTTAGATCTAACTGAATAATAATGACACATCGATAATTGTGTAACAATCAATATTTTACTAGGTTCTGTTAGTTAAAACAATTGCATTCACGGCAGTGTATTGAAACATGTTTCAGGGTGATGGTACTGCATATATTTTTGAAAAAAATCCATCAGTTTTCACACTGTCAGTGCACTGCGAACGGAACTTCCCATTTCGGAAACAGAAAAGTGATCTTGACATTGGTCTGCAGAATGGTACCGATGACAAAACCTATATTTCAATTTTATGTGTAAGTACGGGAACGTTGTATAGTTCACGTGCATTTTCTTACAATTTAGGTATTCGAGTACTGTTTTTTTGTTGCAAAGGATCAGAGTATTAAGAATAGTTTGTCTTTTTTTTTAACTTTTCATTTAAATATTTGTGTATAATTGAGTTATAATTTAAATACACACAAATATTTAAATTATTAATTTATAATATTTAATAAAAGTATTAGTAACTGCTATGTGTAGTAGTCATATTTTCAAGCTGACTTTCTTTTAAATTGTAAATTTGTGTTTTAATAGGCTAAGAACACTCTGTATTAAAGTTAAAATCCTTTGTATTAAAAGTACAGTAGACACCCTCTCGTCCAGCCACCTCGGGACCAGACCCTAGGCCGGATTACAAAATGGCCGGACGAACCAAAAATACACTATAATGATGAAATGATCAAGACAGTACGCTCTTTAATGAATGATCAATGACCCACTAGAGTATATATAAAGTACTATTAATTATAATTACTCACCCTTACTCCATGGTAGCAAGTAAAAAAAAACAAATAAGGAAAATTACTACAAACTCACGGAGGTATTACTGTATTTGGCAAAAATAACACAACTCTTTATAGAATATGAAAAAAATGAACATTAAAAGTGTTAATACAGAACGTAAAACTTAAAAATAAAAATTAAAAGAAATCATTATCTTCTGCTTTTTTTTTCAACTGTTTCGTTGAATGTGAAATCACGTCATTTCTTGTTTAACATAACATCAACTGCAGTTGCCTGTTTGTTGCTCGATTTATGTAATTCCTAATTCCAGGGCTGCTCTTCCCTTAGTGTGGCTCATTTTTTTCTCTACATTTCCCTCTTCCTCATTGACTTCTTCTTCTTCTTCTTCTTCTTCGTCTTCTTGGCAAATGACAGCTTGCACAAATTCATCATCGTTTAAGATCTCATTTTGAAGCTCCTCATCTTGACCACCAATCCATTCTGCAACGTCTTATTGTACAAGATCATCAGAGGGAGGCAATCGTTATAGATCTTTTAAGAGAGATGTGTTGTCATCTGGTTCAAAACCCTGAAAATTTTGGTTCATCTGCTTTAGGGTTGTCCTCTTTATTCTTTTCAATGAGAAGAAAAGAATTTGGCCATGCTTTTCTCCAAGACTTCATAAATGTAGATGATGGCATTTCATCGTATGCCTTAGCTATCATATACATCACGTCTTTCATGATGATTATCTTTAAGGCCAGAATGAGACCTGTGCTGCCTTCATTGTCCAGTTTACCTAGAATTTCCGAAAGAAGCTTTCTGCGGTACCCTCTCTTAAAAGACTCGATGACCCCTTGGTCCATTGGTTGTGTAAGACTTGTGACATTAGGTGGCAGGAATAATAATTTTATATCACTGTAAACTTCACATTCAAGTTCTTGTGGATGGGTAGGTGCATTGTCAAGCACTAAAAGTGCTTTAACTGGTAACTTCAAACTCGTCAAATGATGTTTCACTTTAGGAACAAATTCGCTTTCGAACCACTCCTTAAACAGATACGAATCATTCCAGGCTGATGTTTGTGCTCTGTAGTACATTGGAAGGGATGGCTTGTTTAAATTCTTAAAAGCTCAGGGTTTTGCTGATTTTCCGATTACAAACAAAGGCAGTTTGTGGAACCCTGAGGCATTTGAACACAAAGCCACCGTGATTCTCTCTTTACTGGGTTTAAATCCTGGGGCTGAAGTTTCCTTAGCCGTAGCAAATGTTTTCTTGGGCAAGAGTTTAAAATTCAACCCCGCCTCGTCAATATTATAGACTTGTTCTGGACTAAAATTTTCACTAGCAATGATGTCAGACATTTTTTTGTTAAATCGCTAGCTGCTGATGGGTCCACCGACAATTTTTTACAACAAACGCCAATGAAATGGACTCCATGACGCTTTTTCCAGCGTGATAGCCATCCATAACTTGCCGAGAATATACAGACATCTGGAAATTTTGAGTGTAGGATAATTGCTTTTTCTTTTAGAATTGGTCCACTTATCAGAGTGCCTCTTCGGCGTTCCTGCATACACCATAAAACCACAAAGCATCGTCTACTAATTCGTTATTTGATTTTTTTAAAGTGCATCGCATTGAAAGCACTTTTTCAGTTTCAATTTGAGTGCAGAATGTCTCAATCGATTTTCTGTTTCGGCACCAGTCATTAACAGTACTCTTGCCTACATTAAACTCTTGCTAAATACTCTGGACCGATTCGCCCTTGGATCGAGGACACTGAAGGACTTGTAATTATTGGTCCATAATCACGAACGTGTGTTTTCGTTTCGCACTCATGTCGGAAAACGTTTTTATTTACACAGATACATACAGTATTACTATATACACAGATATATTTACACAGACTATATACACAGAACTCACAACATTAGACGTACATCCGCACATGAACAAAAGCGCGAGTCAACTGAGCTACATATATTTTCCATTTAACAAGTTGGGGCCTGTCGCCGGAGGCTCGTCTAGACTGGCCGTATGGCTGGCCGAACCATCCGACGGCCGATCCAACCGAGGCAGGACTATAGGGCATCTACTGTAGGTATATTTAATTTTCCTTTGGTCCTTTAAGTATCTGAATATTATATTTACTGCAAGTAGTGCACATGCTGTTTCTGTTTTAAACATTGATTTTTTGGAAAGTGACAAAACTCAGTTTTATATGTTTTAATTCCTCCTGTTCTGTATGTTGTTTATTGTTAAAGGATACTCTACCTACAGTTGTGTCTACATTTCGTCCAGATTTAGTTCTTTATGATGCTGGTGTGGATCCTCATATTGAAGATGAGCTTGGGAAACTTGGACTCACAGATGAAGGTAAAATACATTTTCATTATTTTATTTTGTGCAGCTAGACATAGATAGTAAAATAACCATAGTGTGAAATTCCGCAGATTCATTTTTGTTTTACTGTGTATTATTTATTGTATAATACTATGTATTATGCTCTCTGAGCTGCAGAACTTGCTCACTATTTTGAATTAATTAGATTTATTGTTAGTTAAATTTTGCTATTAGATAATGTTTTTCAGTTATCAGAAAAATTATGAAAATCCCGATTATCTTATTACTCTTTATATACTTAAGTAACAATTGTAGAGCAGTCATACAATAAAAGCTAAAAATTCCAAACAGTTGGATGTGTAAAAATTCCCTTTAGTCTGAAACCTGTCTGGATTCTTAAATTTGTTGAGCCCATTTTGGGCCATGGGGTCAACAATTTTGTTTATTTAAAAAACTATGCTGTATTCAGGTTTTGGTTAAAATTTGTTTTAATTTGATATCCCACTGGAATTTGCATTTTTATGAAACTTTTGCCCTACATTTTGGCCGTGGTTACCTATAATTTTGAAAATTTCAGAAACGAACACCAAATTCATATTTTGGTTAATTTTTTTTTAATTGGATACTCCGCATGGACTTTTACAATTTTTTTAAAATTTGGCCCCTCAAATTTTTGCCTCCCCCCGTCCTGTATCCTGTATTCAAGGTTATAAAAGTGTTGTATATGACTTTACATATTTGACATGGTTTTATCTGATAAGTATTTAACAATTCAATAAACCTTTTGACATTGTTTTGTGGTTTATAAGTAACCAAATATTCTTTGATTATTATTATTATTATTATTATTATTACATATATTACATTTAAGACGTATGTATGTGTTAACAGTATTTTCCTCAATGAATATTTATTTTGGTGTTATTTATTGCTTTTTTATGTATTACTTAACTTTATACAGTTAATTATATTTATGTACCAATTATTATGGTCGCAATTGTGATATGACTGTCATAAAATATTTATAGTATTTAAATAATAAACACTATTGTTGATTAAAAACCAGTAATAAAAATGTATAATTATTAGTAATTATTAAAATAAAGGACTGTAAAAGTAGTATGATTGTATACTGTTGTGGGCATCATATAGTGTACACTTGGGCGTGCACACACACATACACACTCACACACACATATTTGAAATCGTAAGTATGCAAGTTGGTGTACTTATTATACTGCTGGTAACCTACAAATGTAATTTATAACTACTTTGTTATTGATGTCTTACAGGGTTAATGAGGAGAGATAAGTATGTTCTAGAGACAGTGCTAAAGCAAGGTATTCCTGTTGCTACAGTGATAGGAGGTGGTTATTCAACAGACATTGAGAAACTTGGCAGACGCCATTCTATAATTCATAGAGTTGCAACAAAAGTGTGGAATAATAGAAATTTTTAATAAATGTGTACGTGTAATAGGTGTAATTTATTTATTTACATTTTGACTGCCATTGACATCCATTCACTTTTCTTGCTTCAGTAGTACATGGGCAGCTCATTTGGATTAATTTTTTTAATAGCCTGTTTTTTTTCCTATTATCATAAGTGGTGATTACTGATGCATTACTACACAAGAGAATAGTTACCTTTCTTTACTCTTTGTGTAACCAGGCAATTTTTTCTTATTTATTAATTAGTCTTTTTGCGGGTAGAACCTACAAATTAAGGCCTCTCTTATCAACATTATGTATTTGATCCTTCGTATACCTAACTGTTGTTTTTTAAACTTTTCTATAAATTCAGTTGCGCCACTTTTACCACAGGATAATTGTTCTCGACGTACAGCTTATTGTCTAATGCCATAGTTGGATTTCCATCCACCTAACCAGTTACAGTTCTTCATAATGTTAGAATGTGGTTGCCCACTACTGGATTTTGCAGAGTATTTTTTAACTTTTTTCCCCTTCATCCAATCACTAACAGTCGAAGTTCCGAAGTTTAAATCACACAACACTTCACACTTTTCAACCCTGTTTATAGCTTCCTGGTTTTCTTCTATTGTAATCACTACTCATTTCCTGTTTGTTGACATCACAAGTGATTTACATGTGCTATAAACAGCAGACACAGTAGAACAATTAACCGTAAACATAATCACAACACGTTTAAACTACTGTAAAAGTAACTTCACTATCCAACAAGAACTTCAATAACAGACACGAACGAAAATACCTTCACAGTACAACAAACTACAATAGCCTACTACGATGGACTGGTCAAGGTGTTGTACCTGTACTGTGTTTACACCATGCTTAAACTAATTTCTGGAAGCCATAGTATGAACTCGTAGAAATTGTTTTGTCATAAAATAAAAGTTTAATTAACGATGCTTAAACTGATCCAATACTAAATTTTTTGAATTTATATTTTTTCTTATTCTTATGA
Organism: Magicicada septendecula; assembly: GCA_034769895.1. Classification (NCBI taxonomy): domain Eukaryota; kingdom Metazoa; phylum Arthropoda; class Insecta; order Hemiptera; family Cicadidae; genus Magicicada; species Magicicada septendecula. The sequence goes on from CM068367.1 coordinate 953,893,322, forward strand.
GAGATTCCGGATTCAAGAAGTCTGGATATGGGAGGTTCTTCTGTAATTAGGTAAGTTCATTATATTACTACTTTTGTAAATATCGGTTATCTGCAGGTGAAATCAGATTATCGTTATTTGAAATTTTCTTCCAAAAGTTAAGTAAACTGTCAAAATACCAAGCAGTAAACTGGTTCAATGATGACTGCTGAATACAGTTACCTATACAGTTGGCTATAGTATGAATATGTAGAAAAAAGTGCACACTGGAAAAGGTTCTTTACTAATAAATTTGTCCTACAAGCACTATAAACATACTTTAAATAAACGTTTAAACTTCTGAATATTTTTGCATTGTTTGTGATATAGCACTGCAAAAACACAAAAATACAGTTAATTATTTTAAAAAATTGCAGACTATTTTTATTTATGCTTCTCAAGCTATCTGACTTCCTTTGCTAGTTTTTTAAATTTTTGTTTTAAATCAGTGGTAACTAAATTTTTATAGATACAGCTTTTTTTTATACATGAAATTTTTAAGTTGATACAATGAATATTTGGTAATATTCACACTGAACGTTCTCAGTTTATATAGTAACTCATTTGAAAAATGACTGTTACCAAACAAGATTAATTATGCTGTATTAAATACATTTTTCATACAAGTACACAAATTTAGAATTGTCTAGAAAAATGTAAGCTGGCTTCAAAATTTATGTAAGTCAATTGTCTGTCTATGACAGTCTTTTTAAGATTATTTTTGTATTAACACACTTTTCAATTCAAAGAAATATTTTATTGTGGTTGAAACTTCTCTCTAATAAAAATTGCTGTAAATGGTTTTGGCTTGTTGCAACTTAACACCATTTTCAGTTAACAGAACTTAACTTACTGATAAGGAATATTTTGATAACTTACTGAAAAAATTGGAATGGGGTTATCACATACAAAAACAAACAAACGTCATGATTTTTAATCCATGAAGTAACATCCAACATTTTAATCCAACTGATAGACATAACAATTAATAAATACTGATAGGAACGTTTTTAATATGTATGGAGTACTCTTGTAAATGTAATTGTGATAAATCTGATTTTTTTTTTTTTTGGTAACAACACGAACATCTCTATCTATCATTTATACAGTATTAGAAAACTATACTTATTTGCCTTTTAGAATGTGGAAACTTTTGTCAGCTAGAACGGAAATGATATTTTCTTACTTGTAAATTTATTATGTACGAGTATAACCACTTATTTTTTGAGTACCTATATCATTTTTAATCTCTATGCAATGTTCTTTTAAATATTGCGGGAGATTCTAGATTGTCTCTAGTTAAGATTTATTCTGGGCAAGAAAGCCTAACAGGTCTAAATAATGACGACTTCCATGTTTCTGTGGTTGTGATAGAGTTACTTATACATAACACTATTATTGCTTGGATAATGCAACTCAAAACCTGCCTGTTTAATGATACAGTTTCATTTTATGTGAAAACTCTAATGCAAACTACTTCTGAAAGAACATGCTTTATATAGGGATTACCTAGCATTTGAAAGGACTTTTTGTCCTATTGGTTTAACAACTAATCCTTAGTATTATTTTTAATTAAATTATACAGAAGTATTTTATAAGTCTCAAATACCTTGTGTCCACCATTCCACATATTTAGAACTGATTAAGATGTATGTCAATACTAATTTTGTTTTTAAAGAACATCCTTTGAGTTATGAAACCTTTTCATACCATGATGATTGAAAAAGTATGTTGTGCATCTTCATCGGATTATTCAATATTGTTTTTTGATGTACCTCTATAGTTTCTTTAATTTACATTTTTGTCTATAATATATAATTGGAACAGGAAATTATACATATAAAATTAAGCAATCTTCCCAATAAATTAGGGCTATATATATTCATGATCTGTTTTTCTTATCAGAAACTCTGCCAAAGAATCAATAAACCACACACAGTTATTTAGATATAAACATAAATCAAAATATTAACACTATGCAGTAAAAGCATTCCTCAATACAATATACAGCACTGAGCGAAATGCAGCTTAAATAACAGAAGACGAGACAGTGTTTGTCTACAAACCCCTATAAATTCGCCTGTAGTTAATTTTGAACTGTGTAAAATTGAACTGATGCTTGTTGATGTAATTCGTGCTGCTCTCGCCGCATCTCACATGTACATACATAATCCACTACACTGTAATAACACACACACACACACACACACACCTATGGACAACTAAGTATGCTATCTTATTACTGCAATTGGTGGCTAGTGCACATTGCATCATTTAGCCATGTACTTCCGTAGGATGTACACTTGCACAGCATAAATAAAATGTTAAAATGTATATACTTATTTTTTTATAATACTGATAAAATATATTTTATGGTATTGATAAATATTTTTTAAGATTTATTATAAATCTTATTTTAAAACTGGGAATACTAAGTGTATGTTGTTTCCTGATGTAACCAAAACATGTGATGTAACAAAAACAGGAAATGATGGATAAAATCTAAAAAGAGAATAAGAGTGGTTATAAGTAGTATCAATAGATTGTAACTGTAATTTATTACTTTACTTTATTTATTTACTGTTTACTTCACATAATCACGTGTTAGCGTCTATTTCGTTCAGACGCCATCTTTACAGTTTGCCAACTATATATATAAGAATTGTTACTTACCAGGGTTCTTTTCGGCGAACAGGAGAACAGATTATGGTTATTCGAAATAAAGAAAACTTTACTTGTTTCCCATGAATTATTTATTAATTTTATATCCCTTTATTTCTTTGTGTTTACTTCATTACCTTAAGAACATTGGTTGTTAGCCATATTTATAATCATTCAATTATATACTTTTTCATATACCGTATATATATAAGTTTAACATTTTAAAAAGAAAAATAAAACGAAACCATGGTATTTATTCAATTCATTAACTAATTATATTGAGCAAACCAGCGCTCCTTATTTATTACGTAATTTCATTCATTCCGTCTTACATACCCCATGCCCAAAGGAGATCTCATTCTTTTTAGTAATTAAAAAAAAAAAACCTTTTCATTTTAAAATTTGTTTGATTTTAAAGTTAGATGATACCCGCAGGTTACTTAGCTGTTCATTCTTTGGTGGTTCGCCACTCTCCAGTTCCTATCGTGACTTTGTTCACTCCGCACATTTTGTATTTCACTTTCGGTTCAAACCAAACTGTTATTACTAATATCTCGATTGCTTTAAATCACATTTTAAATTTGCTTGGTGTTGGGCCCAATTGAAATCTCGTTAACTGGTATTACTTATATGTACTTTTGATTTTAAAACACATTTTTGAACTGCGGACGCCCGCGATTTACATTCATGAACTTTTTATTTGTGACCATCCAGCGCACAGAGTAATTTTAGGGCGAGATGAACTGCACTATTTTCTGAAGTGGTCGGGGTCACGTGACCAAATTTTATTGTCTTTTTTAGTATCACTACGCCAATATGTGAGGCTGGACAAACCGCACCTTACATTCCAGCGTGACGTATTTGGCTGACATAACATCGTATGATTTTGTGTTACATAACTTGTAAGTCCCGTATCTCAAAATAACTGTTCTACTAGCGTCTGGAGCTGACCTTGGCACAAATCCACATGTTTGTTTATTGCGTTGTATAATTCATGAACTCTAAATTTGTTTACTTTTCCATAATTATTATTTATATTATTTTTTGTTTCCCCAAAATTAATATTACATAATAAAACATTAAGTTTTTTATTAAAACAATATTTTTTATATTATCCCAGGTAGGCCTAAATGTCCCGTTACAAGATACAGAAGTATAAGAGAGAAAGAACGTCCAGTATAACAGACAAATGATCCAGTGAGGTATGATAATTATAAAAAGAAAGCACTAACATTGTTAAACATAGTTTATTAGTTAACAGGCATGATATTAGAAAGAGTGAAAGTGTATTCTGAGAGGATGGTAGGAGATTGTCAAAATAGTTTTAGTATACGCAGATCTGCAGTGGATGCAATCCATATGTTGCAGCATGTATGGAGTTGTGTTATAAACAGGTCATTGAGCTACAGATAGTCTTTATAGATTTTCAGCAGACATTTACATGTTAAAGAGAGACAGGGCGATAGGAGATGAGAAATGCAGACGTTAGTTAATACAGTCACAAGTTAAAGAGTGGTAACTGAGAGGGGCTGATAGAAGATTGGAAATGGGGAGGGAGGAGACAACAAGGTGACAAGTTAAGAGCAACACTATTTAATATTTTTTTAGAGGGTTTAATAAGACATTGTGGAGAACAAGGCATGATAACATGGAAGGCAGTACACAGTGTGGTGTATGCAGATGACATTTCAGTAATAGGTAGTGTTAGGAGGAGCTTTGATAGATAATATTAGAGATATGTAGACAGGCACATGATGGGGGCTTAGAGATATGCCAGAATAAATCAAAGTTGAGAGTTAAAAGTTTAATAGACAGGAAGATGCAGACAGGAGGTGGCATAATAATTAATTATTTGAGAAAGTGAATAGTTTTTTAAACATTGTTATTGCCTCCAGAAGTGGTTGTGACTATAAAATAGGTTAATTACCTTTCGTCACACTTCTTAAATATCCAAATTTCAGGATTACTCGAGTTTCAACATTGTTATGTCATCATCAGATCCTTAGAATGGGGTTGAAACTACATTTATCGACGTTCACACATCTTGTCAGACGATAAATATGACACACACGAAGGGACAAAAACATTTAAACACTTAAAACATTCAAAATAAATAGGCAGCGAAACACACGATATGCGACCGTTGCGAACCTGTACAGGACTGCGATGCATGGCAAAATTAGTCGACTCCAACTTGAACTTCGATCCTTCCTATCAATCTGTCACAGCTGAGTTCTCGCTGTATATCATTAATTCTGTTAAACAAAATATTATTTTTATGTTTTGATTTCTCATTCAAAATGAGATCGTAATTTTGAATGACAAACTTAATTGTTCTGATCGTAATCGTAATTAACAAACTTAATTGTTCTGATTGCTCACAATTCTATATAGGACAAACTGGTCACTCATTCAAAGTGCGATACAAGGAACACATTCCAAGATCTAAATCAAATGTAGAAATATCCACTTTCGCTGAACATCTAAGCATAAAGGATCATAACATTAAAAGTATTAAAGTAAATCTGGACATAATACATAAATGTAAAAAATCACTTAAGTTAGACACCCTTGAACGGTTTGAAATATATAAAGCCACAAAAGAAAATTACGATCTCGTTTTGAATGAGAAATCAAAACATAAAAATATTTCATTTAACAGAATTAATGATATAGAGCGAGAACTCAGCTGTGACAGGTTGATAGGAAGGAGCGAAGGTCAAGTTGGAGTCGACTAATTTTGCCGTGCATCGCAGTCCTGTACAGGTCCGCAACGGTCGCATATCGTGTGTTTTGCTCCCTATTTATTTTGAATGTTTTAAGTGTTTAAATGTTTTTATCCCTTTATGTGTGTCGTATTTATCGTCTGACAAGATGTGTGAACATCGATAGATGTAGTTTCAACCCCATTCTAAGGATCTGATGATGACATAACAATGTCAAAACTCGAGTAATCCTGAATTTTGGATATTTAAGGAGTGTGACGAAAGGTAATTAACCTATTTTATAGAATAGTTTTTATTATTTAGTAACAATGATAAGCAATCAAGAATGAGTGAAGATTAGAAATTATGCAGAGGATTCGAGCAAGGTATTGTGAAAACTACACAAGCAAGGATATTGAGAAGTAAAAGTGTTAGCAGGGCCAGTAAAATGAGATGCACAAAACAAAAAGTAGATTGGTTGCAACACTCACAATAGAGACACTAAAGAAGAAGAACAAAGGATGAGGTGTTTTGAGAAATGAGTGATAATTGATAAATAGGCTGAAGAAAGTAGAAGAAGAACTATAATAGAAGATTAAGCAATAAGGAGGATGAGAACAAATTAGAGGGAGGAGATATTGTGAGTATAATAAAATCACAGAGCTTAAGGGCATTGTCTGGGCAAAGAGCTCAAACAACTTTAAAAACATTAAAAAATAGATCCCACATGGAAAGTGACATATGGGAAGGCCAAATGTGTGGTGGGAAGATCAAGTCATAAGAACATCAGAAAGATGGGCATGAAAAAGTGGAGGGATAGGAATGTGTGTAGAGGAGGCTGGTAGAAGAGTCCAAGAGGATGGAAAACTGTAATAGGTGAAAGTGAACTACTTGTCACTACCACTGAACTTCAGGAGTCAAAGAGGTCAAATGAGTTGCTACAATTCTGCACGGGATGTAAAGACTTGATGACTATGATGATGATAAATATATTAACAAGTATTAATTAATCAATAGTGTACTTTAAATACTTCAGAGTAGACTGAAATATCAGTAAAATAAAATTTCTTATATTTATTTTACAACTCTAACAATTCTCTTTGTTTCAGTAGTTCTTTTCCTTTAAGAAAGACTGTATTTTTCTTATATATGAAAATGTGCTTGTAATCACTTGATTGCTGTTTAATAATTCAACTTGGTGAAATGAATATCAGGTGCTGATGTTTACTTGTTTATTGTACTCAGATCATATCAGATTAAATGCCAGACTTCTATTATTACAAATTATTTTTAAATTTGTAATGTGTTATTTTAGTGTCAATCGTGCATCAAGAGAGGTGGTGTATTTATATAAATCAATTTTTGTGACATCCTAAAATTATTTAAAAAAATATTTACATGTCAGTTTTGTGATGTTGACAAATCAAGGTTAAATCACATAAAGATGGATGAATTCTGTCAAATAGATTTATGTGAAACATTAGTCATTTCTAACAATGCTTTACAAAAACATGTATGCGCCATCAACATTCTCTAGCTTTTTTATACTCTACAAAATCTCAAAGCTATTTGGTGCAATGGCAGTTTATATTGGAGATAATGAACATCATAACGTAAGGGATAAGGTGAGAATTTAAGAAATAGACTTATAATTTAAGTAAGGCATGTTACTTAGACACAGGTAATATTTTATATTTTGAAAATGCAATTGCATTGGATTCACAGTGTGTGTACCTGCAAAACATTTATTATACCATTTTCTTCCTTCAGTACTATAGTCCTCTGTAGACCTTAATATATCTACAACACAATTCCACTTTGTTCTGACATATTCCTTCTGCTTCCAGTCGTACCTTCCTAGTATTATAACATTTCAAAACATCAGCAGTGTCTATTTCTCATGGCCTTTCTCTTGCTCTGTAGCCCTGTAGTCTCCAGTGTACATTTCTTATCCTTTAGTTCCCATTCATCATAAGAAAAACATTGCAGGATAGAAGGGAATGGAAAGAATATGAAAAAGAAACCATAAAGTAGTTAATGTCCAAACGTCTTACATGCATAAGAAGGGTGGACAAAGCAAAGTGATTAAGTAAGTGAGGAACCAAGTACTCATTCATTCTTCCCCAAAACTAGATTCATATTCTATTTGTTTTGATAAATCTGTGTGCAATACACTGTGTTGCCTATTACTGGTACCGGTAATGGATCTAATTCATTGTCCTTTCATATTCTCAACTTTCTGTTGCATACTCTACATGGTAATTAAGTCAGATTAAATTAATATTATGAAAATAATAAATAAAATAAGGTAATATTAAAATAAAGTTACATTTAAATAACATTAATTATAATAAACTAAAATTACATTAATAAAAACCATTTTAATATTATTATTGTTGTTGTTGTTGTTCTTGTTCTTGTTATAGTTATATAAAATGAGTTCATAATAAAATAGTTAACAGAGTTTGAATGAGTTGATTCAGTACATAAAATCATGTATAATACAATCATTACTTCAGTCAAGAAAAAATGCTGTTAATAGAAATTTTATTGGAACCTGAAATGAATATAAGAATTATGCTACTTCTACTAAGAATTCAAAATTATTTGAATATATATATATATATATATATATATAAATAATATATATAATATATATAACAAGTGTCAACAGTCATCAAATAAAACTTGATGTCACGAAGAAAACTTCATGATTAGCATATACAGTATAACAAAGTACCAAGCAACATTTCCTATATCTAAAATAACTGATTTTTGTGTGATAATTTTGTAAAGTTAATTCATGTAAAGTTTGATATTAATGTTCTACAAAAGGTAACAGTGGATATGTAGGGTACCATCCAGGCAAATATAGGCATACAGCATTTGAGGACTACATAAAATAAAGGACTAAGAACTGAATAAAATTTCACACCATAACAATATCATGCTGTTTCCAAACTGTAACAAGAAACAAATTAAGGAAACAGAAAAACAGGAGCAGCCCCCAGTTCAGTCTTTCTATAACTCCAGTAGCCTACTTAATTTTACTTTTTGCATGGGTATTATTAGACTGTCTATGTACAAGAGTAGAGTAAAAAGTTACAGGACTGACACAGAGATAATGCCACTATGCTCATTATTGTGATGTGTTGTATGAATTCATCCTTTGTACACTGAATTTATATATTTCAAGTGAATGAGTTGTTTGGTATTAGTTTGACAGTACATTACAATAAGTGCCTCAGGCATTGTTTCAACAGTGACAGTCTGGAACTCATGGCATCCTAAACGCTTTTTTTGAGAGGGTTAACTGTAACTGATATAGAAAAGGAGCTGAGTCAACATTGAGGTACTCTTCTCCAACAAATGCAACAGTTAAGCACTGGGTTGCTCAATTTAAAATGGGTTGGACAAGCATAACTGACAACCCATGTGTTAGATGTCCCATTGAAGTGACTATGCCAGAAAAAAATCCAATAAATTGTTTTTGCAGACCATAGAATGAAAGTGAGTGAGATAGCAGAGACTGTTTGTATATCAACAGAACATTTGCACAGTACCTTACATGAACATCTGTGGGTGACAAATCTGTGCAATTGACATAAGCCAGATTTGCTGACACGACCAGAAACAGTGTTGAAAGGATATTTCAACCCATTGTTTGGCTTTTTGTACACCCAATCCCATTCTGGTGTCGATTCATAACCGTTGATGAGTCATGGGTCCACAGCAACACTCCTAAGACCAAACAACAGTCAAAACAATAGACTGTAAAAGGTGAACCAACTCCAGAGATTGCAAAGACAGTTCTTTCTGCTGATAAGGTTATGGCAAATGTTTTTTGGATGCATGTGGAATAATTTTCATTGACTGCTTTAAGAAGGGAAAAACAATTAGTGGTGAATACTATACAAACCTACTGTTCCTTTTAAATGACAAAATCAAGAAAAAATTGCCACATGTAGCAAAACATAATGTGCTGTTTCACCAAGACAATGAACCATCTCACACTCGGGTGTTGCGATAGCTAAAACCAAAGAACTGAAGTTCAAATTGCATTCTCACTCACCCATCACTCGATTTACTCCATAGTGACTTCTACGTCTTTTCTAATCTCAAAAATGGCTTGGTGGGAAAAGATTTACTGATAGCATCAAGTCAGTGATGCTGTAAATGGTTACTTTGAGGACCTTGGCTTATCAGTCTGTCATAACCACTTCAGAACATAATTGGAAAAAGTGTATAGAGCTAAAATAGAGATTATGTTGAGAAATAAATGCATGATAATTTTAAAAAGTGTTGTTTTCTTAATTAGGCCTGCGACTTTTCACCCTACCCTTGCTTGAACAAAATATCATTTATTTTTACCTTAAAGTTAAAATTATCCCTTTTAAACCATTGATGAGGTTTAGGGTCAATGTAGATCAGGTCAATAATTTCAGCCATCTGGTATACAAGTCAGACACTGTGGTTGCATAAACACCTTTTAACTTCTTCAGCTGATGAGGATGGATGCAACTGGGCAGGATAAGTCTAGGAGGCTTTCATGGAAACCAGTATCTACCATGAAACTGACCACTGTACCACCCTTATTTCCATTTTTAATTTATAGTGTTATAAAATGCAATTTAACTAAAATTTAGTTTTCATCATGATTTTAGTTAAACAGTGTCTTAATACAGTATTTAGTGAAGTTCTGTGTTTAATTAAAATGTAGTGGATAACCCTGACCATGGCAAAAAGACATTAAATGAAGCAGAATGTACAAGAATCATTAGTAGAAACTAGGAAACGTCTGAAGAAATAAAAAGTTATTGACATGCTACCGCTATTATTTGAAACAACTGGGATTCTTAACTGTTGATGCATATAAATTTCAAAATGAATGCACAGAAACTGATTGAACAAACACATAACACACACGCATGGGGGGAAAACTTAGCAGTTTCAGTAGTTGTTGAGCGAGCTAGTCAACTGCCTGGCATTATTGTTATGAATTATTCCAGGATACATTTGTTATACATTTTGTTACAGCAATATAGAGTAAATAATATATGGTTGGTTATCATATATTATTGTGACAAATAGCTAGACATGATATTCAAACACCTAGTAAACATAAGCACATGCTTGCACATTCCATACACCCCTTCCAATTAATATAGAGGAGATATCTGGAAGCTTCTAGTGTAGTACACCACAAGCGAACTTGACTGGATTTATTTAAACAAAGGGAGGGACAAAGTGAGCCAGTTATTTCTGGATTTGAAAAATTCTTTTCAGTGATCAGAGTGCTTAATTATTGTTATATATTATAATGATTTGTCTATATCGTTAACGAGCCACACGTTTGGTAGCACAATTTATTTTCAACGATACTTACGTTATAAATTTACAACGGGTATAATCGTAATAATAATAACAACGTGAATTGTTTAGAATCTTTCAAACATTTATTAATTAAAAATTTCAAAAATATGCGAGTTAAAAACTTGTGTGTATTTGTAGTACACATACTTGTTAATAAAATACAAGTAATACCTCATATTAAGCATAGAAACATAAAATACAAACTTATAACTATAAATAACATTGATTATGATATAATATTGATCTCTACTTACTCAATTTCTTTAATTCTTATTAAATTCTCTAATTTTTCTTTTTAAATTATTATTATTATTGTATATGCATCTCTTATGTATGACATATTAATTACTTTAAAAAAAATTACTATTTACTTTCAAAATTAATTAAAATTTCTTCAAATCCTGTCGGTAGTCCAATGACTCGTACCGTACGGCTGGAATCTATACCATGTAGTTGGATGCTCCCTCATCTCCAGTAATAGCCTCTGGTTGCAGCAGTGATCTCACGAAAGTGATGAAGTTGTCGGCCATAGCCTCTGGCTGCCGCTGTGATTGAACGAGAAAGAGAAAAAGGCTGGTGTGTCTTGCGTATTTATACTCTTGGGCGCAAAAATCATGTCTCAACAACTCTGCATGAATCAGTCTGTCGTAGCGTCCCTTTATAAACACGATTATTTACACACTTATTTCACTGGTCTTTGCAACATGCGAAGTCTTTTGCAAATTACCCGATATTCATCTGGTCGGTAATTTTTATATGTACAACTGTGTGTTAACCGCTTTTCTCTGTCGTAATTATTATAGGTTTTATTCACATTTATTTGCACTGCATTTACACTTTTTATTGTTTTCGCACAATCTTTTGTATAGGCATGCGTCTTTATATTATTCACACTGTGGCGTATTTTGTTTTGTGATATTTTACACACACTTATCACAATTTAAATAATTTATTTATTGATTAACGTTTATTTAGGGGTGACACTTTGCAGGAATTAACTGGCCGCATTCACACACGTAAGATACACGTGTACACAGACGAAGCTGTATGTGGCGTGACATTCTGTTCAAGCAGGCAAATTCATTGTTCTCCTTTACAGCTGTCTATCTGAATTATTATACTACTGACGATATTGATTATTTATTTTAATTTACATAAATTATCTTAACTAATTGTGCAATGCACAGTACCATACACATACGTACTGTTGCATTATTTCCCTGCTTAATAAAAAAAATTTAATAAACTTGTTTATTAAATTTTTGCCTTTTACATTAGGCAAAATTTTACAGTTCATTTTACTAATACACTATTTATTTACACTAATTATGAATAATGAATAATGCTTTTCAATGCGAATAATAACTTTACCGTTATCCTTATGTGAGGTGGGCTGAACAAAATATTCCCCTCCCATACATGTTGCTGCGTCGCTTCGCAGTCTATCTACTTGAATGTGTGTTCACCTTTAACTGTCACAGTGACCTATTTATTAATTCATAGAATTTCCATAAAGAGCTCGCACGGTACTTGCCTATTTCTCTCTGTCTTGTGTCATCATATACAATGAAAGTTTGTTTGCCAACTTGTCTTAGCAAAGTGTTAGGTCCATCATACAATCTGAAGAAATTTTTAGCAGTATTGTCAATACGTTTTCCAACTGGATTTGTATTTAATAACACACTCTCTCCAGCATTAAATTTCTGCAACTTGTGAGTTCTGTTGAATCTTTCTATTCTCTTATTACCTTTTTCAATTATTTTCCTTTTAGCATGTTCAATCTTAATGCTTAAAGGTACCGATAAGTTCTGATTAGCAGGTGTGTGAACATACCGCTTCCAAAATCTGTCAGGTTGACAATCTTGTTCAATCTCTGTCGGTATGTAGCTCGTTGCTTCGCTATAATTATCATTAATGGCTTTTTCAAAGAATGGTAAATATTTTGCCCATTTATTGTTGGTTATGGCAGTAAATACGTAGGTACTTCCCCAATTCTTTATTCACTCTCTCGGCTGTATTTTCCTGTGGATATCTGATGGATGTGAGTATGGGTTAGATTCCATTTTCCCTTAATACTCTATTCCATACGTCAGTTTGAATTTGCACTCCTTGATCACTAAGAATCCTCTTCATTTTACCTTATATTGGAATATATTTTTGTAACAGAATTTTTAGGACAGCTTTCGTTGTTGGTTGCATAATAGGATACAGATGAACTGCCTTAGAAAACACGTCTATACAGACTAGTAGGTATGTGTTTAACCCCCCGACTTGATCGTGGTAATGGCCTTAAAAAGTCCACTGCAACTAATTCCCCTTTCACCTCCTTCTCTATACTTTGCATTTCCACACATGTGTGAAGATTAGGTTGCTTAGCAGTCTGGTATTCATAACATTTCTTCAGTTCATTTTTAATTTTTCTAAACATGTTGATTGTAAAATCTTCTCTAAGGGATAAATAACATTTTAATGGCGAGGCATGAGCTAAGCTCTCATGAGTTGGTGTTATCAGTTTAAATAATATCTCGTTAGTCAACAAAATTTTCCAATCATATCTTATTAATTTGAAAAGAATGTTGTTATATAACTTATATTGAGCTGGTAGGTGAGATTGACGTAAATTTTGTAATATAAGATCTTGATCTTGTTCTTTTGATAGATTTTGTAGCATTCTTTTTACTTTGTTACTAGTTTCAAATCATATAGGTAATAGACGTACTTCGTTATCCTCCTTATTGTAGATTTCTTCACATTCTTCTATAACATAACGACTTAATATATCTGCAACACTATTATCTTTTCCTTTGCAATACTTGATAGTGAATGAGTACTCTCCAGTGGCTAAAATCCATCGGAGTAAACGAGAGTTCGTTACTTTACATTTCAGTAGAAATGACAATGCTTGATGGTCAGTATGTATTTCAAAATGAGTACCATAAATGTAATATCGAAATTGTTTAAGTGCGTAGACAATTGCAAGTATCTCCTTCTCTGATGTTGAGTAGTGCCGCTCTGCTCCTTTGAAAACTCTGCTCGCATAGGCAATGACCCTTAGTTTTCTTTCAGAATCCTTCTGGTATAGTACACTCCCCACGGCATAATCACTAGCATCAGAATAAATTACAAATTTTCCTTCACGTTGAGGATGATGTAGCATGATGCTTTCTATGTATAACGTCTTCACTTGGTCGAAGGCTTCTTGATGCTTCTTCTCCCATTTCCATTTTCTTCCTTTCTTTGTCAACTCTAACAAAGGTTGAGTCCTTTCGGCATATAATGGTGTAAATCTCCTGTAATATCCAGTTAAACCTAAAAATGCACATAAACCTTTACGATTCCTGGGTATAGGAAAGTTGGTTATACTGGTTACCTTGGTAGGATCTGGTTGTATACCTGAGGATGAGTTGATGTGTCCTAGGAATTGGATGGAAGTTTTTATGAATTCACATTTGTTTAGGTTTAGTGACATGTTTGCTTGCCTAAACTAATGGAATATAGTTCGTAGATTTTGGATATGTTCATTGAATGTGTAGATATCACTAGAATATCATCTACGAAGATCATCATATAAGGTTCCACCTCTGGGCCTATGTTCTTTCCAAACATTTTACAATAGCTGCCAAACTCGTACTTAATCCAAATGGTACTACTTTATGTTGATAACACTTGTTCTTATACAGGAATGCAGTAAATTTTCTATCCTCTTCTCGGATTGGTATTTGCCAAAAACTTGAACGTAGATCTAGCTTATTATCTGTATACACTAAGTTGGCGTCTGGGCCGGCCACTACCAGCCCCAGGTAGTCGCCGGCCCAGACGCCAACTTAGTGTATACAGATAATAGTCAAGTAGCGTGCTCCTTCACACTTTGTAAACAGCTCGTCCGCATTAGGCGCACAGTCATATTCTTTCATTATAATACTGTTCAGCTCTCGCATGCCCAGGCATAGACGAATATCCCCGCTTTTCTTCCTTACTACTACAAGAGGATTTAAGAAGTTGCTGTTGGACCGTTCTATCACATTATTATCCAGCATGCGACATATTTCCGTTTCTACTTCTTCCTCGTAGCTCATTGGAATAGGGTATGTCTTCCTGACAAATTTTGTTGGGTCTGTCACAGTTATGGTATGTTTGTAGACTGTCGTCTGCGTCAGTGTTTCATTAAAAATATCTTCATATTCATTTATTAATTCTTGAAGCTGCTTTTCTTCCTGTTTAGAAATCGTGTCGGTAGTTTGACTTGTACATTGAGTTGGTTCATATTGAACTTTGGGATTAGCTAAGACATTAGGTGTCTCACTTACCTTATACTGTTTTTCTTCTGTATTCATACTTATGCTATGTTGAACACCCTTATAATTACATGTTATCTTATTATTAATGATATCAATCTTAGCATCTAGCACATTCAATAAATCAATTCCTATAATACCATCATATATTAGGTTATTCATAATAATCATTGGTCATTCTATTTCTAAATTTTCGTGTGTAATTGTTACGTATGTTTGTTTTTTGACTTTTTCTCGGTTATTAGTAGTGGTTGTAATGTTCATATTATTAACAGGTGATATTGGTGTATTTTTAAAATAATTTTTATTTCGTTGCATCCAGGCAGCGTTTAAAACTGTCAGTTGACTACCTGTATCCACCAACATTTTAATTTTACAGTTGTTTATACGCACATTCATAGTAGGGCATTGTGTGTGTTCCGCTTGATTTACACCCTCGTCCGTGCTAAGTAATTCATCTCGTACGTCGACAGGATATACATTGTTTATTGTGTACCGCTTTGAATGCGTATTCAGTCATCGTTGCTGTTTAGACGTCGATGGCTCACTTGCCGCTTCCGCTTCGCAGCCTCTCTTCATGTTTCCAGTGTTTGCTTTTACCGCGTTGACTGAGCGATCATACGGCTTAGGGAATCTCTTTTTAGAAGTCGGCCAGACATAGCCTCCCTTCTCACCTCTACCTTCTCTCTCACTCTCACTGCTCCTCTCCTTCTCTTGATGAATGCCTTCTAAACGCTGAGTCACTGGTTTGTACACTATGTTAATAGGTGCTTTATTTTGCTTGTGTTGCGTTTGCTGTTTATAATTATTACTGCTGTGATTATAGTTGCTGTTGTGATTACTGTGCAGTTGATAATTGTGTTGTGTATTCTCACCCCGAGTGATATTTTCAGATTGTGTTACAAGTATTAAAAATTCTTCAATTGTTTTAATACCTTGTGTGTAAACAGTGAGTTGGATATTTTTCTGAAAATGGTAAGACAGTGTGGATATTATTTCATATTCTGAAAATTTAGGTTTAAGATGTTTTACTCTTTTAATTTGTGGTATCGTATATTGTTCAATATTCTGACGACAATGAATATTAAATTTACCATATTCTAGCTGATCATGTACCTGACGTTACGTATGGATATTCCAATACCTATTTTCAAATGAATAATGGAATTGTTGATAAGTTGTGACATCATGTATGATAGTATACCACTGTGCTGCCGAATCTTTGAAATGGCGATTAACAAACTTTATTTTCTCGTTATCATCAATATTACTACCAATTTGTTCCATTTCTTTTTCGCAGTTGACCAAAATTTCCATGCTGTTCTCCCATTTATTTCCTACAAATGTTAGTTTAACCTTATGTATCTTCTAATGGTGCCGGATAAACCATTATCTGCGCTGGACAACTATATAGCTCAGCTCGAAGTTGATCCATTTCAGTCCTCACCTCTTCTTTCATATTTGACATCTCTCCAGAACAATCTTTAGGAGTCTTGGATGTTTCTTCTAGCTTCTTCTGTAGTATCAGTAGTCCGTGTCTGTATTTCACACGTTTTACTTGTAGTCGCTTTAAGCTGATCATGGACATCCAGTATTTTACTGTCCTTTTCGTGCTTTGCTAAATTTAGTTTCTCATTTACATTTTCAATTATTTCTTTATGAATGTCTTTTAAATCTTTCTTCCATTCTGCGTGTAATTCTTTATGCTTGTTTTCTATCCTAACAGCTTGTACATGAAGGGCTTGTTTAACTTTATTTTCAAGTGCATCTATGCGTATATTAGTGTCTATAATTTTATCTGCACTGTGTAGTACTATCTATTATATCTTGGTTTAATTCTTCTTTTACTACACCTAGCTTATCATTTAAATCTTCTCTTAGTTTTAAATTATATCTTGTTTTAATTCACTTAGTTTATCATTTAATTTTTCTGTTTGTTTTAAATTATCTTGTTTTAATTCATTTAAATTTTCTGTTAGTTTTACATTATCCTGTTTTAATTCATCCACCATGGCTTGCACATATTTTGAAGTGCCTCCATACTGAAATTACCTGGTTCTGCCACGTCGAATTATTTTTTTTTTATATTATTTTTTTTTAAATAATTATTATTGGTGATCCCGGTTATACTACTCTTTATTTATTATGTTTTTCTATTATTAATGTTATTATTATTAATGTTACTATTACTACACCTTTTCATTTACAATATAATTACCTGTTTAGCGCCAGTTGTGTTATTATATACACAACAATTGAAATAACATACAAATAATATTTAATATAAATAATAGTTATCACATGTAATATATGTTTCATTTAACACACATTTAATTTTAGAGCATACATTTAACTTTTAAATTATCAAAATAGTTAAATGGCATGGTTGCACACCACGTTCTTGGGAGACATTTAATTTATAACGATTTGTGTATATCGTTAACGAGCCACACGTTTGGTAGCACAATTTATTTTCAACGATACTTACGTTATAAATTTACAATGGGTGTAATCGTAATAATAATAACAACGTGAATTGTTTAGAATCTTTCAAACATTTATTAATTAAAAATTTCAAAAATATGAGAGTTAAAAACTTCATTAGTATTTGCATGTGTATATTTGTAGTACACATACTTGTTAATAAAATACAAGTAATACCTCATATTAAGCATAGAAACATAAAAATACAAACTTATAACTATAAATAACATTGATTATGATATAATATTGCTCTCGACTTACTCAATTTCTTTAATTCTTATTAAATTCGCTAATTTTTCTTTTTAAATTATTATTATTGCATATGCATCTCTTATTTATGACATATTAATTACTTTTTTAAAAAAATTACTATTTACCTTCAAAATTAATTTAAATATCTTCGTTAAATTATCATTTCAAAAATATACTTTCATAAACTCAAATATTACTATAAATTACTACACAATAAACAGTTACATTTAAAAGTTATTAATTTCACTTTTTGAAATTGTATTGTCTTTCTTTTACATTGTTTTATTGTCTTTAATTGAGTCTTTTGTTTTTGATGAGTACATGAATTTATTTCACCTTAATCGTGGTGGTAATTTCTCAGTGTATCCTCTTCTGGTACTGAGTCCTTGATCCTGGTTGATTCTCCGTAGTCGGTGTAGTCCTGGAGTCCGCTCCCCATCATCCGGATCCTCTCGGTAGTCCAATGACTTGTACCATACGGCTGGAATCTATACCATGTATTTGGATGCTCACTCGTCTCCAGTAATAGCCTCTGGCTGCAGCGGTGATCTCACAAAAGTGATGCAGTTGTCGGGCATAGCCTCCAGCTGCAGCTGTGGTTGAACGAGAAAGAGAAAAAGGCTGGTGTGTCTTGCGTATTTATACTCTTGGGCGCAAAAATCATGCCTCGACAATTCTCTGCATGAATCAGTCTGTCGTAGCGTCCCTTTTATAAACATGATTATTTACACACTTATTTAACTGGTCTTTTGCAGATTACCCGATATTTATCTGGTCAGTGATTTTTATATGTACAACTGTGTGTTAACCGCTTTTCTGTATCTTAATTATTATAGGTTTTATTTACATTTATTTGCACTGTATTTACACTTTTTATTGTTTTTGCACAATCTTTTGTATACACGTGCGTCTTTATATTATTCCCACTGTGCGTATTTTGTTTTGTGATATTTTACACACACTTATCACAATTTAAATAATTTATTTATTGATTAACGTTTATTTAGTGGTGACGCTTTTCAGGAATTAACTGGCCACACACACACACACACACACATATAAGATACACGTGTACACAGACGCAGCTGTGTGTGGTGTGACATTCCTGTTCAAGCAGGCAAATTCATTGTTCTCCTTTACAGCTTTCTATCTGAATTATTATACTACTGACAATATTGATTATTTATTTTAATTTACATAAATTAACTTAACTAACTGTGCAATGCACAGTACCATACACATACGTACTGTTGCATTATATTTTTAATGTATTATATCTTTTAATTGTATTGTAATATTAATATATATCAGTTTAGTGACTGTTATTGATTGCATACATAGATCATATGGGGTAATATAGGCAAATTAATTTATCACAGTGTGATGTGATTGTAACTTTCAGTTTTTCTGGCATTTAATGATTTATGCTATCCTTGTAACAAGGATAAACCTTACTTTACTTTAAAGAATTTATTTTTTAATTTAAGGCCGTATTTTCAATAATTTCATAGGGCATACCTTACTTAAATCACTTCATGCCTCGGTTATCTCTTTTACTTTGCAGGTGTGGTGTAGCAAAGGAATTTTTTTCGCTTGCTTAATCGGATTCTTTTCAGTATATGAATTTTTAATCAGCGTGGTCTATGATTATAAAACAGAAGAAGAAAATCATTATTTCTTGAATGAGGTAAACTTACTGTTGGCACGGTAGTGTGGCTTTTAAGTCAGATGATGACTATAAACAATAATAATTTCTGTATTTTTAGACTAGGTTGGGAAAGGTGTTTTATAATATGAATTCTCTGTCGGATGATTCTATATACTTCTACATATCTTCTGATCTGCTTATGATAATTATTCACAGTTTTACAGTCCATAATATTAAACATATATTTGAAATGCTGCATAAAACAGAAGTTTTAGAAGTGGAGGGAAACATATTCAGTAAGTAAGCTCAGTTAATTTTTATATTTTATAATTGGATTTATAAATATAATCTGCAGTACATGTTTTTATTAACCTAAAGTCAAGAATCAATTAAAGAAGAGAAATTGAATGGTTACCTTATATACCTGCTACATTATTTGAAGAACGTCTACACAAAATTATAAATGTAACAGTCGTAGGCTTATAGTAAAAGCACAAGAAAAAACCATAACTTATAAATTCAGAATTAACCATTTTTGGTACTTTATTTTCGAAAATGTTTTACAGTACTAATGTTTCTTTATTTTGTGTAAGCCCAAATCTACTATCTTGCTAAGAAAAAGTACAGTTGAAAAAACCTGAAGGTGAGAAAGATATATTGATTCTATGGGCAGATTTGTGTATGCTACACTTAACTTCTAACTCAGTATGCATACAACTGGGTTTTTTTATACATTGAATTCATTATGCTCAAAACTATTATAAAACAATGTAAATGTATGACATGAGCTTTTTGCAGTTTTCCTTAGGTGGGTGCAAGGCACATCGCACACTGGATCCACTCCGCTCAGATCAGATAAATTCAGAAGCCATGTAAATGAAATTTCACACACTGCTTCCGCTCAGATCAGAACCAGCATCTCCGCTCAGAACGTGTCAGAAGTTTTTGCTCGGCAAGCAATTTTGTTCAGATTCGGAAGCGTTCTGAAGGGTCATGCATGCGCACTAAGCTCCTCAGCAGTACCCCGTCACGCACTGTGTTGTGTGTTTGGGTTTGTTTGGCATTTTGAAATAGTGGATTGCATCAGTATAGCATGTGCAGACGAAAAACTAATTGTTATGGTAGAACAATATCCTGTACTCTATGACTTAAATCATAAATATTATTATAATATAACAATGAAGGAATCAATCTGGCAAGAAATATAATTTGCCACAGTTGAATGAAAGTGGTAAATAAAATAATAATTAAAATTTATTAATAATTATTATAATAGTTTAATAATAGTGTGCGTTTGCGTGCAATTAATTAATCATATGACATAATTATTAATAATAATTATTCATTAATGTAATAATTGATAAAATCAGTATTAATTAGATAACCATAATATATTTTGAAACAATTCCAAGAAACCAGTTCATTTATCGTTACAGCGCTTGAAAGACAAGAAAAGATTTCCTGTGTACAGAGGTAAGACTATAGATAAGCCTAATTAACTTATTAATTCCCAAAACGCAAGAAAAGTAGACAGAAATCTAAACAGACGATAGTGTACGTAGACACAAGATGTTATAATTTGTTTACAAATATAAATGGAACCATCTGTTATTAAATCATGAGAAAACCATTTTCTACAGAAACTAACGCATGCAACCTTCAATTATTGTATACACAACTACACTCCTAAAATTAACGAAACGTATAAAACGTATCAAAAAGTGTAAAAATTGTGTTATTTTCATCGAAAGAATTTTCTATTCATTACCGTAAAACAAAACGTCGTACGGAATTTTAACTAATGAAATATAAAATATATAACTACAACTAAATACATAAACATCGCTTGATTAGTAATAGTACTACGTTAGGTTTTTTTCTGATATGGTTGAGTGGCTTCAAAACGCCGTAAGTGTCCTTCCTGCCTATATTTATCATATCTTCCTGCCAAGATATTTTACTCTCTCGTGAGTTAAAATACTTTCTGAATCCATCCCTTATTTCAAAGGCTTCTAATGGCGCATTCCCACCGGCCTTAGTCAGATGCTGCAACCCACAAAATTCTTCATGCTTTTCAAGCTCACCAGGTCGCCATAAATTTTCATCATCTCCTCGCAGGAAATTATGTAGACACGTTGTTGCTAACACAATGATGTCAGCGTGAGCTGGATTAACTTGGAGCTTTTGGGAGTACACCCTGAACTTTTTTGCTAAAATACCAAAAGCACTTTCTACAACACGGCAAGTATGACAATGTCTGTAGTTGTATATTTTACTTGGAGTATCATTAGCGACCTGAGTTCCAGGGCAACCGACAACTGACAGTTGTACAAGTCACAACATTTAATGAAACCACTTCAACTGGACAATGTAGCCTTGAGCTCGACAGACATTGTGTTCTGAGAGGAGCGGATGTAGTGTGTGAGAAATGTGCCGGACGCGTTCTGAGCGGAGACGCCGGTTCTGATCTGAGCGGAGCAGAACGGATCCAGTGTGCGACCTGCCTAATACAGTTTTTAAATTTGTTTAGACAATAATAGAAGGTGTACAAGTTGAGAGGGAATTTCTTCATCATATAAATCAATATTAGTTTTTATGTTTTTTATTTCCAGTTCTTTATTTTTGCTTTCGGTCTGGAACTTGCTAAGTGTAGTCTTCAGTGACAAGCCCAGGCAGTGTTCAGGAACAGTTCTATGATAATATATAATTTATAACAAACTGTATATGTGTGCAAGATGGTTCACGTGTGGCTTTTTTGTGGTCCTTAGTAACATAGCTGTAGCTATTTTGTTGTTGGCTGCTATTAACATTACAGTATTGTCAAAAAAGTCATTATAGCATTAATGTACTAAAGCAGGAAAGGCACTCACTGGTATAGGCCTACAGTAGGTAAAAAAATTGTGGTATAACTTCTCAGAGGAACTTCAATTTTGATTTTTTCCAGTCTAGAGTAGATGTTCCCTTATTTTATTATCATGCCATATGTAACTATAAAAGTTACACAAAGCCACAGTTCACGCATGGTATAACTTTAACTTTACTAAGAATTTTATTCGCTTTCATGAAGAGATGTGTGCAGTTCTAATTTTATGAATTCTCATTATTACCAACTTGACTGTATACAGTTCAGCTAACTGTATAAAAAAAAAGCTGTGAAGTATAACTGGTTAACATCCTCATTTAACAATCCTGAGCTTGTCACTCCACATTTAGGTTTATATCCATCTGTATGTATTATGCAAAAAATAGCATACTTTTTAATATTTAATGATACATTGTCATCATCCATGGTATGTGAACACCATGGTATATGGGGCCACTTCTGTCAATTGATAATGCAGCAAGGGATCCTAAGGCCTGAAATAACTTTTTGCAATGTTAAACTCATTTCTTGGCATAAGGTTTCTGCATTTGCTTATTTCAGATTTTTCACACAGAGGAAGGCTCAAGAGTGTATTTCATGTAGATTATACTGTGTACCATAAACAGTAAATAGTTCATAAAAAATAAACAGGATTTCAGTTAAAATACATTAACATAAATACAACATTTAAACAAAACTACAAAATTTAAAATTTACATTACATTTTTTAAATTTTGTAGTTTTGTTTAAATGTTGTATGTATGTTAATGTATTTTAACTCTTTGAGGCACAGAATTTTTGGTAACCAAATTTTTTAAATTTATTATTACATTTGGAAATTATACTCATAAAATAATTTAAAAAATATGAATTTGAATAAAGTTGATAAATTTTATCATTGTTTTCAGGTGGTATAAATAACATGCCACCGTGCATGTAGTACATATACACTACGGGTATAGTGTTGTAAACATATAATACATTTTTATGTCTATTTCTAATGAATTACAACTTATCCAAGGCAAACTGAAACATCGGAATATGTTCATTTGTGAAAGTCTTGAATACAAGTTTTGTTTTTACTAAGGCAGAGTGGCACTTTGCAACTTAACAGATCCACATTGTGCTTACTTGCTTGTTTTTATTACTACACTTTGCACACCGTCGTGCTGTAGATTGTTCCGGCTGATGAGCAGAAGTTTCTAGGCACACATCAGCTGCAACGTGTGGCTTATGTTTCTTCACTCGAACAACTGGGCCTGGAGAACGTACAATAGACAGTCTTGAGGCAGCAGAAGATGAAACTAAACTAGTAACAATACTCAAACGAAATATTTTATGGTTCATACCCTCATGACAGTCCAGTTCTTTCCATATCAACTAGCTGTTGACAACAGATGCATCAAGGAGGTGGAAAAAGATTCTGTGCCACCACTTTTTGCTCCATCTGTCCACTCCATATGATTTCTTCAGCTGATCAAATTTGTCTATGTTATTCATAAAATATTGTAGTCCTTCAAGGCTTGAGGACAAGAAACTTGCGTAACTGTGCAGTCTTTTTAACGTCTTGATACACTAACAACATCATACGGGCTATGATAATTAGACAGTAAATGTACAGTCCTTCTGTCCCTCCACTTTAGCAACAAAATTCCAGCTTCACTAGCTTCCCAGTCAAATTCACCTCTCTTCAAATCCTTATCTGGTTGAAGGGATGGGAGATATTTTCTGTTGTGCTGTACAGTTCCACAGGCATATATGTGCTTCTTCTGCAAGGCTAACATTAGGTTGTAGCTATTAAAATAATTGTCAAAATACAAATGATGGTATTTCCCAACCAACATTTCTGAAAGCCTAAGTACAACATTTGCCCCAATCTTACCCTTGTGTATTTCAAATTTTAAATTGTATCCATTACTGTCACAAAACATCCACACTTTATAGCCACGTTTTATCAGCTTGTCTCTCATGTATTGTTTTATTCCACTGTGGCCTTTGAATTTTATCATGCATTCATCTATAGCCTGATATTTACTGGGACTATAACATTTTAAAAATATCTGAGATAATGTTTTGATCAAGGGTCGTACTTTATACAATTTATCATAATCATGGTTGGACATGGACTCTTTTTGGTTGGACAGAATTGTCGTTGAGGTCCATGTGACTAAGTAGCCAGCCAAATCGATTTACACTCATGAAGGAAGATATATAATGATTGTGAAGCCCGGGTAATCTAGATCAATAGTCTCTGTAACTTGGTTGTCACTTTATTCCCATCAACAAGTTAATTCCTAGAAATGTGTGTATTTCAGAAACAGTTGTGGGTGTAAATCGTTTTCCTTCTTGTGTGGCATAAAGGTTAGTCTGAAAAACTGTGTGGTTTATTAGTTCTTCTGGAAAGATTTCTTTAAAAATATCAATAGGTTGGGGATTCTCTAACATTTTAATACAGTCAGAAGGGCCAGCTGTATCAGTAAAGTCACTAATCATTTTTTCAACATACGATTTGCTCCATGTTGGTGGATTTTTAAATTCAGTCAAGTCGGTACACCCATTTTCTGCCTCATTGTACATTGCTTTGTATCTATGAAAATTTGTACATCATTATTATTCTCTGAAATTTTGATTGAAGTTGGTTCTATTTGAAAGTCAGGGTCCATCATCAGAGTTGTCAAGGTCATTAACAGATTCACCATCTGATGGAATTTCATAAACAATATTTAATATTTTATCTTCAGTCAACCACTGTGGATTTTGCATCTAAAATTGAAATGAAAACCAGTATTAGGGACGTTATGTAACAAAAAGGACCAACTAATTAACTTTCACAGGTTATGTATGTCACTTGCCCGTGTGGCATAGTGGTATTAAAAACATACCACCTCAGTTTTCACTAAAAAAAATGTATGTAAATTAATATTGGTTATTAAACTTTCACTTGTGAACTTACTTTGTTTCCTCCCGTACGCATTTCGGCGTTATGTGCGCCTTCGTCAGCGGTGTGAGACAGACTGTCAGTAACTTGTAACGGTTTTTTTAGTTGGTAGGTTGAGTGGGGGTGGGGGGGTGGAAGGGAATTGGCGTGGGGATCTGAATTATTGTTTTGACACAATTATACTTAAAACAAACAATAATTCAGATCCCCGCGCCAATTCCCTCCCCCCCCCCCCCAATCAACCTACCAACTAAAAATACCATTACAAGTTACTGACAGTCTGTCTCACAATGCTGACGAAGGCGCACATAATGCCGAAAAGCTTATGGGAGGAAACAAAGTAAGTTCACAAGTGAAAGTTTAATAACCAATATTAATTTAGTGCTGTGAAAAAAGAAGATGAACTATCAAAACAACTATGTATGTAAACATTTAAAATGTGTACTATTATGCATACATACCTTTATTTCAATGATAATAAGATGAAACACACAACAATTGTAAAATTATAAATCGAACTTTTTATAAAATCACAGATCAAAACACTCCTTACAACAGACCAGCCTGACCGCCAAATTCCAACTGATTCCAACTAAGCTAAATCAAGGAACATCAACAAGAAAGCTAGCAAATGCCATCTATGAGTGAAAAAGAGAACTGAATAAACACTGAGAACTGCTGGTAGTAAAAATATACCGCTATGCTGCTTCTCTATAGACAGCTGAATATGTGGTATGTTTTTCTTACCACCGTGCTGTAATCCTGTTTATTTTTTATGAACTATTTACTGTTTATGGTACACAGTATAATCTACATGAAATACACTCTTGAGCTTCCTCTGTGCGAAAAATCTGAAATAAGCAAATGCAGAAACCTTAAGCCAAGAAATGAGTTTAACATATGCAAAAAGTTATTTCAGACCCTTAGGATCCCTTGCTGCATTATCAATTGCCAGAAGTGGCCCCACATACCATGGTGTTCACGTACCATGGATGATGACAATCCATGGTACGCTATTTTTTAAAAAAGTATGCTATTTTTTGCATAATACATACAGATGGATATAAACTTAAATCTGGAGTGACATGCTCAGGATTGTTAAATGAGGATGTTAACCAGTTATACTTCACAGCTTTTTTTTTATACAGTTAGCTGAACTGTATACAGTCAAGTTTGCAATAATGAGAATTCATAAAATAAAACTGCACACATCTCTTCATGAAAGCGAATAAAATTGTTAGTGAAAGTTAAAGTTATACCATGCTTGAATTGTGGCTTTGTGTAACGTTTATAGTTACATGTGGCATGATAATAAAATAAGGGAACATCTACTCTAGACTGAAAAAAATCAAAATTGAAGTTCCTCTGAGAAGTAATTCTTACCACAATTTTTTACCTACTGTATACCAGTGCCTTTCCTGCTTTAGTACATTAATGCTATAATGACTTTGTTGACAATACTGTAATGTTAATAGCAGCCAACAACAATGAAGAAACTACAGCTATGTTACTAACAATCAAATTCAAAAATCTACCACAAAGAAGCCACATGTGGACCATCTTGCACACATATACAGTTAGTTATAAATTATATATTATCACAGAACTGTTCCTGAACACTGCCTTGGCTTGTCACTGAAGACTGCACTTAGCAAGTTCAAGACCAAAAGCAAAAATAAAGAACTGGAAATAAAAAACATAAAAACTAATATTGATTTATATGATGAAGAAATTCCCTCTCAACTTGTACGCCTTCTATTATTGTCTAAACAAATTTTTAAAACTATTACTCCCACCTAAGGAAAACTGCCAAAAGCTCATGTCTTAACATGAATTCAATGTATAAAAAAAGTCACAGCTGTATGCATACTGGGTTAGACGTTAAGTGTAGCATATACAAATCTGCCCATAGAATCAATATATCTTTCTCAGCTTCAGGTTTTTGTAGAACTGTACTTTTTCTTAGGAAGATAGTAGATATGGTATTTAACTTTGGGCTTACACAAAATAAAGAAACATTAGTATTGCAAAACATTTTTGAAAATAAAGTACCAATGATGGTTTATTCTGAATTTATAAGTTATGGTTTTTTCTTGTGCTTTTACTATAAGCCTATCTATCACTGTTATATTTATAATTTTGTGTGGACGTTGATTATAAAACCGTTAATTGTGATAATTAAAGCTGGTTTTAGTGACTGTATTGGTGTCTTGTATTTTGTTTTCCACTGTACCATACGACAATCAAGGAGACCGCCATAACATTATGCTGTAGATGCCTGTTTTTCTCAGGAATCTCATCTGGATACTGTAAGATATCTCTAAATGCCTTTATGATTTCCCTTTCACTTAATCTGAATTTTTTAGATAAGTAGTGAACTTTTTTCTATCCAAACACAATGTTGTTTTTACCTTCATTTCTTCTATCCAGTACTTCAGTGTACCTTGACACTTCCATATTCCATCTTCAAAAAAGCCATTTCTCCACAGATTCCTTAAAGCTGTTGTAGAACACGTTTGGAAATACTGACTGTCTCATGTAGTGAAACACTGCAAAATTTCAGGTTTTGTCCTCCTTGTTCAGCATGTTTACAAGTAGTACAGGGGATTCTTTCTTTTTTTTTCAGAATTTAACTAGACAGAATTTAAATATATGTTTGCTTTGTATATATCAATGTTCCTTTCTTTTAGGTCAGTGCTGAGTTCTGAAAGTTCTTGCAAAGAATCAGTCTTAAGTTGAAAAGGATGTTTGTTGAAGTTATCTTCCATGCAAATCATCATACATTCATTGCTCTTGCTTATCCCAGCTGTTATCAACTCTTGGTACTTTGAAGTGAAAGATAAAAGCTTCATAATTTTGCCAAACAGCAAAAACTATGTTGTAGCTTGATAAAACCCATCTAATAGAAAACATTCTACCAATATTCAAGAGCTGAGTTTCCAGAAAGGAAGCACACACACTAAGCTACTAAACACCCTTACATTTTTTGGTGAAGCATGCTATACGGCATCCATTTTATCCAGCAAGGAATTAAACCTATTTGCTAACCCCATTACCCCTGATTGTATCATTAACTGAGTCTTGTAGCCTTTGGCTGACACAGTGCCAAATTATTATGTCAGGAAATATTTCTTTAAAAAGATCAGCAGCACCCCCTTGTGAACCCAGCATTACAGCAGCTCCATCACAAGTTAAAGATAACAGATAATCTTTCACACATTCTTCTGATAAGCCCAGTGGCTAAGGTGAGATATCAAACACCTGAATATTACACTGGCAGTGACTCAGGTTCAATCAGGTCTAAAAAAATATTCGCTGAGACATCATAGATGCTCAAGAAAAGTATGGAAGTATACGATTTGCACAAACTTTTGGCTGACTGTTATTGGTTTGTCAATAATGGTTGAGAACCTACTTTCTGACTCAACAATTTCCTGTCCAAAAGATTTTACAGGTGTTTTTTTTTTTACAATTGATTTATATATAGGCTACTCTTTCAAGCTTTTCTTTTTCTTTTACTCCCTATCAATTTCACTGCAGCCTTATGGCCAACACTATCCTTATAATCAAAATTTTTTCTAAACGATGTGAGCTGCTGTTTTCTGTTTTTGCCAAAGAAGAAACTCCAATGTTAACCCACTCTTTGACAATGCTCATTCCCAATTCTTTCTGTATTCCAATACTGCCACTTTCTTGCAGACTGAGTAGTCCAAATTTTCCTTCTTTAAAACACAGCCAGTCATCCTTCACAAACTAGTCCTTCTGTGAAACAGTTCAGCAGGCGGGCCATCTTGATTCACATGATACTACAACTGTGTACTTAGTATTGAGTAGTACTGGTAATACTGCTGATTCTAAATCAGGCTGACCCAATGCCAAAATCTATCTATTGTGGGACCACCAACAGGTGTCAGTCCACAGGCGCTATCCTGCTTAACATGAACAATGCCTTCGATAAAGTCTGGCACAAAGGCCTACTCTACAAACTGGCCCATTCTCCAATCCATTGCGCATATAATAAGGCCATACATAAGACCGTCCATACCTTTACAGTAAGCATCAAAGGGGCATTCTCTTGAGTTCACCTAGTCGCTGCTGGCGTTCCTCAAGGTTCTGTCTTTGGCCCCATTCTGTACCTCATGTACACAAACGACCTGCCAGAATATCCCAGGGTCATACTGTCCCTGTTCATCGATGATGCGATATTTCATTATAGCTCATTGCCCCCGCAACAGGTGAGCATGTAATGTTGTAATGCCAGTTGGACTGGCTATGGAAGTGGCGCCAGGACAATCAATCAACACCATGGACTGGCTATAACAATCAACAGGAACTAGTCTGAAGCGATCTGTTTTATATGTAAGTTCATTTCAACTGCTAAATCCTCTCCTTGGAGGGGAGACCCATCCAATGGACTGGATCAGTAAAGTGTCTGGGCATTCAGTATACCGTCACCCCCACTTCAATTACCACATGATGAATTCCTTAAACAAGGCTTGTGGCATCAGAGCCAAACTCTTCCCTTTGCAATCATAACAGTCGCTTGGCTCCACAAAACTCACATTATATTTACTGTTCCTCCAAACGGTAATTAAGTATGCAGGACCCACTTATGTTTGGGCCACCAACATGTGTAGGCTGTCAGCATTCACAACTGCAAGCTCTGATTCCTTTTGGGGGCCTATAGTATGTCTGAAATGATGTTCTCCATTGGGGCTTCCGAGTTCCTACTCTGGAGGTTTTTGTTTGGCACCTGGCATCTAATTTGTTCGCTAAGGCTGTGGAATCCTCCTTCCCCCACATTTATCAGCTGAACAGTACAGACAATGCACCACCCCACAGTATGAGTCAGACACCCTCAGGAGCTACTTGGCGTTCCCCCATAGGCATCTCAAGAACCTCATCTGCACTGCTCACCACCATCCTGATCTTCCTCAAATCCTGCCTGGAGCAAATCGGGCAACTGCATAAGGAGGTGGCTTCCTTCACTTGGTTTGCTAATACAGCATATGCTAACAGTAAAATGAGACAAAAAGTGCCAGCTTGAGTCACTTTGTCTGATCTGTTGCCCACAACACAGGAAACTGTAAGATGTGCAAGTGCTGCCTTGCAAGAGTCATTTGACTGGGATGGCAACTCACCGCACCAGGAGAGGCCATCCAGTGATGGTGCCTATCTTCCATACCAATACTGCTCTAAGTTCCTGTGAGTGAGTCCTTAAAGGGACCAAATAACTGTATCTCAGATGTGGGGTCAGGCAAGTGCATTCACAAATAAAAATTCACGTAATTCAAAAGACAGCATCTACTTTGCTGCATCAGCTGAGATGAAACCCTGGGCATGTGAATCCGCAAGGTGTGCAAGTGCCTAATTTTGGGAGCCATCTGCCTAGGAATGGCAGCTCATCATTCCGGCTGGCAACACTTATGGGCTGTCGAGCTGGTTAACTACACCAGCGTGCCTATAAGCTCCTTAGGATGAGTCCTTAAGGGAGCCACACAGCCATACTCCAGCATGGAGACAGACTGGAGTAAGCCACGGACTCCTCTCAAGCATGCAATTCGTGCATAGAGGAACTACATTCTAACTCCTTGTAACGAACCCACAACTATGCTGCACTTATTTAAACTTGACTTTCAACCTGGACAACACACATGAACTAGGGCACAAAATGCCCTGTACAACTCCCAGCTGAAATCTCTGAACACGTTGTGGGTTGTGGTTCACATGCTGGCTGCAATGTAGACGAAGGTGTGTAACCTCGTCAACACACTGTTTTGCTTTTCCTTGGATGAACAGTGAAGCATGATAATATATTTTTCATTGTACATTTGTATACATATTCATATACAATATAAAAATAACATGACGTACTAACTACACTACCATAATACATTAATCACTAACAAAATAAATAGCAAATATAATCACATGTACTGTACATGTACACTAAATAATAATGTAAGGTACTAATTACATGGCCATAAAAGGTTAAAAAAGAAGAGAAGCAGAAGAATTACATTTAATCACTAACGTGTTGTGTTCATTTTCATGGTGCCCCTGTTGCCACTATATATGTCAGTATAAGAAGAGCCACATGGTACCACTAGTGTGCCATAATACCTTAGTAGCACAACATTCTTAATTATTTAAAACATTTTTTGCATCAAATTACAATATAAACTTTAATTTTTTCTGATGTATATAAAAAGCTATTTTCAAAAATGTGCTGGTACAGTGTTCTATCACAAAAAAGCACTGGTTTTTAGTAATAATACCGGTATAATAAGTGATTCTTAAAATTTATTAACAGTGATGTCAAGTGATAACTGTGCTAGTAAATAACTTTTGTCTTGTCTTATGCAGAATTATGAACAATATTTTAAGACATAAGTTAGATTAGCAATATTTTTGCTATCCAGGATTAAAGTAAAATTATATAAATATAAAATTTCTTATCTTCTCTCCAAAAATCATCAATGTTATTATTTTCTATTACAGTCAATGTATTCTGTTGCAGAAGAATCAGATATTAACAGATTAAGACACAAAGAAAGGCGTTTATCAAGGATATTGTCAATATTTATTGTTGCTTCATTGCTACTTCATTTTGCAATCTTGACCACACCATGGAAATTTCCAGTATCTGATCCTGTGTTAGGTGTAACAGTAATGTTATCTAGAATTTTATTTGTAAGTTTTCAATACACTGTATTACTCTGTGCACGTTTATTATATATTTTTTTTTGCTTTCAAGTTACTACAACACATAGAAGGGCACAACTTGCAATGGTAAGTCTGTCAGACTGCTGAACTTGCAGTTCACTTGATCAAATTGTTTTTCTGTAGGTTTGAATTACAGCTTTATACAGTGCTTGCGGAAATTAGAACCAAAAATAACATGCTTAACAGAAAGTCAAAATAATATGCATATGTTTAGACTTAAAGAGTGCACAGAGAGCCTTACCAAGTGAAATAGAATTTGGTCGAATTCTTGAAAAAAATTGGTAACGATGAAGCCCCACAATTCCCTCAGTTTGGTGAAAATATCATTGAAATACCTCACCATTAATAGGAGATGAAAATAATATTATTAATGAGGTGTATGGAAATATTTCCGAAAACATACTCTCAGATAACATATTGAAGTCAGTTATTTTAGCACCTAAAAATGATGATTGTACTTTTATTAATACTGATATACTTAATCGAATACCAGGTGAACAGAAAACATATCATAGCTACGATAAAATAATTTGTGATGATGACAATGAAATCAATAACTATCCAGTAGAGTTTTTGAATTCTTTGACTATTAGTGGTTTGCCACCACATAAGTTAGTATTGAAAGTTAATTGCATCGTTTTACTGATCAGAAACTTAAATACAAAGGAAGCATTAGTCAATGGAACAAGAATGCGCATCAAGTGTATGCATCGTAATGCTATTGGTTGCGAAGTTTTAACTGGAACCGCACGCAATAAGAGAATTTTGATTCCACGTATAAATTCAACTTATTCCGGTACTGTTTTACCATTTAACTTTCAAAGAACTCAATTTCCAATTATACCTGCATTTGCGATGACAATAAATAAGTCTCAAGGACAAACACTCGAAAAAATTGGAATTTTATTGAGGCAGCCAGTTTTTACACATGGTCAATTGTACGTCGCAGCAAGTAGAGTTCGATCATTCGATGGTTTGAGATTTTATATTTCCGAATATAATGGCCAAGGGCATTTAGCAAATGATGAAAGAATTTTTACAAAAAACATCGTTTACACAGAAGTTATGAATCATTAAATTCACTTTCAAATTATTTTAAGTTCAATGGACAACATTTATTTTTTTAACCGCCCGGTTTTTTTGATTTAATGAAAAATATATGAAAAAATACAAGGCATGTATTTTTTATTTCATTTTTTATTTTGTATTAATTTTTTATTTAAATTTTATATAATTCGAAAAACATAGGCAAAATAACTGTGTA
Source organism: Magicicada septendecula (assembly GCA_034769895.1). Taxonomy (NCBI): domain Eukaryota; kingdom Metazoa; phylum Arthropoda; class Insecta; order Hemiptera; family Cicadidae; genus Magicicada; species Magicicada septendecula. The sequence goes on from CM068367.1 coordinate 953,926,549, forward strand.
GCCTTGGCGAAACCTGGTCAGTAGGGCAATAAAAAAAACCCAAGGAAATGTCAAAAAACGTGTTATTGCTTTTTAAATATGGCTTAGCCAAGCTAAACCTCATTTTTCCTATCTTTCATATTTTTCAAATAACTCGAAAATTAATGCATAGAAAACAAAATTAAAAAATTATATAAGCTTTGTAGCAGATGATCATCAAACTGTTTTCGAATTTTGTACCTTACCAAAAATGAAATCTAATCCACTGGAATTGAAAACAATGTATCTTATACTTCTATGAATGTCAAGTCTCATTTTTATTAGCGTTTATTTGATTCAATAATAACATGAAAAAATTAAAACTGACAATGAATTATATCAAAAAATAAATACGAATACAAGCTGTAATTGTGTTTTTTTTTCAACTGTTACTAACATTAAATTTTAAATTTCATAGATATTGCAGGGAATTAAGGCAAACAACACACGCTAATGACGTATTTGTAACGCTCGCAGCTGATGTAATAGAACAAAATTCAAAAAAAGTATATGCAATGATTATAGAGGTATACTCTTTGACAAAAGAACCTCAATAACGTTCAAACTTAAAAATTTAATGAATTACGGTCGAATTGCGACCACTAGTAGACATAAATTGTTATTGTTGATAAATCATTATCAACAATATACTGTAGTCTAACTTTTTCAAAAAGTTACAGTGAATGTTGTGATGTGTATTTTTATATACCTCTTCTAACAACTGCTCACAAATGTCACAATATAGAAAAGAAAACAATTTCTATAAATAAATATATATGTAAATCTATAATAATATATAAATTATTATACAAATATACAAAAACTACATAGAGTGCTAGCAAAAGTTCCCCAAGACTAAGTAAAATGGTCCCATTTAAAAGAAGAAAGTGTAAAGTGTCAGCATATTTTTTCCTACAGTTCAGCAAAGAAACTATTTCCATGTAACAATATTAAGAAAACAATAAGATTGAATGACAAAATGTTTAAAATATTGCAAACAATTGCATTTTGACAATTAAAAATTTCAGTTTTAGTTAATATTAAACTGTGTAAACATTACAAACAAACACAAAAATTTGAATACTATAAATAACTACTATATAAACAAATACTGCCATATAATATTATATCACACAGAAACTGACATACAAACAGATGACAAAATGTTATGACTAGGTTGCCTGATTGTAAAATTAACAATGCCAGTAATGTATCCTCATGTAAATATTTAAAATATTATCGTTTGACAAATATTGTGCTAATGAACAATGAAAATGTAATTAGTTGTACAGAAAAATTGAGACTGCCAGACTGCAATACAAAATATACACTGAGACAAGTAGGGCAATAATATTGCTTTTGTGTAAAAAGGTCTCTTATTGGAACAATAGTATCTATGTCCAGTGGCGAAGTGTCAGGGGAGACAAGGTAGACAGTGTCTACCCAAATAATTTATCCATAAAACAATTAATTTTTATTTATGAATTAAGTTGTGTAACTTAGTAAGAAAGGATACAAAACTAACTTAAGAAGTAAAATGTCACACAACACGATGCAAATATGAGCCTTGGAACCTAGCAATTGTATGGTGAGTGTCAGGGTAGACGTTACTTGAAATGTCTTTTTAACAAGACTAGAGGTGAGGAGGGCTTCGGTGGATGACAACAGGAGTGGACCTGCATGCGCAGCATAAAAATGCATCCCGTACATCACATCAGAAGACACGTCTCCCCCACACCAAAGACCACAGAATTGTTGCCTGGCCACCTGTGTTGTTTCATTGTGCTCGCATATATATATATATATATATTTGTTTTTGTTGAGTTTACAAAAAATATTTTATTTTTGAAAATAGTGTTATAGACTAAGAAGTGTGTAACCATTTACGTACTAATTATTTAATAATACATTGCTTTAAGTGTCGTCCTTTTGAGTACCTACTTTAAACATACTGTTTACTTGGTTTAAATGAGCAAAACGAATACAATTAGTAAATTAGTACCAGTTCTACCGCATACGTATTTGATGTAAGCTCTGACAACTTTGATTCACTAGAATTTTTGTTAAATCAGTACGTTACATTAGAGTGAAAGGTAAATTGCTAAAGTTAAAAATATTTCGGGCGTTTTTAGATTTGCTGCAGAAGGATGGAAAAGTTGTACGAAAATTTTAGAATGTTCTGTATAGGTGGCTCTCTGGTTGTAAGCAAAACAAAACTCTGCACTGCTATTATTGTTTGATATTTAATGAAGAGGCACCATGGGAGCAAGTTGGAACCATGGGAGCACTATAACAAATTTTGAAGCTAAAGCCAGTAAATATGCTGGTAGCAAAACTCACATAAAAAATTCTGAGATGTTTCACATGCTAGGTGTAAAAAAAAATTGAACATTGTTTGTCCGAAACGCCTAGAATTTTAGCAGTATAGCACAATGAAAATGTGGCATGAAATCGAATGATAGTAGGTCGTTTGATAGATGTTTGTTATATAGAGTTAGGTTTTAGGGGTCATAAAGAAAATAAGCAACCTCTTACTAAGAGTAATTATTCAGAAACTTAAAATTTATTGGCAGCGGAGGAGTCTTTCATGAAAGAACATACACAGAGTGATTCAAAATTGTAGGGCAATCTCTCAGAAGCTGATTCTATAGCTAAAACTATGAAAACATGAGACACAGCGTGCAAAACTCATTTATACAAAAATATGAAAGTCTGTGTAGTGCCTACAGTAATCCGGATTTGTTACCATTAAAAAATGTGAATCAAATTGATACTTTTTAGCAATATTTTCTAATTAAGATTCATAAAGGACACCAATAACAATACGATAGCTTTTCCTTGATATTTAGGCCAAATCATATAACGAAATGCGTGTGTTTCAGAGTTACTTAGCTATTATCTGATAGAGGTAGCATTAACTCTATTTACCATAGTTTTACTGGTTCATTAAGAACATCACCAATCTTAGTAAGAGGTTGCTTTTGGCTGGTATTTTTATGTCTACCCAAATTATTTTGCCACGCTTCGCCACTGTCTATGTGACTTTGTATAACTGTTATGAAAACATCCTGATTAGATTCAATACCTTCCTAATGTGAAGCTATTAGAGATGTGAGACACAGGGGTGTGAGTATAAAAACTAGGTAAACCTGTTTTCTTGGTCAACCTCTTCCCTCCCCCAGTTTGAAGAATCTGAATAAAGTTTACTTTGGGACATGTTTAAAAAATGGAGAGATGTTGTATGTGAAGGTTTCTCTTTTCTTAGAAAATGTCACAAATTGAAGTTGTTTTAGGAGTATTTGGTAGTGCTGATTAATGAATGTTACTACTGACAAATAATTTTTGAATAGGCTGGGCAAGCATGAAATTTTGGAAGGTTAGACTGCTGAAAGGCAGACATCATAGACAATGTGACAGGGGCTCCTCATATGAGGAAACTGTTCTTAATAATTATATTCCTAAGTAACATGATCATAGTGCTTCCAACTCAGGAGGCTGATGTAGGCTCATGATGTGACTCAGGCAGAGCCGGCTTTAGACTGTACAACACTGCACACTGTGCGACCGCACTGGGACTCCGCGTTTCAGGAGGTGCTCCCTGAACAATTTTTTTTTTATTACTCATATTTTTTATTATATTCAGCTTGGTAACACAAATGATAACTTATTTTATTTTATTTATTAATATGCATGGTACACGAACGGCAAAATTTTCTTTATATTATATCTCATAAAACACACCTTTAAAAAGGTAAACATTTTGTAAGTATAGCTTCGCGTTGTTCGCCATAATATTTTAATTATCTTGTTGTTGCATCCTCTTCGTTCACTTATTAATTTAATAATATATATAAATACTTTCACTTATGAACTTACTATTGTTACTTCCCAAACGTTTCAAGATGTTGTTTCTCTTCTTCAGTGGGTTGAGTACCAGCTGTCGATTACAGAATAACCGTTACGGAATGGAGTGTGTGGTGGGGGTTGATGGTAGGAAGGGATTGGCGCTGAGGTTCGAATTATGTGTGTGGATCAGTGTGTCAAATAGTGTATGTGATTTGTAATGTATCTGTTCATTTAATATGTTGTTAGGTTGTAGTGTGTGATATCTGTATATTTCAAATTGTTCACCAAAAAGTAGAAAACTAAACACAGCTGAACAATTTGAAATATACAGATATCACACACTACAACCTAACAACATATTAAATGAACAGATACATTACAAATCACATACACTATTTGACACACTGATCCACACACATAATTCGAACCTCAGCGCCAATCCCTTCCTACCATCAACCCCCACCACACACTCCATTCCGTAACGGTTATTCTGTAATCGACAGTTAGTACTCAACCCACTGAAGAAGAGAAACAACATCTTGAAACGTTTGGGAAGTAACAATAGTAAGTTCATAAGTGAAAGTATTTATATATATCATAATATTTTATATTTTCAAATTATTTTTAATGCAAAAAAATAGTGATCCATTATTTTTAATAAACAATTTATGCATACATTTTGAACTTTGATGTTTTTATTTAACATTATTTTTAACGAAAAATATGAAATATTTAACTAAATATTTTCATAAGTATTGTAGTTATTTGAATATTTTATTAATTATTTTACAATGAGAAGCAGGTTTGTATATTAACCATTTAATTATCTTACTTAATTATGCATTATTTTTACTTTACAGAGAATACATAACTATTAAGACATTTTTTATAATTTTTATAAATAATTTTTAAAATATTATGAAATTTTCCATAAAAAAACATTATGCATACTTACCCGCTGCTCTCTTGATTGAAAATTTACGATATGTATTAATATGTTATCATAAGACAGATTAGTTAAAACAATTTAAAAAATTAAATATCAGGCATAGTTACAATCATTAGAGACAAAGCTTTCATAAAATTTGTAAGAAAATTACAATATTTTTTTTAACAAATAATATATAAAATCTTAATTAATTTTTATAAAGATTACAAAATTTTGTATTAAAATAATATATGTTTACTTTTCTTAATATTCATTATTACAAATTTCCATCCTCTTTTTTAATACCGTAGGCTAATAGTTATTAAAATTGATTAAAGTGAAAAAATACTTCTGACCATTTATATCATAATCATTTACCTTTTTTATACTGAATCAAATACTTTTTTTTTGAGCTTACATCAAATACGTATGCGGTAGAACTGGTACTAATTTACTAATTGTATTCATTTTGCTCATTTAAACCAAGTAAACAGTATGTTTAAAGTAGGTACTCAAAAGGACGACACTTAAAGCAATGTATTATTAAATAATTAGTACGTAAATGGTTACAGACTTCTTAGTCTATAACACTATTTTCAAAAATAAAATATTTTTTGTAAACTCAACAAAAACAAATATATATATATATGCGAGCACAATGAAACAATACAGGTGGCCAGGCAACAATTCTGTGGTCTTTGGTGTGGGGGAGACATGTCTTCTGATGTGATGTACGGGATGCATTTTTATGCTGCGCATGCAGGTCCACTCCTGTTGTCATCCACCGAAGCCCTCCTCACCTCTAGTCTTGTTAAAAAGACATTTCAAGTAACGTCTACCCTGACACTCACCATACAATTGCTAGGTTCCAAGGCTCATATTTGCATCGTGTTGTGTGACATTTTACTTCTTAAGTTAGTTTTGTATCCTTTCTTACTAAGTTACACAACTTAATTCATAAATAAAAATTAATTGTTTTATGGATAAATTATTTGGGTAGACACTGTCTACCTTGTCTCCCCTGACACTTCGCCACTGGACATAGATACTATTGTTCCAATAAGAGACCTTTTTACACAAAAGCAATATTATTGCCCTACTTGTCTCAGTGTATATTTTGTATTGCAGTCTGGCAGTCTCAATTTTTCTGTACAACTAATTACATTTTCATTGTTCATTAGCACAATATTTGTCAAACGATAATATTTTAAATATTTACATGAGGATACATTACTGGCATTGTTAATTTTACAATCAGGCAACCTAGTCATAACATTTTGTCATCTGTTTGTATGTCAGTTTCTGTGTGATATAATATTATATGGCAGTATTTGTTTATATAGTAGTTATTTATAGTATTCAAATTTTTGTGTTTGTTTGTAATGTTTACACAGTTTAATATTAACTAAAACTGAAATTTTTAATTGTCAAAATGCAATTGTTTGCAATATTTTAAACATTTTGTCATTCAATCTTATTGTTTTCTTAATATTGTTACATGGAAATAGTTTCTTTGCTGAACTGTAGGAAAAAATATGCTGACACTTTACACTTTCTTCTTTTAAATGGGACCATTTTACTTAGTCTTGGGGAACTTTTGCTAGCACTCTATGTAGTTTTTGTATATTTGTATAATAATTTATATATTATTATAGATTTACATATATATTTATTTATAGAAATTGTTTTCTTTTCTATATTGTGACATTTGTGAGCAGTTGTTAGAAGAGGTATATAAAAATACACATCACAACGTTCACTGTAACTTTTTGAAAAAGTTAGACTACAGTATATTGTTGATAATGATTTATTAACAATAACAATTTATGTCTACTAGTGGTCGCAATTCGACCGTAATTCATTAAATTTTTAAGTTTGAACGTTATTGAGGTTCTTTTGTCAAAGAGTATACCTCTATAATCATTGCATATACTTTTTTTGAATTTTGTTCTATTACATCAGCTGCGAGCGTGTACAAATACGTCATTAGCGTGTGTTGTTTGCCTTAATTCCCTGCAATATCTATGAAATTTAAAATTTAATGTTAGTAACAGTTGAAAAAAAAACACAATTACAGCTTGTATTCGTATTTATTTTTTGATATAATTCATTGTCAGTTTTAATTTTTTCATGTTATTATTGAATCAAATAAACGCTAATAAAAATGAGACTTGCCATTCGTAGAAGTATAAGATACATTGTTTTCAATTCCAGTGGATTACATTTCATTTTTGGTAAGGTACAAAATTCGAAAACTGTTTGAAGATCATCTGCTACAAAGCTTATATAATTTTTTAATTTTTTCTTCTATGCATTAATTTTCGAGTTATTTGAAAAATATGAAAGATAGGAAAAATGAGGTTTAGCTTGGCTAAGCCGTATTTAAAAAGCAATAACGCGTTTTTTGACATTTCCTTGGGTTTTTTTTATTGCCATACTGACCAGGTTTCGCCAAGGCTACACAGTTATTTTGCCTATGTTTTTCGTATTATATAAAATTTAAATAAAAGATTAATACAAAATAAAAAATGAAATAAAAAATACATGCCTTGTATTTTTTCATATATTTTTCATTAAATCAAAAAAACCGGGCGGTTAAAAAAATAAATGTTGTCCATTGAACTTAAAATAGTTTGAAAGTGAATTTAATGATTCATAACTTCAGTGTAAACGATGTTTTTTGTAAAAATTCTTTCATCATTTGCTAATTGCCCTTGGCCATTATATTCGGAAATATAAAATCTCAAACCATCGAATGATCGAACTCTACTTGCTGCGACGTACAATTGACCATGTGTAAAAACTGGCTGCCTCAATAAAATTCCAGTTTTTTCGAATGTTTGTCCTTGAGACTTATTTATTGTCATTGCAAATGCAGGTATAATTGGAAATTGAGTTCTTTGAAAGTTAAATGGTAAAACAGTACCGGAATATGTTAAATTTATACGTGAATCAAAATTCTCTTATTGCGTGCGGTTCCAGTTAAAACTTCGCAACCAATAGCATTACGATGCATACACTTGATGCGCATTCTTGTTCCATTGACTAATGCTTCCTTTGTATTTAAGTTTCTGATCAGTAAAACGATGCAATTAACTTTCAATACTAACTTATGTGGTGGCAAACCACTAATAGTCAAAGAATTCAAAAACTCTACTGGATAGTTATTGATTTCATTGTCATCATCACAAATTATTTTATCGTAGCTATGATATGTTTTCTGTTCACCTGGTATTCGATTAAGTATATCAGTATTAATAAAAGTACAATCATCATTTTTAGGTGCTAAAATAACTGACTTCAATATGTTATCTGAGAGTATGTTTTCGGAAATATTTCCATACACCTCATTAATAATATTATTTTCATCTCCTATTAATGGTGAGGTATTTCAATAATATTTTCACCAAACTGAGGGAATTGTGGGGCTTCATCGTTACCAATTTTTTTCAAGAATTCGACAAATTCTATTTCTATTTCTTTTATAAATTTGCTAACTGCTATAATTTTTTATTGTTCAACTAAGCTTTTCGTCATTACTGACATCTTCAGGTCTTAAACCTGTTGTTTAAGACCTGAAGATGTCAGTAATGACGAAAAGCTTAGTTGAACAATAAAAAATTATAGCAGTTAGCAAATTCATAAAAGGTTGTTTAAGACCTGAAGATGTCAGTAATGACGAAAAGCTTAGTCGAACAATAAAAAAAAAAAATTATAGCAGTTAGCAAATTCATAAAAGAAATAGTAAGGATATCTACTAATTTAAACAATACGAAGAAATTCTATTTCACTTGGTAAGGCTCTCATATTTTGAGTAAACGTTACTTTATGAAAATAAACAAATTTATGCCAACTCGTGACACAATTTTCAATTAAAGTTGCACGTGATCCATGTGGGACAACTGGTAAGATTTGCCGAAAATCACCGCACAGAAGTATCGTTTTCACTCCAAATGGTTTATGTTTATCATTTCATCGCATAGCTCCTGCAATAATCTATCTATGATTTTCAACACTTGCAGTGGGCACATAGAAATTTCATCAATAATTATCAATGATGATGAATTTAGGTAACATCCATAGCTACTATTTGCGGTAATATTCGCTACAGAATTTTCCAAAATGGGTATAGGCAATTTAAACACATTGTGTAAAGTTCTACCTCCAAGTAATAGAATTGAAGCTATGTCACTGAACGCTGTTGCAATGCAACTAAGATTAAGCGAATTTAATTTGTGAATGATTGCTGTTTGTGTGAATGTTTTTCCACAACCTGCATGAGCGGTTAAACAAAAAACATTAGATCCAGTATCATGGTGCAAAACTTCACGAATCACACGATCAATTAGATTACGCTGTTCAATATTTGCAGTTTCATAATGGTCACAAAACAGAAACTCTTGTTCTATTGGATCAATAGCATTTGCTTTGTCTGTTCTCTGCGAATACGTGGGAACTGGTAAACCAAGTTCTTGACATGACAAATTATGAACATTCAAAATATCTTCAATTTCTAATAGAGCTGTGTTAAAGGATAATTCTTCGTTGTAATCTCTCAAAAAATCTTCACTAAGATATACTTTAAATTCATTCCATAACGCCAATGCATTGGCTGGCACATTTAATGCACAAATGTAACCAAATAAATTTCGCATTTGTTTTGGTGAATGTAATTCTTTTGCTTCATTTAAACATTCGCGCCATTCATTATCATTTGAAGCAATGCCGTGAGCATGGTATGCTTCAACAAAAGAAGTGTGTATAATTCCATTGTATGTTCTAACATCCTCAAATGATTTTGGACCACAGACATGTAATAAAAGCAATCGTAAATGGAAAAGTTCGATGTCTTTTGGTGATACTACATATATGCGTGTAATGATTTTATCACCTCCACGCCTTCTCTTCTTCCATTTTTTTCGGGAATCTTCCCACACATAATGCAAAGGAATTTCAATATACTTATATTCATGCGCTGATGGATCTGATCGATTCAATTCAAAAAATGCTAATAATTTTGTTTGTCTTGCATTTTCAATTGCTTGACGTTCTTGCCCTTCTCGAAAGTAAACATTCTGTCTACGCGGTAAATGAATGTCAAGTCTAACGATGACATGTGATTGAAAATGCATTGGTAATTCATAGATGTGCCATACAGCTTCAGTTGATCCGACATAACGGCCATTTAAAAAATTTTTAACTTCATCAATTTGTATTTCTTGACCTGGTTCATTTCTCTCTGAACCTAATTCAACAGATGCACTGTCATAGCCTTTATACACGTATTTATAAATGTATTTAACACTTTTAACTGTAGTGCATACTTCAACATTTATATGGCAATTAAATTTGGCAAGTAAATACGGATGGTATGGTACAACATGACGATTGTCGAGGCAACTACCGCGAACTTCAGCATTAATACCATTATCACGCCTTCTGTATAATGGATATCCATTTAATGATTCACATGTAAATTCATTAAATCGTTTTGGATAATCTTTTGTGTATTTTCCATATCTCATACATACAGAATTTGGATTAAGTACACCACATGGACCATGCGTCATGTGTTTTACAACATATTCATGTAATGTAGGATGTGTTTGAATGTTAGGAATCTCCGCAGATACAACTTTATCAATATCGGTAGCGTTAACAATTTTATCTTGCTCATTTAAAGAGAGTAAAATGTGAGCATGAGGCAATCCTCTCTTTTGAAACTCAATTGTATAAATGAGTGCTTCAACTTTACTGAAGATTTTTTTAGTGTAAGACCCTCAATTAATGCTTTCAGTTTGGACTTGAATACACGCACAACAATATCAGGTCGAAAATTAGCTGACTTACCTACACCAATATTGCTAACTATTTCAGGCCAACTTGGATTGCAAGTCATTGTAATAAACAAAGAAGGCTTTCCGAAATGTTGTACAATTGACATTGCATCTAAATAATTCTGATACATATTTCTTGGAGATCCATTGAATGAAGATGGTAAAATTACTCTACGGCCAACATTATTGGCATTGGGGTTCAATTCTAAATAATCTGTTAAATTGTTGTAAACTTCAGACCTAAGACTTGTTTGATTTTGTCGAATGAAATGTAACCTTGTGCCCTCTATTCTCACATACATATCAACTATCCACTGCAGAAATAATTTTTGTGAATGGTGCAACATGCTAAAATCTTCTCTAATTGCAAGTCGATAGGCTGCATACTGAAGCACGGTTAATTTATTTCTGGGCGCTCTTGAATTAGATGTAGTTGGTACATTATGAGAAATATTGAGATGCCACCCAGTATCACCGTTTGTAAAAAGTAATGGATACGCTAAAGGGTCCAGTGATGAATCCAAAACAGAGATATTTTTAATGGTACCATTAACTTTTGAAAACGAAACCATATTTCGTTCAAAGGGTGGCTCACCATCAACTGTACTAAATATTACTGCTACATCAGTTTGAACTGCATCATTATAATGGCGTAGATCTAAATCACGATTTACTTTAATGAGCATACAAATTTCTTTATTTTGATTTTCAACTCTCTGACAATGATCTTTCATTGCAATGAATGACCGAACGAAAGGATTAATGCGTTCCAATTCAAGAGAGATTTCGCGCATTATATTGTTATTGCATGTTTGATTATACTGTTCACGTAATCTATAATTGACAGCAGTGTCAACATCATAAAAATATAATTGCGCATAACATGGTGAGCGACCATATCCAGCAGTCATTGGACCTGATCTGTGATAAAAAACATCATGTATTTTAAAATGATACACTCCACACGTAACTGTATCCGAAATTTTAGCTTCTGAGCTAACCATAGCAAATGATGAAATGTATTTACGAATGTTTTCAAAATAATTTTTTGACTTTCTTTTTATTGAAGGTTCATTTGAAGTAAGTCCATCATACAATGATTTAAAGTATTCATTTTAACTTAAGGCCGGTAATATTGCTTTACCCTTATGACAACATGAAGTGAATGCAGTCCTTTCACCTAAAGTGACCTCAGATTCGAAATGTTTTGCATTGTAAATGCATTAATCCACAATCAAAAGTATTAAAATTTCTTGGAATGACATTCACTGTGGATTTAAATGTATCCCTCAAAATAATTTCATCATTTTGTATACTATTTACACTATTACACTATACTATTTGCATTTGGTCTATTATCATTTTGACTTTCACGCGAATATATATTACTTCTTCTTTGTCTCTCACTCCGACCCGTCAATGTTATACTATTTACACTATTTAAATTTGCATTTGGTCTATTATCATTTTGACTTTCACGCGAATATATATTCCTTCTTCTTTGTCTCTCACTCTGACCCGTCAATGTTCTATGTCGAGGCATAATGGAAGTAGGTGCGAATATCTGAATGTAAATAAAAACATGTAATGAAATTACTGAAACTAAGATTAGACAGGGTTTAATTTAAAAATAATAAAATGTACTCACTTTTTTGAAACCACCAATAATAATTAGGCGAGAGTAAGTCAATTCAAATTGCTGCTACAAAATTTTCCTTTTGCAACAGGTGTATATTAAGCAAGCTGTATTTCACTTTCAACTGCTCATTAATATATAAAACACAGATATCTAACATACAAAATATAAAATAAACGCTTTTTTGCCTTGACATACACTCCACAGACTATTGAAAAAGGAACATTTGAAATCACACAAAATTCACAGCTCATTCAGTCAATCTGTCAGTAATTATTTGTTGGCAACATTTTAAAATTCTTTGGCGACAATCTCTACTCTGTGCGACTGTTTGACCACAGACTATTATGTGTTTGACATTGGCAGTATGAATCTAAACAAACGACAGACTATTATGTGTTTGACATTGGCAGTATGAACATACACTAAAATGAAAAAATTATAATTTTATTGCCTGGCAACAAAATTATTTTATTTTTAACAATTACCATTGTTTGAAAAAGTTTAAATGAATTTTCAAGTGCAAATGAATGTTTTATTTTATTTAATTTAATGTATTTGTAACACATATTATATATAAATTTTAGCTTTCTGCACTCCTTCTCCATATAAACTTTAACTATGCCAAATCTCACACTCCTCCGTGCACGCAATATGCTTAAAAAGGGGTACAAAGTTTTCTCTTCACGTATTAATATATAGATACCTTAATCATGAGACTACACCCAAAATGTGGAGTTGTCAGAGTGGCTGGGCTATTTCTATTTTCTCAACTTTCAACTATCTGTTACATAAGGATGCCAAAACATCATCTCTGAAGTTAATGACTAATAAAGAAGTTTATTTTACTAATAAAGAAAGCATGACAACAGTGTTATTAAAGTGATTAGAAAACTATCCAGTAAATTAATAATATGTATCTTTTCAGGTATAGAATTGGTAAGAGTTTGTATGTCACCAAAGATTTGTATGCATTTTCTGAAATGCATTTTGTGTAAGTAATAGGCTGAAATTATTATATGCCAGAATGTGTCATAATGGCATTTGTGTTATATTTACAAATGGCATTCATCACCAAAAATTTCAAAGCAATGTAGTATGAATCAGTATTTGAAAAATATGGTACATAGTTCCACACTGTAATTTATGTAGGGAACAGTTTGGTGATGTTAGACTTTAGCAAGTCTAATATGAAAACACTTTTTCTCTGAAGAATGATTTAAATATCTATTGAACTGGTTTATTTGTATTGAATTCTAATTAAAAGTTATAATTTTTCTATGAATAAATTAAAACTGTCCTATATATTTTGACTGTTAAAGAACATTTTGTACAAATTTATGAATAATACTCTGCATTCTGTAAATGTGTTAATGTGAAGATGATTGTCAAATACTTAAACCACATATTTTACTTCAAACATTAATTTTCTAAATGTTTTAATTATGATTATTTATTATGCAAGAGCATAACAATGATTTTAATACACTTTATAAACTGTAGTAGATTTTTAAAAATTGAATAACTTTTTAATTTTTTACAGTGTGTAAACAAAACTTTTGACATTGCTGTACTTTGCCAGTTTTGTGGACTGTGCTACATATTACGAAACAGGTATAGCCACATTAATGTAGTTTTATATCGGTTGTCTCAGCAAGTGGAAGAGGCATCAACTAGATCTCTAGTACTGGAATCTATTTGGCAAAAAGAAAATTTATTAGGTAAAAAAAACACATTCATCTTTTTTGGAAAATCATAATTTTAATACTTTCATTTGATAACATTTTAACAAAACTATTATTTTTCAAAATATATTGTAGAATATTTTATGCTATGTAACTTTAGAAAATATAACAATGTAAGCCTATCATAAGTAAAAATAACATAAGTCATTTCTATTCTGACTTTAGTGGAGTTACAAACCACAAACAAAATCTCAAACCAGGCAACACAATGTGGCTTTTATAAATTTCGCCCAAAACTTTTCGTCTTCCCAAATCATGTTTTAGTACAGAATTATGTTAGGATTGAAGAACTGGAAAACTTGTTTTTATAAACAAGTTATGGAAAAATAGTAAAATTATACATTTTTGATTCCTTCTATAAGAGAAAACTATTTCTTAATTTTTAGACAACATAGATAGTTAAGGAAATCATTATAATATAATGATACAGTAGAACTTGGCTAATTCGAACGTGCATAATTCAAATTCGTGGATAATTCAAACTTTTAACGTGGTCCCTTGAATATCCTATGTAAAACCATGCAAAAACATCGTCTGTAATTCGAACTTTTTTTGGTTAATTCGAAATAAAAATTTTGCTCTAACTACAAAAAATCGCCTGCTGTATGGGGTAGACCACGTAACAATAGAGACACAACTGGAAACAGACAAGCAGGCATCGCCCTTTGTGAACAGATGCTTGTCCTTTGTGCCAAATTCGTCGAATTGTCGTCAGTATCTGGTGATGACACATGACTGGCTCGTGTAATGGTACCGTCCGCCATTGTCCCTTGTTCCACGCCTCGTCAGTCAGCCACCCTCACTGTTGCTTTCAGTTCAGTCTGCCTGCATTCATGGAAGTGTTAAGTCTTTTTTAGCTGTGCGAGCTGTGTCCTGTAGTGAGAGAGCGTTCCTTTCTTTATGCAGTACTGTATATACATACTGGTGTGTTTTAGTGACGCTTATTGTGCAGTTTTATTGTGTTGTGTGTTCATCATGGCCCTTTCAAAACCAACACGGACCCAATACAAATCATTGACATTTGCCGAAAAAGTTGCCGTTATACGGGAAGTGGAAAAGGGACAAAAAAAGAAATATGAAATTGCCAAGGAATTCGGGATACCGCCAAATACACTGTCAACGTATCTAAAAAATAAAGAGAAGATTTTGAATAGTGTGTGTAAAGCCAGCGACAAAGATAGGAAAAGAGCGCGAGGACCAGAAAATCCTGACGTGGATGAATGTGTAGTGAAGTGGTTTAAGCAAGCAAGGGACAAAAAAATTCCAGTCAGTGAGTGGGCCCCTCGTCAGAGCCAAAGCTGAGGAATTCGCATCTAGCTTAGGGAAAAGTGATTTTAAGGCCAGCACTGGTTGGCTCGATGGTTTTAAAGAAAGGAATGGCATGTCTTTCAAAACTGTTTGTGGGGAAAGTGGATCTGTTGACGTTGAAGCTACAAATTCATGGAAAGACGATTTGTTGCAAATGATTTCTGATAGAGACGCTAAAGACATTTTTAACGTAAACGAGACGGGCTTATTCTTCAAATGCACCCCCGACAAAACACTTGCTTTTAAAGGAGAAAGTTGTAGTGGCGGCAAACACAGCAAGGAGCGCATAACACTTTTAATCAGAGCAAACATGGATGGCTCGGAAAAACTGCCTTTGCTAATGATAGGGAAGTCAGCCAACCCACGTTGTTTCAAAAATGTAAAAACGAAACCAGTTGAATATCAATCAAACAATAAATCTTGGATGACAGGTGAAATTTTCAAAAGATGGCTTTTGAAAATCAACAGGAAATTTCGGAATCAAAACAGAAGAATCATCTTGTTTATTGACAACTGTACAGCGCACAACACTATTCCTGTGATGGAAAATGTAAAGGTTGTGTTTTTCCCTCCAAACATGACTTCAGTAGTTCAACCTATGGACCAAGGTGTAATAAAAAATTTTAAGCATTTTTACAGACGGCTTGTGGTCCAAAACATTCTGTCAGGTGCTTATATTTAGATGAGCACGAAAATATCAAGATTAACATCCTTCAAGCTGCCCGCATGTGCAACAGTGCTTGGAACCAAGTTACGCAAAAAACAATTGCTAATTGTTTTCGTAAAGGTGGTTTCTGGCACATTGAAGGTGAAGAGGAGAATAAAGCTGCTAGAGAAGTCGTACCCTCTACGGATAACTAGGAAGATGTTGGACATGACGCAGGCATTCGTTACGAAGAGTTTGTAAACATGGATGAAGACTTGGCGGTGTGCGGTGAACAGACAGATGCGGAGATCGTGGCTGATGTTATGAACAAAAGAAATGATGGTACATCTTCAGATGAAGAAGGGGACCAGCTAGAACTTCCAGAGATACCGATTCCAACGGCTTCACAGGCATCAAATTACATTCAAGACTTGAGACAGTTTGTTGAAGGACAGCAGAACGTAAGTGACGCTATTTTCCAAGCACTTAATAAACTTGAAGAGTTTACTACAACTCAGTGTATTAACTGCAAAATGCAATCAAAAGTTTCTAGCTTTTTTAAAAAACTGTAAATGCTATATTTTGTACTGAAACATGTTTATACGTTTGTAATACATATGTATAAGGAAATTGTTTAATAAAATAACATATTGCTTTACTGAATTTCGGTTTTTGATTTGATTTTTCTACCCTTATTAAAAGTTTTCCTAATTCGAATTTTTGGATAATTCGAATTTTTTACTGGTCCCTTCAGCTTCGAATTAGCCAAGTTCTACTGTATATATTATATAAATAGCATTTAAAGCATAGCTGTCTAAATTACAATACAAACAGATTTCTTAAAAATACAAACACATTTCTAGGAAAAATACGCAGAGTATGTACCATGAAGAGAATATATGTATTGAGAATGTCTTGGATTTTTGTAAAAAACATGATATTTAACACCAGATAGAAACAAAAGTCTGTTAACAAATGGCAGTGAGCATTATAGGAAGACATATTCAGTAGTTGGCTATAGCTGCTGAATATAATATATATGATATAGTTGAATAACAATATTTAAATAACATATATAAATAATGTTATATGATAACAATTTTTATCCCACAGTTCTGATGTCTGATATACAGTAAATTTTTTATAAAATTATGATATTGGGGTTTGTAAACAGTTCATCTTCACACTGGTTATTTACAACCTATTTGTTTACACAAATAACAGAACAGTATATGACTAATTTTAAATCAAAGAAAAAGGAATAGGCCTAAAATTCAAATTATTGAGATTAAAATTATTTGTATGCAACGTCTGCTCTTCTGTTTTGATGACTGGTAAATTCTTTAAAACATTTTTTTTTCTTTTTCCTTTGAAAGTATATAAAGGGGTTAATCTTTTTTTTGTGAATGTGATGGTCTATGTAATTATTAATTCTTCTTAAAGCTGAAAGAGATCATTCCACTGAAGCAATTGAAACTAGATTGAAAGACTTGATCAAGTCAACTTGTACTTCCTAGATTTTGTTGTCCATGACATATCTGTTGTTAGCTAATTATAAATATGTCACCACTGACTCAGATCACTAATTTTTTATCGGTAAAAAAATGTTAAACTTTTACCTTATAGCCTAAATCTAAACAACGACACTCACATAAAATACTATATTGGCACAGGTATGTTGACGACATCATACTTCTATACAAGGGAAACAAAAGACAGTGTGAACAGCTATTAACCCACATAAACAAAATACACAAAAACATAAACTTCACTGCTGAATACGAAAACAACAATAGTATAAACTTCCTAGACCTCACTATCACAAAACCAGAACACAAACACAAATTCAGTATATACAAAAAAACCAACTACAATTGACACACTAACACTAATACACAATTCCTCCAATCACCCAGTACAACACAAACTATCTGCCTTCGAACCATGATACATGGACTAAACAACATCCCACTAGATGAAAAAGAATACCAAGATGAATTATACTCAATCAAATATCTAGCAAAAACCAAAGTATACAATAAAACAATAATCAATAAACTCCACAAAACAAACAACTGACAAAGACAGAAAACAACAAATTCATAACATGATCATATATTAATAACCACAATGAAAAAATAGCCCACAAATTAAAAAAAGCAGAATACAGAGTCACATACAGAACTACAAACAAAATAGAACATACACTGTCAAAAAACAACACAAAAAGAAAACAAATTTGGTTTACCTTGTGTATACAAAATAAACTGCTCAAGATGTAACAAATTCTACATAGGCCAGACAGGATGCAGCTTCAAACAGAGATACATTATACAAACACACATAGAAACAACATCCTAAATGAACAGACACAATTTAAATCACACATACTATTTGAACATATCATACCACACACACACACACACACACACACACACACACACACAACATCAATATTTCGAACGATGGCACCGTCACCAAAAACAAGATGGACAGTGCTCCTAGCGGCAGCCTCTGGTGAAGCTCCAGTGGAGCGGTAACTAGTTTAGGCTATAAGGTAAAAGTTTAACATTTTTTTTACCAATAAAAAATTAGTGATCCAAGTCAGTAGTTATATATTTATAATTAGCAAATTGTACGTTTCACTCATAATGTGAATATTATTGGTGTTCACATATAGTACTAGTTCATGTATAAGGTTTATTTTCCAACTCAGGGGAAGAGTAGAGAACAATTAATTTATTCTTTAGTTTTACAAAGTCAAATATTTTAGAATATGGACTAACGTTAAGTTTATTCAACTGAGTGTTGAGGAAATTAGATCTGTGGAAAGAAAACGTCTTTTCATAATCTATCATGTTAAGAGTCATGAATTCTATTCATTAAGAGAACCAAATCTTTCAGATGTATGATTGGATACAATATCACAGTACAGTCACCTGATTTTGCATTTGTCAGTAGACATTATTTTAATAGGATATTCATTTGTTTCTTGCATACTGATATTTTTCCCATACTGTTTCAAAATCAGTAGGCCTGCATTGTAATGTAAGCACCTCTTGAAATTTGGTGGTTTCTATATCACAGTAAGCAATATCCAGAGGTTTCTTTTGTAATGTCTCAAAAAGCTTGTCGAAATGAGAAAATATCCTTTAACTTCAAGAAGGAAACACCTCTTATATTCAGATAGAAATCGAATGAATCCAGTAGCTTGTGGTATACGCATGAAGTCCCAGTCATCACAGTGTCTACATATAATCCTCTGTTTACAAAATCCCCTGTTTTCATGGCAGCTCTTGTTTTGCTAAGAAACATACACAATTATGAATTTTTAAAAATGTATCTGTTTTTTGTTACAGCTTCACTATGAAATTCTATAGATATTTTAATTTGTTCATTTAACTGATTATCTATTCCTGTGTCCACACAAGTGTGGAAACCTCTAAACTTTCTGTAGTATGACCAAGAGGTTTTCCATATCTTGAAATAGACACTGAGATTACATTCAGATTACTAAATCCATCCCTAGTCCAGACACCTGTTCTATCATCACTGTCTCCAAACAATAGACAAGCATAACAAAGTAAACTTTCTTTAACATCACAGCCTGCTAACCAGTTAGTTTTAGTATTATATGGTTTGAAAGTGCCTGATATACACATATTTCATCTTTCTTATCGTTGTTTACTATATAAGCCAGTTAATGATGGACAAGGTTGTCTAACTATTTCTTGCTTTTTGGAGAAAGATAGGCAACCAAATGGTTTTTGAATTAAGTTCTGTCTTACGTACTTTCACTGTTTCCTTTTCTGACATGTTTGAAATAGTTGTAGAAAAGATAATGAATTAAACCTTACAGTTTACAGAACCTTACCTTTCAGAACTTTGAAAGACAAAAGAAAACACCTAAACTAATTATACGTTACATTTTAATAGTACCTTCCAAGCACAGAAATTTCCATTAAGTATCAAAAAGTAATAAAAAATTGCTGTAATTTCAATGTAACACTAATAACACATATCTGTGTAGCTGTAACCATACAGCAGGAAAACTATGCTAAACACTTGGCTCGTGAAGTGGAAAAGGAGCAGTGCATGTCCAATACTTCCCACATTCATTTTTTCATCACTGAATGCTGTCCACATGACTGTATACAGTCCTCTTAAAAGGAGGGAGATGCGAGAGAATGTACAGTACAAGATGTTTACATTTTGTGTTATATAATTATTTAATCTTGATATAAGTAATAAAAACAAGACAATTATACAAATGTTCGTGTATTTTTAATTTTTTCAGAACACAGGTCTAGTAGAAACAATATAGCAACAATTTTCCTAAATGTAAGTTTCATAATGAGTCGTGTTGGAAGTGCTTATAGTAGTCTGTGTGACATAGTGGACATATTGAATTGTACTTTTAAATACCAGTTGATGATAATGATCTTAACTTCATATCTCTATAATGTCATATTTGGATACTTTATGAGCACATCTGGAGTGTTTATGAGCATGAAATTCTTCTCTACAGGAATCCTGAAGTCCACACATGGGACACTTCTTTCATTTATAACAATTACTTCAATCAGTTTTGCTGCTGATTCTGTTGTGAGTCAGGTAATTTCTTGCTCATTTTATTAGTTTAAAATTTAGTAGAGGATTTATAATCTAAGTCTATAGTTAAATTAAATAAATAATATTTTCTTCTAGCATCCTGCCTAATCATCCATTGACAAATTCTATTTCAGTTATACCTTTATATTATTCTCGGTCTGGTGCAGAGTGCAAAAGTTCTTCGGCAGTTAGGCCTGACCACTGTCAAAGGTTATGTATCCAAGACAGTTTTTTCTAACCAATCTATTTTTTACCTGCTATTTTTCTACTTAGAATGAGTCTTAGAAGGGGACATCAGGGTCCTCTTTGTATATGTTCCAAGTATGCATATTTTCTTCTTTTGATATTGTAACGAACGTGACAGAAACAGATGAGCCCATAGGAGTAAACTTAAGACAAACCCAATCGGAAAAAAGATGATAATAATAATAAAAAACTTAAAAAGTTAAAAGAAATAAAGAAACCAACATAACTAAGAAGTACAATACATTAGTTAATAAGAAAACTTTATGTAAATTACCTTATAAGAAAACAGTATTGTGAAATATATTAAATAAGGAAAAGTGATACCGTACCAGTGTAAACTACAATAAATAAAGAAAAAAAGTGAAGTGTCAAATGTAGAAGTGAAGTGTAGAGAAAAAAAGAGTGAAGAAACACAAAAGTGAGAAATATAAAATGAGTACAAGCAATCTTGGAAGGATAATAATGTTTAATAACCAAGGGTACTTACCTATTCATACATGAAGCATTAAGCTTATTATTGTTTTTTAATTTTTTCAGAATAATTTTGTTATCATAATAATCAATCTTGTTGATGACCATAGTTGTCATAAGTTATAAGCCAAGTAAATAATTGAATCTCAATTATTTTGGTGATAAACGATGTTATTTCTTTTAGGGAACACTAATACGTAAGGCTTATTAACTAATTACTATAGTAAATAACTAGTCAAATTGAATGGAACTAGTAGTTAAGCAACATATCAGATATTTTAATATTAATAACCAGTTCTTATGTTATGTTATACATTTAACTATGTTATAAAATCAATGTTGATGTTAGAAGAAATTTGTTAAAAAATGTTAACCATGGAAGCATGGGATAGGACTAAATGGTTTGTTCAAAAATGTTAATGTAGAAGGAGGAGAGTAATTTGTAATTTTCAGAGGAATTTTGTATGTAATTGTAAGATTTTTTAAATTAACTAAAAAACAAATAATATAATCAGAAGCAATACACAAACAACAAAACATAGACAAGCAACGAATCACCTAAACATAGAAATTAACTTATATAAAAAAAATAAAATAAATTAACTAAAAGTGTAAAACACTAGGAATTAATATAGGTAAACCATAGAATTGCCACTTTTAGATTGATTTCCCTAATAAATCAAAGGTAATGACCAATCCCAGAAGTATAATATGATTTTGTGATGGTCAAAAGACCCAAATGGCATAAACAGCATAATTTTGTAAAAACACAGAACATTTATTATGACACACACACAGGCCATATTTGGTTTCATTTTAATTGTAATAAAACAAAGAATAACATGCTGTAAATTAAATTAAGATAAACTATTTAACAAATAGAGAGTAATATGTACTACGGTGTAAAAAATCATGTATTGTAAGAAGTATCAGGTCATGTGACCCCAAAATTCAGTCAAATTAGCCAATCAGGAATTAGAAAAAATTGGCCAAACTATTCAAATTCGAAAGAAAACGTTTACAGTGTATTGTTAGCAGGAAAGAAGAACGGGTCAGCCCTATGTATGGCAGAATGAAAGTTTACTAAAGAATCAAATCTGTGTGTTATAAAAAATAAAATTCAAAATTAATAAAAATAATAATAATAATAATGAAGATTTAAGAAGACAGAAAACCAATAATAAGAAACAAAAGAAGAAACACATAAAGGAACACAATAAGTATGCAAAACTAATAGCCGATAATAATATTTGGTCAACCAGCAAGGTGAGAAAACCGTTGTCATATAACCCAATATTATCGATCACACCACACTACGGAAAAACATCACAGACACTATTAATTAACACTCCAGTGAAAGAAAACGAACAAATAACTATTATTTCAGTAAACTTTATATAATTCCATTCATATTAAGGGAAATTGGTGTATGAACTTTAATACAATAACGAACGTCTTGATGGCGGCCATGATGAAATACTTTTAGAAGTGACGCTTTCATGTCAAACCATCCCACGCGGTGCTAGTGAGCTTTGGTAACTAAGTAGACATTATTTATACAATATTACTTAAACAAAATTCATTTTCTCATGTAAATTTTGATAGAAATTAAGATTAATTTGTATGTATTGTACTTCGCTATGGCATTTCTGACTGTTTTAATAGTTCAAAGAACCTTAGAATTAATATAAGTGTTGTAAAAAATTTCAACACAACTAATGATTGTAATTCTCGACCCTAGAGACAAAGTCGATGTAGTAAGTAACATTTCAAATTTAAAAACAAATAATTAAATAAAAACCCAAGAGTTAATGCAGCAAAAGAGTTTTATTTATTAGATAAATATAATTTAATGAATTTCAGCATTTAATAACAGGAAGAAGACGTAGTAAGAATTGAAATAACTTATTGAAGAAGGTGACTCACAGTTAGTCTACCATTGGGTGAATTGATTCCACAATCGAATGCAACATTACTTAATAATTATTCAAATTAGAATTTTACCACGTTTGACAGGGATCATCTAGACTTCAACGAATTCTTAAGTTTTGAATAACAGTGCATTAATTAATTGGGAAACCAAAATTAAACGAATAAACTAATTGAATTAAAGAAATTAAATATAGTTAAAAAAAATTTGAAATTTTAAAAAAAAAATTTTTTTTGTAACAAACTTTAATAAATGTATTGAACATGAAGAATGTTTTAAACAACGACAAGTTACAATATTTGCAAGTATAATTGGGGCTCATATACAATTATGTTAAGTGTGGTGTCATTTCTAGTGTGGCTTGTCCAAAAAATTCTACCTAGGCATCTACTGAGACACATTTCAAAAGCAGTAATATGATCTGTAGTATTTTGAAATATATAATGAAACTTTGTAAATATTTATTATTTAATATGGACACTCTGCTAACTCACTTTTAACCTGTGTCTTGTCAAGACTAACTTTCATAAATCATATATGGCTTGGCATCTGTACCATTTTCAATTAGATCTATCTAATTTTCAGTTTTGTTTTAATTAGATAACTACCAACACATACTAATGTTTTGTCAGATATGTATTGAAAGTTAGGAGTATGTAAATCAAGTGCATATCTTGTATTAGGATTAGGATAGTAACAGTATCAATAATAATAATAATAATATAAAAAATGTATTATTACTGTTATTATTATTAACAGAAATAACAGTGTTGCACACCACTATAGAAAAAATTTTCTGATTAGTGCTATCAAGCTTCACAGCTCGTCATTAGATCGGAAATATACAACAATGGAATGAGTCAATGCCTGTATACCTCTACTTACCTTACAGCATGAACAGATTTTCATAAACAAGCTTTGAGGTAAATACCCTTACCTTCTTGTTATTAACTCAGAGGCAGGTTCAGTGATCCGTGTTGGTATTTTTACATTTATTTCTAGTACATTCTGTATGTGTGTGTGTGCATCCCTTTCTATACCTAATGCTTTAAAACCTCTCTTATTCATTACTTTTAACTATATTATAAGCTTGGATTTCATTGTACATGACGTGTCCGTTACTTAACTAAATATCACTATTACATTAACGACTCAGAACACTAGGTTTTTTATAAGTAAAAGCATAAAGTTTTACCTTATAGCCTGAACCGGTTTTCTCCTTTAAAAGGCTTCTTCAGAGGCCTCCGCTGGTAGCGCTGAACACAAAGGCACTCCACTCCACTACAGAATCCACCTTTGCAAACCACCTCATTGAAGCAAACCACACATAAAAACATCGGCAATAACATGAACATTCTACACGTACACACAAAAGGCCGAAAACTAGACACTCTGGAACAATTGGAAATATACAAACACACAAAAACAAATAAAAACGACATCCTAAACGAACAGACACAATTCAAATCGCACGCATTATTTGAACATATCTCACCCCACACACACAGCATCGATCTTTCGAAATTCGATTCCGTCACCCACAACAAGACGGACAGCGCTACCAGCAGCAGCCTCTGAAGAAGCCTTTTAAAGGAGAAAACCGGTTCAGGCTATAAGGTAAAACTTTATGCTTTTACTTATAAAAAACCTAGTGTTCCGAGTCGTTAATGTAATAGTGATATTTATATTATAAGTTCCTTTTCGGCATAGTTTAGTGTGCATTATATTGACAAAACCATTCCCTCTTTCTTTCAATAATTTTAATGTAAACAACAACATAAGTAAACACCATTTTATATATTATGTACTGCTGTTAAAATACACCGCAGTACATAAGAGTAAAATAATAATTTTGAAAGAAGCAAAAGGTGTAGATTTAATAGTATGGTGAACATATGTTAGAATTGTAAACAAAAAAAACTGAGTTATTAGTCACGACCAACATAGAGGTAGACTCCAATGTTATATAGAACAGCATTAAGAAATATGTGTTGACAATTTTATTATTATATTAAGTTGGAAATAAACATTCAAATAAAATAAAAGATTAATAGAATAGTAATCTAAAATATACTAATTATATGGATAATGTAAAAAATCAAATAAATGTAATTAATAATAATTAATAAAATTATATATGTTGTTAAGATTCATATGATGGAAAGATGTGACGAATGTAGTTAGGTATCTAAATGGCAAATTGTAAATTGTTAGATTTGAATTGTATTCAAATGGAAGAAAAATTTGTTTAGTCTTATTTTATATGTAATAAGATACACATTAAAAGAATTTAATTTTATATTTAAGAAGAGCCACATCAAAGAGTCTATTTTTATATTTAATCACATAAACATCTAAGAGTGGTCTTGTAAAAGAGTTTAATTTTGTATTTAATAAAGGAAACCTTTAAAGGAAGGGAGTTAACATTGATATTGAATCTAATAAACATACAAGAGTATAAACCTGTAACATTGAAAGAATTATAATTTTTATACCACTTAATAAACAACAATATTTTAAGAAGTCTGAGTATATCATTTATAGAACGCCGAACTAAAAGAAGAAGCCTGTCCTGGAAGATAGTTTGAGTATCAGTACAATAAAATTCGATATTCCGAAGAAGCATCAATTTAGTAATCATAGAAGAAAATATAATTCAACATTTAATCTAATAAGAAATCCCAGAGAAGGAACAAACCACGAAGCCTAACATTACCTTTAAGATGATAAACATCAGCGAGAATTGAACCCGTTGCAGTTGTGAAGAGCTCAGATTCAAACTATTTACATTTATATGGTAGATATTCTTACCTTGTTATTTATTAAAAAGTTTATACACTAACGTTATTTGGTACGGATTAAAGAAAAGAATACATCATACACAGTATTAAACAATATAAATCGATTTAATAATTGTTAACCCTGAGGTAGAGTTTTCTTTTCATGTGCAGATAGAAAAAAGTAATATCTGTAATTAAATATCTTAATTACAATACTTATAAATAAATTACAGCACATAAAATGTCGCCAACAACATGGGGCATATAGAAATACTATATTTGCAATTAAATAACAGTACAATTAATGTCGCCAACAACTTGGGGCATATAATAATTACAATACTTGCAATTTAATTACAGTAAATAAATGACAACCAACGTGGAACATATCTTAAATACAATATTTGCAAATTAATTACAGCACACAAAATGACGTCACCAACGTGTGGCATATAAGAAATACAATACTAGTAAAAAATATCAGCACAATATATATATACATACAGTATATATATTGCAACGTGACAAACTGTCTTAGTATAGGTAAATGTGGAGAATAATTATTATCAGCTATTATGAGTGTCCAAAACGATAGAAGAATGCTTGGAAATAAATAGTATTAATAAAACAATTAAAATTAATAGGATAAATTAGAAAATAAGACAATGTAAAACTATGAAGATATAATTTAATATGTGAGTGAAGTGTTGTGTAATGTGGGTAGCAAATAGAAGGCTATGGAAGTATATTCATGTGTTACAAAGATGTGTTCTAGAAGATTCAAGAACAAGGAAGTCGGTGAGCACGTGGGCGCTCTTGAATATAATAGAGTAAATAGAAATGACGCCTATGCGCATATCGGCGGTGACGTCATTCGGCAGCGTGGCGGCATACATTCAGCTGTGTTATAAAAGGAGTAGCCAGTCTTCTCTCAATTCTCTCTCCCTGAAAGTTCTCTCTCTGAAAGTACATCATACAGTACTCAGCAAAGGCGGTCGCGGTGGGCATCAATTCCAGGCAACATCAATTCCAGACAGTCCTTGGGCCCGTAGAGTCGTGTCAGCAGCGAGTGTCAGCAGGAAACCATCATGGAGTGTGAGATAGTCGGCTACCATTCCTGAGCATCGATTGCTGATCGTGGCGGCTGGAATACGGAGACCTAGAGCAAGGCAGTTCCTGGAGGCGGTTGCTGGAATGTGGAACCGAGATGATGGATCGCTGGAGGCCGGATCAAGATCATCGACCGGGAGGACAAAGAAGACGACCAAACAGGGAAGCCAAATTTAAAATTGTTATCAAATTATAAAACTTTAAAGTATAACGTAAAAAACATTAATTTAAAATATAATTTTGTTTAAAAAGAAGACTTTGAACAATTAAAAAATGTACAGAACTGTTTAAATCAAGAAAAAACTTATTTACAGATATTTCAAAGCAGATTTTAAACTACAAGAAATGAATTTTATGTCAAAAAAACGAAAGAACATTTTATACAAAAGTGTGTAAAAGAAAGAACAATAAATGTATAAAATTTCACTAATTGTGCATTCTTTTCTGCAAGTCTGGTCTGGGCTATAACCTGTTACCTTGCAATATTGGAACCAGTGGTGGCTCGTACAGAGAGGGCAAAAGGGCGCAGCCCTCCCACTAAATCTGCAAATTAAACTTGTCAATAATATAACTATAATGTGTAGTATCCTTATGTGAAAGATATTTTTGGGGCAACTAATAGCGATCACCCGATGTTTTCGGTATGGTCCCCCAGCCGGACGCTTTCGCTGTCACCCTCCCTGCATAGGCGGGTCTTGCGGGGAGCGGGGAAAGAGGACGTGTACACATGTCTGTGCTTTTAAATGAGCAGCAGCCATTATAGGAGGGGCTCAGCCCGCTGTCTGATTTCGCGGCTCTTTTCATAGAGAACCGGAGCGTTGTTCAAAACTTCTCTGTTGCTGTTTAAGGGCATATATTTTCTCTTGTGTTTTATATAGTTTTGATTGTGTTCTTGTTGTATTTTTTGTGTAAATGTAATGTTCTAATAATTTATTCTTTATTAGGCAGTGTATTCTGTGTAAGATAGTGTTTTTGTCGAACCTTGTGTACATAAACGTGTAACTTATACTGTGTAGGCCTGAGCCTGTGTGTTCTGTGCGTATTTGTTAGAAACAAATAGGGTAGGGAACAAATATATTTTATTTAGCAATGCATGCATTTAATAACATAATTTATTAAGTATTTAAGTTTAGGAACGTGAACTGCTTAGGGTTATAATTAATTTAAGTTTCAAACACAGTTTAAATATTGGTAGTTTGCAAGGTAGGTTTTTGATATTAACAATACTTTTAGTAGTAATCAAAAGATTCAATTTTACAATTATTTCATGATAATAGCAATAATTTAGTTTCTACTGGTGACTTTTGTTACATATGGGTCCAAAAAAATGTTGCCCCCCCCCAGTCAAAAACATTACCAGCCGCCACTGCTTGGAACATGTTTCGAGAGCTCGCGTGCTCTCATCCGCAGCCTTCGCGATCTTGCGTCTAGTGAAGTATTTGTGTGTTGGCTGGATGCTATTAAGGTTTCTTGTTGGTCTCTGGTATTTTAAAGTTGTATTATTGTGTGTGATTGTGGTATATGTATTTGTATTTTGTGTATTTTCGATGTTGAGTGCTTTGAATATTGTGTCATGTCTTGTATTGATTTGTATTTGTTCAAGTATTAGTTTGTTTTGTGTTTTATGTTTGTATATTTGTAAATTTTCCCAAATGTTCATTATGGTGCCTTTGTGTGATATACGTTTTATTAGTGTCACATGTCTGGGAATTCATGTCCTGTGTTTATTGCATGTGTGGCTAAATTGGATTTATATATTTCTGGTTTTTTGTATGCATTTAGGTGTTAAAAATAACGTTTTTTCAGTTGTTTTTTTGTTTGTCCTATGTAACATATATTGCAATCTTGGCATTCAATTTTGTATATACCGTTAGTTGTTGTATTATCTTTGTTGTGTGGGCTATTTAGTTTTTGTAAATTATTTTTGTTAGTTTTGTATGCTATTTTTATATCTGTGTTTTTAAATAGTTTTGTTAGCTTTGTCATTTTATTATTTATGTATGTGAATGTGGCCCATTTTTGTTGTTATTATTTATGTGTTGTTCATTTTGATTAATTCTTAATTGTTCAGTTTTTATTTTATATTTGATTTTATTTTCTATTTTGTTTACAGTATTTTTTATTGTATCCATTTTTATAACCAATTTGGTATATTATATTTCTTTCTTAGGAAAGAAGATGAGAGCACGTGAGCTCTCGAAACATGTTCCAAGTAGGGAAAAGTAACATCTTGAGGTAATATAAATATGAATTTTAAATACTTTATATATATCAAGAAACGAACTGTGTAGCAGAAAGTGATTGAATATATATATATATATATATATATTAGTATTTGCACCACGTTGGATGCATCATTAATTGTACTGTAATTATTTTAACAGTTATGGTAATTATGTAATTATGATATGTAACTACCTTTATTATATTTTTTGTTTATCAGTACAGTAGAGTCTCGGTAATTCGAGCCCCAGTATTTCGAGGTTCCGTGTAATTCGAGCTGGGAAAAAAAATAATAAATACAGTCAGTAAATGTAAACAACATTCCCGCCATATCGTGACTCATGCCAGACCAAGTGTCTACAGCATGAAACGCTAAAAATAAATACATAAATAAATCAGTAGCGGACTGACCGCCTCAGCTGATACAAGTGTTGTACCTGTGCGTTACTACTAAGCTTCGTTACTAGTGTTTGCTTGTTGTTTTAGTTATTTTACTGTACAGTATATTCAACGTTTAGTTTTTCACTACAGTAAATTGTTATTTATACTGTATATAATGAGTTACAAGAGTAGGCCTAAGAAGAAGTTTGTGCCGCTAAGTGTTAAATTGGAAGCCTTAAAAAGATTAGACAGAGGTGAAAAGCCAAAAAAACTTGCTGCTGATTATAGAGTCGGCGAAGTGACTGTTGGTGACTGGTGTAGGAACAGAGACAAGATTGAAAACTATTCTTCTAAAAAGTGTATGGGGATTTTAACCTGTGAACGCAAATCGATGAAGAAATCTGATTATGAAAAAACGAGTGCAGCTTTGTTCACTTGGTTTAGTCAACAGAGACAAAAAGGAAGTCCTATTTCAGGTCCAATGTTGCAAGAAAAAGCAATGTTTTTCAGGAACCAGTTTAAGGAAGGCGAGGATGATTTTACAGCAAGTTCAGGATGGTTGGATAGATGGAAAAAACGATACGGCGTAAGGCAGCTTGAAATGTGTGGTGAAAAGCTATCTGCGGATTCTGAGGCTGTCACACAGTTCTGTGAGAGATTTAAAAAATTATAGAATAAGAAAAACTTACTCTCGATCAGTTGTACAACTGTGATGAGACAGGACTAAATTTTAAAATGCTGCCTACTAAAACTTTAGCTTCAAGGGAAGAAAATGCTGCGCCAGGCCACAAAAAATCTAAAGAAAGGGTGACAGTTCTTGCTGCATCGAATGCAAGTGGAGAACATAAACTGAAGCTAATGTTCATAGGCAAGTCTGCAAAGCCTAGAGCTTTAAAAAACATCACTCCGTCTGCGCTTCCTGTTACATACATTAACCAGAAATCTGCTTGGATGGATAAAAATATTTTTAAGAAGTGGTTTTTTGAAAGTTTTGTTCCTGAGACCAAAAAGTACCTAAAGGAAAAGATTTTGCCTCCCAAAGCAATATTAACCCTTGAAAACGCTGGATCACACCCTGATGAAGAAGAACTGAAATGTGGCGAAATTAGAGCATTGTTCTTACCCCCAAACGTGACGAGTTTAATACAGCCGATGGACCAAGGCGTTTTTGAGTGCTCGAAAAAGAAATATCGTCATCGTCTGCTGCAGAGGCTCCTACAAACTACAGAAGGCGAGGGAACCATAGTGGAATTTCTAAAGAATACTACAATGAAAGACGTAGTTTACTGGGTGGCGGAATCATGGGATGACATAAAGACAGAAACACTAAAGAAGTCTTGGAACAAGATTTTAAAAGAAGAAAATAACAGTTGTAACACCACAGACGAACATGACTTGGTCTTAGCACGACTGATAAAAAAACTTCCTGGTTGTGAACAGTCAAATGAAAATGATGTTTCAGAATGGTTGAATAGTGATGAACAGTTTGAAGTGACCGATGATTCAATCGTTGAAATGCTGAATGAAGCGGCAGAAGAAAATAGTGATGAAGACGTGACTACAGAGACTGTACCCGTGATGACTCACGCCGAGGGGTTGGCAGCGCTTAGACACTGCATTGCGTTATGTCGAACAGCAAGCAGAAGCTACACCGACCGACACGATGCTACTTAGAAGATGGCGTGACATTGCTGCTAAAAAACGAGGCTCTATTTTAAAAGAAAAGACTCTGGACAATTTCTTTAAAAAATAAATTTGTGTGCCTTTTATCTTTTGAGTTTAAACTAGTTCAGGTATGTACTACATTGTTTGTTTTCTTATCCGTAAGCAATAAACGTTTGTTTATACATTACTCTTTGTTTTTTTCTTCATCCGTATAATCTGAGTTTTTCCAAATTCGAGGTTGCCTCAGCCCCAATTAACTCGAATTACCGAGACTCTACTGTACATGAAAAGAAACTCTCTCTCTCAGGGTTAATGATTATTAAGCTGTTTGATCTTATTTCCGATCGTATATAGTATCTTCTTTTCTTTAAACCACACCAAATACCGTTAGTATGTAGTATTTTGATAAATAACTATATAAAAAATATCTACCCTACTAATGTAACTTGACTGATTCTGAATTCTTCCAGCTGCCACGGGTTCACTTCTGGTTGATGTTTATTATTTCAACTGCAATATCAGGCTTGTCGATCCGTTCCTCTACGTGAATTTCTTATTGGTTTTACTGCTGAAGATTGTTTTCTATGACGACTGCACAACAGATATCTCCTTGGAATATTTAATTATATTTTATGGCCACTTAAACTATTCTTCAGTCCAGGATTTCCCTCTTCTATCGGCGTTCTATTAAGGATATGTTTATATTTCTTGTAATATTATTTATTTATTAAATATTAGTTTATGTTCCTAAACTCAATAGGAATGTTGAATCTCTCCTCCTGATTGTTTACTTTATTAACTTTATAATCAAAACTCTGGTATCACAAATTAAATTACTTTACTGTATTTTCTTTTACATATTACATTAAGCTTGATGATGTACAAATTTTTTATATAATTGAAGACTAATGATGTTACTTTTCTTAGGTATAAAATTAGACTCACGATGTTACTTTTCGTAGATATAATTGAAGACTAAAAACATTTCCTTTCATCTCTATTCAATACAATTTTTAACAATTTACAAATTTGCCACTTTGATAATTCCCTACTTTCTTTACATCTGTTAATCATATACCTATTAAAACATATATCATTTTTCTGTTTCTTATTAAACATCTTTATTTTATCTCTAATATTCGTAATTCTAGTTGGTATTTATTAAATTATAATTTTATTACTATTTACTCTTATTATAACATTCATTCCAATTTCATATATTATTTTCAGAACATATAACTGAATATTGTTTTATATCATATAGGAATCGACCTCTATGTTGACTGGGTGAGTCGATAGTCCCAGTGTTTTTGTTTACATTTTAAAACATATGTTTCATTTAATATTAAATTTTTATCTTTTCTCTTTTAAAATTTATTATCTCCCTATTATGTACTGTGTGCATTTTAACAGCAGTACAATATATATATATATATATATATATATATATATATATATATACAGGTGTTTCAGAATTTCACAATCTCTCGGAACCTGATTCTATAGCTAAAAATAAGAAAAAAGTTCATATAAACATAGGTCCGAAAACGGTTTGTCAGCGAGTTACGGCTCGCGAACCAGTTTGCCCTGATTTCTGCTCCCACGGTAAAATGACGCCGTACTGAAATTCCTCGGTTATAATATGAAGGGTAAATTTGATGGTTTCTTATAGTTTTTGATCTGAAAAATTGAATAAAAAAGGCCCCAGACCTCTATCTTAATTAGTTTTTAAGAAAAACTGGGTAAAACACAAAAAATTGGTGTCGAAAAACACACATTTTTAGATTTGGGATAAAATAACTTCGTTAATTTGCTAATAAACAAATAAAAATTTCTAACTAACTTTGTAGAGAATTTAATTATGAGAAAACTGATGTGTATAATGTCTATTAAAAGTTAATGCAAGTTTGAGAAATTTTACTTTAATTAAAACAAAACAGTCCAAAATGCGCCAGAAAAGTGTTACAATTTACAAGAAATTGCATTGTAAACTTTCAAAACACCTACACTTGGGCAGACAAAAACCCACGAGACTGCCCCCAAGACATGACCAACATACTTTTTCATTTAATATGTGGTGTGGTTTTCTTGGTCATAATCTCTTAGGCCCTTTTTTCTTATCACCAAGGCTTAATGGAGAACAATACTTACATTTTTGCAAACGCATTTGATGCAATTCTTGGAAGATATTCCACTTGGAGATAGAGTGCAGATGGGTGTGCTTTTGAATGACGGTGCATCTGCTCACTATTGTAATGTATATACCACATGAATATGAAACTAATAAAAATAGTACAAAATGACTATTACGAACATTTTCAAGCCGAAGTGTATAAAAACATAAAACATAACAAATTAGTATACAGTCAAATTTGGAACAACACGAAACAACATAATCCTTACAACACTAAATACTAATGACATAAAAAACAAAAATATACAAACAACAAAACTCTCCAAATGGAAAACTGGTATAGCTACAAGTTGTTCACTTACTTGTAGATTCACACTTCTTAGAGTTAGTAGTTTGTTTTACATTTTAAATTTCAGATTTTGCACACTGACAAAAGTTCTGCTACAAGAATGTAACATGTAACATCTTGCAGTTTTTATGAAGTATTTAAATACTTTAATTATTTATAGGCACAGCTTTGTCGCATGTTTGCCAGTCATGTGGATTCATGTTTTCTACCCATCTCTGAACAAGAAATGGTAAATAAAATTAATGATATTTTATTACTTATGTCTTAGTTAAAATATGTTGTTAATGTTTAATGTTATAAATACAAATACTGTTAAAATTATTGTAACGTTTTTATTTAGGCCTACTTCATTTTATCTTTAGGCCTCTTTCATTCTTAAAGAATTTTATTGTCAAACATTGTGTATTCAAAGTCAGTAGATCTACATCGTACTAATATTAAAACAGCATGAAGCAGTTTACAGTGATGGGACAGGTTTGTTTTGTCAGCATTACCAGCACATTCTGTTTAATTTCCACTGCTAATACAATGATAAATACTGTACTCTAGTACTGTAGCATGAATGTATGCCCATACACCTGCCCGTTCTCTTAGGGGCAGTTTTTGTAGGAGATAGCTAGTTAGCACTACATAGATAAAATACTGAAAAAGAGATTTCTGTGTGCAGTTCCATCAAGGTAGAACTTTCAGTCCACAAGTGTCAACATTATTTTTGAATACAGGAGAAAATTAATTGACTGTATGGCAGAAATTCAGGAAGGAGACCAAATTTGACCACCACCATGGAGCATTTGGTAACGAGAAAATGTTGACGGATAAAAATTTTGTGTTTTGGTTGTCATTTTTAACAATATAATGCCACATGTCAGTATATTGTATAATAAGCTCCAAAAGTGAGAAATTGATATGGCTATAATTAGAAGACACCTGCAGTGCTTTGAGTTTCATGGGTCAGAGGCATCACAATCAGAGAGTTCTTGGATCAGAGTCAGGCAAAAGATCAAGAAATGTCATTAATGAAAGATTGATGGAAAAAAGAGGTGTCCAACAGAGGGGACATTTTGATTTATGAAATCAAAGGAAGACTTAGCTTTACAGGACATCTAATTGCTGCTTCTCCCTTTCTTGAAAGTGAGTTTCAAGAATACAAGATATTTCCTGATGAGGCCTTGAAAGAAACACTTATAGGCTACCCCTTTCTGGATTGGAAGTGACTTCACACAGAGCTTTCTGATGTGTACAGCAGTGAATCTTTTAGTACACTTATTGGTGCACTGCCATTACTTTACTTCATTTCTGAAAACAGTTTAATTGTAACATTCAGTAATGTTCAAAACTCCAGGGTTTCCACTCACTCACTTTTCTCACATTTAGAACTTTTTAATGCCCACTCAGTTTTTTCTTCTTATATTGAATAATGTTGAAAATGCTCACTTTTAAATTAACGAATAAAAAACAATTTTTAACAAATTAAAATTCTTTGTAATGTCAACTTCTATTCAATTATTTTATTAACCTGTCTATGAGATGAAAGGCTAATGTATTCATAGAAGAACATTATATTTTTTACTCTATTATGAAGAGTTAATCTTTAAAAAAATAATTTTTAAAAATTAGATTGATAGCATTGACAATCATCTGATTTTTTAAATGGAGGGACTGCTTGGTATTTCAGTATTTCAGCCTGACCAGACTGCTCCAGCCACACATTGGTCCGATGGACACTTATGTATGGGATTCGACACATTTTGTGGAGAAATTGAAGAATTTTGAGGTGAGACCTGATGACATCTTGAGGTTCTGTCGACATCAGTTTTGATGTTGTGTCCTTGTTCAGTATGGTTCCTTACAAGAGGCTTTGGAACATATAAACAAGCTATTTATAGTGGACATCACACCTTTCTTCTGCCAAGTACTGACGACAACGTACTTTCAGTGGAACGAGTCCTTCTTTTAGCAGACAGATGGGAAGTCCTCTGAGCCTAGTGGTTGCCAATTTTTACATGGAGTGTTGGTTCTGGTATGTGGATGACACTTTCTTTGTTTGGAGCCATGAAGAGGAGGAGTTTCACCGTTTCCTTGATCACTTGAAGAGCGTTCACCAAAGAATCCAGTTCAGTGCTTGAATCCTTTCAATACTTGAATCCTTTGTTATTTGAGCAGTTTGAAACAGATAGTATTGTGAAAATTAGTTCTTAGATACCTTTTGTTGTTGACATAGAGAGGAATGTAGATTGATTTATGAGTGGAATGTGTTTTGCACCACTGTCAGACATGAATTGGTAAATGTTGAAAGAAATAGCAAAGTCAATTGTTTCTGGAGGAATGTAACTAACATGAAAAATAGCAACGAGAATTTGAAGTATCACAACTTATCTGCAGTTGTAAAAGCTTTTTAACTTCGTCCCATGGAAGTGGAGATATTGAAAGTAGTTTTCAAAATCAAAGCTCAGGGGATAAAACTTTAATG
This sequence comes from Magicicada septendecula, assembly GCA_034769895.1. Lineage (NCBI taxonomy): Eukaryota > Metazoa > Arthropoda > Insecta > Hemiptera > Cicadidae > Magicicada > Magicicada septendecula. The sequence continues at coordinate 953,962,883 of CM068367.1, forward strand.
AGTGTAAATAACTTAAACACACAAGTATATATTAGAGACAATAGCAAAATTTCAAGGAAAAGTAAAGTTGATTCCAGTGACTACGAATATTTTAGTAACAGCTTGAATTGCAATGAAAAAGTGTCAACAATAACTTGAGGATTTGAAGAAAAGCCTTAAAGAAACTAAATAAAAAGAGGAATAGGAGAGGGAGAAAGAGAGGCTGAAAGTGAATGTGATCAAGAAGTGAATAGATCAACAACAGAAAAAAGCAGGCAGCAAAAAATGAAGAACAGAGTCAGAAAGCAATAGCTGATAAAATGCTGGAGGATACTAATGAAAGATTAGTTATTGCTATAAATTCAAAACATTTTGCTGAAGTTAAATTAGGTCAAGCTGTGGTCGATTCAACTAAATCATTAAAAGCAAAGGAGTGAAAACTAAAATTAAAGTAGAAAGTTAGTAACAGACTGTATAAAAAAGGAAATTCATACTTCAAGCTTTTTTTTGACAAATGTACAAAGAAGAAAAAGTAATCCTGATTATTTTGTTGTTGATGGCTAAGTATTTCTTCAACTGTTAAAATTTGCATTTTCTTAAGACTGTTGACTCTGACTTTTGTTTATTGTGGCTGAAGTGTCCTTTTTAGTCTCATTGAAGGTGTTCAAAGTGTAGAAATTTCAATTTTGAATAATATGTATTTCCTTATTTTACTTTTGTAAAGTTGTTCATAAAGAAACACAGAATGATTACATTGAGTTGTTTCTGATCTTGCCATCCATTTTGTTTCCTTTTTATGACAGCTTCAATAGTTCCATTTACTGATCACAATTAATTGTAACTAATTGTATTGGTTTCTGGAATTGATAATATTGGTAATTAAAAGTTAATTAGTTTTGTGACCTCTGAAGACACTTGACATTAACAAATATGATCTTTTTTTCAAATGCTGCTAAATGTTTAAAAAAAAAATTTCCGATCTTTTTGGTAATCTTCTGATCAGAAAAATTAATTTTTTTCTTTAAATAGAATACTATTTGTTTCATAAAATACTTGTGAGGAAGCCCTTGGATCATGACTGTTGAGTTATTAGTTATATTTTACTTTGATATTTTTTTAATATAATGATATTCATTTTTACTTCCATTTCCATAAGAAAATGGAAGTATGGTCATGGCATACTAACAGCAGATAACAGCAGATTCTGATACCATTAAAACATTAAAAAAAATCATTTTTCGAAAAGTGTCTGTCTGTGTGTAGAATTTTTGTATGGCAAACGATAACAGCTGCAAATTCAAATAGAATCAAATAATTTTTTGCATCAGTTGTAGAGGACTCAAGGGCTATTGATTTTGGTGAAGATTGGTTAAGGAAAAGGGGTAGTTTACCTGCAACGTTTTACGTTTTAACAAGAGTAAAGTGCTTAATTTTGATAAATAAAGTATCCTGAAAAGGTCATAATAATCCACTGTAGAAAGGTAGATGAAATATCTATAAATAAAAAGGGTAGTTGAAAGGGAGGGGGTAATTTTTTTTATAAATTAAAATGGTGTTTGTTGATGGAGGAAGTAAATTTTATAAGTTTTATATGTGTAATACGTTATTGACATCAAAGAAGTAGTTTCTATGGAAACAATTCATTTCACTTTAACAAAATTCTATATTTTTTCATTTTAATTTAAATCATGTACGAGAGAAAATATATCGTTCGTGGTAGGCAAGCATATCTCAATTATGTAATATTTACGTTTCCATTTTATTATTATGATTACCGCAATAAAAAGGCAGGCAAGACACACGCACGCACGCACGCACGCACGCACGCACACACACACACACACACACACACACACACACACACACACACACACACACACACACACACACACACAATTCGCATTATTTCTGGCCTCGCTCATGTTTATTTTCTTACATTTGCACGCTTTTTAAATGGAAAGTGCCGAAACCCACACCAACACAACGTGTGCAAGCCGAAAAAGTGTCCAGCGTGGATTGCGATTTGCTTCTGTGGATCGCTGGGCAGTGTAACTGCAAGTGTTTACAGAGGAATGGTTCATAACAGACTTTTCGTCTTTAGGGAATGAACCCTCTGTAAGATGCTCAGGATACTTGAGTGACTTCGGAGCGCTTCGGAGGAGGGATGATTATCTGTGTAGTTCGGTTTCTTTATAAGAATAAAGTAAGCCTACCTAATTTTTATGGATAAAGTGACTGAAGATAACATTATATTAAAACGACTACCCCATAATGACAAAAATATCTATAAATAGTGAAATTAGTTTGGGGGTGGGCGATATTTTTTTTAGAAATTAGCAAACCGAATTCAAGTAAATTATTTTAAACATAAATCTTACAACATGGAACATGGAAGTCATGCCGATTTTACTTCCATCATTCATAAGGAAATGGAAGTATGGTGATGGCGAAAAAAATTGTGTTCGAGATAATTGCAGATTCTGATTGTACTACCCTCAAAACATGAAAAAAAGTCATTTTTCGAAATGTGTGTGTGTGTGTCTGTCTGTGTAGATTTTTACTTCCATGTTCCTTAAGGAAATGGAAGTATGGTGATGGCAAAAAAAATCGTGTTCGAGATTATTGCAGATGCTGATTGTACTACACTCAAAACATGAAAAAAGTAATTTTTCGAAAAGTGTCTGTGTGTCTGTCTGTAGATTTTTTTCTATGGCAAACGATAACAGCCGCAAATTCAAACAAAATCTAATAATTTTTTGCACGCAGCCCTGTTTTGTAGAGTACTCAAAACCTATTGGTTTTGGTGAAGATCGGTTAAGGAAAAGGGGTAGTTTACCTGCAACGTTTTATGTTTTAACAAGGGTATTTTCTGTGGCAAACGATAACAGCCGTAAATTCAATCAGAATCAAATATTTTTTTGCATACAGACCTGATTTGTAGAGTACTCAAGACCTCTTTTTTTGGTGAAGATCGGTTGAGGGAAAGGGGTAGTTTACTGGCGACGTTTTTTTATCAAGGGTAATTTTTTCTATGGTAAATGATAACAGCCGCAAATTCAAACAGAATCAAATAATGTTTTGCATACAGCCCATAATTGTAGAGTTCTCAAGATCTGTTGGTTTTGGTGAAGATCGGTTAAGGGAATAGGGTAGTTTACCGGCAACATTTTATGTTTTACAAGGGTAATTTTTTCTATGACGAACGATAACTGCCGTAAATTAAAACAGAATCAACTACTCTTTTGCATACCTTTTTGAATTATACAGAACTCAAGGTCTGTTGATTTTGTTGAAGATCGGTTAAGGGAATGAGGTAGTTTACCTGCAAAGTTTTATATTTGAACTAGGGTATTTTCTATGGCAAACGATAAGAGCCGCAAATTCAAACAGAATCAACTGCTCTTTTGCATACCTTTTTGAATTATATAGAACTCAAGGTCTGTTGATTTTGTTGAAGATCAGTTAAGGGAAAGGCGAGTTTACCAGCAACATTTTATGTTTTAACAAGGGTAATTTTTTATATGACGAACGATAACTGCCGTAAATTCAAACAGAATCGACTACATTTTTGCATACCTTTTTGAATTAAAGAGAACTCAAGGTTTGTTGATTTTGTTGAAGATCGGTTAAGGGAAAGGGGTAGTTTACCAGCAACATTTTATGTTTTAAGAAGGGTAATTTTTTTTTACGAAAGATAACTGCCGTAAATTGAAAGAGAATCGAATAATTTTTTGCATACTTTCCTGAATTGTAGAGATCTCAAGGCCTACTGATTTTCGTGAAGATCGGTTAAGGGAAAGGGGTAGTTTACCTGCAACATTTTATGTTGTAACAAGAGAAATGTTTCCATGACGAACAATAACTGCCGCATATTCAAACAGAATCAAATGTTTTTTTGCATGCATCCCTGCATTGTAGAGGACTCAAGGTCTATTGATTTTGGTGAAGATCGGTTAAGAGATAGGGGTACTTTACCTGCAACATTTTATGTTTTAACAAGAGTAAAGTACTTAATTTTGATAAATAAAGTATCCTGATAAGAAGCTCATAATAATCCACTGTTGAAACGTAGATGAAATATCTATAAATGAAGAGGTTCGGTGAACGGGGTGGGGGTAATTTTCTATAAATGAAAATTATAGTTGAAGGGAGAGGGGAGAATTTTGTATATGTGGGCTACATTATCGTCAACAAAGAAGTAGTTCTTTGTTAAATTTCCTTCCCGGGCTGTTTAGCTTTAGTCCAATGTTTTCTGAAAAACCAGACCTTTCGGCAGTGCCATCGACTGCCATCATCAGTGAAAATCGAGTGCGAAAACGTGAGGTGGTATACGTTAGTGACCACAGTACTGTGGTTAAGGCTGAAGCAATAAGTAGAAAGAAGTAGTTTCTATGGAAATATTTCATTTCGAATATGATTCGATATAAATCTTAGAACATGGAAGTCATGTATGGTTCCCCATACCAATATTTTCCTATGGCAAACGATAACAGCCGCAAATTCAAACAGAATCAAATAATTTTGTGCATACAGCCCTGAATTGTAGAGTTCTCAAGACCGATTGTTTTTGGTGAAGATCGGTTAAGGGAAAGGAATCAAATAATTTTGTGCATACAGCCCTGAATTGTAGAGTTCTCAAGACCGATTGTTTTTAGTGAAGATCGGTTAAGGGAAAGGAGTAGTTTACCTACAACATTTTATGTTTTAACAAGGGTAATTTTTTCTATGACGAACGATAACTGCCGTAAATTCAAACAGAATCAAATAATTTTGTTCATACCTTCCTGAATTATAGAGAACTCAAGGTCTATTGACTTTGGTGAAGATCGGTTACGAGAAAGGGGTAGTTTACCAGCAACGTTTTATATTTTAACAAGGGTAATTTTTTTATATGACGAATGATACCTGCCGCACATTCAAACAGAATCAAATAATTTTTGCATACATTACTGAATTTTTAAGTACTCAGGATCTGTTGATTTTGGTGAAGATCAGTTAAGGGAAAGGGGTAGTTTACCAGCAACACTTTATGTTTTAACAACGGTTAATTTTTTCTATGACGAACGATAACTGCCACAAATTCAAACAGAATCAATTATTTTTTTGTGTACGTTCCTGAATTGTAAAGGAATGAAGGCCTATTGATTTTGGTGAATATCGGTTAAGGGAAAGGGGTAGTTTACCTGCCACGTTTTATGTTTCAACAAGAGTAATTGTTTCTATGACGAACGATAACTGCCGCACATTCAAACAGAAACAAATAATGTTTTGCATGCATCCCTGAATTGTAGAGTACTCAAGGCCTGTTGATTTTGGTGAAGCTCAGTTAAGAGAAAGGGGTAGTTTATCAGCAACATTTTATGTGATTTTTCTATGACGAACGATAACTGCCTTAAATTGAAACACAATTAAATAATATTTTGGTTACATCCCTACATTGTAGAGAGCTCAAGGCCTGTTGATTTTGGTGAAAATCGGTTAAGGGAAAGGGGTAGTTTACCTGCAACATTTTATGTTGTAACAAGAGAAATTGTTTCATGATGAATGATAACTGCCGGAAATTGTAACAGAATCAAATAATTTTATTACATATGTGCCTGAGTTGTAGAGGACTCAAGGCCTATTGATTTTGGTGAAGATCGGTTATGGAGAAAGGGTAGTTTACCTGAAACATTTTTTGTTGTAACATGAGTAAAGTACTTAATTTTGATAAATAAAGTATCCTGATAAGAAGATCTAAATAATCCACTGTAGAAACCTAGATGAAATATCTATAAATGAAGAGGCTAGTTGAACAGGGTGGGGGTAATTTTCTATAAACAAAAATTATAGTTGAAGGGGGAGGGGATAATTTTTTTTATATATATACTATGTTATCGGCAACAAAGAAGTAGTTTGTTGTTAAAATTCCTTCCCGGCCTGTTTGGCCGTACTCCAATGTTTTCTGCAAAACCAGACGTTTCAGCAGTGCCATCGACTTCCTTCATCAGTGAAAATCGAGTGCGATAACGTGAGGTGGTATACGTTAGTGACCACAGTACTGTGGTTAAGGCTGAAGCAGTAAGTAGGAAGAAGTAGTTTCTATGGAAATATTTTATTTCGAAAATGATTTTAACTATAAATTAAATCTTAGAACATGGAAGTCGTGCATGGTTCTCCATACCGATATTTTACTTCCATGTTCCATAGGGAAATGGAAGTATGGCGATGGAAAAAAAATTGTGTTCGAGATACATGCAGATTCTGATTGTACTACCCTCAAAACATGAAAAAGTCGTTTTTTTAAAAGTGTGTGTGTGTGTGTGACTGTAAATTTTTTTTATGGCAAACGATAACAGCCGCAAATTCAAACAGAATCAAACAATTTTTTGCATATAGGCCTGAATTGCAGAGTACTCAAGATCTATTGTTTTTGGTGAATATCGGTTAAGGGAAAGGGGTAGTTTACCTGCAACTTTTTTTTTATCAAGTGTAATTTTTTTTCTATGGCAAACGATAACAACCTCAAATTCAAACAGAATCAAATAATGTTTCGCATACAGCCCTGAATTGTAGAGTTCTCAAGACCTGTTGTTTTTGGTGAAGATCGGTTAAGAGAAAGGGGTAGTTTACCTGCAACATTTTATGTTTTAACAAGTGTAATGTTTTTCTATGGCGAACGATAACAGCCGCAACTTCAAACAAAATCAAATAATGTTTCGCTTACAGCCCTGATTTGTAGTGTTCTCAAGATATTTTGTTTTTGGTGAAGATCGGTTAAGGGAAAGGGGTTGTTTACGTGCAACGTTTTATGTTTTAACAAGGGTAATGTTTTCTATGATGAACGATAACTACTGTACATTCAAACAGAATCAAATATGTGTTTGCATAGTTTCCTAGGTTACAGATTACTCAAGGTCTGTTGATTTCAGTGAAGATCGGTTAAGAGAAAAGAGTAATTTACCTGCAACATTTTATGTTTAGGTTAGGTAAGGTTAGGTAAAATACTAGTAGTAAAATGTAAACCAAATAGCTACAAAAGTAATATGCTTAAAAGACATGGGAAGGGAGTTATGGTTGTATGATGTACAACTATTGTATATTGAGCATAATATTTAATTGACTGACTTTTAATTGTTGTTTATGTTTAAATTATAATTATAAATAGTATTGAATACATTATAATTATAGCATACCATCATCATTATCTTGTATACAAGTAGGATATACTGTTAGTTAACACATTCTGTATTTACTGTTATTCAGCAGTTGATAGTGCATCCTAAGTAATTCTCTTGAAGCAACTTCAAAATGATTTAAAAATTTTTTAACATTCTGTATTTGGAAATGAGAAGAATAAGGTATTCTTTATTAATGTAAAAAATTATGTGAATGAATGTATGCCTCTTTTATTATTTTTCCAGCTATGTATGCTAATATAGTAAGTCTTTTTTAAATATACAAACAGGTTTTAGTACACAACATTTGCATATACATTTGAAATATAAAATACAGGAAAATACTTACCATCAATAAGTATCTTCTAAACAATGTTTTAATAACTTGTATGTTTATTGTGTTATTACTGTTTACTTTAACTGAGTTGATTTCAGGAAGTTATCACATGTTTTTCAACCACTTTAAAGATAGTAATGTTGATTAGTCTCAACTTGTTTTTACTTCCATGTTCCATAAGGAAATGGAAGTATGGTCATGGCGAAAAAAATCGTGTTCGAGATAAGGGCTGATTCTGATTGTACTACCCTCAAAACATGAAGAAAAATAATTTTTCGAAAAGTGTATGTGTGTGTCTGCTGTCTGTGTGTCTTTGTAGAATTTTTTCTATGATAACAGCCGCAAATTCAAACAGAAACAAATAATTTTTTGCATGCAGCTCTGAATTGTAGAGTACTCAAGGCCTATTGTTTTTGGTGAAGATCGGTTAAGGGAAGGGGTAGTTTACCTGCAACATTTTATGTTTTAACAAGCGTAATTTGTTCTATGATGAACGATAACTGCCGCATATTCACACAGAATCAAATAAGTTTTTGCATATGTCCCTGAATTGTAGAGAACTCAAGGCCTTTTGATTTTGGTGAAGATCGGTTAAGGGGAAGGGGTAGTTTACCTGCAACCTTTTACGTTTTAACAAGAGTAAAGTACTGTACTTGAAAATACATTTAAATTTTTTCAGACAATGGTAATTGTTAAAAATAAAATAATTTTGTTGCCAGGCAATAAAATTATAATTTTTTCATTTTAATTTAAATCATGTATGAGAGAAAATATATTGTTTGTGGCAGGCAAGCATATCTCAATTATGTAATGTTTACGTTTCCATTTTATTATTATGATTACTGCAATAAAAAGGCAGGCAAGACACACACACACACAATTCGCATTATTTCTGGCCTCACTCGTGTTTATTTTCTTACATTTGCATGCTTTTTAAATGAAAAGTGCCGAAACCCACACCAACACAATGCGTGCAAGCCGAAAAAGTGTCCAGCGTGGATAGCGATTTGCTTCCTGTAGATCGCTAGGCAGTGTAACTGCACGTGTTTACAGAGGAATGGTTCATAGACAGATTTTTCATCTTTAGGGAATGAACCCTCTGCAAGATGCTCAGGGTCCATGAGTGACTTTGGAGTGCTCCTTCTTTTCTGCGTGTTTGTTCTGTGAAACATACACAGTAGATTCGCAGCTTTACTCTGAGCAACGCTCAATCGTTGGGAATGTTGGAAAATTTTTGTCCACGGTGTACCCTCATACACACTAAAACCTATTCTGATGTTTCGATTACGGACATCATAATATTAAAATGTTGGAAACGCGAGCACTTCTTAATGGAGATCAAACATACACTTTTACAAGCCATTAATTTTATCCATATTTTGAAGCAATAAATATTTTAATAAATTAATACAATCTGTGTACTTATTTCTATTATGATATAAGAATTACAAACTGATATGTGCATTTGTGTATTTATGAAAAATATATATTTTTCTACTCTGGAAAACTGTTTGCTCCTCCTGGAAAATATTTTGATCTTCAATCAAAATATTACTGAAAAATATTTTCAGTAATTGTTTTAGAAATTATCAAACCAAATTCAAGTAAATTATTTTAAATATAAATCTTAGATCATGGAAGTCATGTATGGTTCTCCATACCGATTTTTCTTTTGTGTGAAGCCAACTCGACATTATTCATTAAGTCTTAAGTAATTGTCATTATTAATAAAACTTTAAATTAATTTCTTCATTTACACAATACTGTAACACCTTCAACTTCAACAGTTATTTATCAGCCTTAATTTGACATATGCTGTTGGCTCAGAAATCAGCCTACTTTAAGTGATTAAGAAATTTTACAGGGATTGATCCCCTGAGCTTCCCCCCACCCCCAGTAGTTATGGCACTAACCACTGCTATAGTTTATTGATTGTCTTCTGTAGGATGTCCTGTTCCAAGCTGACATTTGTGCAGGCCACAAATATAACCAATGTGTCTGCAAACAGCCCTGATTTGAGTAGAAAAATTATACTGTCCACAACAGCATTGACAGCAACATTAAAGAGCATAGAGATTTAGGTAGATCCTTGTGGTACCCTAATAGATAGATTTTTGGTGCAGATTTTTTATTCTAATCTAACCTTAAACCTATGACATGTTGAGAGGTTTAAAATGAATAAAGTTCATTATTCCTTGTATAGTGTGTCCCTAATTTTATATGCACTATACTGAATCAAAGGCTTTATTATAGGAAGAGACTTACAAATGTTGCTTCCCAGTAAAGCATTCAATAATACTAATTTGAACAAATAAAATTTGATCAAGGGTAGACCATGACCATCAGATACCATATTGCACAGGAGGCAGGCTTTCCTCCCTCCAGCTTCTCTTCAGTCTACAGTTGATAGCTCTTTCAAATACCTTGAATAGAATAGATGTTAAAAACATAGGGAGATAGTTTTTCATTATTAGAGGGTTTCTGTTTGACTTGAGACTGGAATAATCATTGATGTTTTCGTTTCTGATGGAAAAGCACCCAAAAACCATATTTCATTGAAAATTTGCAGTAGTAAGTCAACTGTGTGAGGTAAAGTATGTTTTTTAACATTTCTGTGTGAACTTTTTCTGATCCTGTTGCGGTATTGATGGTTCTCTGGAGCTCTTGAAGAGCCTTCCATCTGATTTAAGATAACAAACATCTTTAACATTATGATAAATAAATGCATATTAACTGTTAAACTTTCACTTGTGAACTTACTTTGTTTTTCCCCGTATGCGTTTCAGTGTGATGTGCGCCTTCTTCAGCGGTGTGATACAGAATGTCCGGAACTTGTAACGGTTTTTTAGTTGGTAGGTTGAGGGGGGGAGGGAATTGGCGCGGGAATCTGAATTATTATATGTTTTAATTTGTATACCCCTGTTTTGTTGGGTATACAGAAAAGGGTGTATACAAAAACTGCAGTGATTGTAATAGTTTCTATATAGGCCAGCCGGGAAAATCTTTTTCTTCACGTTACTCTGAACACCTAAAAGCTCTATCCAGCAACAACATACAGTCCGCGTTCACCACACACATACATACAAAAAACCACAGCTACACCAACATAGAAAATAATCTTGAGATACTACACTACTTGCCTAAAAGTCGGAAACTTAACACAGCAGAACAATATGAAATATACAAACACTACACAACACAACCAAACAACATACTTAACGACCAATTACACTTTAAATCACACTCACTGTTTGACACAATTATACATAAAACATACAATAATTCGGATTCCCGCGCCAATTCCCTTCCACCCCCCCCCCACTTAACCTACCAACTAAAAAACCGTTACAAGTTCTGAACATTCTGTATCACACCGCTGAAGGAGGCGCACATCACGCCGAAATGCGTACAGGAAAAAACAAAGTAAGTTCACAAGTGAAAGTTTAACAATTATTATTCATTAAGTGCTGTGAATGAAGAAGATGAACATTCAAAATAAAAATAAATGCAGCTTTATTAAACCTAAGATTTTAACCTTAAGACTTGGACTCCTTGTTATATTATTATATAAACAAGAATGCTTCTGTACTTCTTTTTATGAAAGTAGAGGGTATGATCCAGAATAAACCATGTTTTATATGAAAAACTGTAGTGGGTTTCCTCCCAGGCATTCATAACGTCAAGTCAAAGATTATGTGCTCAGCAACTTTATTTTTTTGGGTACAACAATCCCACAAAGGGAAAGTTATGGGTGTTGAAGTTAGGCTGTCATCAAGGATAAGAGAAATGTGTATATCAGTTGTGTGAGTTCTTCATTTAATGTATTGTCCTAAGAAGGCAGATAAAGATTGCATAGGATAGGGTGATTGGAGTTTTCAAGAAAATTATTGCTGCTAATGCCTATAATCTGAAATTCGCTGGTACGGTACTGTAATTTGCTGATAGTGAAGACAGTACCTGATTACTATTAATACTTCTCCTTGAGAAGATACTTGTACTTGATCTTCAGGTAGATTTGATGATAATAGTGTATCACTGAAGATCAAGAGGGGGGTGTACTTTAAATATGTCTTTTGTACGCATGTAGGTTGTACTGGGCAATTGATAGTTTCTGATACCACTGCAAATTGATACAGTGAGGATTGATACCATTGCAGTTTCAAGAAGTGAAGACATTTGGAAGAGGGATAATATTATAATGTGTTATGCAATGGTAGAGTTATATGATAAGATTAGTTATGGGTGGAGGTAGATGCAGCACTGATAAATACTCTGATTTATTGAAATTTACCTAATATTACAAAGTAATGTGATTTTAATATTTAACAATCTTAACTGAGTGAATTAATCTGATGATGTAACATATGTTCAGAAACGCATCATTTTAAATAAAAATGAAGTCACACGGCGGATCTAAGGTAATTTATCAATTAATATTAAATGTATTTTGTTCAAAATGCTGAGTAAGTTCTGCAGCTCAGGGAGCTTACTAGTTAAAACACACACACACACTTATAGACACAGACAGAGAAGAAAGCATTTTTTGCCATATGTTTATTTGAAATTATCTTCTTACAGTTTAATGAGTAGAATCATTTGTTGCAGTTTTGCACCGTCTTTACAAAACTCTGTATAATTAATTAATCAAGGAATTACTATATTTAGTATTGGGGAAATTGATTTTTCCCTTTGTGTGTGTGCACGTGCGTGTGCGGTTGTATCTAATATAAAGTTTTTATGCAAGTATTTATTTTAATATATTTCTAATGTATGTTTAGTTAAACACCGTTGTCTAATATTACTAGAGTTAATATTTTTTAATTTATTATGTAAAATTTATATTTTATAATATAAAAACAAAATTTACATTTTAAATTAAAATGATTAATTCTGATGATGGTAAACAACATAGGTCATTAAAAAAAAACAAATACTTCCATCAAAACTTTGTGCTAAAATAAAATAAATAAATATACAGAGCATAATTTACAAGTGTACCATTGCTATAGAACTCATTGCAATCACTTACCTACTATTTTTAGGTGAATCAAGTCTAGTTTCACTATGACTTACTCATAATGTTTCTGAGTATGTTTAATTGTTTAAAGACTTTCTATTGAAATAAATTGACTGTTGTTTTTAAATTGCACTTCATTTCTGTTTATTTTGATTCTGACTTTACTCCACGTCTACATGTTCTAGCCATTATTTGTTTATTTTTGTATTATTCATTAATTTGAAATATTTATTTAATTATAAATCCTTTTCTCATAGAATGCCAGTGTATTTGTAAATGTTCTTAAAATATTGTTATTTTAAATTATTGGTTACCGGTACTGAAAAATAAATTAGTTTTAATCATGTTTTTTAATATACAGAGATTCCTACATCATTACTGAAGTTTTGAAGAAATGTAACATTTAAAATTTGAGCATTTATATCAGTTACTGTGAGGTGATCTGCTTTAATTTATTTATTTACTAGATTTATAAATTTACAAAACTATTTTATAATAGGAAAAGTATAATCCATCATGTTTATTGTTATATACATTGTTTCTTACTATGAGTACGGTATATTTTGTAAGTATAGGCGCCTATCTTTCACGAGTCTTCTTCTTCTTCTTCTTCTTCTTCTTCTTCTTCTTCTTCTTCTTCTTCTTCTTCTTCTTCTTCTTCTTCTTCTTCTTCTTCTTCTTCTTCTTTCCTTGTATAATATTTACATAAAACAGTTGCATATGTGCGTATATTATCACAACATAAACACTATTTGTCATTTGAATTTTGCCTTAAAATGGATTACAGTGCCTGAATTAGTTATTATGTTATAGGTAATGGCTACTGTGAAAAGATTATCTTATAGGAAAATATATTTCAAATTATTTGGAATTTTCAACTTGAATTCACCATTTGTTTTCTCAGTGAGTATATATTAAACATAATTTTAAAATTTATAAGTACAAGCTTATAATATAGAGACTATATTTTGATATTGTCAAAAATTTTTAACAGTATGCTGTACAACATGAGTTGGTTTGTGCAAATAGATCGTAATAGATTCAGCATATAGAACATTTTAAAGAACTGTGTCATCAATTAAAACTAATGACAGTTTACATATTTTATTTTGCCAGTGTGGTGTCTATGTATCAGTTTGTGTAATTCATTTCCCTCATCATTCATTTTCATTAAGCGTATTAATTTCATTAATGAGTAGCCATGCTTAATACAGACTGTGTATGTATGACTGTTTATTCATTGTTAAATTGACAAGTGAATTTAATTATGTACAATTATATACACAGTCTTCTTTATATATTTAAAATTGTAATCTCCAAATTCATTACTGTTCTATTATTAAAACCAGTGAGAATTAATGTGCTTACTCCCATATGCCCCATGTGTGTGATATACATATGCAATACATATACATTACAGACATGCAATAGAAGTACAGTATAATTATAATTATTAATTTAATTTGAAATTCACAAATAAGTGGATAAAGAGAGTTGTGTGATTATTAATAACATCATATTTTTGTACATTAAAAACTAGCCATGTAAGATACACTTTAAATCATAATAATCATTTACATTAATTTTGTAGGCTTGTTAGACCTCCTTTAAGTAATAAAATTTTTTGTGCAGTTAATTGCTGCTGCTGTTACTTTGGTGACTCTGCTTCTTCAGATTAATAATGAGCTGTAGTTATGGAACTGACTACTTCGACGAAATATGCCAGTCTTTTACTCTGTTTACTGTGTATTTAATCTCAACACACACATGCATGCAGCACGCGCACACACACACACACACACACACACACACATATAATATATTCTGATGTATAGGTGTTGTGTAGAATAAGTAGCCGATTAAGATAAATTATATTTTAGATTTAATTTTTTTTAAAGATTTTATATTACTTCTAAATCTTTATTGTAAGTTTCATTGAATAAATAGCATGATTATTTCCAGTAGTACTTACTGGTAACTTACCCTATATGTATATATCATTGACATAGGTAATTATGGTTTTAAAGCTGGTTGTGTTAAAGTCTAAATAATCAAATAAACTATCCTGTGTTTTATATTAAAACGTTCACTTACGTAAATACTGTACATACCATGTATTTATAAAGAGTAAATAATAAATAATTACAAGAAGTATATGCACACAAATATGCATGTGCGCATTTGTGTGTGTAGCTGCAGGGGGCCCCTTGACTGCTTCCAGCCGAGGGCCCCCAGGGATGCCAGTCCGACCCTGAATGATACTACTGTATTATTTTCTGACAATCTATTGTGCTTTTAGTATAGTTTATAAAAGTAATTAATATTTATTTGCTCACCTTTGTAACACAAACTAAAATTTAATTTCTGTAGTTGAAATAAATTAATATGTACAAAGTTCTTTTTGTCTTGTTTAAACTATAAAGTCTTTACTGATGTAATACAGTCTTTATTTTAAGTATTTTTTTTAAATAATTGTACATAAATAATATAGGTTTCCATCCCATAAATGTTGACTGCAGAACCTTCAGATGACAGGTTGATCCTATCTGGAAGAATACGTGGATCGATTACTTTGTCCGGCTTCAGGGTCGCTTTTGGGCATCTAGATATTTCTCATGGGCAATATACACTATCACCATGAACTGATTCTGTTATTGCTTAAATGGTGTATGGGAATTAACACCTTGACAGTAAATTTGAGGAACGTATATACCCTAATCAGAATATCTTGCACTTTTGCGGAATAGACAATTATAATACTTCACCAGTAACTTGTCAGGAATTTTCTAACTTGTGTTCATCACAATTGGTAGACTACTGTCTGTGCCAGGCAGAGTTCACTCATTATAAATTCCCAAGAGAGACTGACCTGTATGTCAGAGTCTTATTTTTCAAACTGAATTTCTTGTAATCTGATTGTTTCTTCTATCACCCCCTAATTATGGTTTTCTTATAGATAATAACTTTCTTGTGCAAGAAGAGTTTAGAACAGAATAATTCTTGTTCAAACAACCTGAAATATTTTACAACCAATTTTATGGGCTATAAAAGCTTTTTACATTAAAAAAAAACACATACATTAAGCTACTAATTTTCAAAACAACAACTGCCATTAAGTAGGTCTTTTTATTATGAACATTGTAGCACGACAGATTATCCACATTATAATGAATGAAAAATGATCATAAATAAATTTAAAATAAAATGCAATCATAATTTGAAGAAATAAAAATAAATTAAAAACAACTAAGCAACACCTATGAGTAATGAAAAATAAACCAAAAAACTAAACTAAAGTAAGGAAATACCCAGGTAGGATAGGAGTAAGTAAGGAAAAACCCAGAACAAACTGACACCCCTAATATAAGGACCATTTTTGAAGAAACAAGGTAGGATGGGAGTAAGTGAGGCAAAACCCAGAACAAACCGACATCCCTAATAAAAGGAATGAAATTAGAAGAAACCACGTCGTAGAACAAGATAGAGTAGGGAAAAACCCAAAGTAACCCCAGTAATAAAAGGATAAAACCCCAAAAGAGAGTATATTTAACCGATGGAAGTATAACACATAAAATAACAAATAATGTAATATAGATATAAACAAAAGTGTCTAAAGGTACAACTATAAGTGAACCAGTGGAAGTTATTTATATAATGGAAAAAACAAATCTTCTTAATCCTCTATAAATAAAATTCTTGATCTGATAAAACTAAAAAACTAATTAGAGATAGCAGATAAGAATAACAGGGGACCAGTGCAAGTTATTTTATTATGTTAAATAAACTTCAAGTGTCTGTGTTTAAAGTTCTTAAACTAAGTGTATCTTAAACTGATTGGTACCTTTACACAACTTTAAAGTTATTGGATCAAATACAGAAATAGTATTTTGTAGAATGTTATTATAAAAAATAGACTACCAATGTTTTTAAGAAAGTGCCACTTTTTATCGAACAACATTCATTAAAATGACAGAGATAAAATAAGAGCAGGAAATATTTAAGTGAAGTGAAAAAGGGTACATCCCCCATATAAAACAAAAACAGCTAAGACTGCACCAAAAGTAATTTTAAGAAATGATCTAAATAATGAAAGTACAGATGTGTTTTGTTTATGTTAAGTCCAATGAACTCCAGGCTGAAATGTCTGGGTTTGAATACAATTTTTGTTATAAAATATTTGTTAAGAGTTAATAATTGTTGTCAATGCTAAATGCTCATGTAGTTAAGTAAGGGAATTTTAATTAAAATTGTATTAGAATAGAATGTCAGAAGGGGTAGAAGCAAGATGTAATATCCATAAAACATTGTAAATGAACACAGGTAAAATTTAGGCAAATGGTAAATCTCAACAACCTTATAATTGATGAATAAGTCAAGTAAATTAATTAAACTGATGAAATTTGTATAATGTAAATCAGACACAGTGTATTATAACTGAAACTATACTTTAGAAAGATATTGAAAAAAGGTATGAAAGATTATTGGAAAAAATGCAAATGTAATAACAGAAAAATCAAAGGGGGAGTCCCAAATTAAAGATAGTATTTAAAAAAGATAACTAATTCATAAAATTACCAGGAATTAATGGAAAATAAACATTTTATTTCAATCAGGGATTTTGTTCAATCATAATTATAACTTCATAAGGATGGTCATTTAATGTGACAGGAAGTAAAATTATAGGCCTACCTGTAAAAAATACTGTAAAAAGGGCATTTTGAGATGGAAAACATTGTAAAAGTATCATATCTGGTATTAAATCACGTAGAATTAACTAGAGAAGGAGATTATGTATTAGGTATTTAATAAAATTAAAAAATAGTAAAAATGTATTCAATCATATAATGTAAAAATCAGTTATGTAAGCGGAAATGCTAGATAGTTAAAACAATGTCTTTTTAATTTTAAATTGGCTAAGACGTTTCGGAAGAAGAAGAAAATAGAACAGTTGATTGTTATACGTTGAACAGGACACATCTAAGCCAGCTCTCGCGAAATATTCACACATAGCGAAGTAGTAAAACATGGCGAGAGTCATGTCGAATAATTTTGAAATCGCGAATTTTGGAAAAAGTTTAAATAACCACTAACTTCAGTGAATTAAACCAACACCACTATTGAAGTAAACTAATACTGAACAGTTAAAGTGTAATAACAATTTTCACACCTATAAACGATAATTCTGAATAGCGAGACGAAACCTGCCATTATCGACCTTATGGCATAAAGTGAATTAAAAACATTATCCAACACAATTTATCGAGGCAAATCACTGAACACTGATCCAGGACAACTACACTGTCACCAGAGGGATTAATCACTACTGCTGGAGACGAGGAAAACTTGGAAAGGCGACATTTATTAGAAGAGAATTCCTTGACATGCAGCCGTCGACAACATATGCAACACGAAGCAGCCATTTTGAAATCTCATGATCCTCTGCAGGCCCGCTAGCTTCACATCAAACCGAAATTGGTTCGGACAACTTACTTTACTAAACAATATATATTAAATCATATCCTTGTATTTTTAGATAATTAAGCTTATAATTGTAAGTGTTATACTTTCCAGACTTGCCCTTTCTCTGACTATTATAATATAACAGCTCAAAGAACCTGTGAATTAATCTTAATAATTTATATAAAAATAATCGTTCGCCCTGAGAGAACGAGTCGATATTTTAACTGTTGAATAATCGATTTACAATCGATCCATAATTAATTTGTCAATAAACCTTGGAATTTTGCAAAATTGATTTCTATTTATTTCTAAAACATATAAATAGAATAAAATAGGATAATATTTAAATCACGGACTACACGAAAAGCGGCAATTACCAAAGTGGAAGGAGCATACACTCAGAAGAAGAAGAACCGCAAATCAATTAGTACAGGAGACAATCCTATTAAAGCAGAACCTAATTCTAATTACACGAAGTAATATAATTTGACAAAAACAATTTCAATAGAATTAAATTTACACCACTGCAGCTTAAAATAATTAATCCAAAAACAATTAAAACATAAAACAAATTTTCAAAAAATAATCAAAATTTATTATTATTTGTTAACAAAATAAATATTGTTACAAATTGGCGTCCAACTGAAGGGGCTTTAATTAGTGATTGATAGGCTATATAAAATAAGAAGAAGTTGCCCAATTCCTAATTAGAGCTTGGCAGCTGTTATCAAGTCAGAAGAATAATTAAAATGAAGAAACGGGCGTTATCCAAGAAAAGGGCGGCAGAAGCGGAAAAAGAAGTCGAAGAAATAGATATGGATGACAAAGAGGCAACTCCGGTGGAAGATATTGAAGGAAGACTACCTCCTGCGGAACCGAAACAACCCGCACAACCAGAGGAACAACCTGAGATACCCACACGAATAGGGGATGTCAATGTCCAGGAGAAACAGTTAGACAAATCCACACGAATAGAGCAAGGGGACATACAAGAAATGTTCAGACTAATGATGGAGAAAATGGACGAGAACAGTAAGAAGATGGAAGGAATAAATAAGAATATAGAATCCACAAAAGGAGAACTAAGGAAAGACATAGGAGAAACAGCAAGAAGATGGAAAGTGACAACCAACAGTTGAAGGAAGAGTTAAGGGAGAATAGTAAGAAGATGGAAGAAAACGATAAGAAGATGGAAGAGAGGATGGGGGAGAAGTTGGAAGAATTGAAGGATGACAACCAACTGTTAAAGGAAGAATTGAGTAAGAAGATGGATGAAAACAACCAATCCACAAGAGAAGAATTGGGAGAATTAAGTCACAAAATCGAAAATACCAATAAGAAAATAGATGAAAACAATAAGAAAATGGAAGAGAAACTGGATGAGAATAACCAACTATTAAGGGAAGAACTGAGGTAGTTTACCCAGTAAAATATCAACAAGTTAGACGAAAGGATAGAGTTGTGTGCCGTATATAGGCGTTACGGCGACTTCTGAACTTTTGTTAGAGTGAATCTGGGTAATAGACTCCTTTAATCTGTGTAGTTTGCGCTTGTGGACACTCTCGCCATCTAGGAGACGTTACTGTAACTTAGGAATTTGTTTGTCGCTATCTGTCTGAGACTTCGGACTACTGTACCTTTCGTTCCCACTGCTTGGAGCGGGGTTTGTCGTGGTGTAGAGTGAGCCTGCGGTAGTCAGTTGGTTGGTGATCAGCTGTTGAGGCTGCCAGCTGTTTTGGTTCAGGTCAGCTGTGTGGATCTTGCCGGCTGTTTTTTCAGTTCAGCGTCTGAAAGTATTGTGTTTTTTTTTAAATGCCGGGGTTTTGTAAATTTATTATGAAAGGCTAAGAAAAAGGGTAGCCGATGGGCTCTCGGCCTGGCAACTGTGACCGTGTGAGGAAGATCAAGATGTTGTGCGTAAGTATTAGGGAACTCGAACAGCACGTGCTCTGGCACCATTGAACAGGTATGAAAAAAAGAAAATTATTAAATTTTGCCTGGGATGCGCTTTCGCGCTGCTTGTTTTTGGAGTCAAGTGGGGCCTGGCTGGTTCTTAACAAAAAAAAAAAAAAAAAAAAAAAAAAGGAACAATAGTTGCTTAATTCTGGAGTTTTTTTGTTACTTCACTATATACTGGGAATATAATATGCAGGTTTCTGCAGTCATTGCAAATTCTTGAACGCAAGTTTTTAATAAAAGAAAAGTCTGGTGAACTTTACTAGTTTCTTATTCGACAGTAATATCTTATGTGCAAAATTTTTACCTAAAAAAAAAAAAAAAAAAAAAAAAAGAAATAAAAAACTTAAGAAAATGTGTTGGGAATTGGCCAGTGTGTCATGGCCTAGTGAAGCAAAATTCAACCGAGTTCCTTAATCTTCTTTGTATGATTTAGTGTGTTCATATTCATATAAATGTCTTGTGTTTGAATTGTGAAAGTCTGTAATGTCCAGTATACATTTTTTGCTATAATCTGTGTTGAACTTATATTGTGGCTGCCTTTTATTGGAACTTATAAATCTGATTATGAAAAGAGTTGCAGATCACCTACAATTGTAATAATACATTGTCCTGTACTAGAACTGTAATTCAGAAGTATTTCGCCTGTTAATAAAATAGGACTGAACTTTTGTACAAGATGAAATTTCCACTTTGGGATTTAGTATTATTTTTAATTCTCTATCAATGTACAGTCACTGCTCAAATTCTTTTGTATATGTATATGCTCATATTTATTTTCATTCTCTATCAATGTACAGTCACTGTGAAAATTCTGTTGTATATGTATATGCTCATAATTCTATGCACACAACATATTACATTTCTGAGAGATATATGTACCTGATTATTTGATAGTTGTTTTAATAATTGTGCACCCTGAAATCTGCAAGCCTTGGTGCTACACCAGTTTATACAAGTTTAAGGCAAATTGAGCACATGCACTTGTGAGTTCCACACAAAGTATATAATTACCTATCTTATGTTACATTATACCTTATTAATTAGATGATCCTCCTTTCTAGCGTTTGATTTAGATTTCAGAGGGCGCATGTTGTTATGTAATATAATTGTTTAAATTGTTGTGGCTGTAATAATTGTTGTAGGATAGAATTGCTTGTTAAACGGTTTATAAAATGTTTATAGTATTGAAAGTGTTTATAGTACAACCAGAGGGGGACTGAAAAGAGAAAAAAAAGAAAAAAAAAGACTTATTGTTATTAAATGTTATATTTCGAGAACCTCTGGATTTACTCTGTGTACTTATTAATGTTAATATAATTATTTCCTAATAAGGAAATTCTATTTGGTGAAGGTTAAAAGGTACTGTCGATGCTTGTTGCATGTCAATGGTCATTTGTATACAAGGTAATATATTGTAGATATTTTACAGATTTTATATATTTCTAGTGGAATGCTTTTAAATATTAAATTTTGAATATTTTGAGATTTAAATTTGAATACCAGGTAATATAGTTTAAATATTTCACATATTTATATATTCTAATAGAATACCTTCACAGCCTGAATTTTATGAAATGAATCATTGTAAGAAAAACAAAAAACAATAGAATCAATAAATTTTGTTATTTGCGGAATTTTAAAATTGAGGTCACCTCATTCGTCCAATTACCTAAAGGTTACCCAGCATGTGGCTATTCTTCTACTAGGAGTCCCCTCCTAGTTCGAGTGAACAAGTGAGCCGGTCATCAAGGTAAGTTGTAGTTTTTAAAATTTTTTTTTAGGATGTCAAACTTGAAAAATGTGTCAGATTTGGAAAGTTGAAAATTTTGTTGTCACGTCATTGGTGATGAGCGGCTCAGTTGTTGAAGGAAGAGTTGAGCAAGGAAATCAACGATAATAAGGAATCAACAAATCAGAGGTTAGAGGAAGAAACCATAGGAATAAAACAACAAAGCAGGGAAGTTGACAAAAGATGTAGCCAGACTGAGCAGGAAGTACAGGATTTTAAGGAAGTAGTAACCACCAAAATAACCAATATCGAAGAACACAGTAGAACCAAATTGGAAGAAAACCGAAAAGAAACTCAGGAAGAGTTAGGGAAGGTAAGGAACCAAATCACGGAAAGGTGTGATGGAATGGAAGTTACTATGACGAACATAACCGGTCAAGTACGGCAGAGCCAAGAAGAGATGGAAGTCATTCGAAATAGACCCACTAACATTATGGGTGTCCCAATGAATGAAAACCGGGAATGGTTGAATTTCCGCCAATACAAAAGGAAACCGATGGAGTTCTTGGCCCGAATCGAAGAATATTTTGCCAAACATCGGGGCAATAGGTGAAGGAGTAACAACCGGGAACTGTTGGACGAATCGTTCCGAGAGATGACGGACAATTGGTGGATGGCAAACCGGAGTGAGATCGCAGTCTACCAGCAATTCAAAAACTTATTCAAAGCAAAGTACTGGTTGGAGACAACGCAGAACCTAATACGGATAACATCTGTCATGGTCGATACAATACCCAAGTAGGTAACACTATGACCGCCTATTTCCTAGGAAAGGTATGTCTTGCGAAGCATCTGGAACCGGCCATACCAGAAGAATGGCTAGTGAACAAGCTGTCATACCATTACGATGAAGACATCATAAGAGCGAGAAGGGGTAGCAGATAAAGACGGTACAAGCGATGACCGAATTATTGGAAAACTATGAGAATGAAGATTACTATCGGCAAAGTAGAAGGAGGAATGATCGGCCGGAAACAAGAAATAATCAGTACCCCAATAACAGTAATAACCATAATAGAACTAACTACCAAGGGAACCGCAACCATTCAAATTATTATAATAATAATAACACCAATAATAATGATAATAATAATTTCCAGAATAACCAAAATCATAATAGGAATAACAACAGCTACCCGAGTAATCGAAATAATTATTACCAGAATCCGAATAATTACAATAGTCAGAGAAATCCCAACCAAAATAATACCGAACGGTATTACAATAATAATCGAGGTTACCAACAAAATAACAACAACAATAACAATAATGTTTCCCGACCCAGAGTAAATTTCATACGGGCCGAAGACAATAGTCAACGAAGATATACCCATCAGCGGCAGAACAGTTTCCACGATTATGATGATCGGCGGAGAAACGGTGAACGTGATGGTCCGAGGTACAATCAACATAGATGAAGTACCAGTTTAGATGATCCAGAACGGCAACCAAACCAAGAACAACCATTTGATCATCGTACGGAGTGGCAGGAACCCACTCAAAGTTTCCAGACTGACACCTCGGTCGGAATTAACAATAATAACAATGAAAATGATAATATAAACGGGAGGAGGCAGTGATGAATGATCACGACCCTTCACTGCTCCTATCTCCTGGGTATCAACAAGAGTTGCAAGGTGCAACTGAAACTAATAATATTACAATCATTAGTTGTAACTATCTAAAAAATATCAGAAACGAACTTTTTTTTTTGGAGGAGAACGACACCAGCCTCAATAGTCCAAATAACGAAATAATATACATAAATGCGGAAGTAGAAGGAATTTTCGCTCAATTAATGATTGATACAGGTGCGAACGTATCTATAATTAACACTGTTGAACTGGAAAGAATCCAAAGAGAATGTGGTCGAACATTGCCAATATTACCGGTGAATAACATTGTATTAATAGGTGCCACTGGTCGCCAAAACAAAACAAAAAGAAAGCAAGTTTCAGTAAACGTTATTAGCAAGGGTATAGCTATAAACATGGTATTTTTAATTGCGACAGGATTGCCCTTTAATATATTGGTAGGGTGCGATGTACTAAGGAGGAACTCCGCTATCATCGACTTGAGCACAGAAAGAGTATCACTGTTTACAGAAGGTATAACGTGGACGGCTGATTTAGTAGGTAGCGAGACAATACTTCCCAGCAGTATCCACCAACAACTTCGGAACACAAATTATATAGAAAATAACTCCATAATTAACCCAATAATATACAATAAAACGGATGAAGATTTATGGTCACAAAAGATACAGGAAATAAGGGATTTCCGGGGCGGAATCACAAGTGAAAAGTTACCCATACACCAAGCAAATAAGTTAATAAGTATATATGAGAAGTATCGCTCAGTATTTTCAGATGAACCCGGTAAGGTAAAAAATTACCAATGCAAACTTAAATTTAGAGAAACAGTGGAGTTTAACCGAAAGTCATATCCCATCGTGCATTCACGAAGGGAGGCTGTAAGAGCTGAAATAAACAAAATGACCAGCAGTGACATCATAGAGAGTAGCCAATCTCCATTTACCAGCCCTATCATGGCTATTACTGGCAGGTGGAGTTGCACCCACAGAGTATTTGGCATTCATATTCGAGGGGTGCAATTACCAATTCAAGAGATTGCCCTTCGGACTCGTGAATTCAGTAGCCATCTTTGTGGCCTGCATGGACCAGATACTTGGACAGGAAGCACTCCAATTTACCACCGTGTATGTAGACGATCTACTGATTACCTCAGAAACTTGGGAGGAACACTGCTACTGAGTGGAACACATACTTGAGAAATTGGCTATAAATAATATCACTCTTAAATTAGAAAAACCCAAGTTCATTGCAAGAGAAGTCCAGTTCTTGGGGTTTAATTTGGATGACCAAGGAATCTCACCGTCATCAGAAAAGGTGGAAGCAATCCAGAAATTCCCTAAACCAAAGAATAGAAAACAATTACAGTCATTTCTGGAACTCTGTAATTATTACAGGAAGTTCCAGGAACAATATTTAGGATTAACAGCTAAGTTTCAACAACAATTATCCTCCACAAACAAATGGATCTGGGGTCAAGAGCAGGACGTGACTTTTCAACTCATTAAGGACAAGTTTTTAAAAACTATAATACTTCACCACCCAAATTTTAAACAACCTTTTTTCTTAAACTGTGATTCCAGCAACATCAGCCTAGGAATGATACTGTATCAAGAAGATGAGAAGGGTCAACATCTAGTGATTAGCTTTGCGAGTCGGACTTTAAATCAATGCGAAAGGAACTACAATGTCACCAAAAAAGAATTACTGAGTATAGTATTCGCTTGTGGTAAATTCCGTACCTATATCTTGGGTTACCCAGTTACAGTCCAAACAGACCATAAATCTATATCGTTTCTACGGAGATGCAAATTGAGTCACGGCAGACTGACTCAAGGTGGATACTTACCCTGCAAGAGTATGATCTATGATGGGAATACATCCCGGGAAAAAAAATGTTGCAGCGGACGTGTTATCACGTATTAATGTGGAAAATCAAACTTTCGAGGGAGAGAAGGAGAGCATACTCAAGATCTACCACATTATTAGCACCAGATCCGATTTAGCAGCAGTATTAATGAACATTAGCATCCACCAGCAATCTGACCCGAAGTTGAGAAACATACAAAATCGATTGGAAGAACAAGATGAAACAATAGCTCAATTTTACCAGATGAATAAAGGGATATTATTTATTAAAACTTAATTAAATCAGGAGACCTGGAAGGTGATTATTCCCACCAATATTGAAAAGGAAATAATAGTAGATTATCATATACGGTATGGCCATATGGGCGCCTTGAAGGTAATAATGGCACTCGAAGAGAGCTGTCACATAAAGAACATAAACCGGAAGGTGAGAAGGTACATCAAATCTTGTCATATTTGCCAACTGGTGAAAACTAACAACGAGAAGAAGGAAGGCATGATGATACCAATAACATCCAAGGCGAAGTTAGAGAAGGTGTTCTTAGACATCTGCGGACCATTTCCCCGTAGTGGCGGTCAAAACCGATATAAATACCTAATAATAATAATAATGGACCATTTCACGAAGTTTATAAAGCTATACCCGGTCAATCGTGCAACTACTCTAAAAATTCTGGGAGTAATAACAGAACTATATATTCCAAACATAGGGAAACCATCTTCGATCATAACGGATCATGGCACACAATTTAAGGGGAGAAAATTGCGGGATACCTTATTATCACTTGGTATTAGAACGTACAAAACATCGGTCTACCACCCGAGTAGTAATCCGGCAGAGAGGGTGTTAAGCGAAGTGGGGAGGATATTGAGGACTTATTGTCACCATCAGCAGAAAAAAATGGCAAGAATATGTAGCAGCCACAGAGAAATTCCTCAACTTAGCATACCATCCAGCTATAGGAATTACCCCATACTCTGCCATGTACGAGAAACCACCCCCATGAGAGATCAACGAAATCATAGCATTCCCCATGAATAACAGTTATAAATTCGACAAAGTAAAATTCTATAAGAAGGTGGCCGAAGACCAGGAGAAGCGGCAAACCAAGTATCAGAAGGCAATTGGGAAGATAATAACATATAAACTAGAAGAAAAGGTACTGCTGAAAAATCGTGAACTACCCAGCACGCTAGAAGGAATAATGAAGAAGTTATTGCTACTGTATACAGGACCATATATAGTCTCCAAAATAAATAACAATAACACATATGAAATAAAGGAGATGGTTTCAGGAAAAATCAAAGGCGTGTATAACCAGGCTCCCTTAAAAAGATATTACGAGGAGTGAATTTATAAAATATAAAAAAAAAATTCTAAAGGAAAGTAAGAACAACTTACAACCAATTATTTATGAAACTTTAATTTTGGAAATGAAAAAATAGAATTTTGAATAAATATTAAAAAAAAAAAATTCTAAGGAAAGTAGAACAACTTACAACCAATTATTTATGAAACTTAATTTTGGAAATGAAGAAATGGAATTTTGAATAAATTTTAAAAAGTCTAAAACAAGGTAAGAACAAATTACAAATAATTATTTATGAACTTTAATTTGGAAATGAAGAAAAGGAATTTTGAAAAATTTACAAAATTTTAAAAAGAGTTAAGATCAACTTACAACAAGTATTTACAGAAATGATTTGAATGGAATAATAAAACCACAAAACCTAGAAGGAAGTAAGAACCACTTACAACCGATTATTTATGAGAAATAATTTGGAATTGAAGAATTTGAATTTAGAATGACCACTACAAAGTAAGATCAACTTATCACAATTATTAACAGCATTTAATATTGAGTAATTATTGAATTACCAAACTCTAAAAAACTATAAGGACAACTGATACAAATAAAATGAATAAACTTGTTTTGGAATGAAAATGGTAAAACATTTACGAAATACAAAGAGAAGCAATGACCACATAAATAATATAATTAAGGAATTAATTTGGATGAAAACAAGAGTGAGATAATTTTTTTAAAAGAATAAATATATAATATAACTATGATCATAATTTGAATTTAATAATAATAAAGATAATTAGAAGAATAATTGTACTAACATGAATCCAGTGGAACAATTCATAAGAACTAAGGAAAAAAAATATATAATAATATATATGCTACCCATAACCAGAAGAAGATGGTACGAACAATAAAAGAATTAAAGAGAATTCAGATGAAAAAGTTTACACAATACCTAGTGATAATTATATCAACAGACTTTCCAACCATGAGAAAAATAAATATATTAAAAGAGCTTCCAACCATGGTAAGAATAAATATATCAGCAGAGCTAACAAAGGAGAAGAATAACTGAAAAGAAAAATAACTGAGATAGAAATATTAACAAATCTGAGCAAATACGAAGTGAGGTATCCAAGGATGTTTTTTATTAGTTGAAAAATAGACTATTCTTGTATAATTTTTATTAATGACTGTCTGTAGATAATTCCAGCAGTATTATTATGTTTTGAGCAGAGATGAATTTCCTCTGATCTCAATGAGTAGTGGTAGTATGGCCAGCAGAGTATATGTAGCCACAAGTGCCTCTCTGGACTGCCCCAGCTCACGTGTTAGGGAATGAATATCCCAAACACCAAGTTATGGAAAAGATAAATATAATAATAATAATAAACCTCAGATAACAATAACTATCAAGGAAGAATCAATATAAGAAAAAAAATATATATAAACTAATCACTTCTGGAGGAAAGCAATCTGTAGCATGACAGATTATCCACATTATAATGAATGAAAAATGATCATAAATAAATTTAAAATAAAATGAAATCAAGGAAAAATCCAAATTCACACAAATAAGTACCACAGTAAAATGCAATCATAATTTGAAGAAATAAAAATAAATTAAAAACAACTAAGCAACACCTATGAGTAATGAAAAATAAACCAAAAAACTAATATAAATTAAGGAAATACCCAGGTAGGATAGGAGTAAGTAAGGAAAAAACCAGAACAAACTGACACCCCTAATATAAGGACCATTTTTGAAGAAACAAGGTAGGATGGGAGTAAGTGAGGCAAAACCCAGAACAAACCGACATCCCTAATAAAAGGAATGAAATTAGAAGAAACCACGTCGTAGAACAAGATAGAGTAGGGAAAAACCCAAAGTAACCCCAGTAATAAAAGGATAAAACCCCAAAGAGAGTATATTTAACCGATGGAAGTATAACACATAAAATAACAAATAATGTAATATAGATATAAACAAAAGTGTCTAAAGGTACAACTATAAGTGAACCAGTGGAAGTTATTTATATAATGGAAAAAACAAATCTTCTTAATCCTCTGTAAATAAAATTCTTGATCTGATAAAACTAAAAAACTAATTAGGGATAGCAGATAAGAATAACAGGGGACCAGTGCAAGTTATTTTATTATGTTAAATAAACTTCAAGTGTCTGTGTTTAAAGTTCTTAAACTAAGTGTATCTTAAACTGATTGGTACCTTTACACAACTTTAAAGTTATTGGATCAAATACAGAAATAGTATTTTGTAGAATGTTATTATAAAAAATAGACTACCAATGTTTTTAAGAAAGTGCCACTTTTTATCGAACAACATTCATTAAAATGACAGAGATAAAATAAGAGCAGGAAATATTTAAGTGAAGTGAAAAAGGGTACATCCCCCATATAAAACAAAAACAGCTAAGACTGCACCAAAAGTAATTTTAAGAAATGATCTAAATAATGAAAGTACAGATGTGTTTTGTTTATGTTAAGTCCAATGAACTCCAGGCTGAAATGTCTGGGTTTGAATACAATTTTGTTATAAAATATTTGTTAAGAGTTAATAATTGTTGTCAATGCTAAATGCTCATGTAGTTAAGTAAGGGAATTTTAATTAAAATTGTATTAGAATAGAATGTCAGAAGGGGTAGAAGCAAGCTGTAATATCCATAAAACATTGTAAATGAACACAGGTAAAATTTAGGCAAATGGTAAATCTCAACAACCTTATAATTGATGAATAAGTCAAGTAAATTAATTAAACTGATGAAATTTGTATAATGTAAATCAGACACAGTGTATTATAACTGAAACTATACTTTAGAAAGATATTGAAAAAAGGTATGAAAGATTATTGGAAAAAATGCAAATGTAATAACAGAAAAATCAAAGGGGGAGTCCCAAATTAAAGATAGTATTTAAAAAAGATAACTAATTCATAAAATTACCAGGAATTAATGGAAAATAAACATTTTATTTCAATCAGGGATTTTGTTCAATCATAATTATAACTTCATAAGGATGGTAAACCATTTAATGTGACAGGAAGTAAAATTATAGGCCTACCTGTAAAAAATACTGTAAAAAGGGCATTTTGAGATGGAAAACATTGTAAAAGTATCATATCTGGTATTAAATCACGTAGAATTAACTAGAGAAGGAGATTATGTATTAGGTATTTAATAAAATTAAAAAATAGTAAAAATGTATTCAATCATATAATGTAAAAATCAGTTATGTAAACGGAAATGCTAGATAGTTAAAACAATGTCTTTTTAATTTTAAATTGGCTAAGACGTTTCGGAAGAAGAAGAAAATAGAACAGTTGATTGTTATACGTTGAACAGGACACATCTAAGCCAGCTCTCGCGAAATATTCACACATAGCGAAGTAGTAAAACATGGCGAGAGTCATGTCGAATAATTTTGAAATCGCGAATTTTGGAAAAAGTTTAAATAACCACTAACTTCAGTGAATTAAACCAACACCACTATTGAAGTAAACTAATACTGAACAGTTAAAGTGTAATAACAATTTTCACACCTATAAACGATAATTCTGAATAGCGAGACGAAACCTGCCATTATCGACCTTATGGCATAAAGTGAATTAAAAACATTATCCAACACAATTTATCGAGGCAAATCACTGAACACTGATCCAGGACAACTACACTGTCACCAGAGGGATTAATCACTACTGCTGGAGACGAGGAAAACTTGGAAAGGCGACATTTATTAGAAGAGAATTCCTTGACATGCAGCCTTCGACAACATATGCAGCACGAAGCAGCCATTTTGAAATCCCATGATCCTCAGCTAGCTTCACATCAAACCGAAATTGGTTCGGACAACTTACTTTACTAAACAATATATATTAAATCATATCCTTGTATTTTTAGATAATTAAGCTTATAATTGTAAGTGTTATACTTTCCAGACTTGCCCTTTCTCTGACTATTATAACAGCTCAAAGAACCTGTGAATTAATCTTAATAATTTATATAAAAATAATCGTTTGCCTTGAGAGAACGAGTCGATATTTTAACTGTTGAATAATCGATTTACAATCGATCCATAATTAATTTGTCAATAAACCTTGGAATTCTGCAAAATTGATTTCTATTTATTTCTAAAACATATAAATAGAATAAAATAGGATAATATTTAAATCACGGACTACACGAAAAGCGGCAATTACCAAAGTGGAAGGAGCATACACTCAGAAGAAGAAGAACCGCAAATCGATTAGTACAGGAGACATCCTATTAACGCAGAACCTAATTCTAATTACACGACGTAATATAATTTGACAAAAACAATTTCAATAGAATTAAATTTACACCACTACAGCGTAAAATAATTAATCCAAAAACAATTAAAACATAAAACGTAAATTTTCAAAAAATAAATAAAATTTATTATTATTTGTTAACGAAATAAATATAGTTACAACATTCTGATGTAAGTCTCATATCAAAAATTTCCATATCTCAAGCGTTATTTAAATTAATTTGTTTTTATGAATATCCCATAAAATCATTTTGTACCCGTGCAACGCACACTACACACATGGCTAAGTCTCCTTATGCACCATTTCACAACACTTAAAGTTGGTTATAATTCTAAAATTACTTAGAACTAACATTTTTTACAATGTGCCTTGTCAACTAATTTACAGTCTTCAAACCTGCAATCTGTACTTATTCATGTACCATCTTCATATGCTATCATGCTTTTTTTCTCTGCTATGCTACATTCCATATGCAATTAGAATGTCCATTGCAATACATGTATATAATTGTAAATTTCATAATATAGTTTTTACTGAACAAATAGGTAACATAAAAATATGTAACATGTCATTACAGAATAATATTATTGTAAAAATATATTGTTTGAATCAGTATATTTAATAGCTGGCAGTTTAATCTGGTATGTATTTGGTTTATACTTATGTAAAAATGGCTAAAATAGACACAACTGAAATCTCATTAAAACTGATGAGAATGTTTATCAAGGTATCAGAAGTAATTTTTCTGAGGAAATCTGGTAGAGTTATGTTTGTACATCCCTTTGTTGTACACATAACCGAAGTCAATAAAATATTGCTCCTATTACCTTTGTCAAAGATTTTGACAATACAGTGGAGACATATGTAAATGGTAATGATTGTATTTTAATGTTTGACAGTCCTACAAAAACTTAAAAGCATAAACGTCAATGTAATAAAAAAAATCAATGCTATAATCAAATAGTAATTTTAAAATAATAAATTTCACCTTGGAATTAGGAATTAATGTAACTACATAGAAATATAATGTTTATAATAGGCAAATAAACATTTATAACAAATTTTAAATATTTTAAATGAATGTCCATCTTTTACATACACAGATAATTACAGGTTTCATTATCTGTTTTATATAATGTTACCTTTGTATTGAACTGCATTAACTTGGACTTCATAATCTTGTAGTATGCACGAAATTGCTACTTTCCTTTCACCAATCTGCATGTTATTTCCTGTGTTATGTAATTATTATCATTCATCTAGGTACATTAAGTCAGTAAGTTCTTGACCACTACAACGGCGTTATTTCCTGGTGTTACATTTTGTCACTTTCAATATGATGTGTTTATCATCAATCCTTAAGATTCTCTCACTCATATGTACAGCAAAATTGAAAGTTAAGGGCATAAAAATGCGTGAAACGCTTACGGTCAGAGGGGAAAGGTGATGTGGAGGGAGTCGTTGTGAGATGTGAGAAGAGAATTGTTGTTATCAGCGACGGTGCAACCAACCTTTGAATATCATTTCTAAGAGTAACAAAAACTCGTGACTGTTAAGGTTTGTTTGTAAACGTGTTACCATGAATCTTTATCAGTGTGTGTGTGTGTGTGTGTGTGTGTGTGTGTGTGTGTGTGTGTGTGTGTGTAACTACAGTCACACAGCTGGCTTTAAAAAAAGAATTATACGTTTATTGTTTCCGATGTAAATCAAATAATAATAATATTGTATTACTATACAAATCAAGCAAATGATATGTACTGTTCACACTTATTGGAATTTGTTGCTGTTACATATCAGAATGTTTTATAAACATATGCGAGTGTTGTTCGGTTCTGTCATTGTGTACTGCTGAGACGTAAAAAACTACAGCCTTTCTGACCATTCTTATTGCAATGGAATTTGCAAACTGTACACTTCCACTCCTTAATTACACTTGACTATCTCTGCGGTTTATAATTACATAAAGGAACGCGTTCTTCCTATTAATTTAATTGCAAGAATCTTTTTAATCCTGGACAACAACAAAATTGTTTTTTATTACTTCCCGTGTTTGACTATGAATAACTTTCCTGTCTTTGCTAGTTGAAGGAGAAGTATCCATTTTAACAAATCTCATTACTGGATGATAACAGAAATAATTATGATAATGCGTACAATCTGTAAAATGAACGGTGGCAGTTGGGTCAGGCCAGACTGACTTAAATCCTCACTATCACATATGCAGAGGATTATACTTGGCCCTTGGTGGCCGCCGTGACTCACATACTGGACATTTCTAAGCACACGAGCATTTTTTTACTGTGCTAAAAAAAATGCAAAACCATTATTGTTTTTGAATTCTGCGCAAAATTCTAAGAAAAATGATACCAAACAACAACTATTAACAAGCAATCACTGTCCTTTACAGTCATAATGAGGTCATTATCCTGTTATGAATCACTGTTGTAATGTTAATGTTAATTTTTAAGTTTCCATGTTTGTGGTTACATTTTCTTACATAATTGTATGCTTATTCTTATTTATTATACAAATATTAATATCACCAATTATAATTGTAGGGTAGTCGCATTCTGTAATATATTCTCAAAATAATTTTAAAAATTAGTATAGATTTGTTTGCATTGACAATAAATGTCTTACAAGGAAAGGTTGAAGCTATTATTACTAAGATTAAGACTATTATCACTGTTATTTATATATATCACTGACTGAATATATTTTCAAGCACCATGAGTTCATCCAGTTTGCGTGTGAGCATGTGTGTTTGGTGTTATAATATATCAGCATCTCATTTGTGAGATTTGTACCAATGACAAAGTAAATAAATAAGATTTATGATTTTTTTGGTAAATCATATTTTATTATAATTTTGAGTTTACTCTAAAATTGTATTATACTTTATCAAGTCCAATTAATTTTGTTTATTTTATTTAAAACTAATTATTAAAATAAAATTTTCTGTGTTGTAATTCTGTTTTGTTCACTACCTGTAATTACAGTATATTATGTCATTTTAGTGACACTGTTGACACCAACATACAAAAACTTTCAGATAACTTCAAAGATCATGAATTATAAGTACAAAATATTATCAAACAAAATGCTGCATAATTGTATAAAGGATGAAACCACTGTCATACCAGCAACGAGTAGGTGGTTATTTTTTCAATTCTTCATCTAATGGTATTCCCATATCAGGATCTTTACATTTTCTGTCGAACCATGTGCAGCATCCCATGAAGTATGCTCCCTTGACCAAGTAGAAGTGTATTACAGAAAATTCATGTCTCCGTGCCCATTCATTTAAGAATCTACAGTCAGCAGGTATCAAGGACTGGAAATAATAAAACACATTTTATTAAAAGTGTTGGTATGTTTTCATGTTTATTTCATCATTGAAGGTAAACATCTTGTTGTATACTAAAGTCATATTTTAAAATGGTTAATAAGGTTTTAATAGTTAACAAAACTCTTTTGTCCCTTCTAACTACCCACTCTCACAATAGCATAGAATTTGGCCGGGGGGGGGGGGGTCGAATCGAGTTGGCCTCATAAAAAAAAAAGGTAAGACTAATCAATATTATTAACTTTAAAGTGGGTGAAAAAGTGTGATGACATCCTGAAATCAATCCAATTAAAGTACATGATAACATAATAAACATGCACATTATTGAAACATTGTTTACAAGATACTTTTTGACTGAATTGATTTTCCTATATTTCATACATGTATTTCAAACGTATGTGCAAATGCTGTGTAATAAACCTGTTTGTATTTTTATAAATGAATTACTACCTACTATATTAGCATATGCAGCTGAAAAACTAATAAAGTAGCCAAATAAAGTAAACTCTTTTTGACCACCTGTGGGAGTGGTCCTGTTCATCCCCCCCATAAATATGCCCCTGCCCACACCTGCCTGAGCTAAGGAGGATGGACATAATGTAATTGCCTAAGGAATCAGATAATATTCAGTTCTTGATATCGTACATCAGAAATCTGAAATAATTCCGTGCTTTAACTCTCTTTTAGAGACATCTCTCAGCCCTTCCTCAAAAATTTCTATGCCAGATTATATATAGTGGTCAGTAACTAATGCCTGGCTTCTAACAGTCCCCGTATGAAATGCACATATTTGTTGTTTCTGATCCAGCCTTCAGTAGCTGATATCTTTAGCTGACTATGTCTTAGTACATGCTGATGGTGACTTGATGATTGTTTACTCAAATAATAGTAGTGCTCCTGTGGAATGAATGGTAGAAAGTATTGTGTCTTGTTGCCTGTGGTAGTCACTTCCTCAGACTTGGGAGATTTTCTCAGAAAATCGTGTAGGAGAAACTATAGGACTAGCCTATATTTTACTGACGTAGTGTACGTTTATAAGGAACTCAGTAATAGTTTTGTGAACTTTAGTAGTAGCACTTTGGTGTAGCATATTACCATTTGTCTTAGAGGTGTAGAATCACAAGCCAGCTGTTAAGAATTGAAATGTGCAGTGAGGAGCTAGAAAACACATGAAAGTCTTCCTTATTTGGTATATAGTGTAATCTGTTATTTTATGTAATGTAGTGTAGTAAATATCCTTTGAGAACACTAAAGTACTGACTACATAGGATATATTAGAACTTCAATAGAAAATTTCATCAGGCTGTGACCAGACAACTTGCAGAGTATGTGTATTGACACCTGGAGGATCAGGAGAAGTAATAAAAATTCTCAACAAATGAAAGAACACTCACTTTCAAAAGATAATTTAACTTACTGCGCTCTGCAAAATATCAATTATTTTTATTAAAGTATACTTACTTTGTTATTATATTATGTTAATAATAAAATAATTAAATAATAATATTAGAATACAATATAATAATAAAAGTAATAATATAATTTAATGAAAACAATGAACAATTTTTGAACAGTGGAGTGACTTATAGAACAAAGTATATTCAACTTATAAAATGTTTTATTAGATTTTCTTAAAAATTTGCAAATGGTAGGTGGAAGGGAACTAAAATGTGGACACAGGAGAAAGAAGGGAAATATTTTAACAGAGGATGGAAAAACCATGTAAAAATGTGAAGCAGTACATAAAGGTATAGCTGGATAGAAAAATATAGAAGAAGAAAACAGGAAGCGCAAGTTGTAGGAATAATGATTGACATTATTCATGTCATATTGTGTTTTGATTATAGCTAGTTCCAGTTAAATCGTTGGATAATTTATTATTAAAGTAAATTAAAGATAAATTACCTGAAAGTGTAAGCTGCCAATGTATTAACGGCACTGATAAAACAAGGAAAGTACTGATTGAGATGATAAGTAATGAAGAATACAAGGGTCGTATCGTTAACAAGGAGGTCATATCGTAAGCTCAAAGTCTTCAATTTTTTGCCACCACAGTTTGACAGGGTAGTTTGAACTATCAAACAAATCGTAAATTATAAGTAATGTAATTTGTCACATACTGTTTTGTGAGATATAAAGATTTGCCTTGCAAACTGATCACATAACACTGTCAAGGGCAAAACCAGGTTTACCTTCTGGGGAAGCGTATTACGGTTTTTGGGGGGGGGTTTAGATTTTTGTGAATAAAGCTACAAAAGTGGAAAGGAAAAGAACACGTTATTTGCTATTTATGTTGTAATAAAGAAGATAAGTGTGGAAACACTTATTTTTTTAAAGGTTAGGGCCTACATTAATGCATAATAAGTGTGGAAACACTTATTTTTTTAAAGGTTAGGGCCTACATTAATGCATAACTAAAGTATAGCAAAGTTGTGAAACAATAAAGGTACCTTCGCGACCACCACCTTCATGCCTGGACAGCCGACGCAGTATCCCCGCACTCGAGGCGTACGACCTGACGTACTGGATATTGCAGTTGTCAAGGGTGTTACTTCCCAGATTGAAGTATCCGTGTTGACTGAGCTGTCCTCTGATCATTGTCTCATAGAGGTGCACGTGGCTAACCGATACACGGTTGAGAGAGGAGCTCGGTGGATAGTTGAGTGGAATCGTTAATGTCCTGCCTTCTGTTGAAGGCTTCCTGAGGCGATTCCACTCGACTCTGTCTAACACATCGACAAGGAAAGTGCCATATTCGACGAGGCCGTAGTATTTTCCGTCGAGGTGTGCTCGCAGATGAAGTCTAATCTCACGCCTGACTATCACCGGATCCCTGAAAAAAGTCTGTCTTCTCGCTTTAGAGAACAATAGAATTCGGAGACGGTAGCAGCGGACACGAGATCCGGCCAACAGAGCCAGCTTCAATCGGGCGGCAATCAAGTTACGTCGTGACTTGCAGGCCTTCCGACGAAGCTGCTGGGAGTTCACGGTCGCCCGTATGGCAGACACTTCACCGAAGGAAAGCTCCGTTTACAGGATGCTTTCGAAGTTGAGCGGGAAGAGGCGCCGTCCTTCCCTCCCGGCTATCAACGGATCTAGGGTGCATCCCCTTTCCAAGCCGGAGGAGAAATCTGAGTTACTGGCCGAGCGATTGGAACTACAGTTCGCTCTGAATCCGTCCGGCGATCCAGACTCCGATAAGGAGATCGAAGACGAAGTTGAGGAGTACCTTGGCAACCCGAACACCGCTGAACCCGAACTCAATTCAGAGCCAGAGGTTTTGGAACGGCTTTTAGCACTTCGACCCCAGAAGAGCCCTGGATTGGATGGTGTCATGAACGTCGTCCTACACAGACTTCCGAACAGGGGAGTTCGCTTCCTGGTCGATCTGTTCAGTTCCTACTTTTAGTTTGCCTACTTTATTCTGCAGTGGTGCACGATGATCCCGAAGCCAGGTAAAGACCCCAAGCTCGCCGAAAATCTCCAGCCTATCAGCTTGCTATCATCCAAGTCGAATGTTTTCGAACGACTGGTCCAGCGGCGACTTCAAGATCACCTAAAATGGTTCGACACTCTGGTCCTCGAGCATTTCGGATTTCGAGCTGGGAAATCTCGACGCATCAGCTGATGAGTTTTGTGGAGACCATTGCCGAGGCCGGCTGCTCGAGGGAATAGACTGTCGTCGTTTTTCTTGATGTCGAGAAAGTTTTCGATCGTGTCTGGCATCCTGACCTACTGCACAAACTCACGCAGTCGGATGCTTCCGGATTGCTACATTTACTTGATTGCTAGCTTTTTTCGAAACAGAATCTTCCGCGTGAGGGTAGATGACACTCTTTCTTCAGAAAGGGCTATTACGGCCGGTGAACCTTAGGGAAGCGTCTTAGGGCTCCCAATTTTCTCTGTGTATATCAACGACGTGCCCAGAACTAGGTTGGCCATGTTCGAAGACGATACGGTGAAGTCGATATGCCGTCGTCTTGGGGCGGGACGGCCGTTAGGAAAAGCTTGACTCCTACATTGATTGGGCAGAGAAATGGAGGGTCGCTACTAACGCGGGCAAGAGCACAGCCATAGTCTTCTCCAGACGTACAAGGTTCCCCGACAGACTCTACGTAGGTGATACTCCCCTGCTCTGTCTTCCGGTGTTAAGTACCTCCGGCTTCACCTGGATCGTCGTCTCACCTGGCGGACACACTCCGAGCAAGTAGCCCGCAAAACTGCCCAGCGTCTGTATACGCTTCAACTATTTGCAGCAATTCTCTGATCTGCCGCCTAAGGAGACTCATCGTCACCACCTATGCGACGCCGATTGTTTCCTAAGCGATGGTTGTCTGCGCACATTTGTATTCAAATTTTGCATTGCTTCATAATCTTCATTGATTGGTGTCTTGACTTTAGGTGGAAAGAGCAACGTAAATGAATTTAAAACAGTCTTATGAGCTATGAATTTTTTTTTTAGGCCTACAAGATATTTTCAAAAGAGACTACCCTGTTGGAGTCACTAGTATCAATATTACACGTCTGCCTTTGGTATGTGAGCACTTAGATTGAATACTCATTTACAGATCATATTCTGCCTTATGGCTGACGATCCCACAGACAACGCCATTCCACCTGCATGATGTGAAAAGATGTCTAGTAAAAGGTTTTACTATAGATGTAAGCTCCCGTTGCCGGTCTACCCGATGAGAGCTTTTAAGTCCCTCTGGGTTTGCTCTCTCCAGTTCAGTTACTATAAACAATCGACCGACCCCTCAGACAGTCGAGATCTAAAACATGGACAGACAACTCACCTGCAACACTCAATTGACCAAAAACGAAATGAGATAGACTGTACAATGAAAAACCATTTTAAGACAGGCTACAGACAAAAATACTTGCTGACTGAAAGAAAATCGTCGCTTACAACAGAAGACAAACTACTCCCTTAAAAAATTACAATCCGTTCGATTTGATAATACTATTGTGAAATGTGCGGATGTACAAGCATGTCAAAAATTAATACACAATCCTCAAAAAATTAATGGACCTAATAGCAATGGTTAACGCGCCGTGGTTTGTTTCGAATCGAACTCTTCATGCCAACTTCGATGTTCTGTGTACGTGAAAGAAGTAATTAAACAAAAAACATACTTAATATAACAACAAATCTGCTGAAGAGAAAACGCGGTACCGAAGATCAAATAAGAAACGACCTAAATATTTAGTAGATTATAAAGCGGTAACCAGTGGGTTTCTTCCTTTTCAGTCATTCGTGTAATGTTTTAAGCATATTTCATACGAGTAGCTCATGAATATATTTATACTCTGTTCCTGAAACTAAGTTTATGCTACACCTTGGTAATACAGACCTGAATAATTGAAGTTGACAGCACTGTTATTACGTAAATAAGTTAACATAAACTTGACTTACCACGTAGCCTCCAAAAAATGGTTTTCTTTCAAACCAGACTCTATGAGGTCCGCTTGTCCATGATCCAAGTCCAGCAAATCCGAAACCAACCAAATCCTTTTTGTTATAAGTAGCGAAAAATGGTTGATAACCTTCACCTTCAAATTCAAGATTAGTCCCGGGAAAATAATGCATACCTGAAATACGGTGGACAGTGTTTGAATGTTTTTTCTTCTCCGTGCTTACACAATTTAAGTTTCTGAGTGAAATTATATTTTCTCAAAATGCAGCAAGACAAAATAAGAATTAAAGAGGTGACTTAGGTGCTGACATTTCATATTGCAGATAAAGGTCATATACTATAAAGAGTAAAATAGGCACGTGTCTTTAAAAATGATCTATTCTTAGTTTGCACACGCGCGCGCGCGCACACACACACACACACACACACACACACACACAAACAGGAAAGATATGAAAATAGTCATCAATATAAAATAGGTAATATCATTTATATTTTAGAACTTAGAAAGGTAAGTGATTTGGCACGAAATACAATTTGGAGAAAGACAATAGATTTGTCACGATGAGAAAGTGTAGGTATTAATGTAAACTGTTATGCTACGACTACGGCCTTCGATATATAGAGGGTTCACTTGGTTAAGTACGATGATACGGTGAAGTGAACGCGATTTTCCCTGTAGAGAAACGAAAGTAAGACTTCATAGCACTACTTGAAATAACATGAATTTCTAGTAACGTTTCTATTATTTTATTAACAAAACACTGCTGTACTTATCTGTAGTATGCCTACAACTTAATTTTTGTAAAGTTTCGTATTTTGTTTCATGATTTATTAACCTACTTTTAAAATGTCAATAATATTAAATTGTATACAATTTAGCAGGCTTTTAAATTGTTAATTATATTCATTTTTTATTACTGTATCATAATTTTTTCTGCCTTTTGAGTAAACAACTTTCGCAGTTGTTTCTCTTGTGTTCTATGTCTTCCTTTGGTCTTGTGATGCATGTAGCTTCTGCATTCAGAAATTACAAATTTTAAATAACATTAAGGTTCAAATACAATAAAGCAACTGAATATTCTGGTTATCCCATTTTATCAAACCAGTAAGACAAAGTGGGGAGAAAACCCTTGTTTCATTTATTGTAAAATTCTCAATAAACCACATATACAGAGAAATTGTAATTTATATACTAATTTGTAGGGGATGGTTTCATTCTGTGTACTTTAATTACAAAAGAAGTAACTCCTCCCCGTTTTGCCCTACACGGTAATATTTCTTTGACCTCCTGAAACTTAACATCAGTCTTCCCGTTCGTTATAATCCGGTAAGTAACGTTCAACAATTGGAAGGAAAAAGGGAGAGCAATGTAGACGAAGGTGGAATGTCATAAACACTAAAATCAACACTTGTAGAGTTAACAAAATTATTACTATAATGTATGAGGTAAGGACTCCCTTATTCCTGTTGATCTCACATAACTACTATAAGGCATAAACAATTTTTTAATATCTCATTATTTTAAGATTAGAGCTATGAGGATTCTCCGAGTACTGCATACAGTGTCTTATCTAGAATGTAGTCTTAGGGGTGGAGCCGGTCGAGTCGGCTTCACACAAAGAAAAACGATTGGAGACTAATCAACATTACTATATTTAAAATGGCTGAAAAGCGTGTGATAATATCCTGAAATCAATCCCATTGAAATAAACGGTAATAACACAATAAAAATGCACGTTATTGAAACATTGTTCAAAAGATACTTATTGACTTTTCTTTATTTCATATTTTAAACGTTTATTTTACTACTATGATAGCAAACACAGCTTAAATAATAACAAAATAGTTTAAAAATTTAGAGATTAACAAAATTCATAATATTTTTTGATCCTCTGGGGGGGGGGGTCTAGTCCCGTTCGTCTCTCCCCGTAAATACCGCCTGACTGCATAAAGCGATGTTTGATCTCAAACAACCAGAAAATCAGTGACAGGATCTCAAATTGCAAAAAAGTAACACTTGAATTACTTAGAAAAATTTATAGCTCACTATCGAACTATTCGTGAAGAGAAAGTTTGGAAATACGTGCATTACTCCGAGTTGGTATGGAACAAGTCCGGTATGAAACAAATAGACAGTGAAAGCATTAGGCCATTCATTATTAGGAACTGTACAACGAATGGGTCATTCTGATACTGCCAATGGACTAGGGACATTTTTCGAGACGTTTCTCTCCAGAGTTACAAGTTTGAATCAACTAATGTCTCACCGCATCGAGATTTGCACGAAACGCTATTACGAGAGGAGCAGCGGAAGGATGCAATTCTGTGGTTTTGAATTCGAAGTCAATATCAAGTATGCTAAATACCCCGATTGAAATAAGCAGAGGTTACTGTGCACTGTGCCGTCTCGACGCCACTCGATAAACACGATAACGTGTTGTGTACAAAATATGTAGTTGTATCTGTACTGAAGAATGTGTATCGTGTTATCGGTCAGGCAGAAACTGTTGGATACCGAGTACGCCCACGACGCGGCGATTGAAATTTTTTCTTGCTTCCTTTACGCTGTGATGAATTCTTTCTATTAATCGTGTATGGAAAACGGCACACATCTGATTTATTGTAAACACTAAAATAACATTTCTGTTGAGATACTGTTGATGTCTGTATTTTAACAAAAGCTTTGAGGAATTTAGTTAAGAGGACAAGGAGTGATACACTTACCCCTTCCAAATTTACATTTTCCTTCTCTGAACCCTTGTTGGGTAACAGTGCACTCGTCCTTGGAAACTTCTATCCAACGGCCATCTATTTTTGCGTATATACCATTTGCTACGGCTTCTGCTCTAGATCTTCCTCCAAGTTTTAACTGAACTACATACATTTAAAATATGTTAGGCCTGAGCACAAATATTACGAAAAATTTATTAAAAAAACTTATACGTTGATTTTTTGTATTTATAGGACAAATAACTTTTTTCTTTTACATTTGGGAAAATTATTCTATTGAAAAACATGTCCGTTATCCCCAGTTGCCAATTTTAACAATTAACACACGCTTAATTATAATAATAAGACCCTACATATATGTCATATTATTCAGTTACACGTACATTCTGAACACTGAAGAGCTATTTGTATGTTTGAATTTAAAAATGAATGAAATAATTAGTCGATAAAACTGTATAAATTATTTACTACAAAATGTCATAAATATTATGTAGTAATGAATGTTTGTGCACTTAACCTGGATCGACAAACAAGGCATAAGCCGACCATCCAACTTCGTCTTCAGTAACTGTTTGGCTTATCATAGGGATCAGCGAGTAATTGTAAGGTATAGGCTTTCCATACAAACGCAACGATTCCTTGTTTAAGTCTTTATCTAGAAACTAAAGTACACATAAATTATTATGCGAAAGAAAAGTGTAGATAATGTAAACATATATCATTACAGTTCATATTCTTCAAAGTGTCTGTTCTAAATTTACAAAATGTCTTTTTTTGTTTACTAAGTTCTGGTTTACTTCATCTTTTCAGAGTGTACAAATTTTATTGCTTGCTTTTGTTCAGAATGATAAAATATCAAAATGCTGACGGACTTAACATACACATCATGTATATGGTATAGCTATATCAGCAATAATGGAAACCTTTTACAAATAGCATGCTTGGTAATTTGAGAAATATTGTCCATATGCAATACTAACTTAAAATGAATAAAGTAACTTGAAATAACATTAATCGTATATAAAATGTATGACAGTAATTTGCGGAATACCGTATGTTTATTTTTCCTATGCATAATTTTGACGTAACACATTAATACGTAGTACACAAAAATTGTAAGTAATTGTGAACTAAATACAAGCTTTGACATATGTTATAAGTCTTA
The DNA here is from genome assembly GCA_034769895.1 of Magicicada septendecula. NCBI lineage: Eukaryota > Metazoa > Arthropoda > Insecta > Hemiptera > Cicadidae > Magicicada > Magicicada septendecula. The sequence continues at coordinate 954,006,319 of CM068367.1, forward strand.
TCTAATAAAAGACTTTTAAATAACATTATGGTTTGGTTGTACGTTGTCGCTTTTATTACTAATCTGCTTACAGATTCGATCTGGATTGTTTGTTCTCCTCTGTACACCATCCTATTTTGGGTGAAAGGCCTCGTAGGTCCAGACAAAGCAATTTATTGGGTAACGAAAACGTCAAAACGGGGACTGCTAACAATGAAATGAAGAAATATATTTTAGTAGATCTGTTTTGTTAAAGTAAAGCTACTCATACAATACGTGAAATGTAGCAGAAAGGCATAGACCATTCTTAAATGAGACCACGCACAACATAAAAATGTACGATTTCTGGAGTAAAATACAGCGTTATGGGGTAGTGCACATAGAATAAGTTCTATAAGTAGAAAAATACTATTAAAAAGTAACCTTATTACACAAATTAATTATACAATACAATTAATGTAAATGTAATACTTGCTCTCCGTTTTCTCTGCTTGTGTACAAACGCGCAAGGATTTATAAAATATTTAACTTTAGGATATAGAGCACATAACGTTTGCCAACAGTGACATTTGTAGTTGGTTAAGTAACCTGCTAAGGTATGATCGTCTCACTAAAACGCATATACCAATATTAGTATCTTACCGTAACTCTGACTCCAGCAATATTACCGTAGGTGTCAAAAAGAAGACATACTCTTGGCTCATGCGGTTGGCAGTGTACTGTCACATTGAACTCTTCTAATTTATCAACTGTGTAATAGTTTTCTGATTCCGTTGCTTGTAAGGTAAGTGGTAAATTGTAGAAACCTCTGTAAGGACACGCCGAGTATCGTGCTAAAATAAAGAAAATCCGAAAGCCTGCGTGAGCTCTATGTGTGCGTCTGTAGTGAATGTTTCAGGTAAAAAAATTAAAAATTATAACAATTAGTAACTTTATTTAAGTAACTAATGAATTTTTAAGGCTTAAGAGAATAAATTTAACAAAATCTGACTCGCAAAAAATAAATTTAATCTAACTAAAAAATGTAATACCTTTAATTTAAGGGAACAATAATTTTATAATAAAACTGAACAGTTAATAATATTTACTTTATTTTTTTATCTTATTCAAAGACGAGGATTATGGAAGAATACATTAGGGGAGTTGTAGAGTTGTAGGTGAATTTAAGTTCACGTTATTATAGTAAGGAATTTGTAATGCACACACACACACACACACACACACACACCCACCCACACACACACCTTTTCTATGAAAGTAAATCTTGATGTTTTAATCTATTATATAGCAAATAATAAATTTGTTGACCATACATACGTTTCACAGATGACAATCTACATCTTCAAGGTTTGAATATAAATTAATTTTTATTAGTAACATTTATATAAGTAAAATGTATCCTTTACTATGCATAACCTACATCCTGCAACGGTGCGAATTGCGTGAATAATATAAAACGATACATGTGCAAATTGTAACAACCATTAACTACAAAACATCTCGGACAGGTGTGTGTCACCTCATGTGATGTCATAACCGGTAAAACCTTTGTGTACGATGTAAGTTTATTATGTGCGTTAGGCCGGTATGGATATGAATTTAACACATGTAGGTACAAAACTACAACTTTCGCGAAATGTGCAAAACTGATTAACACCACGCGAAAACGATGTGTATCAACGGGTTATGGAAAATGATACGCGGCATGGTCACGTGTTGGTCTGAATCCATGTGCGTATAAGAGGACAGAGTGATTATTTGCTTTTTACTTCGATAAAAATAATACGGAGCAACAAAAACGCTCTGATAAATTCAAAATGTTATGAATCAAAAACAAGCGTTGTATTTAGCTAGTGTTCTACAGACAATTCAAATAGGCGAGATAGGGAAATATTTTTATGCAGTTGGAAGCGATGCCGACTATTGTAAGAATCCTGGACGTTTGGAACAGTTTAATCGATCTTTGACAGGAATGAAATGCCAGGCCTATTTACACTCAAGTCTGTAGACCAATCTCTCTCTCTTAGAAACAGATCGTGCTGGCGAACGTTGTGTTTCGCGGGTCGGTAGCGTAGCGTTGGTCGAGACGTCTGACGAGCTGGACCACACACTCGCGCGCGCGACGCTACCTACAGGAGACCACAGTGGACATTTATACCAGGGTAGAGTGATCGACAGTATCAGGTGATGATGAACTGATTGTTTAAGATAAAAAGACAGTATAAAACACAGATAATAATGGCATAATAAAGAATCTGTAAGGAAATATAAATCTGTATACATTGTACATACTGCAACTATATAACACTTTTTTTAAAAGAATACAAAGTAAGAAATTTTATATAAAAATTTAATTGAGCACGCTAAGCACTTAAATAATTTTTTAGGTAGACCCCTACATGCTGCTGCTATTTTGATGATTTATTGTTTTAAATAAAAGACAATTTAAATAATTTTCAAATTCGTCTAAATTATTTCATTTCACGATTCTTTCTCCTTTCTACAAAATTAATCTTTATATGTGATGTACTATTCAGACGGAACTCAAATACGCTCAAATCCCATGCCTGGTTGGGTATGTAAACGTTTTAGAGATAGACTACGTTCAACACACGAACACGTGCGCACGCACCACAACGGAACGTCGCAATACATGGGTCTACATGCCAACTGTTACGTTTACTCTTGGACTGTAGTGACAGCTATTGTTTAAAATTCCGATTACTATACCGGTAACGTCATTTACAAACTCTCGTGGATTTTTACATAGGTTATACTATACGGATAAACTAGCACGTCAAACCAATTATATTTTCAACGAAGGATTTTGTTGTTAATGTTACATGTTGTTAGGTTAGTATCTTTGGCAAAATGCGCTCAGATTAATATCACACATTTTTATAGTACGGAAGTATTAGCAATATATAAATATACACTTAGTTTAGCTAGTTTTTAAAATTGTAAAATCATTTTGTTATCGAAAATCTGTTCCAACTCTTATTATACTGTATGTATGATAACAGAATGCAAATTTTCCACAATGCGATTTCTTTTGATGCTTTTCGTGTAGAATGCCAGCTCTACACGTACCGTGTAAATTCCAGTTAAGCGATCCCAGTTGTGTGACATAGTGTGTGACAATCTTTATATGTGACGTAGTGTTTGGACGTAACTCGGATAAGCTCAAATCCCCCCAAAATAACAGAAATCAATTTCATTATATTCCAGGACATAAGTGTAACAATCATCAATAACTTCTTTAAACGATGGCTGTGAAGGATTGTACAAATTTAAATTTGAATTTAATTGACGGACTTTTGCCATCACGGAACTGCAACGTTTCGGCCACCTAACAATCGGCATCCGTCTTCAGGCTAATTATGTACCAATACATGTAAATAAATAAATAATACTCTATCAGCCAGTGATACAAGTCAATAAAATAATGATTACAGAACTTCACATTATAGGCCTACATAATCAAAAGATAAAATAATCCTAATGTAGGCCTATACTTATTATCAAAAAACGCACAACACTCACAATAAACAAGAAAAATGCGCATGAACACATGTACACCACCACGGTCAACATTAACCACCAAGGTGGTTAGTTAAACATTTTTGTTAAACAACAAAAGACTTCTTCAACATTTAATTTTAATGAAGTTTTGTATAGGCTATAGGTTACTTATACGAAATGAAAATGTATGTGTTTGTTACGTATGTTTGGTAATAATAAGAAATGTGTCGTCAACTGCAAAACTATCAAAACATGAGTCGTAGATGTTTAGAGAGGGAATAAAGGAGAAGTTAATATGTTTTCCTATTCCAGAAATGCCTCAGCGAACTACTACGGTCAAAGAACGTCATCGAGAGAGAGAGAGAGAGAGAGAGAGAGAGAGAGAGAGAGAGAGAGAGAGAGAGAGAGAGAGAGAGAGAGAGAGAGAGAGAGAGAGAGGGAGAGAGGAGAACTAGTTGTAATGAATGTGTAGTAATTTAATTAATTTTTATTAATGTATAATAATTATTTTAATCATATTAATTGTTGTATAGTAATACATTTTTATTAATTATAAAAAAAATCATGACGATAGCAGAGTGACATTACGAAATACCTGTCATAACTGTCTAACAAAGGGCTTAGCAACTCGAATGCAAGAAGTCATTCTTAACAAATGGTCTACTCTAGTCTAGTATGTAAGTCTATATGCTAGATGATAAAATAATGTGATGAAATTATATAAATTTTATAGACTTTCGGTCTGTGCACAAGACAATAACATTTAAGAAACATTTTAATGGAATTTTCATTTATTACTTTCGTTCATGAAGTAGGTATATGGTGAATGTTGGTCAACTTACCCGTGAGAGTGTCCCACGTCCGAACTATAACAAAAACAATACAATATTATGTTATGTAAAACAAACTTCCTTGGAAGTACGTAAATTAAATTTAAAAATTTGTGTCTGTAAATTTCTTCAAATTCAGAAACATGTGATTTTTAAGCTTAAAGTTTAAAGTAAGATAGGAAGGAAGGAATTTTGTTGGGGCAATTTATGTAAAAGTAATTTATGCCAATACAAAAATAGCGTGAGCAACTTAAAACTGTCCTGTTATACAGCCAGCAACTCATGCGGATTTTTTATGATCACAATAAATGAAACAGTGAAAAATGAAAATCAAAATCATGAAATTATGATCACAATAAATGAAACAGTGAAAAATGAAAATCAAAATCATGAAATAGTTTGTTTTCTAAATTTGAGACTTTCTCGTGTAATAAATGAATTATAATATCATTATAATAATTTAAATAATAATTTATAATATCTGCGCAAAAAAAAATCATTGACGATGTTTTATGACTGATGAAGCATGATTTCACTTATGTAAAAATTTCTGTTCACTGAACACGAGGTGTTAGTGTACAGAAAGCATACACTGGATGAATAAGAAACCACTTTAATGTGAAAAATCGCTAGCAGAAGTGTTTTGTCTTATATTCGTATCGTGGGGACTATTTTTTTGCGTGTAATGTCACCTCTGTAGAGTAGTACAGAGGTAATCCTAAAGATTTTTGAATAAGTCTATGGCCAATTGACTGATGGTGAATACCAGCGCTTCTTTCACGACGAAGCAATATGCCACACGTCCCGCGATTCAGTAGCCTGTGATCATAAACCTTTTCAAGGAAGGAAGAGTTGTCAACAAAGATTTGTGGCCTACACGTTCCGTGGATTTATCTGTACGTCTTTTTTATCTGCTAGGTATCTTAAACTAAAAACGTACTACATAAATGACTATAATTTGGCTGAACGTAAGGTGAGTAGGATATTCCAAGCATTGACGAGGCCACTGACAGTACAATTCTGCGTCAGGTGTGAATTTGTGTGCATCGAGCACAAAACTTCATTCTGCGCAGAGACGTTACTACAAAATCTTAAAAAAAAAATAAAAAAATTAAATTTTAAAGAATGAAAGTTACTATTAGAAGGTCTGTTATATTTTACTTAAATTTTGTATTTTTTTTCATACAACTCATTCATAAGAAATTCCGTGTACGTGACTGGCTCTGCAGCATGCCATTGAAGTTGCTCACCCTGTGTAATAAATGAGAATATGAGTACAAAGAGTGTGAAAAGGATAAAAGTTTCATCAGAAAGGAAAGAACACCGCTATCATGGAACACTAGTGTAACGGAAAGTAAACAGTTTTTGAAGACTTATTTATGGACTCTGAGATTTTATTATACGTTGAATCAGGAGGGGGGACAGGGAGAGACTTCAAGACTGTCAAATACATTGATGCAAAGGTAACTCTTTGGAAGGACAGGATACTAATGCAGACGTGTTAAAGAGCACAGATCTATATAAAATATGAGCTTTACGGAAGACTAATTAAGTGAAAAATGAATAAAGCTACAGAAAATATGCAATTTCTAAGATTATTTGTGACTTTGTAGAATGATAATTAGAGGGAAGAAACGTAGAGGATGGATGAGACAGCAGGAGGAGGGGGCTGCAGGGAAATTAAGGGAGAAGGATGAAGAACCGACATAAATCCGATAGAGACTAAGGAGGAAGGAGACTATAGTTCTGCATAACAAATTTAAAATATTATAAAATCGTAGCACACGTACTACTATACTGAAGTTATTATTAGTTTGGTATCGTAAGCATTTTAGAAAACTCACATCGCAGTATTGGTATTTGAAGTTAGACGACAGCAACAATAATCACTGTCACACGTTGTATTTTAATGGCCATTAGTTAGATACACTGCTGTTTAGACTATACGGATAATTTTCATCCCTACAGTGTACTATATGTTTCCATGACGAATAGCGTCTGCCATTCTTCTTCGGACACTTGTAAACATGTTTCATGGTATTCATAGTATGCTGTGCATATCGTTTCATCATAACAATTCCACAACAATCCTAACAGAAACCGGCTACAGATCTTCTACGTGTAAGACATCATCTACACGTTTTCAGATAAATGAAAGTATTATTTTCATTCAAACACGTTCAATTTTGCTTTGTTCGTCGTGTGACAGTAGTAGTCAAGTACCCTGCTGAGCTTTACAACGCGCTTATGAGGATTACGGGATAGCCGATGTAATTAAATTTTTGATCGACCGAGAGTTTTAGTAAGTCCGCAGTATTTAACTTAAAAACTAATGCGATTACTTAAGTAAAATTTTTCGGTACTTGAGAAATATTAAGTAAGCCTAAGATCTGTAATTTTAATCTATGGTTTGGAAGAGCGTTTTAAAATTAATTATAACAATAATTTGGTTATTCAGTAGATGAGTTCAGCTTCATTAAGAAGCCGGAGCGAGTTAGTTAATGCAAACTCCTAAGATACGTGAGTGAGGTTCTTAATGTACTAAATATCTTGTAATAACGCTTTAAAGGTATTGATTACTTTAAAAACACTCATATAGGGAGAGAAATGTTGTCATGAACATTTTGGAGTTAATTACAACTAAACAGGAGTTATAAAAATAACACGCAACTATTGATTTCTTATCTTTAAACGATTCACAAATATGATTTATCTTATTCTCCCTTTGGATCCTTTATGTCGTACTTTCTATTACAGAGGTTAACTATATTTTCATTTAGTTACATAATGTGATACATTGAATATACATGCATATGGTGTTGTTTTATTACTCTTAACTGAAGTACTTGCACATATGACCATTATTAAATCAGTATGAAACGACTGGTGTACACATTGAGGTTATTTACAACACTGACGTAGTCTACACTTACCGGACGCCGTTGTTGCGAAAAGTGCCGTGAGGCTAGACAACCACAGGATCATCTTCAGCTTTTTTTCTGAGGAGACAAAACATTGGTGAATATTTATATTGTGTCACCCATGTGTACTTGTTAAATGTAAACAAACTTATTGTCATTTTAAACTGTTTAGCTTCAAATAAAACGCTATGTTCAGACTTTCAATGGCCTTAAATAGAAAAATTAATAATTTGTTGCTAAAAGTCGAATATTTCATCGAATTAAGAATGGTACGACGAAGATGACGTCGTCGACGACGACGATGATGATGATGATGGTGGTGGTGATGATGATAATTTTATTTGTGAAATTTGAGAGCTTAGACGTCACATGCTTAACGTTAAGAGCCACAAGTATTCAAAGTTTAATGTGCAAGGAAAGATTAAATATTATATATGTCTACTGAGGAAGAGGCGGACGTAATAATTGATTTTCATGCAAAGTTTCATAAATGCGATTCGGCAAGAGAAATAGTTAAAAACTTGATTGTAAATTGTGAGCGATTTAGAAAAGTGTTAAGGTATAGGGAAGTTACATTTTTGCACGTTTGTGGGTTGTGTAAGAAAGATAATGTCTTTAATGAACAGTAACGAGACATAATACGTTTAATGAGAAAATGTAAATCCTGATGTCGTAGACGACCAGATTAATTAATTTGATGAAAATACTTTCACGAGCTTAGGCCTATTAGTTCTATGTTGACATATAAAAGAACGTAACAAAACGGTAGGCTTGTTCACGATGAGAACAATAATTCTCAAAGCTGGAATGTAAGGAGTAACAGACGGCTGAAAAAGTAGTAACCATTTTCGCCTTCTTCATATCTAATTACGCCTACTTTCTATGACTAATAATTAGTCAGTGTCACTATTTTTTTAAAATTATATTTTGTCTTTCAATAAACAAGCTGATCTAAAACAAATATTTTCATAAGTGCACACTACCTTATATCTAAATTAAAATATGAATTTACTGAATACGACCACTTAATTTTTAAAATGAAAGAAAACTTTATAAAATTTTTCTGAAAACACGTCTTATTAACCAAGGCATGTTTAAATAAGTAAAACCATGATCATCATATCTGACGTGATAAAATGCGTTATTGTAACGTTTCCTTTCATTTGAAGACTACTAGAAAGCTTTTGATAAGATAAAAACACGTTTACTAGGGTAACATAAACAAACGAGGTTTCACAGTTGTTTTTTGACGTCAGTATGCATTTGAAGGGACAGTTTGTCAGAGAGAATCTGTTTTAGACATCTAGCAGATGATGTAGGAAGTTCTCAACATTTCTAGCTGAACGTGATGTAACATTCCATCAATTTTTGTCTAATATTCACGAACACGAGTAAATGAAAGCAAGTTAGATGATTACATATGATTTTTAAACAACTGAAGTTACAGCAGAAGGAAACGGAAAGGGAAATCATGTCAACTGAGCCATAATCTTGTGCCTCACGAAACTTGGGCTTGGAGCGAATTTTAAATACGATATAGTGTAATTTTGTCCCAAGAGCGATGGCCATATGTTGAGACATCAGAGTGTGCAATGAGAAAGATGATATGGGATTACTTACTAAGGTTGTCATTGAAGAAGTATGTAAGTTAACTCATAAAACGAAAGATACGCGTATCACATGAAGGTGAAAGAAAGAAGCAGGAACACAGTGCCTTAAAAATTTTAAAAGCAAGGTTATGTACGTTTACGTGAAGTTAAGGAAAGCTAACAACTTTATAAACTTATCCCTTACGTCTGCTGTGTATTAGCTAACTAAATACAGACTTCTTAAAGATTTATGGTATACGGCATTTTGTTTGCTCTTTGACATAGTTTTATTTTTTCTTCAAAATTCTACTATAAGAAGCTCCAATATTAATTTCCAACTGTATTTAGAGCTAGAAATGTTCGAATAGCACCAGTGTTTGACTTAGTCTAAGAACGTTCTGAAAATTGCTATAAATCTGAGCTACTGAACACAATTGTCAAAACGCTTTTTAGACGTTAGACTTATGCGTCTGTTTCCAATAAAGAAACATATCATAAGGGAGTCAAAAAGATGAAACAAAATGTGGAACAGCCTTCAAAGTAATATAACGCTACACGCACACACGCGCTGGAACACACACACACTCATAAAGTTCTTGTTATTATAAGAGTTTTATCGTAAAGCTACAGTTTATAATAATTACCCTTTGGATATTATAATTTTCAGGGAACATTTTCGGTAAAGGAACGTGTTCAGCTCTTTACAGCACAGTGTGATTATGCTATGTACATCAGGATTACGTGTATGCACTTTAATCTTGTGTGTTATTGTGTTTGTACGTTATATTAAAGAAGCAAATGTTGAATACAAGCTGCGACTTTGGCTACAGTTCCTCTGTACAGCTGTCATCATACTGAATGATACGACGTGAATATTATTGTAACCACAAAGGTTAAAATCTTATCCATGGACAATATTATTTTATTGTTGGTCTGCACAGCATGATAATGTAAAACAGATATTATAAGTGAAGCAAGTAGTTGCTAATAATAAACTTTAAGAGCCTTGAGGCCCATACAGAAACAACAAGGCTTCATAAATTTAATTTTAAGCAAAATATGCTCTTACAAAAACTTACATTTCTGTCGGTATCCAAGCTGTAACTGCATCGAGTTCCACTGTTTCTGTTTTACTATCAGAAGTAATATTATTCATTATTCAATATGGCCCATTTTAGATAATTTCGTTTTTTTCTTAGAATGTCATTAAATGTAATGTGTTTATTTAATACTTTACTATGAATGATACGTGACGCAACCATTGTAATCAGGCCAGAACCGTTATAATTCATTGTTTATTTTGTCATAAGAGAAGTTTATTTCGTGGCGTTCAAGACGTATGCCACAATGTTGCCGAAAGTTGCACAAACATTTGCAACAATCAAGTCACTTTTATTGTAATTGTTTTTAACCAAGTAGAAATATATATTTCTTGTAATTTGTTTGTGTAGTTTTGAAATTTGTTGTGAAGTATACAGACGGAACCTAATCGCCTGGCCTAACCGAGATTTTAGGAGGTCCTAGAGTCATATCTGGTCACGACAAGATGTTGACAGCTCTAATAGTGAACAAAAAGAATGTTCGTTTCGGCGTTAGCAAAATCTTCAAACATCCAACACGAGAGAAGCAATGTTTTCACTTATCACTACTGAGTCATTTCTTAGGTTAAATAAAGCGTACAATAGCTGTTACCATTTGTGTGATATAAGTATATGGTTCTTAACGCAGTGTCGGTTCGGTAAAGACTACGCAGAGAGCTCAGAAAACATAAACATCCTGATAAGTGAATACGTGAATAAATTATTGTGTAGAAGCTAATACTAAATACTATTGTTGTGTAGAAGCAATATTGTTGTGTGAGATTTAGTGTATTACAATGATATGTAGTGGCTGAAAAATTTAAAGCTAGGAATTTTATTAATCACCTTGATTTAATTTAAACATTACAATAATTCCTTACCAACGCAATAATCAATTTGTCAGTTCACTTATATTCACAGTTCGTATTCCTTTGTAATAGCGATTTAATAGTTTCACTCGTGTCATTAAATAACAATCAATAACAAATAATTACTTAGTAACACACGACAATGAAGTGACGAGAATCCAGTGCTACTCTGCTACTGCTACTGGTAAATTGTTAAATCGTCTCTCAATATACCTCTTGATACATATACGACCTTAAATTTCCATGGACTTTAGTTTAGTTTCCATAGACTTTAGTTTCTATAAGTATTTATTCTCTTCTCCATGACATAATTATTCTGTGTTTGGGGAAGCAATCGGCATAATACTTTGTTATTCAAACACGTCTTCACTTCTTCCTCAAAACTGACACTATTTCTGAGGATATTAATCGTCTTTATTTTACCAATATTTAATTTCTGTCGTATTATTTGACTGGTTTTATAAACTTGGCTACGTTTAATTGTACAGATGTAGAGGCAGACATACGCAGTTGACAGAAACATTATCTAGAAAAGACAAATCCACTCTCTCCCAGACACAAACTTTCTGGGGACATCCTGGTTGTTTCCTTCACTGATGACACAGATAAGAAGTGTATTAGTTACCTTGTTTATCGTAATAGGTGCTCTTCTAGTGTCCGGTTGAATTTTCCCGTCAGATTGGGATTAGAGAGGCGTACTGGGACTTCCGACATGACTAATCGTGACTCAAACATTTTACTGCTGTTGCTTATTAAGCCAGCATTTTACTACAGAATAGGCACATACAACTTTCGTGAACTGATTAAAATCAATCTAGTGGCTAAAACTAGTTTTATTCAATTGTTTGTATATTTATGGAGCACATGTATGTATGTTTTATAGTTTTGGGAGTTTTTTAGAACAATTGACATTTAAAAATTTCTTGTTTGTATTTAAAAATAAGCAACGAAAAATTTTAAAATTGATTTGAAAATCAATTTGTTAACTTTATTAGGTTTTAACTAGAATAATAATTTCCTTAACTAATAACTAAACAATATGAACAACTAAAAATACAAATTCTTACTAGTGATCGTAATGCAATAAATGGTGAAATGTTTTGTAAAGATCGATAAATTTTTAAACTATTTCTGTGGACGTTTCGACACTATTTATTGCCATCTTGGAAATACAGAACCTGTGTATGGGCAGTACAGAAATAATCCATCACACGAACAGACCAATGTCTCACGCACACCATAACGGGCGCGCGCGCGCGCACACACACAAATTCGCAATTAATTTGTGTGAAGCCTTCATGTCTTCACGCGCCTTTGACAGACGCAGTCTGTGTCTATAGCTGGTAGGATGACGTTTTCGTTCACAATTGACCGGAATCAAATTTTCACCTCGTCGCAGCTGACCGGTTTGTACCATTGGTCGTAACTGATCGCTGCACTCAAGAATTGTTTTCTCGTGAAATATAAAAAAAAAAAAAAAAAAAACAGTTAGTTGACAGATTTTACAGATACTGTTTCATAAATTGAGGGTTGTGTTACTTTAAAACTGATAAGTACTTGAGCGTACACATGGTGTATGTAGATAAACAAGACAAAGAAGAGAAGACTTATATAGTGTTACATACTTATATTAGTGTTTGTGTAGATAGAAGTTTTTGAATATTATTGAGTTTAATAAACATTTATTAGCTTCTCAAAATAATTACTTATTTACTTATTTCATTAACTACGACGCGTTTCTCTAGGCGCTTAGATTGCGCACTATTACATACAATTTCTGTCTTCCCGGCGTTATGACAATTGTAATTTAATATTAAATATTAATACGTAGCGGATACCTCCCCTCTTCAATTTGTATGTATGTATTTAATGTATTAGGATTGTAATCGTAGTAGTCTTGAAGTTCTGTTGTTAATCATTAACAACCTTCCGTTGACGTTGACAATAACACACAAGTTGTACGTCGATCGTAGTTTGATTCTCGTCGTTATAATAGTTTGTTTCGCCTGTTGTGTTTGTATGTTTTAGTCTTTGCACTGAATAAAATATTTGATTTATTTGAATTATAGCAATTAGCACTAATTAAATTGCTTGATAGTGGATTAAAATTTTACTTGGGCGCCATATGGAACCTTGATGTGAATTCCATAACTTTAATTTAATAAATCAAAATAACAATTTGTTTTGATGGTTCTGTCTATAATTTTAGTGTAATTAAAATCTTATTTACTTTGGTGTTAATTCATTTGTAGTGTATTTGACAGTTTAAATAAAGTTAGCGCTTCCAAATTCGGCGCTGCCAACGTAACCGTCTGAGTAGCTTTAAAATCCCCCTTATGTAAACAAGAAAATATAATTATATAATGCTGCACTCAGCTTTACATTGTTGATTCCTGTAACTATTTTGCCTTATTACAATCAAAGGGCCTTACTATTCTACTTTGTAACAATTTATGCTTAAAACTAAAATATCTTTTTATCTTTTAAGACATATCTGGTGATATACCACCCTTCATATTTTACAATTCATTATATTTACTATACCTTTTATTACAATTTGAGCTATTTTACTTTCTCTTTTGTAACTCTATTATTATTTAAGATTCCCAATTAGGTTCCCTTCATCTCATAATCTAATATACATAGTTTCATAAAACTAACATGTTTACAAAATTCTTAGAACATAAAGGTCTTCACATTACTTGTCTCTTTATATGTTATTTATTCATAGAAAATATAACATCTATACATTCCGTATTTTTGTTCTTAATCAGTGATTATACTGCCTTGGCATAACTTTCCTTCAAGGTTAGGTTATTAATTCTTAGTTATACTTGATTAATCTTACTTTATAATTTTAATTGTCATTGTTTATCAATTATTTCATTTAATACATATAATTAAGATCATTAATCTTTAATTTATTCATTATAAGAACTATTCTCATTTCATTGCTCAACTGTTATGGTTGTCACATGACTTGATGTTATTTTCAAATATAAATCATTTTACATATTATTCATTTATGATATTTTCATTACCATATTTTTATATATTTTCACTTTACTAACCTATTGGGTAACTAGTATTGTCAAAGTCATAGTCTGTTTGTCAATTTAGTTAATGTGTTGGCTTCTATTGTTGTGTGTAGACTTCCTACTGTTCATGATTTGTTACTAATATTCTTCATTTGTTCAAATCTCATAGATTTAATATCATTCTTTCTTTTATTTTTTAATTGTTTCCATTAATTCACAATCCTTAACTAATTTTATATTTCTCATGAGTATATTTGTATGGAACATTTTGTGATGTTACATATGCCTCCCCTCCAAAGTTGATTATGTCGGAAGACACATTCATATTTGTTTGATGAAATTATCAAGTTATAATGGTTTTGGTTCTTCATAGTACATCTACTTTCTTGTGGAATTCAATGGGTTCTTTGGGATTTATTTCATATTGATAATCCTTAAACTCACTAAGTGGATCGGAAGAAATGTGTCGATACTTACTATAAATTGCTATTACGTTTTCGACTTGTACCTCACTCAGTTGTAGACCTGTCTTCTTTCTGTGGAGCATTAATTTCTTCTAACTTATTACGCCATCATTTCTTGTTGTCATATTTATATTTAATTCCCTCGCTTTGTGTATAATCCCTAAAATACTATATTTCCCTAACATTTTTCCCTAACATAATAGCTGGTACGGATTCGGAGGGGCTCTCTTGGCTTCCATTAACTCCGCCGTCCACACTACATCTTCTGAGATCAGAGGACCATATCGTCTGCTCAGGGCAATGATTGCTGGATTCAGTCACAACATATCACATATAATTACAGTATTAAAAGGTAGCCTATTCGCTACTTAAAAAAAAAAATACTCTGGAGATGATTATACTATTACTTCCTAGGTCTATAAATACTTGTTTTTTCACTGACTTATTTTGGGCGTCCTGTAGCTCCAATTAATACAAGATTATTTACAGGTAAAGTGGGTAAAATTGCTCGACATTCATGTTGAATTCTATCTAGTTCCGTGCTGTCGATTAATGATACATTAGAACCCGTATCTATAATTATTTTTGGTGAAATCCCATTTAGTTCTGCAGTTAAACACTGAATTTCATCATTATCATAGGTTGTATTGGCATATTCTTCCTTCATTTAACTCATTTCTAATCCTTTTCAAATAGTGACTAGTCTTAATTGTTCTTCTTATTCTTATTATCATGATTAATATGGTTATTATTGACATCGTCTAGTCAGTAGCCTTAGTAATTACCCTAAATTGGTTTGTCTTATTTAATAATTAGTTTAATATTTTTTCATTTAATTTGCTTTAGTCGATATCCAGAAAATCCGTCCCTTTTCTCGATGGTTTGTTCGTAATTAACTTATCCGTGGTCTATTGCTTCATTTGTACTTATTCCTCGGATTACTATCGTGTTCCAAAATATCTCTGTCCTTGTGACATATCTCTCTACCACCTGGTACTGCAATTTTGCTGCTACAAAATTTTCACTTATTTCAAGGTCCACAGTCGTGTTTCGAATTAATTCTGTCCTTGTTAATTCTCTTTCTATTACCTGGCATTGCAATATTACGGATAGACCATTTTCAGTTGCCTTAATACCTACCTCTATCACTTTATCATCTAGTTTACTACACAAATATGTTAATGGTCTATCACTTATTGATAATATCACTGACATTGTATGATACATTTCAATTTCTGGTATATTTAATTTAAATATAGCCTTATTTAGGTTTTTACTCACTGCTTTATTGCGAGTCCCTTCTAAAATTTCTATTAAGCTCCTTCTATAATTTTTAAACTTAATTAATTCTCTCTGTTCAGTAATTGGAAGATTAAGTACATTAACTAACCCACTCTTAATCATCTCCAATCCTTCCCGTGTATTTATTATTTTCTTTTGATGTATTTTTCCTATTTTCTTCGTTTTCTGAATTACGCCTCACTAGTTGGTGCGCCAATCTATTATGTACCGGATACCTCCCCTCTTCAATTTGTATGTATGTATTTAATATATTAGGATTGTAATTGTAGTAGTCTTGAAGTTCTGTTGTTAATTATTAACAACCTTCCGTTGACGTTGACAATAACACACAAGTTGTACGTCGATCGTAGTTTGATTCTCGTCGTTATAATAGTTTGTTTCGTCTGTTGTGTTTGTATGTTTTAGTCTTTGCACTGAATAAAATAGTTTATTTATTTGAATTATAGCAATTACCACTAATTAAATTGCTTGATAGTGGATTAAAAATTTACTTGGGCGCCATATGGAACCTTGATGTGAATTCCATAACTTTAATTTAATAAATCAAAATAATAATTTGTTTTGATAGTTCTGTCTATTAATTTTAGCGTAATTAAAATCTTATTTACTTTGGTGTTAATTCATTTGTAGTGAATTTGACAGTTAAAAAATTTAGCGATTCCAAATTCGGCGCTGCCAACGTAACCGTTTGAGTAGCTTTAAAAATCCCCCTTATGTAAACAAGAAAAATCATTTTAAATTACTGAAATAATGCTTTACACTGTTTTAATTTGATCTAAAATTCTTTTATTTTTCAGTGAACGATATTTTTTCTCTTTAAACACAATTAAACAATAATTAATTAGTTAACAATTGACCTGGCTTATTACGCTATTAACTCAGCAGGTTGGCAAAATTGATTTTCATAATAATATTTATTTATATTCTTTTTCTTTCTTTTTTCTCAGGTGTGCATCCTTTTGATCTACAAGATAAAACTCAAATGCCACGAATTACGATGTTTTACAATTGATATTCGATAATGGTAGACCCCATTAACTTCTTATAACTAATAACAATTGGTCGTTCGTCTATACCGAACTTTGAGGTTAGACACGGGAAAGTTCGATTACTAGTCCCAACACGGAACTCAAATGATTAATAACTAAAAAAGTGTTCACAATAATTATTCGTGTTAAGGTTATTGTAGAGTGATACAGTACATAAGTGTATACAGGTTGGTGTAATTATAACAATAGTATAGATTAACGTTTGATTAAATATTTTAGAATTATGTTAATACTCTACTCCCTTTTAATTATTCGTTGGTTATTAATTACACTTCACTGATTGATTCACTAAATTGCCCATAAGATTCACTGTTTACTCACAACACTAAACTTCTTGGTTTTGTTTCTGTTTACATCGGACTCATAACCTCCGATTTGTATTATTAATTTAATTTAAAATTTGATACTGAGCGACGTTGTTACTTCTTGCATGATGAACACGAATTGTCCTTGTTTAGAAGGAACACTTAACCTCGAACTGGATTTGTACTCTTCATACGTAGGCTTTCACGGCCGGTGTCATTACGATTAACTTCTAAAACGTCCGGGCTGAAAGGCCGTGGTCGATTGCTTAAAATACTGCTAAACGTTTCGGCCGCACCACCGGTGGCCATCTTCAGTAGCAAAAAATTGTGTTCGAATAGATGACACGCCGAACACGTCTCCCAATGAACTGGGAACAAGCAACAGTGAGTTACACACAACTGGGGGTTGCGCGGCCCGCGCGAAGCGCGGGTCGCGAGTAGTACAGTGTCCCGAGTCTCAGAAAGGACTCCTGCCACTGGGTCTGGTTGAGTTCAATATATACTTTTTATCTACTTATGGGGGGGGGGGGTCTGAAGCGACCTGCGATTGGTGGATTATACCACCGGGACTAGCAAACGAGGTCGCTTCCAGGACTCACCTGGTCGCGGGGTGTATTTACCAAGTCCGGCAATGAGGGAATTGTGGGTCACTCTGTCGGAACGAACATAGAATCGTCGCGCCAGGCGTCTCACGGTGTCATCAAGAGAGCGGACACCGAGTCCTCTCCTCAAAAGACGAGAAGAGTACCTCCGGGGGACTTTGCACGCGAGCTTCAGTCCCCGGTCGAGTACGCGCTGGAGCGTGATTCTATGACCACGAGCCAGGTATCCCCAAACAGGACAGGCGTAGGTAATCACCGGCAACACGTACGTGTTGACCATGAGCTTACCTAGCCGGGGGGTCATTGCCGGATTAGATAGCACGGGCCAGAGTCTACTGAGTTGCGCCGAAGCGCGTTGTCTGATGTAATTTGCATGGGTTCGCCAGGTGAGTCGGGAATCCACGTGGAGCCCGAGGTACTTGACGCTGTTGGTCCAGGGCACCTCGACGGGGCCTACTTTAAGCGGCCGAGGCCGCTTGCGTTTTCGCGAGAATATTACCGCGGCGCTCTTGGAAGCGTTAACGGCAACTCTCCAGTCATCGGTCCACCCGACATACGCGTCGAGTTGGCGCTGGAGCTTAACTGCCGCATAACTCGCGTTCGGCTCTGAGGCAAAAGCCGCAGTGTCGTCCGCGAACAGCGACAATTTCACTCCAGGAACTCGGGGCGTGTCGTTGACAAACAACGAGAACAGGAGAGGCCCAAGGACACTTCCCTGAGGGACACCAGCGGTAATACGCCTCTCCGAAGAGAGAGCGTGGTCTACTCTCACTCGGAAGCTACGGTCTCGCAGAAAGCTGCCGATCAAGTGAACGTAGCAGTCTGGGAGAAGGACTTCCGTTAGTTTGTAAAGGACACCCTCGTGCCACACGCGATCAAAGGCTTTCTCTACGTCTAGGAAGATCGCAGCCGTCTGTTTGCCCTGGCAGCCAGCCTCGGTTATGCATTCCACGAGTCTCATCAGCTGATGAGTCGAGGAGTGCAGCTCACGAAAGCCGAACTGTTCGGGGATCAGCACGTCTAGTCTTTCTAGATGGTCGCGGATCCTACGCTGGATCAGACGCTCAAAAACCTTTGACGTCGCGGACAAGAGGCTGATGGGCCTGAGGTTCTCCACTCGAGAAGAATTCTTTCCCGGCTTGGGTATCACGATGACGGTAGCCGTTTTCCATTTCACCGGAAAATAGGCCAGTCTGAGGCATGAATTGAACAGGTCAGTGAGGAACTGGGTTCCTCGCTCCGGAAGGCGATGGAGGGCGGAATTCATGACTCCGTCCGGGCCAGGCGCCTTCCGGGGCTTGAGCTGAACGATCCTCTCAGAGACCTCCTCCGGGGAGATGGGCTCCGGCTGGACTGTGATATCGGCCGAAAGAAAGCGCTCTACCTCGCGGCAGATTTGCTCAGTGAAGGCCGGGTTCTTGGATGGGTTGGGAGCGAACTGACGCTCTAAACTGTCAGCCAAGAACTCTGCCTTCTCGAGGGGGCGACCAAGGGGTTGACCGCCGGGTCCGGCCAGTGCGGGGAGAGGCGCGCGTTTGCGCTTTCCCGTTAGGGCACTGGGAATCCGCCAGACATTACGGTCCTCTGCAGGGCCATCCATCTGTGTGACAGCTAGCTCCCAGTTGCGTCTACGGAACGCCAGCATGTCGCGACGCAACTTGCCGGACGCTCTGTTGAACGCAGCCTTGTCGGCCGGGTCACGAGTCCTCTGCCAGCGTCTCCGGAGGCGATTCCTCTCGCAAGCGAGCTGAGACACCTCTTCGGGGATCCGCTGATAGTCGGGCGTGAGCCCCGGCTTCATCCGGGAGGACACGTCAACCGCCGAGACTACGGCTGTGTCGAATACGGCAACTGCCTCATCGACATGCTGGGTAGTGTCGAGCGGGATATGCTCTGGTAGGCGGCGACTGAACGCCGGGCCAAAGCGGTCCCACTCGATTACCCGCCGCTCGTCGCGGACGGTGGCGTGCTGGGTAGCTATATGTACACTGATAGGGCAGTGGTCCGAGGACAGTTCCGAAATGACGGAGACGTGGACCGGGCAATAAACGCCCCTGACCGCGGCAATGTCCAGTACGTCAGGGCGGGAGTTAGCCCTCGAGGGATAGTATGTAGGCCCGGTAGGACCCATGACTGTGACCCGAGCCGCATCAGCATACCTGCGTAAGCGGGTCCCGTTTGGGTTCGCCAAGCGGCTCCCCCAATCGGGGTGCTTACAGTTCAGGTCGCCCGCCAGGACTACCCTCCTGTGTGCTCCAAAGACGGCCTCCAGATCGTTCGACAGGAGCTCCGTGTGTGGAGGCTTGTAGGCGGAAACCACGAGTAGACCGCCGAGAGCACCATGGAGCTCGACCGCGGTGCACTCGAGGTTCCGCCGCTGAGGCAGGACAACGCGGTGATGGCGAAGACTCGCCTTCACCGCGATGGCTGTGCCCCCTCCTGCGCGACCCGACCGGTCGTCCCGGTGGCACACGTAGTTGGGTAGTCGGAAACGACGATGCGGGGTCAGGTGCGTCTCTCCAAGAAGAAGCACGTCGGGCTTGTGTCGGGCAACGAACTCTAAGAGCTCAGAATGCCGGGAAGCGAGGCCGTTGGCGTTCCACGCCACGAGCTCGAGGTCTCGCTTGAGGGATTGCCGTGGTTGTCCGTTCATAACAGACCTGTTACACGGCAGGCTTCCACCAAGAGGAGGAACTTGTCCTGGGGCGAGGCTGTTGCCAAGCGTTCCTTGATTTTAAGGAAAGTCTGGGCCACTTTCTGCAAGTCGTAGCTTGCCAGAAAGTCTGAAACGACGGCGAGATCATCGGAAGATGAGGCCGAGGGAGAACGCTTGGCGGCAGCTGCATAGCTGCGGCGGGGCGAGACGGTGGAAGCCTTGGGGGCTGGTACTGGAGCGGGTGGCCGCTCTGGCTTTTGGAGGACGGGCTTGGGTCCAGTGGCAGGTGGTTTAGGCTGGCCCGTGTTCTTGGCCTGGTTCCTAACTTTCTTGCCCGATCTGGGGAATCTAGGCTTGGGTGGCGGCGGCAATGGAGGATCAATTTCCTCGTTGTCCGGCAGCGGGACTTGTGTATAGTGGGGTATTTCGCATTCCGGTTCCGGGGGCGCGATGGTGGGTTTGGACTTTGGAGCTGCGCTCGGGCTCACTGTACTGCTGGGTTTCGGAACCGGAGCAGACCTAGGGGCTGGTTTCCGGACCACAGGTTCAGCGGCTTTGGCCGGTTTGACTGGCTGTCTAACATCATGTCGAGGCTTAGGCTGGACGGGTTTCTTCAACTTGTCCAGCTGCTCGCTATAGACTGGGCAGCGCCTGTTATTAGCAGCATGGGCGCCGCCGCAGTTTATACAATATCGGTGGTTGTCCGGGACAGCGCAGGCCTGCGTCAAGTGGTCATTTCCACAGCGGACGCAGGTCGGCGCGTTCCGACAACCGAAGCTGCTGTGGCCGAACCGCTGGCACCTGTGGCACTGGGAAAGTCGCCCGGTCTGGCGGCAGGGCTCGACGCTTACGCAGAGCCCGAAAAGCCGTTTTAAATCTAATAAGGCCTGGGAGGATTCGCCCTTCTCTGCCAGGAGTCTTATCAGCGGGAGTGGTCGACGCGAGCCATAAGTAGTGTACAGCCGTGAGGCTCCCACAACCTTATACCCCGCGTCGCACAGTTCGTCTGCGACGACCTGCGGATCCGCCTGTATGTCCAGGCCCCGAAGGACGAGGGCTACAGGCTTGGTGCGGTTCAATGTGTATGTGTGGAACTGGAACGGGCGCTCTAGAGAGGTGAAAGCATCTCCTTAAATAGTGTCTGTCATGGTTTATTTTCCATGGCCAATCAGAATCGAGTATGACGGGCTGGCTTCTCATTGGTCCGCGCGATACACCTGAAGCGGCTAAAAAGCTATAAATAGAGGTTTCGTAGCCGTAACTCACTGTTGCTTGTTCCCAGTTCATTGGGAGACGTGTTCGGCGTGTCATCTATTCGAACACAATTTTTTGCTACTGAAGATGGCCACCGGTGGTGCGGCCGAAACGTTTAGCAGTATTTTAAGCAATCGACCACGGGCTTTCAGCCCGGAAGTTTTAGAAGTTAATCGTGGATTTGTACTATTTACTTTTAGGTTAAAAATTTTGACTTGAAGCGACTTCGTTACTGCTCGGATGGATGGAAAACGAATGCCTCTCTGCATTGCATTGCATTATGGTCGCGGGGTGTCTTTGCACCCGTGGCTTATTTGCAGCATCTGGATCGTGTCCAATGGCTGCCAGAAGTAAACTTAGTGCTGGTACATTGTCGACTGATGACCTAAAACTGGAAAAGGAAACCGCCAACCAGTTAACTGTGAAGGCGGGGGAGTATAAGTTTTATTTGTTTAATGCACTGCCGCTGATACCGATTCGAGCAACAGATGTTGCCCGTTTCAAGTCCAGTCAGCAGACGCCCGGAGGGCGTCGGTCGCTCCCCGCGAGGCGGAGGGCCTCCGTGCCAATGATTGATGACAGCGACAAGCAGCCGGCTCAGCGTGCTAGGAGGTGGGCAGGAAGGAGAGAAGGACAGTTTAGGCGAAAAACTCTGGTCTAGGACTGATGATTACATTTTTTTTTGTTAAATTTAAAGAGGATGGCGTTATGGCGGGTCGTCAAGAAGCGCCCGAGGGCGCTTGACCCGAATGGACGGTGGTGGTTCTGATGCACTGATGGTTCGTAGGTATGGGAAGGTGGAGGTCGAGGCTTTAGCAAAGAGAGTTAGAGCCAGCGACCGGACAAAGGAAGTCAATGTAGGAACACGGAGACCCCTTCGAATCACGTCGTTCCTTACAAACCAAGGGGACCCCGTCATGGATCGGAGGGTTCGGGACTGAAAAGCTTCCAGCCTACATCTGTTGGTGGTGGATAAAAGAGGCCACCAGGCGGGTGCCGCATAGGTCAGTACAGACCTGAGAAAAAGCAGATAGATTTTAAATGTCGTGCGCATGGCCAGGCAGCTGCGACACGAAAGGAAAGGAGATAATTTGGCTCGGACGCCGCGAGCCTTGGCAAGGGTTTCCGTCACGTGGGCGTTGAAGCAAAGGCGACGATCTAGCCGAACGCCTAAATACCTCACCGATTCTTTGTAGGCGATGGGCCTCCCTTCTAGGGAGAGGGGCTGGCATCGGGAGATGGACTTACGGGTGAAGCAGATCGCCTCGGATTTCTCCGTGTTGATCGTCACCCGCCATTTCCGTAGCCGGTCCGATAGCTGGTTCAACTGACGCTGCAGCTTCGTACTCGCAAATCGCGGGGACAGGGAGCTGCAGTGATACATAGCGTCGTCAGCGAACAAAGACAACGTGACTCCGGGCAAGACAGGCAGGTCGTTCGTGTACAGAAGGTACAGAACGGGGCCGAGGACAGATCCCTGTGGTACGCCGGCGGCGACGGGTCGAACTGCAGAACAGGGCCCGTCGACACTCACTCTGAAGGTTCGGTCGCTGAGATACGATCGGAGGAAAAACACTATGGCCGATGGTAGAGGGGAATTGGCAAGTTTGAAGAGAAGACCTTCGTGCCAGACTTTATCGAAGGCCTTGCTCACGTCCAACAGTAAGGCGGTCGTACCCGCTCGCCTGTTGGTGGCGTCTGACAACTGCGTAACAACGCGGACCAATTGAAGCGTGGTCAGAGTGCTCTCTGCGAAACTCGAACTGTTCGATGCGGATGAAACCATTGAGCAGCGGCGAGATGCGAGCCAGCAGGAGACGCTCGAACACCTTCGAGATGACTGGCAAGAAAGAGATAGGTCGATAACTTTCAGGAAGCATGCGCGGCTTGCGAGGCTTCGGAATCATTACGATATTGGCTGTTTTCCACAGGCGGGGAAAGTACAGTAGCCGGAGACAGTAGTTAAACAGCTCAAGAACGAGGTCAACGCCAGAGGCCGGTAGATTTTGTAGAGCAGCGGCCCCGATCCGGTCAGACCGGGGGCGCGACGGCGATTTAGTCGGCAGATAGATGAAACTAGTTCATCCCTGTCGAACGGGAGGGCTGGGACATCGGGAGGGCGTGAAAAATGTCCAGATAGGAAGTCACGGACTTCTGCCGAGTGGGCAGGGTCCGAGACGCCTTGGTGAACAGTAAATTGCAAATCCATGCAGTCGACGAAGACCTCGGCCTTGCCTTCTGACGAAGATACAACCCCGTTCGGAGTTTCAAGTGGGTTGCGAGTTCTCTTCTCGCGGGTCAGTCTACTCGCCGCTCTCCAGACGGAGGAGTGGTCGACTTTAAGAGACTCAAGATATGAGTCCCATCGATCAGAGTTTACGTCCCGCAGTAGCTGCTGGACGTAAAGAGACTTGGCCTGAAAGCGCCTTTTGACGCCGGGATCACGGGTTCTTTGACATCTGCGGCAGAGATTGCGCCGTAACCAGATGGCGTGGAGAGCTTCCGGTGGTAGGGGCGAGCGTGGATGGTTCACCTCGAGAGCATAGGTGTGTCGATCCATGACACCTTGGACCAACTCCTGAAGATGAGTGGCACGGAGATCCAAATCGTCACAAGTGACGATCGGGTCCGCGGGGAGTGATGGAAACCGCCGTGAGAGCTCATCATGGTAGGAGCGCCAGTTGACTCTCCTAACAAACTGAGCGGGAGGTCGGGGTGAGGGCGACATCTCACGGGCAGTTATAAAAAGGGGATTGTGATCCGATGAGAGATCCGACACTGACGAGACCTGGATGTGATGGGTCACGTCCTTGGCTATGACAATGTCAAGGACGTCCGGTCGATGACCGGAAAAAGGGAAGTGAGTAGGGTCTTCTGGGCTGATGACTTCAAGTAACGGGTCGTCGGAGACGAATCGATACAGAGATTTTCCGTAGGCGTTGGCTACTCTGCTGTTCCAGGAGGGATGCTTGGCATTTAAGTCGCCGGCTACAATGGTTGGTAGGGGATGATCGAGGAGAGCGTCCCACTCCTCGGGCGGTAGAGGTATCCGCAGGCCGGGCCGGAGATACGCCGCAACAACGCGCAACTCCGATCCGCCAGCGTCTATCGCCACCGCACAACCTTCAACAAGAGATGTATCTAAAGGGGGTAGTGGCCTGTGGGATATCTGCCTGTGGACTAAGACGGCTGTCCCCCCCCCCCCCCGAGGGGCGACAGCCAGGCCGCTGGGGACGATCCTGACGAAAACAGATGTAAGATGGCAGGTTGAAGGTATGGTAGCGAGCCAGATGAGTCTCGCAAAGGAGGACGACATCAGCGACGTACTCCGTTACGAACGTCATCAGTTCAGATCGTCGAGGGACTACCTCATGGGCATTCCACGCAACGATCCTAAGACTCCTAGGCATTCAAAGGAAGAAAGGAAAGAGGGTAGACAGTGATTGAAACACCAGGGCGAGAACCGTGGTTGTATCTGGAGCAGACCTGATGGTATTTACCAAAGTTTCAGCCCAGGCAGTCAGGGGGTCCACCGGGGCCCGGGAAGATTCCCGAGATTCCGGAAGACGGACCTGGCTGGCCTCAGCCGGTGTCGTAGATGGCGCAGGGCTCGGGGACGGACGTGAGGTCTGCTTAGTTGGGAGCTTAGGTTGATGCCTGGGGGCGGGCAGAGCCCGCTGAGGCTTTACAGGTAAGGCCTGTGGAACTTGTCACTGACGGCGATGAGTGCGCTTAGTTTTGGAGCTCCGAGGAGCGGAAGGCGGGACAGATGTAGCAGCCACAACCGCGTATGAAGGACCGGGCGCTCCGGCAGGCGCCGGGACAGAGGGGACTGCAGGCGGCGCCGAAACGACGACTGCAGGCGGAACTGGGGCCCTGGGAGCAGCCGGAACTGCTGCCTGGGCCTGAGATGATGCTCCGGAGAGAGGTGGGAAGGCCTCTCTGCGGTTAGGAAGGGGACCTGCAACACGGCCTGCCTGCGCGCCAGGGCGAGCAGGAGTCCGCTGCAGCTTCATGGCTAATATAAATTCTTTGCATCCTCTATAACTAGCCGGATGGTCCCCGCCGCAGTTGCAGCAAATGGCCGTGAACCCCGTCTTGGGCTTATCACACCCACGATGAGGCTCAGTACATCGCACGCAACGCGGAGGGTGGTTGCAGAACAAGCTGGAGTGGCCAAACCTCTGACAGTTAAAACACTGCGAGGGGCCTGGCCGCGGGTCGAATGTACGAACTTGCACCCGAAGGTGCAGGAAGTTTTGGAGGCCATAGACCTCCTCGAATTGGCCTACTTTGAGTAGTTTCACGAGAAAACTATTCACGGGACGGCGATCTTCCCCCTTGCCAGCATGCAGTACACTTACCGCCGTCGGCGAATAGCCTAAGGCGACAAGTTCCTGCCTGATGGCATCGAGGACGGTCCAGGAAGGAAGTCCAGAAAGAACTACTTTAATTTCGCGCTCAGAAGGAAGCGCGAAAGTATGGAAGGAGATCTTCCGATCGGTGAGAGACTGTTGAACCGATCAGAAGTCCGGGACTGTAGTGGCCGCAATTCGAAGCGAGGCGCCTTGGCACCTGGCCTCGAGTTTGGCCGAAGGAAGCAGATTCTGCAGGGAACGGAGAATTTCCCTATAATTGCGATTGTCGGGAATGACAATCGGAGGAATTTTTGGTTTGGGCACAGATTGAGAGTTTGGCTGAGTAGGATGGCTGGCGCTGTTACCAGGACTGGATACTCGATGCGTAGGAGCGGCCGGTGGCGGGCTGGCAACTAATTTTCGCTTGCGTTTGGCAGACTTGCCCTCCACAAGCGAAAATTCACCGTCCCCCGTCCCCACACTACACATCGAGGGACAATCACTTTCACTATCACTTTCACTAACTGTATGGGAAGGTAGCGGGGTAGATTGAGGACCGTTACCGCAGGTTTCCATTAAGGTTACCAGCGGTGCCGGTAAAGGAACGGGCGTTGCGTTCGACGCCATCTCGGGATTAACCGAAATGAACGTCGAAGACGCAAAAAAGGGCTAGGAAAGAGTGACTTTCACCAGCACTGAATCACTACAATAGCAGACAAAGAACACGAACACCAGACGCGCACTGCACACGAATCACAAGAAACACACGCGCATGACACAATACACGGATAAATTGTAGCACAATGATGATGATGAACACTGATGATGATGTGGTGAAGAAATCACTTTGATAAATATACTAACAACGGTGAAATTCACAAGCAAAAATTCCATACAAAGTAACGCAGCGTACCCGGGCAACAGCTCTAGGTAGACCGGAATGCCTCTCTGCCTTGAGCGCCTTCTATTTATAGTCGCTGCATATTGCGGTCGGCCATCTTGCTTTTGGTCCCCTGACCAACGTTTTGATTGGTTAGAAATGATGTCATGTTCACGTGACATTACGTAATCCTTATGTCATCATTACGTCATTTTAATTTGACAGTTTAAATCAGCGTCATTTTTGTTCTTCTTATTCTTACTTCTCTATATTCAAAATTCACAGAATTTTCACAATTAACATAAGTTTCTCTTTTATGGGAATTACAATGGTGATTATTTTATTAGCATCGTATTGCCTGTTTACTGCTGGCCAATTTAAGTCTAGTAGCGGCCAGTTTAGATACAGTATTTATAAACTAAACACATTTTAATGATAGCCTATGTTATTGCATTGTTTTATAATTCGTGCTTTTTGCTGCGATATGTAGTTTCTTTTCTTGTGTATATTATAATATGCATTTAATAATTATTTTTGATAACATTAAACAAGATTATAAGCCTTAATTTACTAAAAAACTCTTAAATGCTGCACTCAGCTTTACATTGTTGATTCCTATAACTATTTTGCCTTATTACAATAAAAGGGCATTTCTATTCTACTTTGTAACAATTTATGCTTAAAACTAATATATCTTATTATCTTTTAAGACATATCGGGTGATATACCACCCTTCATATTTTACAATTCATTATATTTACTATACCTTTTATTACAATTTGAGCTATTTTACTGTCTCTTTTGTAACTCTATTATTATTTAAGATTCCCAATTAGGTTCCCTTCATCTCATAATCTAATATACATAGTTTCATAAAACTAACATGTTTACAAAATTCTTAGAACATAAAGGTCTTCACATTACTTGTCTCTTTATATGTTATTTATTCATAGAAAATATAACATCTATACATTCCGTATTTTTATCCTGAATCAGTGATTATACTGCTTTGGTATACCTTTCCTTCAAGGCTAGGTTATTAATTCTTAGTTATACTTGATTAATCTTACTTTATATTTTTAATTGTCATTGTTTATCAATTATTTCATTTAATACATATAACTAAGATCATTAATCTTTAATTTATTCATTATAAGAACTATTCTCATTTCATTGCTCAACTGTTATGGTTGTCACATGACTTGATGTTATTTTCAAATATACATCATTTTACATATTATTCATTTATGATATTTTCATTATCATATTTTTATATATTTTCACTTTACTAACCTATTGGGTAACTAGTATTGTCAAAGTCATAGTCTGTTTGTCAATTTAGTTAATGTGTTGGCTTCTATGGTTGTGTGTAGACTTCCTACTGTTCATGATTTGTTACTAATATTCTTCATTTGTTCAAATCTCATAGATTTATTTAATATCATTCTTTCTTTTCTTTTTTAATTGTTTCCATTAATTCACAATCCTTAACTAATTTAATATTTCTCATGAGTATATTTGTATGGAACATTTTGTGATGTTACAATATTCATAGTGAGTAGGAACTCGCTTTACGTAGTGTACTAGAATTAGTGTGCAATAACGAATGGCAGACAGCGTTGGAAGCAATCGACTGCGACGTCGGCGGTGCTGTGTTCAGCGACGGCTAATCCAGTTTACTTTGTTTTAAGCTGTTGGTGGAATTCTAACATTTAGGAATACGTAAAAAATATGTAAATGAGTAACATTACTTAAATTAATGCGTTATTAGGATCATATTTTAAGGTAATATACAGTAGGTGGAGCGGTCGTGGCGTAGTGGCTAGCGTGTGGCGCTGCTACGCTGTCGGCGCGGGTTCAATTCCCGCCGGGGGCCATCTGATTTAGATACGACCGTTCCCCCTCGCAAGGCAATGGCAAACCAGCGAGAGGTATCCTGCTTAGTATAAACCTTCCCCAACTATGCCGTTCGGATCCGGCGTTAAACTGTAGGTCCCATATACCTGTGAAGAGACTCAGTACCACACGCACCACGGGTACATGCGGGGAGGGTACAAACCAGTCGTAAGACTGAAGGACTACGATACAGTAGGTAAGAATATAAGAATGAATTTAGTTTTCTGTTTCTATTTGGTTTTTATCCAGAAAATTAGATTGTAGGCCTATATAATATTCCTTTCTAAAATTTTCAGCAGCCACTATTACGGATTGCTGTAACTGAAAACGATTACGATAACGAGAAAATGTTCTAAATAGTTTGTTGATGATACTCAAAGCCAGTGGCCAGACCACCAGTACCGTGGTGGAATAACGCTGTGAAAGACGTAATGGAGAGAAGCGACGAGCACTAAATGGGTATAAACAAGCGCCGACCGAAGTTAATCACATCGCTTTTAGGCTGCTTCGAGCCGCCGCTCGTTGAACAATATGAAGAAAACGCTCGATATGAGAAACCTACGGTCGACCCCAATGACAGAAGTTTGGAAGAAGATCATAGCAATCGCTGGTACGTCAGTGTTTAAGTCAGTCACAGGCATATAGCACGATTGACTTGACTTGCTGACACCTTGGCGAGATCGCGAGATATATGGCGAGGTCAATAGTACAGAAAGCGATGATCTCAATATCCTCGCAAGGAAAGATGAAGTCGAACGTGACCTTGACTTCGAATGTGAAGGGTACAGGAGCTATAACGTGTCTTTCACAATGAAGGAATTAAAGTCGCTGTCCGCGCTGCCGGCAACATTTCAGCGGGATCGAACAATTTTCTTTACAGCACCATACGTCAACTGCCGAATGTAGCTATGGCTACACTACTGGCGTTCTATAACGCCATATGGACGCAAGGGGACCAAAAAGATGGAATGAGGCGATCGTCTTCTGACCTCACACCAGTGTGGGTACCTGAGATACCGTTCTACTACCGATCAACTGGTATATCTGCAGAACTCAGTTCAAAACAGTTTCATCGAAGGCAAACACATGGTTGGAGTATTCTTCGATTTGGAGAAAGCGTTCGACAAAACGTGAAGATTTAGTATCATGCAACAACTACATGACTGGCGGTTCATAGGTAATCTCCAAACTTTATCTCCAGCTTTCTCATTTACAGGACTTTACATGTTCGGGTCAGACAGTCAGTGTCGGCACCACATGAGATCTGGAAAATTGAGTATCGCAGGGATCTCCGTTGAGCGGCGCAGTTTTTACTATTGCCATCAACGTGATCTTTGAGAATATAGAAACTTAGTTGGGAAGTGCTCGTATCTTGATGATTTGCGGTGTTCTACGCGGAGAAAGCAACGTCGATTATCAAGCGTAAAATGCAAGGCGCTATAGACACGTTAGTAGAACATTTTAACAACATACGTTTTCTTATCTCGGCAACAAAGACAGCCTATGTCTACTTCTGTCGAAAGCGAGGAAGGCACCCGGAACCGACGTTAACCATAAACGGTGTCCGGCTGCACTATAGACCTGTAATCAAATTTCAGGGTATAACTTTCGACAGATAATTAACATGGAATGCACCACGTAAACGACCTAGCTGCGTTTTGCATCTCCCATCTGAATGCTAGCCCAGCAGAAAGCTTATGTTGTGAAGCAGGAATGACGCCATTACATTTTCGACGTTAACTGCTGTTGCTGAGATATGTGACAAACATATTAGCACTACCGAACCACATAAACCATGTGTGGCTGGCGAACAACAAATATGCTAGAGTATACGGCCGCCGTTTTACGTTTACCACGTTTAACAGACTACGGTCGAATTAGCCCGGCGCTGCAACATACAGGCGCCGGTGCTCCAAGCGTACGTTCCGTGCAAAGTGCCCCCCCCCCCCGGCTGTTTCGAGAACCAAATGACCGGCTGGATGTCGCTAGTAGAAGGAGGAAATCGTCCCACCCAACTAAACCGAAACTCCTGTTTAGATCAGTCTTGAAGGAATACGTCGCGGAATACACCATTGTGTACAATGATGGGTCGAAGACAGAGAGCGGAGTGGGTAGTGCGTTTTTTATCGAGGTCGCCTCCTACTTCTGATCACTGCCCAAGGCGGCAAGTGTATACACCGTATGTGGTGTGGTAGGCTCTTACTTTCTGTTAACACCGCGGTAAAAGGTAATTTGTTAACTGTGCGGATTCACTGAGCTGCCAAACTGCCTTGGACAATCCGAGCACAGTGCATCTGTTATTACAGCAGATAACGGTGTTATGCCAAGAGTTAGAAGACCTTGGTTCATATTTTACTTTTGTTTGGTGTCCGGGGTCATGTAGGTATTGAAGGTAACGAAGAAGCTTACGCTGCAGCAAGAAACGCTGCGGACAGCCCGCGAGTCGGTGCGATTGCCATTCCACCTGATGACGCGAAACTAGCTGCCACAAGCACCATTATTAATGTGGAACACACGGCAGAGCAATCTTTCTGCCGTGAAGCAGGGCGTGTGTGCCGTGACAACTGACAGTTGATTGCAGTCGTCGTGAACAAGATTGCATCACCAAACTGCGCATCGGGCACACGAACGTGACGTCTTCATACCTCCAACAAGGACAAGAACGATGCGTCTGCAATTGCGGCGGAGCACTTAGAGTGAAACACATAATCGAAGACTGTGATGCTCTTCTAGAACTGAGGCAGAGTACACAGTAAAAAATAACCTGAAAGAAGACCTCGGACGCGAACAGTTAGCGATAGACAGAATTATGTCCTTCCTAAAAGTAGCAAGAATACTGTATAGGTTTTGACAACGTCTTATTTGTGTCATAGTGCGTACGAGTTTCCACTCTCGTTGAGGCAACTAAAATGTAGGTAAAAACGAAACATACCGAAGAACAACGTCCTGGTAGACGTCGCTGGGTTAAAGGCCTTAGTTAGCGAGCCCCCAAAACATTAAAAAGAAAGTAATAATAGTAATCATAATATTTTTATTCACATTATTAAAGTTTACAATATTTACAGCACTCGGAATTACTTGCTCATCACAAACTGTGAGCAGTGGCAAATTAATTTTTGTTAAGGTGACTGTTATATTTTTCAATCTACTTATAGAAATCTTTCATAAGGTCGGTTAGCTCTTATAGCAAACAATTTTAGTCATATATTCATTGTGCAGTCATTGAAACTTTATACAGACTACAGTAAATATTTAAATATATTAAAAACACTAGATCCTAAAATTTCATAATAAATTCCATATGAATTCATATATTTTAACGTTAATATACATCAAAGATTACAAATAGGATATGCCGTACATATTATTGACAATATAAAACATTAACATAATGTTTGATAGTTAGGCTTATGATAATTTTTATTACTTGAATTGCAGGTAACAAACAAACACACTGATGATGTCAAACAAGAAGTAACTGATGTCTGACGAGAGCATAGATATTCTCTAAAACCGATGAATTGGCTTAGGCGTTTACTCGGTGTGCGTAGAACTTAACTATACTTCAATTTAAAACGGAATTAATTCCAGCACCAAATGAGGATACAGCAAACATGCCTACAACTTCAGTGACTGCTATACCAATTTTTGACGACAAAACTGCTGTACTGTCCTTAGACCAGGACCCCACCATCGCTTCAGAAATTACTTCAAAATATTCTGAACTAAACGGAAAATCAAAGTTAGTTAAGATAAAACAACGCATACAACTTTCATTATCTGAAAGGAAACGTGCCTGCAGTCGTATTAATGATGAAATTATTTGACTATCTACACAAATCAAGTAGTTTAGCATTCAAATGGATGAGGATCGATCAAGAAGCACATATACGGGACAAAGGAAAACAACTTGGGGGTCAACAAGATTTATTTGTATATCGGTCGTAGTTCATCATTAAATCTTAATAACCAATTACATGTTTACTATATGTTTTGAAACCCGTAGACTTATGGGCTACAACCGCCTCTTATTCAAACGTAGATATTGTGCAGAGGTTTTAATCATAGGCTCTAGAAGCGCCAGAAACGAAAACGTCCATCGTGGTTTTGAAGTCATCTGCAGTCGAGTAAGCGTGTGTTGAGCGATACGACATGAGGCTGAGAATCTTTCAAACCTGTTAGTAGAACTTAACGACACCAATACAAGAGCGGAGACTGAAGTGCCAAGTGCTAGCTGATTTTGTGTGAAGTGGTGGGAAGTGATTTTGTGCTAAAGACATTAGCAGTCCTTCAAATTGGATAAAATGAAGATGTATCGCTCAATACATAGTTTTGACAAAACAATGTCTTTATGTAATTTGTATTGCTGATTGTCATATTTATAGTAGTCTGAAATAAATCGTTGGCATCAAATTGTGTTTATCTACGCTGAAAGTTTGTCATAGTACTGACCTTGTTCAGATGTAACTTGTTCATATATTTTCTAATTGTTTGGCCCGCAGACGTAGAGGTGAAACAAGTAATGACCCAAACATTCATCAGGGCCAGTGCTATATTTAACGACTCACTGAGTCGATAATGAAAATAAAGCTAAGATAAACATAAAGCACACACATTGAAGTATTTAATTTCAGATTATGAAAGTGCAAACATAATCAAAACATGTACGCGAAGCATCACAATAATTGTTATACGGGTAATAAGACAACCACTTTTAACAAAGACTAAAGGTCCTTTCCGTTTGAACTCATAAACTGAGCTCGAATCACGGATGTTTTAAAGTTACCCTTTTCAAGATGACACTCACTGCTTTTATAAACGATTATCAAATTTCTTTTCCTTACTTAATAGAAGACTTACAGAGTGAAGAGTGCGGTGAATTTGTTTCTGTTAGGAGAGACGTAATATTTTTGTACGTACCGAAAGAATTGTAAATTTATGCTGGCGATAGCCCATGATGGAGTTTCAAGCTAATATTTACGAAGCTTGAACATTACTTATTATCTTATGTTGTATAATCTTGTTGACCTTCCCTTGACTCTCCAGTTTGATTATGAATTTATGCCTCATTTATTAATTTGGATTTTTCTGTCTGGAGTTTTTGGTATCAGAATTTTTATTTATATTAATATTCGTTTTGTTTTTTTAATGCTTCTACTCTGGTTCGTATTATGATTTTAATCATCGTGAGATTACTGGGCTGCGTGCAAGGGTGTGTGTTTTTAATAGATTTATCTTGTGCGTTCAGTATGCATTTCTTAACTATTCTTCCTTGATAACTTAACGGAAGTTCTTATGTGAAATTTGCGCAGTGTGATTATCTTAGTTTTGTACAGTCTTTCTTAAGGTGACTTCATTTCACGCTCCTTGATTATTACTTGGATGCAGTTAGTATGGGTGACCACCCGTTTGGCATCTTTTATAACGCGGTATCAAATTACATTCCCGACATTTCTCAATTTGGACTGTTGTTCTTAGGATACCTTTCACGTTCTTAATGTCATTTTTGTGTTTTCTTATAATGGAGAGTGAGCATAAGTAGAAGCAGTGGGTTTTTCTTTCTATCCACTTTTGTAGCATATTTTCTGCCTTAATATTTTGTATTTGCGTTTTGCAGTTCTTTAACTGTAAGTTCTTATTTACTGGAGTACACAAGCCCCTTGCTATTACACTCATTGGCCAAGTTGGCCAAGTTTCTACTGGAATACGGAAAAAAGCATCTGTGCCATTCTGGTCATCGCTTTTTTAAACTACATGCATCCAAGCAAGCTGAATTTGAAAATCTTCTTACGCTTCAGGAAACTACTAATCTAATCGGTTAATCTGTATTTATCTCAGACTTTCCCAAAAGCTCACTCATATGTGCTTTTAATTGCCTGAGATTCAAATCGTGCAGATGAGGGTCCCAGCACCTTAATTCTAAAGTCATAGTTATTCTGGTTAGTGGTAAGTGCTTTCTTTATAACGCTGTGCCGGGTTCGTTAAGAACGTGAATGGGTTAGAGAGCTTTCTCTTCTTCAAACAAATGATACTCGCGTACGACAGCTTCAAATTGCTAACAGCAACTGACACAGCGAGAAAGTTCATCAAACGTTTAGGTCTTAGCATGTACAGCAATAGTGATTTTTATCGTTCAAAGTTTCTGAAGCCTATCCTTTTTAACTTTGATAACAAATGTTACATCACTATTTTAAGTATTAGCTTTTTCACACGATATTTTATTAACTTTCTATCTACAGATAGGACGTTTTCTCTGTCTGCAGTCGATTCCTTTATAGTTGACGCAAATGCAGTTAAATTGTAATTTAATTTAGGTTGACACCATCAGTTAGAATACACTAATAAAAAAATAAACCTCTGCTCAACAGCCTGTAAAGGACCAAGGCATAACGTACAACTTTGTGTTTAGTGGGACGGTTTCATGGCTAGTACAACGCATCGCCAGCCGCTAGTTGCGGTAATCACAGCCAGGAGGCGCCGCTGATATTTTAACGGCTACTCAGTTTTGCCTCACGACGCTGAGTGTACGCCTTTCTAAGTCTCCGCGGGGAATTGAACCCGGGACATGAATCTCTCGTGCTAACCACTAGACCACCTGGAGGCTCAATTAGAATACAGTGCTTGTTTTAATTCTCGTTGATAGTTTACTTAAGATGTTATTACCATCTTGTTTGCTGCAATATTTATATTAGTATTAAACTCTCTCTGAGGCAGTATATTCCTGTATACCTATTGCAATAAAAGGAGAGTGTATTGTTAGCGATTGTATTGTTAAAGTTTTTCTCTTTGGCGATTCTCTGCTTCTGATGCTTCTGGCAACATTGCTCTCGTTCCGCATTCTATTTTTCTGCTTCACGTTTAAAATAAAGAAAGCCAATATGACTTATATTTTGTAGTGATGCTGGTGAGAGAGTATTTGTAGTAGTTGGATTTTTTAAATTTTTGCATGAGTATGAATACATGTACTGCAGTAAACACAATACGAGTGTATTAATGTTAACAATTTCTGTATAGCCTACAAATTGTTAGTAGTAAATGTGTCTGTGGAGTAAGACATAACGACTCAAGAACTTAGATTAACATTGTTACAAAATAGATCCATGAGTCTATGTGCACCTGTCTGTGAATTTGTGCGTGCTGTGCTTGTGTGCTAGAGAGAGGGGGCAGAAGAGATAATACTTCTGCGCATTAAAAGATTATATTTTTTGTGTATATTATACTTTTAAAATCTGAACTTACATTCATTTTTTAGGTTTCAAGGATAGCCAGAACAAAAGTAAAAATAATTAAGAATAACCAGGTGTTTGTTTTATTTTTAATAGCCTACAATTCTGAAAACAAATAAATTTGTTTCGTAAAGGGAACGAAAATAACGGGGAAGTTTGTTTTCACTTCAGTGCCACTGTGACAATGATGTTTACTCTTCTAATCAAATCGTGCATTTTAAAGATATATATTTACTTTACATTACTTTTATAAATGAAACAAGTGAAATACTCAATTTTTGTTTAATCTCTACTGTTTACACTACAGGTCTTGCTCCTCGAGTTGTAAGTTTTGAATCTTTTGTTACTTAGTACCGATTCAGCCACTGAAATCATAAAGACGATGTCTAAATATACATGAATGCCGTATCTTGCAATTGCCCATCACCTTATAATTGGTCAGCATTCTGGAATAAAAACACGCATAAGCAGTGGAAAGTAATGGCCCTACGTTGATATCCTTCAGTTAGATTATTTAAGTCATGTAACTGTCGAAGCACCTAGATCAGACTACTGTCACTGATAGAACGTTTAGTCAAGAAGAGTCTGACATACATAGATACCTCTGTGTTAGATCATAACTCAAAGCCTTGTCAATACAATTTTAGTTTTATCGATAGAAGGAGATTCTCAAAATTTGTTGCAAAGTCACTGATACATGTGACTGCCAAAATCATTAATCACATGCAAATTAACATTTAACAAAACTCTGAGATGCTCTTTTTGTTAAAAAATATTCTGCTGATAATTTTTTCAAAATTAAAATTCAAACTCAGGATATCAGTGTATCCGTAAAGGTCAACATTACTTTGTATTCAATACACATGTTTTTAATTTCAGACATTCACCTTTACAATATCATTGTATTAATCCGTACTAAATAACAAATAATCAGGACATAAATACTAAACAAAGCTTAAAAACGCTGCAGTTTCTGTTTACATTTATAAAAGAACTGCGATACAACTTAATTATACAGTTCAAAAATGCACAACTTTATTACAAAAGTCTTGAGTAACAAGAGTAAAGATTTACCGCATAAAGCAAATCATTAATTGCATTCCACAGTCTTATATATCAGTGTACAACTCTTATACTGTGTGCGTGTGTGTGTGTGTGTGATTTAGCAATGAGAAAGGACCTGTTCTCACAATCGTGGGGAACAGTACAGCCTGGAGCGGGATAAGTGGAAACGGGGCCAGGAATGAAGGGGTCGCTTAGAAGTACCCTGTGGGTAGCTGACCGTCGCCTGTTATTAATTTCCAGGTGGTGAGTGGAAATGATAAAAGCATTTAATGCTATGACTGAATCGTTAAACACATACAACTGTGCAGCTTTGACTTCTTGCATGTGGTTAAAATTTATAGCTTACGGTCAGAGTTTTTAGCTTTCAACGTATGGAAATATAAATTGTTTTGTGTAAGGAAATAAAACAAAACCTTTTGCATATAATTTTTTATGATGTGTTATTTAAGCTTTCCTATATTTAATAACACGAAGGTTGATAAAATGAAAGCAATACTTTCAGATTTTTGACGGCGAAAATGTATATATATATATATTGTAAGGGTACATATCTTCAACATACATTTATGAAGCAACACGATAAGAATAAAAACTAAATGATTAACACTATGAATTAAAAGGGATGAATCAGAGATAAAGGAATGGGTAATTAACAAAATTATGCGATCAAACAAATGAAGGTAATAATAAAAGTAACCTCTGATAAGAGAAATGTAGCAAGCAACGAAACAAAACTTGAAAAAACGATAGTACAATGCGATTTAACCATAATAACCCAATAGATGGTAAGTGAGGAGGTAGAACCAGCCCCAATACAAGTGATAGGAGATATAAAAACAAATAAAATAAGTGAGTTGGTAGAACAAGCCCCAACCCCAGTGATAGGACATATAAATGAAAGAAAATGAGAAGAAATGAAAAGACACAAACGAATAATATAGAACAGAAAAGGAGAAATGTTACAATCAAATAAAGTAATGAAAAAAGAAACCAATAAATAATAAATGTAAAAGAATAATTATTAGTATCAACTAATGATAAGTTATTAAAATCCAATAAAGTAATGACAAACTAAAAGTACACTAACCAAATAAATAGAGAGTAAATATTATAAACCACTCTATAATGATATGAACTTGTTAACAGTATAACTAACCATTGTAAAGTGAGAGATAGTTAGATAGTGAACATGAGTAAGTGAGAACAAGAATTTAATGTTAGGGAATACCCACTAGTAACACTTAAATAATATAAAAAGTGCAAAGTGTAAGTATAAACCCTACAAAATAAATAGAAACCCTATTGATAGGGATAGACGCCCAAAAACCAGTGATAAACACTAAAGGTTAATGGTGAACAGTGTTAATAAATAAGGATATTGTTATTATTAAGATTAAGATTAATTGTAGATGAGGAATACAAGGATATTCAGGGGAAAATCCCAGGAAGAGTCAAAAGTTAGTGTTACCAGGGTTAGCTAGTAAAGATTAGAATAGAAAAATATGGTAAAAATAGAAATGCAAAAAACAATAAATATCCTATGTTCTAAGGGATAGTTAATTAACTAAAGTAAATGACGTGATGATGTTTATCACCAAAAAATAAATAATAAGTAATAAATTGTAAACAAGAGTAGCATAATAACTGTTAAAGAATTGTTTGATTAAGTTTATGAATAGTAATATGGCTGAAAGAGTTATATAGACCATAAGCCTAAATTGTATGTTATATTTTATAGAGAATAGTAAATAATAGACCAATCATAAACAATGTCAATATAAATAAGAAAAAAGATAAATTAATATAAATCTAATAATACTGGAAAGGCAGTTAGAAAATAATAGACAAACCATAATTTGTAAAATAATGAAAACATACAATTATAATAAAACAGACCCAAAACAATTCAACAAATAAACAAATCACTTGTAGCACAAAACAAAACATGTATAAGGGTAAAATAATATGTAATTTGTATAAAATAAGAAAATATAGACAATTACTACCTAGGCCTATAAAATGCCTAACTGTAAAAAACCAATAACAAAAAATTAAGAAATTAACTATGATATTAGCAAATCCAAGGCAAGTAAATAGTTAATAATAATTAGTGAAACATATTAAGAGATACATGTTAAATTAAGGACATAAAATAAGAAAGTAATGTAATTAAATAATATCAACATAACTGTCAAAACATAATACATGAGCAAACCCAGCTTTGTGGGATGTCAAAATGATCTTTGAAAGAAACTACGAACAGTTATGATAATATCTCATACTTAAATAAGAAGACCGAAGAATAATAGCAATCAGAAGATATTTAATCCTTTTGAATAAAAATTCAAATATTCTAACAATGGGCTTAAGTCATGAATAGCCAATCAGAATCAATCAGTTACCATGAAAACTGAACGTTATTTATGAATATTCCATTAGAAACTGTTAATTCCAAAGTGACGCTCAAGAGGAATAGACGCCAAGCCGTAAATGGCCCAATTTTTAATTTAAAACAATCAAAAGTAACCAAATTTATTAAAATGAAGAACCAAACTACCTGATGAGGAATTAATACATTCAACCTAAGCAACAGACAAGATTAATTAATTCCAAATTAATTAAATTCGATCAACTAATACGAAAAAGACGCAAGGCGTGATTGAATCCCAAGATGATTGAAGATTGAAGACCAAACGATGACCCAACATAATTCAACTGAATGACACTACACCTTAAGTCAACTGATTGATAAGTATTGCTGAATTACCCGAATTCAAATTAAAAATTCTCTTTAATTTTTATCACTACACTTTGAGCTCTCACTATAAACTAATGATCTCATTTCTTTCAAAGATTAATTAAAAAAACAAAACACTAAACTTATGTGAACGAGAAAAATAACCTGTACAAAATTACGAACTTTTGAAACACACTTTATAACACTTCAAGAACAAATTGTAATTACTCATTATAGTATATAAGTACCAGTAATGTAATGTAGTGTACTTTATTGTAATCATAACTGATTATTTTTTTTCGTAAACCAAAAGAATCCAGATTTATTGAACGAAAATTGTAAAAGATAAACATTTCTGTAGACGCCATGTCTGACTAACTGAAATCGTTCAAAATCGATTTCGCCAAGCCTTGAGAATAATTGTCTCACTGTCGGAGCAAATTTGTTTAATAACAAAATATTATTATTGTATAATACTAAGTAATTATTAATCACAATTTAATAAACCAGTCGTAACCACTGTTCTTTAATCCATAGGAAATTGTGTTATATGATTTGTGTATACTAGGGACGAGCGACAGTGGCGATAAACGCTAGACATCGGAAACTCTGCGAACTACATAATCAATTCGCACGCGGTGGGAATAATTGAATTCACCATACCGTCATAGCCACAAACGCTCAATCGTCCTATTTTTTCATTTTTTTAATTGTTTTCAGTTAAAATAATTTGGCGCCACCCGGGAAATACAAACACTTATAGAAGAACAGGTAAGGATTCCACTCGTGTGTACCGGTAATTCGAAAGATCGCTGCGGACACCGTCAGCGTAAACATTAAGTAACGACCACACGTGTGAGGCGAACGCACGATATACACATTTTAAGAGACGATAAGACTCTTATATCGTTACAATATATATATATTATAAAAGTTCTTTGCTTGCTCTTATATTTATTTTATCAATATAAGGAGATAAATGGCTGTTTTGTGAAGTGACCTACCTGCTATGCGTTCTTGCGACTTCTTCCGACTAAGGGCGTAGGCGTTTGTGTTTTGAATTCGCAAGTAGGTTAATTCAAGTGTGCAAAGTACTGTTATAGTTATTTTGAATAGTTTTGTGATGTTGGTAGGCTTTGTAGTACAGCAATAAAAATACGGTGGTGGATAAAATTGGAGTTTATTACTCTGATAGCACATATGTATGAAAATCTTATAACTAGAGCAATCCTTACATACTAAACAGTAATTTGTATCTTGTACGATGTTTTCTGAATGGGTATTAGCATTCAGAAGACGAGCTTATTATTTTCAATTGATACGAGTTATATTTTTCATTAATTTCAAGAAGTTAATTTTAAAACAATTTAATCTATGGAATTTTCAATTCTTTTGTACTTTCGAACGGATTTTATTACTTTAGATGATTTAAATACTCTGAAAATAAGTTAGCTGTGAATCTAGTTCAACGTGCTTTCATTTACTTGTGATTGTTTCACGTATACTGCAGTATAGGTCTCTAAGTAATTCAGTGTTAGTATTTATATAGCGCTTGTTATATACGTCTAATTCTTATCTATTCTTAGTATCTTATCTATTAGTATTAGTTATTATCTTATCTATCTTATCTTATCTATTATCTTATCTTCTTATCTATTAGTACGTCTATTCTTTTTCTTATCTTGAAATTCAACTCACCTCACTTGTGTGAACGAAAATAATTCTCACAGTTTGAGAATTGTTATTAGTCTTAATATTCTGAAAAACATACCGGATTTCAAATGTCGGACAGGATGTCCTGTTGCAATTTGTATTGCAATTATCTTGGCTGCAAGCCAAGTTATGCTTATTCTAGAATATACATCTGGTTGGTAATTTTTATAACTATGACATATTCAAAGCTCTACCCCGTAGCTCACTCACTAGGGGAGTTATTAAATAAAATTAATTATCTCTTTTAATCTTTAATTATATGAACTGAAATTTGCACACCCTATTACTAGTATTTCGGCAAACATTTTGGCTATTTTGTTTTTTACCTATATTTATCGGTTCCCGAAATATTAATAATTTAAAATTAGGGCGTGTCCCTAATTGTTATAACTGTATGTGGTTACATAATGCCACCGGACGCTGCCGTTGGTCGCTATACATTTCATTTGAACGCTCGCTACTGCACTTGCCGTGATTGTAACGGTTTAAATTTATTTTAACATTGAATTTCAAAACTCTTTACATATAACTCCATATCTTTGAGATTCGGTTAAGTTATAATATATATATATATATATATATATACATATATATATATATATATATATATATATATATATATAGAAAATATAGGCATATACATTTGACTCGCTCAGGTGTATATTATTTTGAAGTCCTGGAATCTATGTTTTAAAAATACAAATAATTATTTCCTTTCGAATGACATATTTATTGTACTTGCGTTACGAGTTTAACGTTACGTTATTTATGTTACAAATTTTATTTGTGTTACTATCTATTTGCTATTAATATAATTGTGCAAAACAGTTGCAGATGCAAAACTCAGAACACAAAAAAACCAATTCAGCTGTCCGGTGTAACTGTACACGCCTCAATTCATGCCCATCTGCCTTCACTGATTCCTGTCCAGCATTATGGATGGTGTATGGACATGACTTCGATGACTAACTTAATGGATACTGCAGTCTTATTGGCCGTCAGTAAACTACCCGATACACTTTGTGTGTTTGTAGCTTCACAGACTTCTTCTTAAGCGGAAGAACGTTATTGGGTCGAAAGCTGAAGTAGCCCGACATGCTTCTCTTTACAACTACAGATTACACAAGTTAATTTCTTCTCCGCAGTTCAAAGAATATTCATGTTACACTTGTGCTTAATAATTTAGCCCGATTCATCCTTACGCCACATCAAACATCAAAATTAAAAAGGTAAGTTTGTAGTATTCAACAAAATTGAAGCTAACCGCACTATTGGGGCGCCCCCGATCCACTGCGGTAGTATAGTGTCTACGTAATTCTGCCTTGTCTAGTGGAAAAAGGGGGAGCCTGGAGGAAAATATATAATTTAGAACTTTATAATTTGTATGATGAACCTGACGTGGTCACTTTTATTAAATTAAAAAGATTTGAATGGGCTGGACACGTTGTACGTGCTTGTGAAAGCAGAGTTGTTGGGAAGGTGTCTGATGCTAAGCCAGAGGGTAAAAGGAAAGTTGGAAGGCAAAAACTGAGATGCATGGACGGGGCGAGTCAGGACATCAGGGCTCTTGAAGTTAGAAACTGGAGGAGTGCGGCTAACAAGAAAGAAGATTGGCGAAATCTTCTGAAGAAGGCCAGGTCCCACAAAGGGCTGTCGAGCCAATGATGATGATGATGATAAATTCTGGCTTGCTATATAACGTATGGAAGGATCGCTGGTAGCTGAGGAACGACTACAAGCGGGGCGACAATAACATTATGAAGTGAGTTCAGAAGATGGTTGCTGGATTGTAGCAATGACTGAAGTGATTTATAGCTGAGAGGCTAATACTATTTAGAGGCGATCAAACAAGTCAGTGAAAAAGCAATGACCCCCCCCTCCCCGCCGGTCATGAGAAACCGTGACAATACTTTAGCATGGCTACAATACACCTTTGGAATACAGACGTCTTCGGGCATGCTGAGAAGTTTAAAGCATTATTTATTTCTGATTTTAAACGTACCATGAGTTAACAAATATTTCAAACACTTGGAAACAACTATAATTGAAGACTAAACTCAGAAAAATAAACACTAAATATAATTATCCATGGCAGTTTTATCTCCTCAACTGCCTTCCACAAATTATACTTGATATAAAGAAATTATACTCCCTTTATTATTTAGTACAACAGTCATCTTGAAGATATTTTTCACTTTATGGAAAAGCGAACATGCTAAAATGTACTGATATTCTCACATGTAAAATAATTCGCTAACTAGATGTTTCAAACCGTCTTCGGGTAATCTAGATATCTTGCAAAAATGTATATTACAATATTATTAATATTTTGTGTAAACATAACAATGTGCTAGTGAATTACATGCACGATTTTTGGTAAAATCTTAATTTTATGAAACCTCCGAAGTTGAAACAGACTATACATATGTACTGTCGTTTTTACTACTGTAAAACGCGCGGGTTCCGCGTACTTTTACACACATATTATCTGTAAAGTAATACTGTTCCCTGTAAGCGACAAAGAAAGATTCTTGATTGTTGAGATAATAAAATAGTTGGTCCCTTAACAGTGAAATAATTTAGTTACAGGGGTTGCCACCTGAAGCGCCTTGTATTATGCGTGATTGTATGGGGGCAGAGTTTAGTTGGTCGCGAACTTCGTCCGCGTTAGCCTAGAGCCGGACGTTACAAAGCGAGCAGTGTTCCGTTTGTGTGAATTACTACCCCACGTTAAGTTTATTAACCAGCCGACTCAGCTCTCGCAGACATGTAAAGTTAATTAGTTGGCTGAAAGATTTCACGAATAAATTTATGGCGTAGTTTTGTCACTAATACAGATATACAATCAATAAAACGCCGCTAGTCTAATGTTTAACGTAATCAAGTACCTTTACAAGTTCAGTTCGTCTTCAGTTTAGAATTACATTACACAAATTTTCATTTAATACGTTAATTAATATGCGTGTTTAATTCATGACACAGTTTAATTAAATTGTACACCATTTTACATTTTGTAGCTACAATTTTAAAATTCGTTTTCTTTTTTTTTTACAAATAACAGAATTGTTTGTTTTCATAACTTTGATAT
Organism: Magicicada septendecula; assembly: GCA_034769895.1. NCBI lineage: Eukaryota > Metazoa > Arthropoda > Insecta > Hemiptera > Cicadidae > Magicicada > Magicicada septendecula. The sequence goes on from CM068367.1 coordinate 954,050,741, forward strand.
ATAAAATGCATCATTATGTATTACTTTTTAACTTCATTACACATGTGAAGCTATTCAACATATTTATTGGCGTGTCCTCAATTTACAATCGAAACGACTTTAAAACTGATAACAGTTACTCAAAAAATAATTTTAACACTATTAGGCCTACATGTTAAAATGAGTTTTGCACTTTTTCACGCGAATTAAACATAACTTATTACAGTGTCTTGTGCAAAGCAAATGTATTGAAACTGAATAGAAGATACACATCTGTTGAGGTTGTACGAACTATAATTTGCTGCCAGAAAATTTAACGACGTCTCAATAAAATAAATCTTACGTTTTCTATGTAGCTTTCGTTAGTTATACAATACAACAAAGTCCACAGGTGAGGTGTTTACAGTAATAACGACATCTGCACAGTTGGAGTCAATAACACACGTGCTTAACATCTTTCATATTGCGCGCATACTTATTCTTCTAAAATAAATTAATATTTTGTATAAAGTTTACAAAGCATACAAGGACTTATAAATTATTTGTTTACCAAATGAAACTAACTTTGCGCCGAAGGAAGAACTCAAAAATAATTAGTTGCTAGAAAATATAACTGTCATTGTAAGCTTGAACACACGCGCGCACAACTACACATTGATAGAATTGATATTTTTCAATAACTACATAATTGTATTATTTTAATGTAAAAAAGGAGAATATCTAAAAAAAATATTTGCAAAACATAGCCTAATAAAGAAATTTAGTCTGAAATAATACTATAGCAACTGAATTTTAAGAAGAAATGTTTTAATAGATTGCTTATACAAGCACTTATACTTGTTTATTAATTCATGATATTTTTATATGTGTGTACGGATAATGAGATATATGTATATGTATGCTTGTTGTTATATAGTATGTGGTCGGCTAAGTACACTCAGTCTCAGATGTACGTAGAATAATAATTATTTACTTTGAAGTTCTTGTTGACTAACGTGCCGAGAAATTTGTAGTCTACATTAAAATTCAAATGACTTCGACACGGTAGAATTTATTTCTACGGTACATTAAAATGCAAATGACAGTTTGTGGTGTGAACGCTAACGTGATTGCAAAGTCCATTAAAGTACACTAACGAATTGGTGAAAACTACCCAGAGCAGACTATGGAAGTTCGTTTCACAGCGAAACTGTATCTACTTTGTTTCTGTGCAGTTGTTGCGTCCGGCGAGCATCACCGTAGGCACAAAGGTAAGATGTAGTAGGCCTACTTTTGCTACACTAGTATAGTCATATATCATTCATTAAAAAAGGTTGTTGTCTCGTATAACAGTCACTTCCAACAGCATTATTTCAGAATAATAAAAATAATAACTGTGACGTACGATATTTTAGTGTGTTTTTTTATAAATACTTTTGTTTTATCTCTATTTTTGCAATTACAAGTTTTATAAGTATTTGCAAACTGTGTCTCGTACGAAATACATATCGGAGAGCATTGTGGGAGAAAACACCCAGTACACAAACAGAGTGTAACAACGTTTTTCTATAATCAGTTCATAAAATGTTAGATTTCATACAGAGAATACTTTATAAGTTCTAACGGCGTGTGTTGTGGCTCAGTATCTAGCGAATAGCACGCGATTGATACAAAGACGTTAATACTTTTTTTTGCATTATTGGTACAAGTTTTTACTTTGTATTCGTGGAAGGCCTCATGTGGAAAAAATACGTTCAGTCTCGGAGCAATGTGGCCTGAAGGTTTGGTAGAAATACCAGACACAACGAAGTTTGGTTGGAGGTCTACAGGTTGAATTGAAGGGGCTGTACATAAATGTTTCGATATTTAAGCATTGAAATTTGTCTGACTATGTACATGCTAGAAAATTGTTTTAGTCAGTACGGTATGCTAGAATTAATTTTCGTGCACTGCAATTGTAAAACCAAAATTAATAAAACGACTTTTAATATAAAGCATTACAAGTATTGTTCGAGACAAACATTTTCAATGCGGTTACAGGCTGAATGGTGATTATACAGGACGAACATCAAAAACATTAATTTCTGATGTCCTGATATTTTATTTAAAACAACCAAGATTTTACGAACTAGCAGTCACTTGTTAGTAAAATACTTCAAATAAAAAATATGGATTTTAGCTTTATTATTAAAATTGGTTACATGTGGAAAGAGTTGAAAGAAATCATTTTACTTGTGTACTTGCGAGAGACACGGCGGCTGTCTTTAGTGCACACACTCGTGGAAACACTTTTATTTTAACTGGAAGACATCTTGTAATGTTTACATAGCTCAATAAGTTTCATTCCTTAAATTATTCACTGCTGGCTCTTTGTTTTCTGAATACCTGTCCAAGTGCGCGCTGCAGTGTCACTGAGTACACACTGGTAAAATAAACAGTGTTCTCTCCGTTGACATTAATACATCAGAGACAAAATGTTAGAACTACGACGGTATCATGTGGACATATATACACTACGTTTACTAATTGTAATACATGGCAATAAAAATGTCTAAAAACAATTCTAATGTAGTGTTTCAAATACTTTTTTTGTTTCTTTTGGTGAAGATGGTATTTAGTGATTGACAAGTTTGTAGGATGCAATTCTTAATGCGTCTATAATTATTTCAGTACTACTACAAAGTAAGTAAGAAAGTCAATATTTCTCGCCTTGTAAGAATTACGAACTTACTAAACGATAATCTGTACGCTTTACAGACAAAGAGATATTGTATTACTGGTAACATTGCTTAGTCCAAATTTAACTATCTAATAAATACCAAAATACGGTTGTAACGTAATTCTATGTCGATGTTAAATAATAATTAAATGAACGAAATCATTATGTATATTGATAACGTATATTTAGTTATTGACTACAGATTAACAGAAAACGTTAAGTAAAAACTGTGTGTGTGTGTGTGTGTGTGTGTGTGTGTGTGTGTGTGTAAAACCAACGCAATGTAAAGAATGTCCTGTCTAGCCTCAGCCTTTGAAACATTGGCAAAATCTTTTTGCACATTACTTGTTTTCTTGGTTGTTCTTTGACACGTGTGGTTCCATATGACATACCGGTCTTTTGATTTGTCAGCTCTACGATTTCCATGGAAATCACAATAGACGATTTGAGACATCAGCAGTGAATGTTTTTTCCACTTTACTAAGCAGGGATCAAGTTATTTTGAGTATCTGTATGATCGATAAAATTGTAGGGTTTCTTGGAACATCTCAAACATCAAACTCAGTCCCAAAAATCTTTTGTGTAGGAACCAATTAGTTCGTAATTCTGTGGAATATACATTTAAAAACGATGTTTCAGCGAATACTGCTTGGTTTAGGGTTACGCGTTATTATCGTTATCGGCCTTTCAAACTTTAGACGTGTTGTGACTTAGGTATTTATATTTATATTTGCATTATATTTGACCCAATAAATCAGGTTTCAGAGAAAATAAAATTTGGGGTTTAATTTTCTTCATTTCTACGTTGTGTTTGTATTGTTTATTTTAAGACAACACAAAACTTTGTACCTCTAGTTGTCGGGCTGAATACATTTAATGTATAGGCCTACTAGTATAAGAACTTTGACTATCTTTTCTTGTCTTTGACTTGAACGTGAATAACCACTCTTCGACTGTAGCATTGTTTTTAAATTTTTTAATAATATTTTTGAAACCTTGTCTGCCTTCGTTCATCCCCTATCCCTCCTATTTCGTATTTTAACTTTACGTATTTTTGTCAAGTGCCCACATCAACTTAGCTGCTACTCTTGATGAAATAAAATATACTTAATCAACTCTTGTATGTCTGTGTCTTATGTTCTTTTCCGGTCCCTCATGGTCACTTTTTCACCACGTGCTTGTATTTTACCTTTTATCTTCTTGACAACACCCAAGATTCACGTCTATCTGTATGCAGTTAAAACTGTCAGATATGTCTGCAGTAATGAAACAGGTAGAGTAACTATGTGTATGCAGTATCAAAAACTGTCATTTTACTATTTTTCGTATTTATTTATTTCTTATAAATTTATCCTTGGCGTGGAATAATTGAATATTTGTGTAAATTCCTCCACATGTGATCATTATCTTGTCTTCCATTAACTTCTGTTACTACGTATAGATACTGAAAACGATGATTTTGTTAATTCTCTCTTAATCGTCTGTGTATTTCTATATTCTGTAACGTTTCCTTTGTTACTACCATAATGTTTTTTATAACTTAATTTTTACACTGTACTTAATCAAAGCCTGATTCCAAATATGCGAATTCTTTGCCAGTATTTTTACTTTTCCGTAATAACTACACAGACTGCAAACGTACTTTTTGACAACATTTTTAATAGAAGGTTTCTCCGATGAAGGGAACAAGTCGTCTTCTCTCGTAACGTGACAATACAATGAACAATTTTACAAATTAAAAAAAAAACTCTTCTAAAATATCAAAGAAAGTTGCTAAAATTGGGTGTAACTTAAGTTAGATTTGACTGACTCATTTTGTTTTGGTGGATGTATAAACTCAGACTCGAGTATCCAAATTTTAGCAACGGATAATCTGTCACATTCTCTCGCTGGTCTACGAAAGTTATGTGGACATATTAATATGAATACATGGAATTGTACTCTAAATAGAGTCCGATTAAAAGCACGATGTGGTTATTTTCTTCCTGCTGATTATATGATTATAGTAATAGTAGTCGTTGTTACTAAAATTAACTCCGTTCTTTCTGCTACTACTTGGAACATTTGGAGTTATGCGATCCAAATACGGACCACTACTTCAGTATCGTGTGAACAAGGGAACTACTTGAACTGAATTATATGACCACTGTATTCGCACGTAACAGTTAGGCAACACAAGCGAAAATAATTATTTACTACAAATTTGATTAAAACTCGTCCTATGCCACGAAGTATCCAAATTTACGCATTCAAATAAACGCATTAACTTACGCACTCATCAACTTAAACAGTTTCCAAGTTTACAAAAACTGTGATACGTTCTTACTAAGCAGGGAGCCTTACAAGTAGGATGATAGGTTAATAAATGTAGGAAGTAACTTGTTTACCTACTGTTTGTGGGTCGCTATTAATTTAAATACTCATAAATTCCTAACGGTAGTGTGCTGCATTTCTTAAGTGTGGATTTTCCAAGTAAAGAAAACATTTTAATAATAGATCTCAGATATTTTATTACGTCTGTACTACCCATTCAGCTTACTCTGAAGGCGTAAAGCTGCTGAAACAAATTTGTTAACAACCGTTAGGCTACATAGGCCTAATGCGGAGTTTCCTATCGTTAATAAACAAAAAAATGAATCAATTCAGTAGTAATGCACAATTCTAGGAAATTTTATATATCTACTTACACTTTTTAACATCAAAATATCCCTTCAACACACACACACACACACACACACACACACACACACACACACACACACACACACACACACACACACACACACACACATTTCAAAGACGTAGAGTGCCAAATGCCCGTGTTAGTCGTATAGATTCCGTTTGCCCGACCGTTGCAAGCAGTCTCATAGCGATACTCATTATCTCCTGCATTCAGTTTTAATTAGAAGTTAAAGAACAACAGTATTCTTTTTAAAGTTTGCGTATGCGTAGGTATATAAGTCTTGGTGACACTACAACACCAGCTAGGTTATTGTGACACATATTTTGAGCCTATATCATTAATGAAATTTTATTAATTCAGCAGCCCCTTAACTCATTCGCTCACTCTAACGGCTTCATCCCGAACATTGCATCGCTCTGTGAGGCACTATCACCCTAAATCACACTTGACGTTTCAACAGATAAAGACCCTGTCATCTGCCTGAAATCATCCCGCATGTACTCTGCTTCCTATATATTGTCTTCTTTCTTCTCCACATGCTTGCATTAATTTTTGCTGAAAAGTGACGGCCGCAAAAAAGTTGTTGATTAGTTTCACCATTAACGTTTTATCAAACTTTGTATTGTAAACTGCCACATGTTCAAACTGCTTCATCTGATTCGAGTCAGTTTCAATAGAAATGAGTTCGGCGTGTACGGAGGCGACCTCAGTAATGCGTAGTAAATCCAAGTTGTTTGCTTTCTCATTAACTACAAACGAAGAGTATACGTGTCCACTCCAGCCAACGACGACCAAGTATTTTGTTTGCTTCTGTCGACAATTCCCTTTTGAAACTGTCCTCAGGGAAGTGTGGGATTTTTACCCCACAAGCAGGTTTTTATTTATTCCTTTCTGTTTTTGTGATTGTCGAGAGTGGTAAGGCGCATTGTCCATGATAATTAATCTTCCTGCTTCAAGATGTGGCATCAGCTATTTTTTAACCACTTTCAAAATCTCTCACGATTCACTTCGTCAAGATAGTCTGCCATTCCCTTTAGCGCCCAAAACACCATTTTTGATTCATGAAAACACATTCATTTCCTGCACGAGCAATGACAAACTGGGATCCCCGTTTCGTAGGCTGCTTTAAAGCAGCGATCAGTCCAGACAAGAACGCATCTTTAAGCGTTTTGATGTTCATACCTCGCCACAATCTATTTTATGTTGGGTAGGTGTTTTCTCTATGCAGACAATAGTTCTTTTCTCTTTATCGATATTTAGAAATTTGTTTCTGGTAGGAATTTCTATACACATAATCTCATTGCATTGCAAAAGAAGAGCTCCTCTTTTGGTTTTTCTTCCGTAACAAAATCCTGTTTTCTTAAGAAACGTCCGCAAAGAAGGTCGGATTTTCTTTAGGATAACTGTCAGTCCATTTCTTTCTTCTTTAAGAAATCTGTAAATAGACCGTTAGCTAGAGGATGTGCATGCGTCTTATAACTAGACGTTCTGTTCGGTCGTTTCAGAATTATTATTATGAAGATTTAATTTATATTTCAAGTTGTTTCAAAAAAAGGTTTAAATGCTGAAAAATGTTAAGTTCTTTTTTCGAAGCACTGGTTGGTTTAGATTTTAATTATCACTTACTTACCGATGTCAATCTTCTAATGTAGATCTTCTCTTTCTGTAATATATTGAAAACCGCACAACAGAATTCATATAATATTTACCACTTGTTTGCATGTTAAAATTGTGTAAATAAAGTTAATCTGTAAATAAGACTGTTTTGAAATTATTCAAAATCTTGGCTGCTTACTTGCCTTACAGCCAATCTGTGAAATAAATGCTCTGTTGTGTTGTTATTATAGTCTACCTTTAAATAATGGACTGACTCGATTATATATTAAATGGTAATTTATTAACAATGTAATTCAATTAAAGTTCAATTTAAAACACTCACAAAAGTTTTTTAAAACGTTAAAACAATTCAAAATCGTTACAGATATTCTTAAAACTCAGGGCTGGTAACACTGATTTCTATGTTGTGATTTCTAACATGATTTCGTTAGATTTCTTATTTATAATTAATAAAATCGTGAGTTCTTTGAGTATACAAGATACTTACTATAAAAAAATGCTTAAATACGATAATGACGTATTGTGGAGAGTGGTTACATAAAATAGAAAAAGGTTAATTATAATTGTATACAATTGTACAAGACACGCTTGCATTCAAATTTGCAGGTTATGGTATCGCATGTGCAATACGATTATTATTTCTGTATATCGGAATAAAATTCCGTTAATGGTTATAAAAATTAAAATATAATGACTGATTTATAATTTCAGTGCAATTAAAAAATAGTTATGCTTTCTTGAATTGAAAGCATTGCACTGTATCAATTGTGTACATTTCAACAACAGGTAGGTTAGAATGAAAATTTTTCTAAGTTAACTGTTAAAAATATCTGAATTAAATTCATAAAATCTCATCGTTGTACATAATATTAGTTAATGACATATTTATTAATCATTAACTTTATTGACAGTTCTCAAATATTATTAAGAATCGAATTGTCTTTCGTTATCATTAAAGTCAAATCAGAATCTATGTTCAAATACATTTGTGTTAATTATTTAGAAGTTTTTCATTTTGATTGTTTTTAAAATTTATAATATTTTATTTAAAAAAATATTATTGAGAACTTTTATTCAATAATACGTTAATTCATAATTATTAGTTATGTTAGTCACGTGTGATCGCATTTGACTAACGTAGTATCAACACAAAAATTATTATTTCAAAATCATTTAAAATTCAGTTAAATGTTGTTAATTCAATATACTCCCTTATTATCACTTTTCATTGCTGGGATTATACACTAGCAATGATAATACACTAAGTCTAGTAGCACTATTTACACTTCACACGTTTTGGAGGTTATGATGTTAGGTTAGTTATCTGTCTACTAGGGGAGGGGGGAAACGCGTACATTGTTATTAATATACTATCAGCGGAGAAAAGTTCTGTTGCCGTCGATGTCCAGTTTTTTAGTGAAGCCACGCTTAGCTCCTTTGGCCGGCGTCTGCTTGGAATCAGCGTCTCTAATTGGCTGAAAGTCGTTTAATCTTGTCCCCATATGCCACAAGAAATTAATAATTTTTATTTCTCAGCGTCTGTTTTTGGGGTTGAGAGTATAAAAAGGAAGCCATCAATTCTTTTGTAATTGACTGAATAATTATGATTGGTCATAACCTTCTTAATGTACCTCCGATTCGAAAACTAATAGTATCATGTTATTTCGGCTGCTTTGCTCTTTATTTTGAGTCTACACAAGCACTATTTTCGTTCATGATTAAACTAATTAGACTTTCGTTGATGCACTTTTAGTGTTTCTTATTTAAACATAAGTTTTTTCACTTTTATTGTATCACATGATACATATATCACTTATTGATTATGCTTCAAGTCATTTTTTCTCATTAATTATTTCTTAAATGCTAAATATATACAAAATTCAATAACACACTTTTTAGGCGAGTCGGCCTTAAATGTCCATGCATTATTTCTTATTATTTACAATATATATTTCACTCTCACACAATTCTATTGTGTTTAGTTTATACCTCAAACGATTCTACACATTTGGTGCAGTTTTGTAGTTACTAACATATCTTAGTTTATTTACAATAAATGGTTTTATCACACCATGTCAGGTGTCCTGTCATTCTGACACTCTTATTTTACAAATAGTTTTGTATTATGGATGTATTTTCTTCCACTAACTGGTATTTAATGTTCGTTTACATCTTATTTTGGATATTTAGTATTCCCTGCTGGGCTAATTACTCACAAGTTTCTGTTGGACTGTTACTTTCATCTAGCTTCATCTGACATGTACTATTGTTTTACATGATTATTACATAAATTTATGCATTTACTGTTTGTTAAGTGTTCTCAAAGAAGTAGTGAGTATTATTGAAACTACTGTTATATTATTTTCCTCTTTCTGATTAGTTTTAATTGATAGTTTTTTATGTAATTCTGTCAGTTACTCTGTGGTTTGGTATTTTGGCTGCAATTTGTTTATAAAATTTAAAGTATATTGTTGTGTTTTCTAGTTCATATTGGGTTTATTCTACTCATTATTTATTCTAGTTTGGTTGTTGCATTATGTAAATACATTTATCAGTGTTTTTCTAATCGTTAATGATGATTCTTTGTTGCAAATTCTGCTCAGTTGGAGTTATGTGTATATCACTGTATTACAATAATGCCTATATGTGTTAGTTTGGTTTCTTGTGTGTTTTCTTACATATTTACCATAATTGGTATTACTATTAGCTAGTACAATGGTTTTATGTATTTTAACTCTATTACTGACTATTTGTTTACATAGTATTATCTAATTATAATTGGTTATTGGTATATATATTGGATGGTTACATTTGGTTTGGTTGACTGTTTTTAATCTAATACATGTTGTTTTATTTCTGATATTCTAACAATTACATTCTGTTGATTTTACTTTCCACTCTCCTGATATCTAAATGTGTGTTTTGCAATGATCTTATATTTAGAGTTAGTCATGGTAGTTACAGGTAATCAGTTCCATTTACTTTCATATTTGAGCAATTATTTCTGCACTTAACTTCAGTTCACTTGTTGTCTTCATTATATTTTATTATATTATACTTTTTACTCATAAATAATACACTTATTGTCTGTGTTGGTTTATTCGAGATTATTGTATAAAATTGTTGTCACTTAATATTTCCACTTTCTGTAAATACTACACTATCATTGTGTGTGTTTGATTATTTCAGATCGTTGGATAATGATATTATTTAATTCACTTTAAGTAGCACACTTTTATTGTCTGTGGTTGCTTATTGAATTATTATATTGTCAAGAGTTTTGATCCTGGTCACTTGGAGTTTCCTCTCAGGTTCTTCCTGGTTATGGTATTATTCCTCACTTATTGGGTACTCTTCATACTGGTTCTTATTTTCTTCTTATTTGTTGGATATTTTCCTCACGTATTAGATACTTTCCCTCACTTATTGGATCTATTGGGTTCTGGTTGCTAACGTAGTTACTTGGTTTCACTTTTCCTTCTGTTATAATATTGACGATTTATTTAATCACAACTCCTTCCCTTCTAGGGTGCTTAGTTTCCTTAACATTATTTATTCATGGATATACAGGTTTGACTTTGACATTTTAGTGTTGTCTTTCCTCTTGTTAGTGTGTTTGGCTATATTAGCTTAGATATGTTTATGGTAGATCTTCATTTGGGTATTTTTTATTATATTTATGTACCTGTATTTTCGATGCGTTACAGTCTGTGTGAATGTGTGCATGCTATACTGTGACAATACAAATCTTATAAAAAAAAAACCATTACATTCACTAAAGCAATAAAAACCTATATCATCAGCTGCAGTGCAGAGAAAACGGAGATTCACCTTACACAGAAATGCCAAGTTCTCAGTCCCTCTTTCTCTCTTCTCTCTCGCTCTCTCTGCCCTCATCCCCTCTTTTTATAAAGTAAAAGACTACTTCTAGACAGTTAAGATCTAAGTTTTAGAACACAAAATCATTTTTTTTAATACAGTATTTCGGATTTACTAACCCATTAAATTATTTGTTTTAAAATTTAAGACGGGCATTAAAAATAGACAATAACAATAAAATTCATGGATAATGGAACTTTTTCACAAAATCCAAACTAAAATTAGAATGGTTTTGACACAGTTATTAAATATGTTTATTGCATAGGTACTTGGATACCTAAACTGAATTCTGAAATTTATGAAAATCGTTTATCTTACAAAACACATACAAGAATAAAGTAAACTGTAACAGAAGTTTTAATGCCAATAAGAATAAAAAATTGCCAAGTCCAATAAAAAAATTAAAAGCTATTTCTTAATTTTATAGCATAACAGAATCAAAAATAAGTTTGTATAATTCATCATTAATAATCACACGTCATGTAAGTTGGACATACAATTTTATATCCACGCTAACAAAACATAGCGTTTTGAATGTATATCATATCATGTCACTACACTTAACATTTCAATATATCGTGTGATTTGTTGAACGAGCGAAGCGAGGTCTCAGTTTTAACTTGACCGTTTGGCATTTGTCTGTATATCTATAAATTTGGAGTATGTCTCACGATAAGTTTTGAATGCATCAACCGATTTCGTAAAACTTGGCATGGGTGTATATTCTTTTATCCTATAGAACCTCATTGTTTTTGAGATTGCTCTCCCCAAAAAAGGAGGACCGGAGCCAAAAATGTGAGGGTGCCAAACTTTTTAAAAAATCGAAAAAGTCCATGGAGGGTATAAAATTAAAGAGCATTTTAATCAAAATATAAGTTAAGTGTTCATTTTTCAAATTTTAGTGGATGAAATTTTTCAAAGGCTGGATGAAAATTGGGTCAAAGAGTGGATGAATATTTTGGAAAACTCATGTGGCTTATCAAATTAAACTTAATTTAACTAATATGTGAATGTAATGTTAGGTTTTAGAAATTTCAAAAGGTGAAAAATTTCAAAATTTCAAGAGACTAAAAGGTGGGAAAAAATTTTGAAAAAAGGCACATTTCATGTGTAATAAATTAAAGAGAATTTTAACAGAAAACTGAATACAGTGTACAGTTTTAGTAATTTCTAAAATGTTTGATCCCAAGGGTACAAAATAGGTATACAAATTTTGAAAAATTTTAAAAATCCAAGCAGGTTCAGCCTAAAGGGAATTTTAACACAACTATGATTTAAATTTTTAAAGTTAATTGTATGATTGCTCTACAATTGTTAATTTACTAAACATAAAAAAAAGTAGGTTAATCGGGATTTTTGTAATTTTTCAAATATTTATCCAATAATAAATCTATTTCATTCAAAATAGTAAGCGAGTTCTGCAGTGCAGGGAGCGTACTAGTAGGTCTAATTATAATTATTGAACGAGAGCAGCAAGTTAACGCGACCATTTGCAGTTTGTCTGTCTGTCTTGCTGCCTGTCTATCTGTCTATATACCTACACTGGGTATGTCTCACGATAAATTTTAAATGTATCAATTGATTTTTGAAACTTGGTATGAGTGTCCATACATTTACCCGAACGACCCTTATTTTTATGAGCTCAGTCCGCCCAAAAATAAGGTGGCGGAAGGCGACATAGCTTTCATTTCTTCTTTAGACTCGTAAACAACACGTTTTAACTGGATGGTCTCCATTTTTCTCGAGCCTGTGCGTTTGTCAACATTAGACTATAGCTCCTTCCTTTTGTTTGAAGTAAAGTTTGAGTGGTCAAAATTGTAAGAAACTCACAAAAATTTATGCAAGATACCAAATTAAAGGAAATGTTAACCAAAATCTGAATAGTGTTCACTTTTTAAATTTTACGTTTTTTGTTGCCAAGGGCTAAAAAGTGAGTAAAACGTTTTATACAGATAGCAAAAATCTATGTAAAGTGTCAAATTAAACAGAACTTTAACCAAAATATGAATATGGTGCAGAGTTTTGGACATTTGTAGATTTTAGGATACCATGGCCCAGTGATGGAATCAGAAAGTGTGGATCCATCTGGACGTCAGACGAAATTAAAGGAAATTTTAACTCGAATCCGAGTGTAGCGGTAACTGTGAAAATTTTTAACTTTAAAGGCACCACGGGCCAAAAATGATACTCAGAATTTTACAATTGTAGAAGTTTATTTTTGGGAACAGATTATGTGTATTTTATTCAAAGTACAAACTCCTTATTTTTAATAATTTGACTGAATTAACATCACTAAAAATCCTTATAAATTGTGGATTGCTTCCAAAAAAATTGTAAACTATGTTTACAAGAAACTTCATATATTTTCATTAGTTATGTATATTGGGAAAAGTACAGTAGGCTATTAGGCATAGGACTGTATGTTATAAGTAGCCGAATCTACGTGTATTTATTATCAGTTAATGAGGTTGAGGTTGAACCTAATCAAGTGCCTCAAACGTTGTTCGCCATTTTGTAATAAGACGAGATGATCTCTCGTTAAAATTTTATAAGTATTATTATTATTATTATTGAATTTTTAATTTTGTATTATTATTAACTGTTGTGAGCTCGTTGTCGAATGGTTTAAGTTGACTCTTCTGCTATTCGATGAGATGATTCGAACGGTGTGTTCCTTCACTGAAATTTACATAAGTATTACATTTATACAATACTTACTAGTGATTGTTGTATGCTAGTAATGTGTGAGAATATTACTAGCGAGAATCATTAGATTCGAATTCTCGCCGCAGTCTCTGGTACCAACCGTTGCTGTCGCTCACCTAAGCTGCAATTCTATTCATTTACAATAACAGTCAACACTTTTGTCATTCGTGAAATAATGCTTTATTATTGAACTCATCTTTAATAATTGTTAGTATACAATTATTTTATTCGTTTGCTTTTAAAATAATTAATTTCGACTAGGAACTCTTTAAAAACAATTAAAATCTCAGGGTGGCCAGACTAAGTCGAAGAATCGACTAGTCTGGATGTAAACAATTTCGTTACTTTTCGTTATAAAAATAGCAGGTTCTTTTAGTCTGAAAGATACACTTTAACTAAAGAAATGCACTACTGTAATAATGGGTAGGCGGAGAATAAAAAATATTATTTGGTTCTTTAACATAACATAAACTTTGAACGATTGTTCATTACTTGAAATTGAGGTTAAATAGGGTTCATCGTAACCTCGCTTATTTGACTTTAATTGACTAATGATGCATTAAATGTGTTACTTATTTCCTACAACACTGTTATAAATTCAATTCAGTGATATTTTCATTAATTATCTTCTAAAAGTGGATACTGTAGCATGACAGATAATGCCCATAGTTCTAAATGGAAAGAAAGATCATAAAATAAAATAAAAACAAATTTAAATCCAAGAAAGCAACATTAAAAATTAATTAAGAACCACCGTAAAACACAATCATAGTTTGTAGTAAGAATTTCATTAAAACAGATATACAATGAATGATGAGTAATAAAAATAAACCAAAAAACTAAAAGTAAAGTAAGGAAATACCCAGGTAGGATAGGAGTAAGTAAGGAAGAAACCAGAACAAGACAACATTCACAATAAGAAGGAATGCTTTTATAAGAAACAGGTAGGATAGGAGTAAGTAAGGAAGAAACCAGAACAAGACAACATCCACAATAAAAGGAATTGCTTTTATAAGAAACAAGGAGGATAGGAGTAATTAAGGAAGAAACAAGAACAAGACAACATCCACGATCAGAAGGAATGCTCTTGAAAGAAACAAAAACGAAACCCCAAAAGAAAATAAAAATAACCAGTGAAAGTATAACAAAAGCCCAAATTTAGAAAACCATGTAAAATAGATATAAACAAAAAGTGTATAAAGTAGAATTAAAAGTGAACCAATGTGAATTAATTATATAATGGAAAAAACAAACCTTCATTATCCTCTATAAATAAATTTCTTGATTTTAATAAGACTATAAAACTGATTAGAAATAAAATCAAAGAATAAAAGGGGACCAGTGCAAGTTTTTATATTATATTAAATAAACTTAATGTGTCAATGTTGGAGTTCATAAACTAAGTAAATTGTGCATTTATACAACTTTAAAGTTTTTATATTGTGTCAAGGAATAATATTTAATAGAGTATTATAATGACAAATAAGACACAAGTGTTTCTAAATAACTGCCACTCTTTATATACAACATTCATTAGAATGACAGTAATAAAACTAGAGCAGGGCAATAAAAAAGTGAAGTGACCAAATAAATACCCAAAAACCAAACAAAAACAGCTAAGGCTGAAAATAAAATTAGTTATAAGAAATAGTGTAAATGATGGAAGGACAGATATGTTTTGTTTATAATAAGTTCAGATAACTCAAGATTAAAATGTCTGAGTTAAATACCATTCTTTTATTATAAAATATTTATTATGTGTTAATAGTAATAATCAAGATTAAAATGTCTGAGTTTAAAATACCATTGTTAATTGCAAATATTTGTTATGGATAAATAGTATGAATTATATACTAAATGTTCTATTGTTAAAGTAAGAAAATGTTAATTAATATTATATTAGGATAGAAAGTCAGAAGGGGTATAAACAAGATGTATTATTCAAAAACTTTGTATGTAAAAACAGATAAAATCTAGGCCAAATGGTAAATCCAAACAACATTATAATTGATGAATTAAGTACAGTAAAATAGTTAAACTGATGAAATTTATATAAGGTAAATCAGCCACAGAGTCATATAACTGGAACTATAATTAAGAAAGATATTGTAAAAAGATAGTAAGAATTATTGGAAAAAATGCAAATGTAATAACTGAAAATTCAAAGTGTGGAGTCACAAATTAATGAATAATATTTAAAAAGATAATCAACTAATTAAATTACAAGAAATTAAGGGAAGATAAACCTTTTATTTCAATCTGAGATTTAGTACCATCATAAATATAACATATAAAATGGCAAACATTTTGAGAAGGACAGGAAGTAAATTTTAAGGCCTACATTTTCAAAATGAAATAAATATAGTATTTTAGTTAAAAAAGTTAGTAAAACTATCTTATTTGGTATCAAATTAAGCAGAATGAACTAAAGAAGGAGATTATGTATTTAGTATTTAATAAATTTAAATAATAGCAAAAATACATTCAGTAATATAATGTCATAATGTATATGTAACGGAAGCAAAAAAGATTTGAAACAATGTATTGTTAATATTAAATTGGCTAAGACGTTTTTAGATGACGAAGGAAGTTAGAACAGTTGATTATTAGACTTTGTCAAGCACGCTTGAACGAGATTTTGGCTAAATAATAACCTAGTAGCGAAGACAAGTACGGCGTTCATTCGACAAGCCTAGTCTACTGTGAAAATCGCGAGTTTCGTAAAATTTCATTTAAACTTTAAATTCAGTGGAATTAACACATACAAACATTAATCTAACTTAACACGGAACAGAAAATAAGTGAATCCATAATTTAAACCTTTAAAACCAATAATTCCGAATAACAGTACGAACGGTACAATTGTCGACCTTATTGACAAAAGTGAATTATGACATTAACCAACACATTTTATCGAAGTGAATCACAAACACTGAACCAGGACCACTCCACTAACACCAGAAGGAATAACCACAACTGCAGGAACGAGAAACCATTGGAAAAGCAACACTTACTTGAAGCAGATTCTTCGAGGTGCATTCGTCTACACACATCTGACTACGGAGCGGCCATCTTTGAGTTCCCACAATTCCAAGCGCCACGACCAGTATATCTTCGAATGGTTCGAATAATTTCTTTATTAATCATTATATATTGAATGATATTTTTGTATTTTAATTAATAAGCTTGTAATTTGTAATGTTATACTTTCTATACTATGCCCTTTTCTCTGACTATATATAAAATAACTGTTCAAAGAACCCGAGAATAAATAATTTGTACAATCTATTGATTTGCCCTGAGAGAGTCGATTCATCAATCGATATAAAATCGATTACTTTAATAATTGTTAATAAAAATCATTGAATATTATAATTTGAATTCTATTTATTCCTCAATTATAAATAGAATAATATAACACCTTAGTTGAGATATAACTACCAGAATTTAACAACTTTAAAGGAAGATAACCTACAAATAAGGAAATATCACCAATCGATTGTTCCTGGAGACAATCCTATTAACTAATACAAGAATTCTAATTACATAAAAGGATATAATTCGACAAAAACAATTAATAAGAAGTTCCAAATACAACGAAACAGTTTAAAATATTTAATATTAAATTAATTAAAAATAAAAAAAATAAAAATATATATAAAATAATAAATAAATAAATTTTTTTTTCTTTACAATACAACAAGAATCTTTTTAATTTGTTACAATATAAACAAATAACAGGTAATTAAAATTCATCCACTACTAGGGTTAACTCGTATGTTACATTTAGTTATGGTTTTACCATTAAACACAATATTATTCCTAAAATACTATATGTTAATGTTCATTGATTCCCTCATTGATGATTCAATGTCTCTTTACAAAATATTACAATTGATTTTATAAGCTAGAAAGTCAAAATTGTTAATAGTCAACTCTTTCGTTGCTGATTGTTTATTCAATTGTTAAAATCCCTTTTATCATCGAAATAGGGTTAGATTTTATTTAACTTGGATTTATTCAAATTCGCTGGTAGCGTTCTTTGTTTGTTTAATTATTTTTGTATTTATATAACATAATAATCATTGGCACTGATACTTCCGTGTACCGTCGATCTCGAAGTGTCACTATCACAAAACTTTTTGTTTCTTATGAATTATTTAAAACTTGAATTAATTTTTATTAATTCTTTTCACTAACTGCCTATACGCATGTTCCGATTAAGAACACTGGTTATAATAAACTTCACTTTCCCTCTTATCCGACCTAACCTCAACTAGGAGTTTCGAGGTTATTATACTTTATCAGCTGTCGGCTATCAATTCAATGTTTTCGTGGTCACTCTAACCCACGTGGAGTCTGCGTCGATGCGGGAGATGAACTGGTATTGTTACCTGTGTCGGGATTCCGCACTTTATATTATTTAATGAGCTCTGATTGGCTAATTGTCTTTATTTCGTGAACTCTCGGCGACATTCGGCAAAATAGACGCGCAAGTAAGGGTCAGTACGCTGGTTTCGAGATTATGATTTTCTGGTTACAAGGGCACGCCCACGGGCTTGCAATTAATTATTTTTTCTTATAAATCAAATAATTTACTTATAATTACACTGATAACATTTTTATAACTACCATTGTTTCTATCTTTTGATTACGAGTATTTTGCATACCCATATCATATAGTTCCGCTATGGGGTTGATAAAAACACATTTCGTACAAACTAATAATATCTCTTATGTTGCATAATACATTAAATACATTGTTTTTCTCACTGTGTTTATGGTGATAACTTATTAGTACTGTATAATGAACATTTCACACATCGTTACTTAATTACAGTTATGAATTATTCATTTTCCTAGGATTAGACCCTAGGCCTATTGTCACATTAAATGTTTATCAATTAATTAAGAATATTAGTGGTTGATAATACAACTTTGTTGTGGCCTATGCATAATTCATTTGTCATTACCACTTCTGATAGAATCAGCCTTATTTATTATTGGTTTTTTTATTACTTTAATTACAGTCTCTTTGATGAGTTTCTAGTACACTTGAGTGTTACATTTTTCATTAGTTGTAAATTTTATACATTTATCTCTTTATTGTATTTTTATTTCATATCAGTGTTCTGATAACACTGTTAGTACTGGTCAGTGGTTAATTCTGCCTTTATATTGATAATTACATTGGTTTGAAGTTACTCAAACTTCTTGCATCTAGTTATTGTTAGTGTTCACTTATTATTTGTTTTATTATTATTAATTAGGTGGATATAATCCTTAAATTGTCTCATCTGAAGGTCATTCTGCATTATTCAGTGTCATAGGTTGAGTCCCTATTCTTTTATTACAAGTTTAAGTGAGATTTTTGCTGTCCCAGCTACCCATTCTATGTGGTATACTTGGTTATATTAAATTACATTTATTCAGCATTTATGTTTCTTTATAATATTATCTTTTGTACATTGAATGTTCCTTATAGTATCTAGTTGTGTTATACTACAAAACATATTGATTTACCATCACTTTAGTCATAGTTTTTTACTAGTTGGCCAGATTAAGTTATGTTCTAATTTGGTTTCTCAACAATGGTTGAATGTCAGTTTCTGTTTTCTACATAATGCATGATTTATTTACTCTCTTCTAACACTGGTATTTTATTATTTATAGCTAGATTTCTATTTGGTTATTATCACAATCTTTATTAGTGATTATTAGTGGTCTTTGACAATTTTAATTCCACTTTACAACTTTTTATTAGTACTTTGGACATTGTCTATTTTTTATGCTCATACATCATTTAATTATGCAATTACCATATTGGTACTCACTCTCCCTCTTAAATTCTGCTTTCAATAGTTTTTATTGATTTCTATTTGTACTGTACTGTTATTGAAGGTATTTGATTAATAAGTTTATGTCAGTGTCAAGTCACAGCTTAGGGATTTAAATCACGTTGGTTGACTCACTTTTATTTTCTTTTTCATTAATAGTACTTTTATTTTCTTGTGTTAATGTATTCTCATTTATATTATCTTCCTTTAGCGTTTGACTTGATTAGGTTTTCTGCTTATTTGCACTGATTCCTTCCTCACTCTTAGTAAGTTTCTTGTTGTTGTTGTTGTTGTCATTGGTTTCTTTCTCACTGTTTGATCTATTGAGTAATTAGGTACGTCGTCTTGTCATTAGTCGTGTCCTCTTTTCTTCAATTGTACATTTACTCGTAAATCATAGTTTATTTTATTCCCCTATTTTGGTTATAATACCTTCTCTGTTCATGATTGTAAGTTCAACTTTTGTAGATACATTTATTTATATTGGCTTTTATTCCATTTGTGATACGTTGGTGTTGGGTGTGTTATATGTACCATTACAATATACCTGTCGAAACATTCATAAACTAATAAGCTAGGACAAAATTATTTGTCATTTAGGCATTATGGTTATAAATTAAAATAAAGAAAAATGGTGTGGGTTGGTATTTAATGTTTATTGAATCATTTTCTGTGCTTTCCAGTTGTTAATTTACTAACAAAAAAATATAGAGTACCTCAAAATTTGTGTAATTTTTCGACAAGTAAAAAGTTATCTAATATTAAAATTAATCTAAGTAAAAGTAATAATAAAAGTATTTCAAAGTAGTGAGCATTTTTGTAGGTAAGGTAGCGTAATAGTTAATATTTAATCGTCGATGACCTGCAATCGGTGTAGAAAACACAATTTTGTTCTTGAGCATAGATTACATTAAGCTTGTATATATTGTAATTTTACTTATACTTGTTAGTTTTAAAACATAATTTATAAGACGAATTAGCATCAATAAAAACAAATAATTATTGTGAATAATATTACTGTGGTCATTAGATCGGTCGATGTTGTTAGGCAGAGCAGTAGCACGCTGCAACTAAAGAGTAAACGCTGATGTGGTTTGAATTTTATCAATTACAGAAAATGATAATTTTGTATATTTTTTAATTTTAAGAAAATATTGGACATGTTAAAATATCACACACACACACACACACACACACACACACACACACACACACACACACACACACACACACACACACACACACACACACACACACACACACATTGTGAGTCTAAAAATTAGTGAAACCGATAGTATGAAATTAATTATTTACATGTTAATTACATGACGATTTTATCCCTTCAAAGTAGTTTCTCTTGAAAACCACACACTTAGGGACACGCTGATTCAATTAACTGAAATAATACGGGAAATCTTGCATGTTCTCTAGACTTGAAAGTAGCAGCCCCTAAGTTGGTTTATAATTTTTGAAACAGAACATAATTATATAGATAAAATCACAGGTGAAGAGGAGCAGGGGTATCACAGAATGTCCCTTATAGGCAAATTTTTATTCACAGAAAGTGGGATGTAACATTGAGCGTTATGGTGACAAAGTATTCATGCTACAGTAATTTCTGAATTCATACTCACATCGTGAATCCAAATTTTGTGAACACTCTAGTGTTTTTAATTTAATTTATAGTCAGTCACTCTTAAGGTCAAACGACAATCAGTTCGATGGGATCTTTCACTATAATACGTTTGCACCAGTGCATGGTGTGTTTGGTCGTCCAGAACAGTTTCATGGCCTTCCAAAAATGCTTTTTGTCACTTAAAATCTGATCCCAAGACATGACTTCATTTCCATAAGCGTGGATTAACTTGTTAAATGTTTCTGTTGATTTTTTTGAAGTTTGACACAAAAGTGTATGCATAAAGTAATGGAATATTATTGCGCTTCATTTTTTGTTGACATGAGGATAAGAAACTATTATGAAAACAATGGAACAGTCTGGTAAGGCAAATAATCAGAAATTTTTATGAATCCGAATAAACATTATAGCTCTCAGGAGTAGAATTTTTGGGCTTACAGTGTCGACACTTTATGCGAAAATATTCAGTCTCTCTTCGTGTCACTTCATGGAGAAAACTTACGTTTTAGACGGACCTCATATTTAAGTTGTGCCGGGGTTTAAATTTCCAGGCGCGGTTAGATGCGTTTAGTGCTGCCACCGCAGTTGGCAGCAATGCCGCCAATGCCTTCTGTCAACGTTCCGGTTCCGGCGACACGATCGAGTGAGCTGCCGCTATAACAGCTGCTCGCGGCCCGTTGTTCATAATCAGGTTAACAGAAAGCTTATTTTTGCAAATTGGGACAGGTCGTTTTATGCAGGACGTGGGACCAACTAATTCAGGCATAGTCCTCATTTCTCTGCCAACTTTCTAGAGAACGTTCCACTAGTCTGACGGCCCAAGATTTGCGTGTAGATCTTTTTACCATCCGTCAGTAATCTTGTAGAGACTTTCAGGTCAGTAGGCATTTAATAATGTTATTCTGTGTTTATTTATTATGGATTATGTGTTATGATTCTGTAAGTGTGTGTGTGGCCCAGAGTAGTGAGGGAGGAGGGGTACTGAAACACAATGACGTCATCATGTTCCAGTACCCCCCCTACATCCGGGGGGATTTTAAACAGCTAGCTCTGACGTCATCGTGACGTCACTGGGCTATGTCAGGTATCTCTGATGTCATCGTGACGTCACTGGCTATGTTCGCGGTTCGCAGTTCACCGTTCGCGGTTCGCAGTTCACCGTTCGCGGTTCACCGTTCGCCGTTCGCCGTTGACGTCGTCATCGTAGCTGGGCGGCGGCCTGGTCGCCGTCCGGCGGCAGCGGGGCCTGGTCGTGGCTTGATGGCCGCCAGGAGTGGTCGTCGTCCATGTTGTCGGCGGCGGGTCGGGCATGTTGGAAAAAAACGGTGATTTTGTCGGGTTGTGTAAGGATTGTGGTGGTTAAGGTTCGCCCACGTTGCCGCCTCGTGCATGGGTTATAGTGTATGGGTATGTATATGTAAGGGGTTTTTCCGGAAGTGCGGTTATGTTGGAAAAGCGTCGTCGGCGTTGGCAACTTGTGCTGGTTTATCGACGTTGTCAACTCGTGCGGGTGTTATAGTGTATGGGTTTGTATATGTACGCCGCCGCCGTCGGATATCGTCGATGTCGTGTATTGCATTGTTCCCAACTGTGTGTCTATGTGTTAAGTAAATATATATATATATATATATACATATATATATATACAGATTGTAAAAATACGTTCGCACCAACATGTTGGTCTAGGGTTTGCTATGTCCAGCCCCTACATTTGTTGTTGTAAGAAACACACATGATATGCAGTGCATAATTGAATGTCAATTCACTTATATAAAACACACACACACACACGCAATATTTATGGAAAATAATTACTGTTTATGTAATATCTGAATAATAGGACGTTGCAAATGATGTAATCGGCTCCCTCTGTGATTTTCACATGTGGAGTTATTTTTTTTTTTTACAACAGAATGCTGATAGACCATCCTTATAATCATGTAATTATTGTTTAATAAAACTGATTTTTTAAATTAGTTCTATGTAACACGTTCTAGCTTGTATATTGAGTTATGAATATGTATATAAGTTATGTTCGAAGGAATTTTGAAATTAAAAAACAATAAAAATATTAAAGCAATACTGTTTAATTACAAATAATTAAAATACATAATATGTAAACGCACACAGTAGTGAAAATTACAGAATGAAAACATATGCAATATGACAATTGTATACGAAATACATCTACGTAAAACTAATTACAAGTGCACTATGACATGACAAATATGTAAATAAAATTAAATAAACACACACAGTAGTGACAATTAAAAAAAGCAATACTGTTTAATTACAAATAATTAAAATACATATAATCAAAATATATTACAATTTAAAATACATAATATGTAAACGCGCACAGTATCGTACGCGACAAATGAAGATGTCCATTCGGTCCTACTGTACAATTTCTACTATGTAAGATCTATCCTTTTCTTCACGATAAATTAGTTGCAGCGAACACGGTACTAAATTTTTAATTCCTCATCTTCGAAAACGCCTGCGTATCTCTTTGGTAGATATACACGATATTTTAGTTTAGGGTCTCTGTAATCTTGGAGAGTGACGAGTACAGCTTTCCCGTACTTTGCGTCTATATTCTGCATTTCTTCTATTAGATATTTTACGTCGATTATCAATTCCTTTATTTTTTTTATACTCAATTGCGCTAATAGTTGCAAACTTTTCAGTGAATGATGCCATTTTAAAAATAAAGAATTTATAATTTCTCGCGCGTCTCTCAACGAATGAACGAATAACGCTCGTGCAGAGCGAATAAATAGGGAGGTAGTTGTGGAGGTGGAAAATCCGGAGAGGGGGAACCACTCAACGCACAGTAATCTTTTATTTTTAACCGTGTGAACAGGATACGAGCTGATTTCTCACGGTTCGATGGGTAGGTGGGGAAGAGGGGAGTCGGTTATTTTTTATACGTCTAGACAGCACTCGTGCTTGTACGAACATGTCGTCGACGCTAATTTATTTTTAGACAGGTGATGTATTTAACTGTGTGAACAGGATACGACTTGATTTCTCACGGTTCGATGGGTAGGTGGGGAAGAGGGGTGTCGGTTATTTTTATACAACTAGACAGCACATGTGCTTGTTTGAACATGTCGTCGACGATAATTTATTTTTAGACAGATGATGTAATCGATTGAAAGGCGACGACTGTTATTTTTACTTAAGCGCTATACAATAAAGTTTTCATTTTTTATTAAAAAAATGTAATCAATTTTCATGTATTTTATTTTCTTAATACCCGTAACCTTGGAGGGGAAACGTCTTATTATTATACCCTCCCCCGTTCTTCGGAACGTTTACTTTGTATCTTGTCTCCTCGTCACGGATCAGTGCAACACATTTTTGTGTCAAAACGTTGTATACAAAACGTTTTACAGGGTACAGTACTGCGTGCTTTAAGTCACTACAACGTCTGTACTCGTACGAAGTTAATAGCTCCATGCGTCCGTTCTCGACGGGTACTGTCGAAACACTGAGGTATACGAGATTGTGGGAGAGGTGGTAGTGAGATATCTATTAATTATAAATACTTCCGTCACAGCAGCAGCATAGATTTTTAAACAATTTTTTACTGGTTTATTTCGTGCATTAGTCGAAACATTCATGCTCTTTTATTAACAGCTGGTAAGCGCGACTATGAATTTGCTGTGAAATCAGTTCTTCCGGCGCTAGACTTTGTACACGGAGTACGACTTACCTGTTATTGTGTGCTACCATGACGGATGCCTAATACATACTAATACGTTCGCACCAACCTGTTGGTCTAGGGCGCGCTATGTCGAGCCCTACAAGATCATTCTGCCCAACCGCCGCCACGCCTCCTGTCTCCTCGTCACGGATCAGTGCAAAAAGTTTTGTGTCAAAAAGTTGTATACAAAACGTTTTACAGGATACAGTACTGGGTGCTTTAAGTCACTACAACGTCAGTAATCGTACGAAGTTAATAGGCTCCATGCGTCCGTTCCCGACGCGTACTGTCGAAAGACTGAGGTATACGAGATTGTGGGAGAGGTGGTAGTGAGATATCTATTAATTATAAATACTTCCGTCACAGCAGCAGCATAGATTTTTAAACAATTTTTTACTGGTTTATTTCGTGCATTAGTCGAAATATTCTTGCCCTTTTATTAACAGCTGGTAAGCACGACTATGAATTTGCTGTGAAATCAGTTCTTCCGGCGCTAGACTTTGTACACGGAGTACGAGTTCCCTGTTATTGTGTGCTACCATGACGGATGCCTAATACATACTAATACGTTCGCACCAACCTGTAGGTCTAGGGCGCGCTATGTCACGCCCTACAAGGTCATTCTGCCCAACCGCCGCCACGCCACCGCCTATCAACGCTAAATTATGTATGCAATGCACGATGTACCCATAACCGCAATGTCAACCTGCCTATCGTTAACGAAACCATTGCCACGTTCATTGAAAGTTGTCAGACCAAGGTACTGCATGTCATAACCGATCGTAACGATATACCTATAACCGCAATGTCAAACTGCATATCGTTAACGAAACCATTGTCATGTTCATTGAAAGCGGACAGACCAAGGTACTGCATGCCATAACCGATCGTAACGATATACCCATAACCGCAATGTCAATATGTCTATCTTTAATGAAACCATTGCCAAGTTCATTTAAGCTGTCAGACCAAGGTACTGCATGCCATAACCGATCGTAATGATATACCCATAACCGCAATATCCACCTGCCTAACGTTAAGGAAACTATCGCCAAGTTCATTGAAAGCTGTCAGACCAAGGTAATGCATGTCATAACCGATCGTAACGATATACACATAACCGCAATGTCAACCTGCCTATCGTTAACGAAACCATTGCCATGTTCATTGAAAGCCGCCAGACCAAGGTAATATATGTCATAACCGATCGTAACGATATAACCATAACCGCAATATCAACCTGCCTATCGTTAACGAAACCATTACCAAGTTCATTGAAAGCTGTGAGACCAAGGTATTGCATGCCATAACCGATCGTAACGATATACCCATAACCGCAATGTCAAACTGCATATAGTTAACGAAAACATTGCCAAGTTCATTGGAAGCCGCTAGACAAAGGTACAGAATGCCGTAACCGATCGTAACGATATACACATAACCGAAATGTCAACCAGCCTATCGTTAACGAAACCATTGCAAAGTTCATTGAAAGCTGTCATACCAAGGTACAGCATGTCATAACCGATCGTAACGATATAACCATAATCGCAATGTCAACCTGCTTATCGTTAAAAAAAATAATTGCCAAGGTCATTGAAAGCTGTCAGAGCAAGGTACTGCATGCCGTAACCGATCGTAACGATATAAACGTAACCGCAGTGTCAACCTGCCTATCGTTAACGAAACCATTGCCAAGTTCATTGAAAGCTGTCAGACCAAGGTACTGCATGTCATAACAGATCGTAACGATATACCTATAACCGCAATGTCAAACTGCATATCGTTAACGAAACCATTGTCATGTTCATTGAAAGCGGACAGACCAAGGTACTGCATGCCATAACCGATCGTAACGATATACCCATAACCGCAATGTCAATATGTCTATCTTTAATGAAACCATTGCCAAGTTCATTGAAAGCTGTCAGACCAAGTTACTGCATGCCAAAACCGATCGTAATGATATACCCATAACCGCAATATCAACCTGCCTATCGTTAAGGAAACAATCGCCAAGTTCATTGAAAGCTGTCAGACCAAGGTACTGCATGTCATAACCGATCGTAACGATATACACGTAACCGCAATGCCAACCTGCCTATCGTTAACGAAACCATTGCCATGTTCATTGAAAGCCGCCAGACCAAGGTAATATATGTCATAACCGATCGTAACGATACAACCATAACCGCAATATCAACCTGCCTATCGTTAGCGAAAACATTGCGAAGTTCCTTGAAAGCTGACAGACGAAGGTACTGCATGCCATAACCGACCGTAACGATATACACATAATCGCAATGTCAACCTGCCTATCATTAAAAAAAATAATTGCCAAGGTCATTGAAAGCTGTCAGAGCAAGGTACTGCACGCCGTAAACGATCGTAACGATATACACATAACCGAAATGTCAACCAGCCTATCGTTAACGAAACCATTGCAAATTTCATTGAAAGCTGTCATACCAAGGTACAGCATGTCATAACCGATCGTAACGATATAACCTTAAACGCAATGTCAACCTGCCTATCGTTAAGGAAATCATTGTCATGTTCATTGAAAGCCGCCAGACCAAGGTACTGCATGCCATAACCGAATGTAACGATATACCCATAACCGCAATGTCAACCTGCTTTTATCGTTAACGAAACCATTTCTAAGTTCATTGAAATCTGACATACCAAAGTACTGCATGCCATAACCGATCGTAACGATATACACATAACGGGAATATCAACCTGCCTATCATAACGATTCCCACAGCCACGTTCATTGAAAGCCGCCAGACAAAGGAACTGCATACCATTACCGATCGTAACGATATACCCATAACCGCAATGTCAACCTGCCTATCGTTAACGAAACAATTGCTAAGTTCATTGAAAGCTGTCAGACCAAGTTACTGCATGTCATAACCGATCGTAATGATATACCCATAACCGCAATGTCAACCTGCCTATCGTTAACGAAACCATTGCAAAGTTCATTGAAAGCTGTCAGTCCAAGATACCGCATGCCATTACCGATCGTAACGATATACCCACAACAGCAATGTCAACCTGCCTATCGTTAACGAAACCATTGCTAAGTTCATTGAAAGCTGTCAGACCAAGATACTGCAGGCCATTACCGATCTTAACGATATAACGACAACAGCAATGTCAACCTGCCTATCGTTAACGAAATCATTGTCATGTTCATTGAAAGCCGCCAGACCAAGGTACTGCATGCCATAACGATCGTAACGATATACCCATAATAGTAATGTCAACCTGCCAATTGTTAACGAAACCATTGCCACGTTCATTGAAAGCTGACAGACCAAGGTACTACATGCCATAACCGATCGTAACGATATACCCATAACCACAATGTCAACCTGCCTAACGTTAACGAAACCATTGCCAGTTCATTGAAAGCTGTCAGACCGAGGTATTGCATGCCATAACTGATCGTAACGATATACCCATTACCGGAATGTCAACCTGTCTAACGTTAACGAAACCATTGCAACGTTGATTGAAAGCTGTCAGACTAAGGCACTGCATGTCATAACCGATCGTAACGATATATCCATAACCGCAATATCATCCTGCCTATCGTTAACGAAACCATTGTCACGTTCATTGAAACCTGTTAGAACATGGTACTGCATGCCATAACCTATCGTAACGATTTATCCACAACCGCAATGTCAACCTGCCTATCTTTAACGAAACCATTGCCACGTTCATTGAAAACTGTCAGACCAAGGTACTGCATGCCATAACCAATCGTAACGATATAACCATAACCGCAATGTCAACCTGCCTACCGTTAACGAAACCATTGCAAGTTCATTGAAAGCTGTCAGACCAAGTTACTGCATGCCATAACCGATCGTAACGATATACACATAAACGCAAAGTCAACCTGCCTATCGTTAACGAAACCATTGCAAAGATCATTCTGTAAGAATATACCCGTAACCGCAACATCAACCTGCCTATCGTTAACGAAACCATTGCCAAGTTCATTGAAAGCTCTCAGACCGAGGTACTGCATGCCAAAACCGATCTTAACTGTATACGCACAACTGCAAAATCAACATGTCTATCGTTAACTAAACCTTTGCCAAGTTCATTGAAAGCTGTGAGATAAGTAACTGCATGCCATAACCCATCGTAACGATATACCCATAACCGCAATGTCAAACTGCATATCGTTAACGAAACCATTATCATGTTCATTCAAAGCGGACAGACCAAGGTAATGCATGTCATAAACGATTGTAACGATATTCCCATAACCGCAATGTCAACCTGCCTATCGTTATCGAAACCATTGCCAAGTTCATTGAAAGCTGGCAGACCAAGGTACTGCATGTCATAACCGATCGTAACGATATACACATAACCGCAATATCAACCTGCCTATCTTAACGAAACATTTGCCACGATGATTGAAAGCCGCCAGACTAAGGGACTGCATACTATTACCGATCGTAACGATATACCCATAACCGCAATGTCAACCTGCCTATCGTTAAGGAAATCATTGTCATGTTCATAGAAATCCGCCATACCAAGGTACTGCATGCCATAACCGAATGTAACGATATAACCATAACCGCAATGTCAACCTGCTTATCGTTAACGAAACCATTTCTAAGTTCATTGATATCTGACAGACCAAGGTACTGCATGCCATAACCGATCGTAACGATATACACATAACGGGAATACCAACCTGCCTATCTTAACGAATCCCACAGCCACGTTCATTGAAAGCCGCCAGACCAAGGGACTGCATACCATTACCGATCGTGACGATATACCCATAACCGCAATGTCAACCTGCCTATCGTTAACGAAACAATTGCTAAGTTCATTGAAAGCTGTCAGACCAAGTTACTGCATGTCATAACCGATCGTAATGATATACCCATAACCGCAATGTCAACCTGCCTATCGTTAAGGAAATCATTGTCATGTTCATTGAAAGTCGCCAGACCAAGGTACTGCATGCCATAACCGAATGTAACGATATACCCATAACCGCAATGTCAACCTGCTTATCGTTAACGAAACCATTTCTAAGTTCATTGAAATCTGACAGACCAAGGTACAGCATGCCATAACCGATCGTAACGATATACACATAACGGGATTATCAACCTGCCTACCTTAACGAATCCCACAGCCACGTTCATTGAAAGCCGCCAGACCAAGGGACTGCATACCATTACCGATCGTAACGATATACCCATAACCGCAATGTCAACCTGCCTATCGTTAACGAAAGAATTGCTAAGTTCATTGAAAGCTGTCAGACCAAGTTACTTCATGTCATAACTGATAGTAATGATATACCCATAACCGCAATGTCAACCTGCCTATCGTTAACGAAACAATTGCTAAGTTCATTGAAATCTGACAGACCAAGTTACTGCATGCCATAACCGATCGTAACGATATACACATAACGGGAATATCAACCTGCCTATCTTAACGAATCCCACAGCCACGTTCATTGAAAGCCGCCAGACAAAGGAACTGCATACCATTACCGATCGTAACGATATACCCATAACCGCAATGTCAACCTGCCTATCGTTAACGAAACAATTGCTAAGTTCATTGAAAGCTGTCAGACCAAGTTACTGCATGTCATAACCGATCGTAATGATATACCCATAACCGCAATGTCAACCTGCCTACGTTAACGAAACCATTGCTAAGTTCATTGAAAGCTGTCAGTCCAAGATACCGCATGCCATTACCGATCGTAACGATATACCCACAACAGCAATGTCAACCTGCCTATCGTTAACGAAACCATTGCTAAGTTCATTGAAAGCTGTCAGACCAAGATACTGCAGGCCATTACCGATCGTAACGATATAACGACTACAGCAATGTCAACCTGCCTATCGTTATCGAAATCATTGTCATGTTCATTGAAAGCCGCCAGACCAAGGTACTGCATGCCATAACCGATCGTAACGATATACCCATAACCGCAATGTCAACCTGCTTATCGTTAACGAAACCATTGCCAAGTTCATTGAAAGCTGACAGACCAAGGTTCTGCATGTCATAACCGATCGTAACGATATACACATAACCGGAATATCAACCTGCCTAACTTAACGTATCCCATAGCCACGTTCATTGAAAGCCGCCAGACCAAGGTACTGCATACCATTACCGATCGTAACGATATACCCATAACCGCAATGTCAACCTGCCTATTGTTAACGAAACCATTGCAAAGTTCATTGAAAGCCGCCAGACCATGGTACTGCATGCCATAACGATCGTAACGATATACCCATAATAGTAATGTCAACCTGCCAATTGTTAACGAAACCATTGCCACGTTCATTGAAAGCTGACAGACCAAGGTACTGCATGCCATAACCGATCGTAACGATATAACCATAACCACAATGTCAACCGGTCTATCGTTAACGAAACCATTGCCAATTTCATTGAAAGCTGTCAGACTAAGGTACTGCATACAATAACCGATCGTAACGATATACCCATAACCGCAATGTCAACCTGCCTATCGTTAACGAAGCCATTAACAAGTTCGTTGAAAGTCGTGAGACCAAGGTACTGCAAGCCATAACCGATCGTAACGATACGCCCATAACCGCAATGTCAACCTGCCTAACGTTAACGAAACCATTGCCAGTTCATTGAAAGCTGTCAGACCAAGGTATTGCATGCCATAACTGATCGTAACGATATACCCATAACCGGAATGTCAACCTGTCTAACGTTAACGAAACCATTGCAACGTTGATTGAAAGCTGTCAGACTAAGGCACTGCATGTCATAACCGATCGTAACGATATATCCATAACGGCAATATCATCCTGCCTATCGTTAACGAAACCATTGTCACGTCATGCGGGTTGCGGTTATGGGTATATCGTTACGATCGGTTATGGCATGCAGTTACTTATCTCACAGCTTTCAATGAACTTGGCAATGGTTTCGTTAACGATAAGCATGTTGATTTTGCGGTTGTGCGTATATAGTTATGATCGGTTATGACATGCAGTACCTCGGTCTGACAGCTTTCAATGAAATTGGCAATGGATTCGTTAACGATAGGCAGGTTGAGTTGCGGTTATGGGTATATCGTTACGATCGGTTATGACATGCAGTACCTTCGTCTGAGAGCTTTCAATGATCTTGGCAATGGTTTCGTTAACGATAAGAAGGTTGATATTGCAGTTATGAGTATATCGTTACGATCGGTTATGGCATGCAGTAACTTGGACTGACAGGTTTCAATGAACGTTGCAATCGTTTCGTTAAAGATAGGCCGGTTGACATTGCGTCTATGGGCATATCGTTACGATAGGTTATGGCATGCAGTACCTTGGTCTGACAGTTTTTAATGAACGTGGCGATGGTTTCGTTAAAGATAGGGAGGTTGACATTGCGGTTGTGGATAAATCGTTACGATAGGTTATGGCATGCAGTACCATGTTCTAACAGGTTTCAATGAACGTGACAATGGTTTCGTTAACGATAGGCAGGATGATATTGCGGTTATGGATATATCGTTACGATCGGTTATGACATGCAGTGCCTTAGTCTGACAGCTTTCAATCAACGTTGCAATGGTTTCGTTAACGATAGACAGGTTGACATTCCGGTTATGGGTATATCGTTACGATCAGTTATGGCATGCAATACCTTGGTCTGACAGCTTTCAATGAACTGGCAATGGTTTCGTTAACGTTAGGCAGGTTGACATTGCGGTTATGGGCGTATCGTTACGATCGGTTATGGCTTGCAGTACCTTGGTCTGACAGCTTTCAATGAATTTAGCAATTGTTTCGTTAACGATAGGCAGGTTGATATTGCGGTTAAAATAAGACTTAGGGGAATTTTCTTTAACTATACTATAATATACGTGCATGCCCCAACTGATGATAAGCCTGAGGAGGAGAAAGATGATTTTTATGACTTGCTGGAGAATGCGTATGCTAGCAGCCCTAGACATGACATAAAAATAATCATAGGTGACTTAAATGCCAAAGTGGGAAGCAGCCATACCTGTAGTAATATAGGAAAGTATAGTTTACACTCTGAACACTCAGACAATGGTTTCCGACTATTGAACTTTGCAGTTGGTCAAAATATGATCATAGGAGGGACTTTCTTCGACCACAAAGACATACATAAGGGCACATGGATCTCTCCAGATGGGAGAACGGTCAATCAAATAGATCATGTCCTATTGGATGGCCGCCATAAGTCAGACTTACAAGACGTGAGAGTTTATAGAAGTGCCAACATGGACAGCGATCACTATCTCGTGGTTGCAAAACTGAGAGCTAGAATCTCCAATAATAGAAATGAAAAAGGAATAAAGACTGTTAGATACAATACAGAAATGCTAAAGGAAGAAGAAATAAAACGGAGGTTCGAGGAAGTTACTAATGCGAAAATTAGACAGTGGAGACTTGAATGCCGTGAGGAACAAGATATAGAAAACCACTGGCTTAATCTAAAAAACATGTTAGTGACCACGGGAGAAGATATCGTTGGTTTGAAGAAGAGACATGGGCGAGATGAGTGGTTTGATAAGGAGTGTGAAGAGGCAACTGACTTCAAAAACAAGACATACAAATTTATGATCCAAAGGAAATGCACTAGGGCTGTTCAAGAGGAATACAGAAAGGCCAGGCGGAGGGAAAAGAAGATTCATAGAGGAAAAAAGAGGGAGTATATGATGAGACAGATGGAAAAGATAGAGGAATATAAGAGTAAAAGGCTGAGCCGAGATATGTACAGGAAGGTGAATGATATGAGACAGGAATTTCAGCCTAGAACAAATGCCTGTAGGGATAATAATGGTGGCCTTGTGAGTGATAATGCTGGCGTGATCAGGAGATGGACAGAACACTTCGAAGAGTTGCTAGGCTCAGTTGGGGAGGCTCCGATGGAGGCATCTGAGAATGAAGAGGAGGTAGGAGAATTCGAGGATGATAGAGAGGAGTTGGTGCCATCCTATGACGAGGTGTATGAAGCTCTAGAAAAGCTTAAAAATAACAAGGCAGCAGGTTCCGATGGTTTACCAGGGGAAGTATTAAAGAGCGCAGGAGGAGATTTCATAAAGGAATTTGCCCATCTTATAGAGCGAATATGGCTGGAGGAGGTAATGCCTGATGAGTGGAACAATGGGGTGGTGTGTTTAATACATAAAAAGGGTGACCCGCTTATATGTAAAAATTATAGGGGCATCTCTCTACTTAATACAGCATATAAGGTATTGTCCAACATCATATTTTCTAGGCTGCTTCCCTACGCTGAGGAAAACATAAAAGAATATCAGTGTAGATTCACTAGGAATAGGTCAACAACAGACCAAATATTTACACTAAGGCAAATCCTGGAAAAAACGTTGGAATATGGAGTGCCCACTCACCATCTCTTTGTGGATTTCCAGTCGGCATATGATTCAATCACCCGGAAAATGCTATATAGAGCTATGAAGGAGTTGCATATACAATCTAAGTTGGTGCGTATGGTTGGAGTAGTTATGTCCAATTCTAAGTGCCAAATCAGAATACAATCAAATCTATCTAACTCCTTAAAAACATTGAATGGGTTGAAACAAGGAGATGCCTTAGCATGTCTGTTGTTCAACATAGCTCTAGAAAAGGTCATCAGGGATTCAGGAATTCAAACTAGCGGACACATATTTCACAAGGAGGTACAGCTTCTGGCCTATGCCGATGACATTGACGTCATAAGTAGGTCTGAATCTGGCTTAAAGGAAGCCTTTCAGGAACTGGAGTTGTCCGCTAAGGCTATGGGCTTGGTTATAAACCAAAGCAAAACCAAATATATGGTTGTAGGTGCCAATACTCGTACCCTGTCCCTGCGCATTAACGATTATGAATTTGAAAAGGTTCAGGGTTTTCCATATCTCGGGTCATATGTGGACTCTGGAAATGACTCCTCTAGAGATATTGAAAGACGAATATTATCTGCTAATAGATGTTACTACGGACTGGTGAAACATTTTAAATCAAAATTAATAACTAAAGATACAAAAGCCTCCCTATACAAGACCTTGATTAGACCAGTCCTGATGTATGGCTCGGAATGCTGGGTGTTAAAAAAACTAGATGAGCAGAGACTATCCGTTTTTGAGAGGAGGGTACTGAGGAGACTCTATGGCCCTGTGAGGGAAAACAACATTTGGAGGCGACTGCGTAATCGAGAGTTGTACGAAAGGTTTAAGATCTTCCGATCGTGCAACTCATACAAATTAACAGATTGCGTTGGGCTGGTCATGTGCAGAGAATGGCGGAGGATAGAATCCCAAAAAGAGTGATGAATTATTTGCCGATGGGAAGGAGAAGGAGGGGAAGACCGCGAACAAGATGGCTGGACCAGGTTGGTAAGGAGGCAGTGAGGCTGGGTGCAGCAAACTGGTGGACATTGGCCGGGAGTAGAGACCAGTGGGGAAGATTTCTTTTGGAGGCCAGGGCCCGGACTGGGCTGTAGCGCCGAGGATGTATGTATGTATGTACCTTGGTCTGACGACTTTCAACGAACTTGTTAATGGTTTCGTTAACGATAGGCAGGTTGACATTGCGGTTATGGGTATATCGTTACGATCGGTTATGGCATGCAGTACCTTAGTCTGACAGCTTTCAATGAACTTGGCAATGGTTTCGTTAACGATAGACCGGTTGAAATTGTGGTTATGGGTATATCGTTACGATCGGTTATGGCATGCAGTACCTTGGTCTGTCAGCTTTCAATGAACGTGGCAATGGTTTCGATAACAATTGGCAGGTTGACATTACTATTATGGGTATATCGTTACGATCGTTATGGCATGCAGTACCTTGGTCTGACAGCTTTCAATGAACGTGGCAATGGTTTCGTTAACGATAGGGAGGTTGACATTGCGGTTATGGGTATATCGTTACGATCGGTTATGAGATGCAGTACCTTGGTCTGGCGGCTTTCAATGAACTTTGCAATGGTTTCGTTAACAATAGGCAGGTTGACATTGAGGTTATGGGTATATCGTTACGATCGTTATGGCATGCAGTACCTTGGTCTGGCGGCTTTCAATGAACGAGGCTATGGGATTCGTTAAGATAGGCAGGTTGATATTCCGGTTATGTGTATATCGTTAGGATCGGTTATGACATGCAGTATCTTGGTCTGTCAGCTTTCAAAGAACTTGGCAATGGTTTCGTTAACGATAGGCTGGTTGACATTTCGGTTATGTGTATATCGTTACGATCGGTTACGGCATGCGGTACCTTGCTCTGACAGCTTTCAATGACCTTGGCAATTATTTTTTTTAACGATAGGCAGGTTGACATTGCGATTATGTGTATATCGTTACGATCGGTAATGGCATGCAGTATCTTGGTCTGACAGCTTTCAATGAACTTAGCAATGGTTTCGTTAACGATAGGCAGGTTGACATTGCTGTTGTGGGTATATCGTTACGATCGGTAATGGCATGCAGTATCTTGGACTGACAGCTTTCAATGAACTTAGTAATGGTTTCGTTAACGATAGGCAGGTTGACATTGCGGTTATGGGTATATCATTACGATCGGTTATGACATGCAGTAACTTGGTCTGACAGCTTTCAAGGAACTTAGCAATTGTTTCGTTAACGATAGGCAGGTTGACCTTGCGGTTATGGATATATATTTTTACGATCGGTTATGGCATGCAGTACCTTGGTCTGACGACTTTCATTGAACTTTGCAATGGTTTAGTTACCAATAGGCAGGTTGACATTGCGTTTATGGGTATATCGTTACGATCGGTAATGACATGCAGTACCTTGGTCTGCCAGCTTTCAATGAACTTGGCAATGTTTTCGATAACGATAGGCAGGTTGACATTGCGGTTATGGGAATATCGTTACAATCGGTTATGACATGCAGTACCTTGGTCTGTCCGCTTTCAATGAACATGATAATGGTTTCGTTAACGATATGCAGTTTGACATTGCGGTTATGGGTATATCGTTACGATCGGTTATGGCATGCAGTTACTTATCTCACAGCTTTCAATGAACTTGGCAATGGTTTCGTTAACGATAGGCATGTTGATATTGCGGTTGTGCGTATATAGTTACGATCGGTTATGGCATGCAGTACCTCGGTCTGACAGCTTTGAATGAACTTAGCAATGGTTTCGTTAACAATAGGCAGGTTGATGTTGCGGTTACGGGTATATCCTTACAGAATGAACTTGGCAATGGTTTCGATAACGATAGGCAGGTTGACATTGCGGTTATGGAAATATCGTTACAATCGGTTATAACATGCAGTACCTTGGTCTGTCCGCTTTCAATGAACATGATAATGGTTTCGTTAACGATATGCAGTTTGACATTGCGGTTATGGGTATATCGTTACGATCGGTTATGGCAGGCAGTTACTTATCTCACAGCTTTCAATGAACTTGGCAATGGTTCGTTAACTATAGGCATGTTGATATTGCGGTTGTGCGTATATAGTTACGATCGGTTATGGCATGCAGTACCTCGGTCTGACAGCTTTGAATGAACTTGGCAATGGTGTCGTTAACGATAGGCAGGTTGATGTTGCGGTTACGGGTATATCCTTACAGAATGAACTTGGCAATGGTTTCGTTAACGATAGGCAGGGTGACATTACGCTTATGGTTATATCGTTACGATTGGTTATGGCATGCAGTACCTTGGTCTGACAGCTTTCAATGAACTTGGCAATGGTTTCGTTAACGGCAGGCAGGTTGACATTGCGGTTATGAGTATATCGTTACGATCGGTTATGGCATGCAGTAACTTGGGCTGACAGATTTCAATGTACTTGGCAATGGTTTCGTTAACGGTAGGCAGGTTGACATTGCGTTTATGGTTATATCGTTACGATCGGTTATGACATGCTGTACCTTGGTATGACAGCTTTCAATGAACTTTGCAATGGTTTCGTTAACGATAGGCTGGTTGACATTTCGGTTATGTGTATATCGTTACGATCGGTTACGGCATGCAGTACCTTGCTCTGACAGCTTTCAATGACCTTGGCAATTATTTTTTTTAACGATAGGCAGGTTGACATTGCGATTATGTGTATATCGTTACGATCGGTTATGGCATGCAGTACCTTCGTCTGTCAGCTTTCAATGAACTTCGCAATGTTTTCGTTAACGATAGGCAAGTTGACATTGCGGTTATGGGTATATCGTTACGATCAGTTATGACATGCTGTAGCTTGGTCTGCCAGCTTTCAATGAACTTGGCAATGGTTTCGTTAACGATAGGCAGGCTGATATTGCGGTTATGGGTATATCGTTACGATCGATTATGGCATAAAGTAACTTAGTCTGACAGCTTTCAATGAACTTGCCAATGGTTTCGTTAACGATAGGCAGGTTAATATTGCCGTTATGGGTATATCATTACGATCGGTTATGGCATGCAGTACCTTGGTCTGACAGCTTTCAATGAACTTGGCGATAGTTTCCTTAACGATATGCAGTTTGATATTGCGGTTATGGGTATATCATTACGATCGGTTATGGCATGCAGTACCTTGGTCTGACAGCTTTCAATGAACTTGGCGATAGTTTCCTTAACGATAGGCAGGTTGACATTGCGGTTATCGGTATATCGTTACGATCGTGTACGGCATGCAGTACCTTGCTCTGACAGCTTTCAATGACCTAGGCAATTATTTTTTTTAACGATAGGCAGGTTTGTCATTGCGATTATGTGTATATCGTTACGATCGGTTATGGCATGCAGTACCTTGGTCTGGCCGCTTTCAATGAACTTGGCAGTGGTTTCGTTAACGATAGGCGGGTTGACATTGCGGTTATGTTTATATCTTTACGATCTGTTATTACATGCAGTACCTTGGTCTGACAGCTTTCAATGAACTTGGCAATGGTTTCGTTAACGATAGGCAGGTTGACACTGCGGTTATGGGTATATCGTTACGATCGGTTATGGCATTCTGTACCTTGGTCTAGCGGCTTCCAATGAACTTGGCGATAGTTTCCTTAACTATATGCAGTTTGACATTGCGGTTATGGGTATATCGTTACGGTCGGTTATGGCATGCAGTTACTTATCTCACAGCTTTCAATGAACTTGGCAAAGGTTTCGTTAACGATAGACATGTTGATTTTGCGGTTATGGTTATATCGTTACGATGGGTTATGACATACATTACCTTGGTCTGGCGGCTTTCAATGAACATGGCAATGGTTTCGTTAACGATAGGCAGGTTGACATTGCGGTTATGTGTATATCGTTACGATCGGTATGACATGCAGTACCTTGGTCTGACAGCTTTCAATGAACTTGGCGATAGTTTCCTTAACGATAGGCAGGTTGATATTGCGGTTATGGGTATATCGTTACGGTCGGTTATGGCATGCAGTACCTTGGTCTGTCCGCTTTCAATGAACATGACAATGGTTTCGTTAACGATATGCAGTTTGACATTGCCGTAATAGGTATATCGTTACGATCGGTTATGACATGCAGTACCTTGGTCTGACAACTTTCAATGAACGTGGAAATGGTTTCGTTAACGATAGGCAGGTTGACATTGCGGTTATGGGTACATCGTGCATTGCATACATAATTGTGCGTTGATAGGCGGAGGCGTGGCGGCGGTTGGCAGAATGACTTTGTAGGGCTCGACATAGCG
Source organism: Magicicada septendecula (assembly GCA_034769895.1). Taxonomy (NCBI): domain Eukaryota; kingdom Metazoa; phylum Arthropoda; class Insecta; order Hemiptera; family Cicadidae; genus Magicicada; species Magicicada septendecula. The sequence continues at coordinate 954,090,193 of CM068367.1, forward strand.
CGCCCTAGACCTACAGGTTGGTGCGAACGTATTAGTATGTATTAGGTATCCGTCATGGTAGCACACAATAACAGGGAACTAGTACTCCATGTACAAAGTCTAGCGCCGGAAGTACTGATTTCACAGCAAATTCATAGTCGTGCTTACCAGCTGTTAATAAAAGGGCAAGAATGTTTCGACTAATGTACGAAATAAACCAGTAAAAAAATTGTTTAAAAATCTATGCTGCTGCTGTGACGGAAGTATTTATAATTAATAGATATCTCATTACCACCTCTCCCACAATCTCGTATACCTCAGTGTTCCGACAGTACGCGTCGGGAACGGACGCATGGAGCTATTAACTTCGTACGAGTACTGACGTTGTAGTGTCTTAAACCACGCAGTACTTTACCTGTAATACGTTTCGTATACAACGTTTTGACACAAAAATTTGTTGCTTTGATCCGTGACGAGGAGACAGAAGGCGTGGCGGCGATTGGGCAGAATGATCTTGTAGGGCTCGACATAGCGCGCCCTAGACCAACAAGTTGGTGCGAATGTATTAGTATGTATTAGGCATCCGTCATGGTAGCACACAATAACAGGGAACTCGTACTCCGTGTACAAAGTCTAGCGCCGGAAGAACTGATTTCACAGAGATTCATAGTCGTGCTTACCAGCTGTTAACAAAAGGGCAAGAATGTTTCGACTAATGCACGAAATAAACCAGTAAAAAATTGTTTAAAAATCTATGCTGCTGCTGTGACGGAAGTATTTATAATTAATAGATATCTCACTACCACCTCTCCCACAATCTCGTATACCTCAGTCTTTCGACAGTACGCGTCGGGAACAGACGCATGGAGCCTATTAACTTCGTACGAGTACTGACGTTGTAGTGACTTAAAGCACGCAGTACTGTACCCTGTAAAACATTTTATATACAACGTTTTGACACAAAAATGTGTTGCACTGATCCGTGACGAGGAGACGGGAGGCGTGGCGGCGGTTGGGCAGAATGATCTTGTAGGGCTCGACATAGCGCGCCCTAGACCAACAGGTTATTGCGAACGTATTAGTATGTATTAGGCATCCGTCATGGTAGCACACAATAACAGGGAACTCGTACTCCGTGTACAAAGTCTAGCGCCGGAAGAACTGATTTCACAGCAAATTCATAGTCGCGCTTACCAGCTGTTAATAAAAGAGCAAGAATGTTTCGACTAATGCACGAAATAAACCAGTAAAAAATTTTTTAAAAATCTATGCTGCTGCTGTGACGGAAGTATTTATAATTAATAGATATCTCACTACCACCTCTCCCACAATCTCGTATACCACAGTGTTTCGACAGTACGCGTCGAGAACGGACGCATGGAGCTATTAACTTCGTACGAGTACAGACGTTGTAGTGACTTAAAGCACGCAGTACTGTACCCTGTAAAACGTTTTGTATACAACGTTTTGACACAAAAATGTGTTGCACTGATCCGTGACGAGGAGACAAGATACAAAGTAAACGTTCCGAAGAACGGGGGAGGGGATAATAATAAGACGTTTCCCCTCCAAGGTTACGGGTATTAAGAAAATAAAATACATGAAAATTGATTACATTTTTTTAATAAAAAAATGAAAACTTTATTGTATAGCGCTTACGTAAAAATAACAGACGTCGTCTTTCAATCGATTACATCATCTGTCTAAAAATAAATTAGCGTCGACGACATGTTCAAACAAGCACATGTGCTGTCTAGTTGTATAAAAATAACCGACACCCCTCTTCCCCACCTACCCATCGAACCGTGAGAAATCAAGTCGTATCCTGTTCACACAGTTAAATACATCACCTGTCTAAAAATAAATTAGCGTCGACGACATGTTCGTACAAGCACGAGTGCTGTCTAGACGTATAAAAAATAACCGACTCCCCTCTTCCCCACCTACCCATCGAACCGTGAGAAATCAGCTCGTATCCTGTTCACACGGTTAAAAATAAAAGATTACTGTGCGTTGAGTGGTTCCCCCTCTCCGGATTTTCCACCTCCACAACTACCTCCCTATTTATTCGCTCTGCACGAGCGTTATTCGTTCATTCGTTGAGAGACGCGCGAGAAATTATAAATTCTTTATTTTTAAAATGGCATCATTCACTGAAAAGTTTGCAACTATTAGCGCAATTGAGTATAAAAAAAATAAAGGAATTAATAATCGACGTAAAGTATCTAATAGAAGAAATGCAGAATATAGACGCAAAGTACGGGAAAGCTGTACTCGTCACTCTCCAAGATTACAGAGACCCTAAACTAAAATATCGTGTATATCTACCAAAGAGATACGCAGGCGTTTTCGAAGATGAGGAATTAAAAAATTTAGTACCGTGTTCGCTGCAACTAATTTATCGTGAAGAAAAGGATAGAGCTTACATAGTAGAAATTGTACAGTAGGACCGAATGGACATCTTCATTTGTCGCGTACGATACTGTGCGCGTTTACATATTATGTATTTTAAATTGTAATATATTTTGATTATATGTATTTTAATTATTTGTAATTAAACAGTATTGCTTTTTTTAATTGTCACTACTGTGTGTATTTATTTAATTTTTTTGTACATATTTGTCATGTCATTTTAAAATACAAAACTTGTAATTAGTTTTACTTAGATGTATTTCGTATACAATTGTCATATTGCACATGTTTACATTTTGTAATTTTCACTACTGTGTGCGTTTACATATTATGTATTTTAATTATTTGTAATTAAACAGTATTGCTTTAATATTTTTATTGTTTTTTAATTTCAAAATTCCTTCGAACATAACTTATATACATATTCATAACTCAATATACAAGCTAGAACGTGTTACATAGAACTAATTTAAAAAATCAATTTTATTAAACAATAATTGCATGATTATAAGGATGGTCTATCAGCATTCTGTTGTAAAAAAAAATAACTCCACATGTGAAAATCACAGAGGGAGCCGATTACATCATTTGCAACGTCCTATTATTCAGATATTACATAAACTAATTATTTTCCATAAATATTGCGTGTGTGTGTGTGTGTGTGTGTGTGTTTTATATAAGTGAATTGACATTCAATTATGCACTGCATATCATGTGTGTTTCTTACAACAACAAATGTAGGGGCTGGACATAGCAAACCCTAGACCAACATGTTGGTGCGAACGTATTTTTACAATCTGTATATATATATATATTTACTTAACACATAGACACACAGTTGGGAACAATGCAATACACGACATCGACGATATCCGACGGCGGCGGCGTACATATACAAACCCATACACTATAACACACGCACGAGTTGACAACGTCGATAAACCAGCACAAGTTGCCAACGCCGACGACGATTTTCCAACATAACCGCACTTCCGGAAAAACCCCTTACATATACATACCCATACACTATAACACATGCACGAGGCGGCAACGTGGGCGAACCTTAACCACCACAATCCTTACACAACCCGACAAAATCACCATTTTTTTCCAACATGCCCGACCCGCCGCCGACAACATGGACGACGACCACTCCTGGCGGCCATCAAGCCACGACCAGGCCCCGCTGCCGCCGGACGGCGACCAGGCCGCCGCCCAGCTACGATGACGACGTCAACGACGACGTCAACGGCGAACGGCGAACGGTGAACCGCGAACGGTGAACTGCGAACCGCGAACATAGCCAGTGACGTCACGATGACATCAGAGATACCTGACATAGGCCAGTGACGTCACGATGACGTCAGAGCTAGCTGTTTTAGAATCCCCCCGGATGTAGGGGGGGTACTGGAACATGATGACGTCATTGTGTTTCAGTACCCCCCTCCCTCACTACTGGCCAGGCTCAAGTAAAACTTATTTCATTGTAAAACTCTTGTCTTGTAAAATTTGATCTAAACGTTACTTCCGGTCTGGAAACAATTGTTGATATTGTATTCAATTGTATTTCGATAAAGTTGATTGAAAGGAATTACTATAATTGAATAAAATAAGCAATGCTGAATTAATCAGAGTAAATAAGAGGTTGATAAATGATTGTGAAAATGAGTGCTGTGTTTGTGTTCCGAGGCAAGAAAGTGTTATGTGTAGGTGTATTAACTGACGGCTAATCTCCAAATAAAACATTTTATAGGATCCCTGCACCATCCAGGAGAAAGGGGAAAGAGCGGTAGTCACATTAGCACCTGTGATTACTCGCAGAGCAGTGGACCAGGATGCTCCCCGAAGCCGTCAGACCCAGGAATGCTGATCCAACCGAACACACGAAGGACCCAGATCTGCCCGGAACGAGAACCAGTGGACAATTATCACAATCCAGGGATAAATTGCAACACTCCTAGCACACTGCTTATCATGGCACCGCTTGAGTTCTTCTACACAAAATACAGGTGGGAACGTTTTAATTATCACTCTCCAATCAGCATCAACTCCATAGACCGGCTAACCTTGCGTTCACATTAAACATCTGTGTTAAGAACTTACAATATCTCAAATCACAAGAACTCAAGTTGTTAAAAATTGTAACTGAATACTTTGTAACTGGTCTGACATACACCATGAGGGGTAGTTAAATTGTTTTGCTGGAACATGGTTTCCTCCCTTAAACTATTTCTAGTCTGATCTGTATTACCCTTATTTATTATAATTATTGTGAAGGGTTAGTCATGTTTTCATTAAGGGGTGGGGTTAACTTAATTGGTTCGTTATTTCAACTGTAAGCATGTTCGCGTGTTCTCCCTCATGGGGAATGCTGGTCTGCACATGAAAATATGTATAACTTATGTCTATTTTGCAACAATATAAATTAAGGACTTTATGTAAAGGATAACATACAGGAGTGTTGTGTCACCAACTTAAACTTAATAAATTTGTTACTTGTTAAAGTGTGTTGATTGCAAATCATGTCACTCTGTTTGGCTCCAGCACACTTTTGCTTCCTCTAGGTTAATTAGCCTAGTCTTAAATTTTGCGTAGCGGCCAAGTGCCGTTACAAATGGTAGCAAAGCACGGTTATAAAATCTACATGTGCTGACCTGAAAGTGGCAGGATTTGCAATTGGGTTTAAGAGTTTAAAATATTTTGGGTTTGAAAGGAAGTTTGAGAATTGAGTGTTAGCGTATAATATATGTCTATATTTATTAATTTATAAAAGGAAATGGGTTTTCAATGGATTTTTTTATCAGTGTTTGTGACACTTAATTTTTGATAAATCTACAAAATGTTTGATATTTTATGAGAAGATGTGATATTACAATTATCATTGTTATTGCAGTTTATGTCGTTAAATGTTATTATTAAATTGTAAAACCGGAAGTAACATTATATAATTTTGTTGGGTCACACACATTTATATGTTTGTAGGTGATGTATTTTAATTCAAGTTTGCTTATGGGGTGTGTTGAATCTAGTTCCCGGTTTGGCTTTAATTTAGGGTGTACAAAGTGAACCGGGTACTTTCAATTTAGGGGTTTATGTATGTTTTTTGTGTTAGTTTTGAATTATGTTCTGCACGCACCTGACTGTCAGACCTTGTCGGTGTTGGTCATAGCCTGTTCGGCCCTGTTAGAGATTGCTCTAATTTGTTGAAAGCTATATGGTCCAATGATACCTCAGGTCTTGAGTGATAGTCATAATGGCTCTTTCTGTATGTAATAGCTTTCCCTATTGGACGAAAACATGGACACTGAGGTAGACAAAGAGTTATATTTTAGAATTACAATTATGGATTTGAAATAAAATACAAAAGAGAAATTGGTTGCACAGATTGACAAATGAGTCGCTTCTAAACGGAATAATAGAAAGAAAACGGGTCCTGAAGTGTATAAGAAAAAAAGAAAACTAACTGGGTTGCAGACATTTTGAAGAGAGATTGTGGGTAGAAATGTAATATTGAAGGGCAATGGGAGGAAAAGTGTTCAAATATTTACAGGGACGATAAATAGATACAGATCACACATCGTATTATTCTCAGTGTACATAAATATACAAAAAATTTGTAACAAATAATTTATATAACAAGTATGTAATAATAATTTTGTTAAATGTAACAATATGATTAACACAAATTTATTTAATACGTAGAATTTGATATGCACAGTATAACAATTCAGGTTTTTACAAAATTAAAATTTTTTAGCAGAAAACATATATGTTCAGTTACTGGCCTCAGTAGCTTCAGTATCCTTTAGGAAAAGTATTTAAATAGACATTTTTTACCTTGACAGTAGACGTAATATCCCTAAGAATATAAATATTATTACAGATGTTACTGAAAGTTTATTAGCCTTTGGAAGGAAGTGAAAAATACTGTTACGACGGTCTACTTGATCGTCGTAGGTACAGTGGAAACAAAATACAAGACACCGATAAGTCACTAATCACCAGCTTTAATTTTCACAGTTAAACAATTCGTAATTAACAACACTGTCTCTTACAACAAATCAAATAAAAATTGTTAACACGCAAATAAATGTCATCTAACATAAAACACAATTGTATTACAATATACCGCACGATTATAAATCACAACACTTCACTATTAACCACTTGGACGCACAGAGTAATATCGCTCGTAATCGCCCGACAATAACTCGAATCGCATTGTAAATATATCGCAACTATACTGAAACTGAAAGTCGTTGAGTACTGGTATTTATACAAGGCTCACAGACCAGAATATTCCAAAATGCGTGTTCTCTCTAAACTACGACGTAATTAGTTGCGGCCTTGACACAGTCCGCGCGGCTGGCGGCTTCCAGAAAAGTCTCGCGAATGCGTCGAGAGTCACGTACACCACCGCATTACATTCTGGATCCCTCTGGAACGTTCGATAAACACGTAGACTGTTCTGTAATGTCATAACAATACATAGAAAGGGATGACATTCAAGCTTTTCCTACTTTTAATAATATTTTGGTATATATAATTTACCACTTAGTAGTGGGTGTGTGGAGAGAATTTTTAGTGACATTAACCTTAATAAATATAAAATTATAAATATATTATGTAACCAAATACTTTTTATTACAACCAAAAATGTCCTAAGCAAATAAAGTAAATTTCGTTTCAATGTCACTATGAATGGCGCAATGCTGGCGAAGCATAGCAATTGCATTTATATAAACTAAAGATAGGTGTCACTTATTTTAAATTGTTTTTATGAATTGAACAATTGGAAAGTTGCGTAAATGTATTAGGCTAATAAACGATACTAGAACACGAAAATTGTGCAAATACTGGACATTAAGCAGTCACTTTACAAATACCTACTGCTAGCAAATGAGTAGTGAGCTTTACAACCACATCCAGGGGTTAGTAGTAAAACTACCCAAGTCCAATGATGTTTCAAAGCGATATTTTACATTTTTTTTATTAACTCCTATTTTTTTTTTTCATTTTTAATAGCTATGATATCAATAAAAAAACTCTATTAATAATAAAAATTACAAAATTTGTTTTATAATTTTATGATTTTCATTACACTTGGAAACCTTTAATTTTGGTTTTCCCTACATTCACCTAACTGGACGTGGGTTATATAAAATTGCATTTATATTTATATAACGCCACGATATATTCCCCTTTTTTATTATATTTTTATGACTGACATACTTTGAGTACGTAAACCAGTAAAACAATTATTTCATGATGAATTCGAAGGCTACGAGAAATTGTCCCACAAAAAATAAAAATTTAAATTCTAGGTCCAAAAAAGGAGAAAAAACAAACATATGGTTAGAAAATTAGTGGCTATACCAAAATCTGTGCATTCAAATGTTTTAGGTTCCTTTAAAACTTAATCTACTTAAAACGTTATAATATATATAACAATCACGAAATCATTTACCTTTAAACATTCTTCTCTTTGTTCCGTAATAGTTTCTTCGCAATAAATCACATTGAAGCAAATGAAATCTGGGTAATAGTTACGAGTGACTACCTTGCCTCTGACAGCCACAAAACTTGTAAAAACCGCGTTTTTGTGTTTATACGTAAACTACAGGTTAAAACTAGGTTTGGGAGCAAAAAATTGGCACAAAATAAGGTGCATTTGTTAGGTAAATAAGGTAAAATTAACGTTGTTAGGTAAACGTGCAAACTAACCTAACTACTAACTCTTCTCATTTTTTGTGAAATCCACGTAAAAAAACAACTCGAAGTAAGGCGAGGTGGCCCATGGGCCCTTGCCTGTTACTATTCATATCTTCCTTTCTGTGGCAGAACTGGTTTTCCACTAATACTCGGTTTTTGTGCAGGTCACTGGAAAAGCAACCAACTCGAAACAGCATTGTTTCAATGTTGTTTATAGGCTGTAAGTAATTATGAATTTTTTTCGCAACTTACAAATAAAAAGTGCAAATTTGTAGCTTCCGCACCTATTTTGGCCTGTAGTTTACACAGACACACAAAAACGCGGTTTTGGCAAGTTTTTGTGGTTGTCCTGTTACCGAAATCTGCTCATATTAACTAAATGAAATGTTGAAAAAATAATTAAAAACGTAACTAAATTCAACTCTTTTACGAACGAGAACAAACATTTCTTTTGGTGTAATACGCAAATCTCTGTTACTAGAGTACTAGCTTTCATAAAGAGTCTTCTGGTGTCGAATACACAGACTGATTATTTGCATAGGTTGGTGCCTGGCCACGGAACCGACCCCCACACAAAATTGTTGGAAACGATTGCATTGTAACGACAAACATCACGACGACGCTATGTAGGCTACTAAACAAATACGAAAAATAAATCAATATTGACCAAATAGGCCTACGTGCCATTATATTAAACATAACAAAATAATAAACTAATTACAAGAAAAGCATTGCAGAAGTATTCAGCTCAAACTCTCAACATGCGAGTACATTTTCTTTTATCATAAATAACATTATTTTGAATATTTACGTTATTCGTGTAACAGTATTTAAACATATAATTTGCTCAGATTCTTTAAAGTATTATGCTTGTTTAAAGCACACATAGCCTATTTGTGCCAGTGGGGAAAATTTGGGTAGCTATATGAGGAAAAGGGGTTTGACTGATCTGGCAACACTGCTTTTTCGTTTCATGTATTTCGTTACACGTTGATTCAGTTTACTGCCCTAGGAACACGAGATGTACGGGAATGAGTTTGGGTACCATAGCGCTGTAAACGAAGTTCTCACTTCAAAAATGAATTGATGTCGAGGACTCGTAACAATGACTTTCAAATTCACATACACATAATATTAAAATCTTATAATAAAAGTTTTTCATGCATTAATTTTAATAAGTAACGTAATAAGAAGTTCAGAATCTCTCGTTACATTTTCTTGTTCATTATAAAAAATAGTACAAAATATCGCACATACCACATTATTATTTAAAACAGTTATTAAGAAACATAATTTTAATTATTAAACAGACTAAGAGGGTAACGTTTAATTATTATTACATTGTCGCTATTTAACACATTTAATGTTTTTAATTAAAAAGTAAACGACATCTAAGAAAGACGTTTTTTAAATTGGTAAATAGTAGAACAGGTTAAAAACTTGAGGAACGAGAAAATTATATTTATTTTATATTTCCTATAACGCTATTTCAGTGTTCAATAAAATTCATACGTATTTATGCTTTGTGAATAACCTGTTCGACTAATCTAGATACAGGTCATTCTTCACCACCACCAGCAAAACTGTAATAGTTTTGAAAGCGACAAATTTCTCTGATAAACGTTACATTTGAATCTTTGTATATTTTCCAATGACCGATGTTGGATATTGGTACCTTTCTATTATTGTAAATTTTCCTTGCTCTACTGGATCCGAGTGTGAGACTTTCCGCAGATTGAAAAAAAGTAAAGCATTCTTGAGAGTATGTATTACTAAAGAGAAATAATCCTCTAACCCAGTTTTGTGTTATAAATTAATGAAGTAGATATTTTTCTAGTTATCTAAGTTACAGAATATGCACTCCTGTCAAATTAAGCTTGACTACTCTAACGGCATGATGAAGTGACGCCAACCTTCGCCTCACGTACATTTACTTGCCTGAATGTTGAATAATATTTTTTAAGATACATTGTTAACATAACATAACGTAACATAATAATAGTTTTATGTTAAAATGAACCTATCGCGTACGTCTTATGATATAAAGTGTATTATTTTGTGTCAACACATCCAGGCTTGTGCGCAGACACACACACGCGCATCTACACTTTATGAATGTTTACTAAGAACATAGTTTATGTTTTCTTAACAATATAAACGTGATTGTAATGTAATGAACAATCCTACATACGGACACGATTTTACCTATACTGTGTAAGCATAATGTATTCACTTCAGCTGATGCGTGTGATAAAACACACATATGACTTACGCAGTTAGTTATTTGATCATTTAAAGTGTACGAGACGCTTAGAACTGTTCTGTGTGAACATCGTACACTCAGTCCCCCTCCAAGAAGTGGCGCAAATAGGAATGTTAGAGAAACGATATTAATTGTTTAATTTAATTAATTTAACGATATTTATTGTTTACAATTTACTAATTATTAATTAATTTATTTATTTATAAATCGATATTTATTAATTTAACGATAATTATTTATTGTTTAATTTAACAATACTTTTTGCTTAATTGAATTTTTTTTTTTTTTAATCCGAAAGTGCACAATTAGATGCTTTTTCAATAGCAGCACAAAAGAGTATCTGAGACAATCCAATAACAATATAGTTCATATAGTTTCATATACATGAAAGAACAAACACATAAAATAATACATAGTTACTGTATGGTCTCCAGATCACTGTATATGATTAAATAAATAATTACCTTATTTTATCCACTAAGTGATCTTCTTTTTCTTTTTTAATTACTACATGTTTCAGGGCTTATATCCCCATCTTCAGGTAAAACCAAATCTACCCTATTGTTAGAGTTTCATTAAAAATTCACAAAGACACAAACACATAACACACTTAAATAAATTAACATTGAACATTGAATTTGTATCGGAACGCGCTACAAACGAACCAGTGCACTGGCCGAAGTCCGACTTTCAACTGATCCGTACACGCTATTCACGGTTTGTTTTCATAGCTGTATCATATAGTTTATTTGACTTGAATGACAACTGTTCATTAAGTACCTGATTTTTATTTCTTCTTAAGGCCTTGTATATTTCAAATTCCTCTAGGGCATCCAGTAGTTGACCCTTTTTACCTATATGTAAAGGTTCCAAATTCTCTTTAAATCCAGTGTATGTATGATTTTCGTTTATTAGATGTTGTGCGTAATGCGATACATTAGTGTTGGGGAACTTCTTAGGTAAATGTTCTTTAAATCTCTCGGAAAATTTTCTCCCCGTCTGGCCTATATAGATTTTATCGCATTCATTACACCGGATCCTATAAACGCTGGAACAATCCTCTAGTAATGCTGTGGTATTAGGGCTTTCCTCTACTTTCAGAGGACTACCAAAGTTACACAAACCTAATATACCAATACGTCCTTTAATAAATTATACAACTGCCCCAAGCTATAATGTAGCCAAAAAGCTACAAATAATTATCAAAAACAGCTTAGCAATGGACAACATACATAGCGTAAAAAATAAAATAGAATTTATAAACAAAGTTAAAAACATTGAAGTACTGCCTAACCATAAACTGATATCTATGAACATAGTGAATTTGTATACGAACATACCCGTGCTAGAGACGATAAATATTCTCGAGAGACTTTTAATCAAGACAAATGTCTTAAAACAGATACAAATTGATGAACTTATATTTTTATTGAAAATTGTTGTGCAACAGAATTACTTTACACACGACAACAAGTTTTTTATCCAAGAAAATGGGCTGGCCATGGGTTCACCGGTGAGTGGAATTTTAGCGGAAATTTACATGAATCATTATGAGAACAAGTACATAATTTCTGACAAAAACAAGTTATACAATAAAATCATCTCGTACACACGGTACGTAGACGACACATTTTTAATTTTTGGTGGTACTCTTAGACAGATAGACGGATTGCTTACTTTTTTGAACGGCATAAACAGTAATATTAAATTCACTATGGAAGTAGAGCATAACAATATGTTGAATTTCCTGGACGTAACCACATATAAACGTAATAACCTCATTAGCTTTAAAATATATAGAAAGCCGATGACAACTGATATAGCCATACATGCTAGTTCCAATCATCCTTATACACATAAAATGGCAACTTTTAACGCACTGGCACATAGATTGACAAATATACCGATGGACATAGAAGACTATAACGATGAAATGAATATAATAAAACATATAGCAATAGTGAATGGTTACAATAGTAAAATCATTGATAAAATAATATATAAACATGCTAATAAATTAAAACTTTCGGACAAAGTTAAAGATAAAACCCAATATGTTTCTGCTAGATATACGAACATACTACCTAATACACTTCATAATGAATTAAAAAAGTTAGGGATTATTGTCTCATTCAGGACCACGAACAAATTAACAAATACACTTAAGCCTAATACCACAGCATTACTAGAGGATTGTTCCGGCGTTTATAGGATCCGGTGTAATGAATGCGATAAAATCTATATAGGCCAGACGGGGAGAAAATTTTCCGAGAGATTTAAAGAACATTTACCTAAGAAGTTCCCCAATACTAATGCATCGCATTACGCACAACATCTAATAAACGAAAATCATACATACACTGGATTTAAAGAGAATTTGGAACCTTTACATATAGGTAAAAAGGGTCAACTATTGGATGCCCTAGAGGAATTTGAAATATACAAGGCCTTAAGAAGAAATAAAAATCAGGTACTTAATGAACAGTTGTCATTCAAGTCAAATAAACTATATGACACAGCTATGAAAACAAACCGTGAATAGCGTGTACGGATCAGTTGAAAGTCGGACTTCGGCCAGTGCACTGGTTCGTTTGTAGCGCGTTCCGATACAAATTCAATGTTCAATGTTAATTTATTTAAGTGTGTTATGTGTTTGTGTCTTTGTGAATTTTTAATGAAACCCTAACAATAGGGTAGATTTGGTTTTACCTGAAGATGGGGATATAAGCCCTGAAACACGTAGTAATTAAAAAGGAACAAGAAGATCACTTAGTGGATAAAATAAGGTAATTATTTATTTAAACATAAAATAAACATACCCAAGTAGTTCAGTCGCACTTTGTGCTCAGTGTAGTAGGTCTAGCGTACACTAATACCTGTAAAGTTACTCGCAGCTGTCATTAATAATAATATTGCATTTCTGTAAATGTTCTTACTATTTTACTAATACCATTTCTTTCTCAATAAGTTACAAGAAACATATACGGCTTCACGTTAGTGATAACTGTATATCGTTTGGTTGCACCTCACGTATAAATATCATCAGTATTTTTAGTCCATTATTCCAACGAGAATCGCTGTAAATATGAAAACAGCTGTAACAGCGTTTCACTTGGACAGGTCTGTTTACTCTCGTTCAGCTGAAGGTGGCAAATTTTATTCTCAGACTGAAGTTTTCCGAGTCCGTTCACATCAACAGTTTACGTTTTTATAGCAATCAGAAACCAAACTACTTGCACGCGAGTGAGGACGCCTTCTTGAAGACGAACACTACTGTCTGATACATATAGACTACTTGTCACCCTTATGTCATAAACAATAGCTTAATCAATGTGTATGTGGTATGTAAAGCTAATATATGAAGGAAAATAATTGATTTAGTGTGATACGCTAATGTTTGGCAAATCACACAAACTATAGCATTCGACGATCGTCTGGTCGGATTAATCAGAATAATCCTTAATTTAGTAGTGACCGTCGATGAATTAATTTTAACGATGGAAGGCTTAGTGAGAATCGATCAATAAGTATAGGTTTAACAAAAATTTTACATATTTGTGTCGACTTTTCGACAATATTTATTGTCATCTTCAAGACCTGTGTATGGACACAAGAGAAAATACCAAACACAAGTTCAATTAATTAAGTGCATATGTGAGTGTGTGTGTGTGTGTGTGTTTGTGAGAGAGTTGAAACATTTTGTTTTACATCCGCAAATAGAAGCTGTAAAACAAACTGTCTTAACACACACACACACACACTCACATTCACTCAATTAATTGAACTTGTGTTTGATATTTTCTGTTGTGGCCGTACACAGGTCCTGATGATGAAAATAAATATTGTCGAAACGTCGACCCAAATAATGTAAAGTTTGTGTTATAAATACTTACTGACCAATCCTCGTTAAAACTAAACCTTCCATCGTTAAAATGTATCAGAACTAAGTAATTTTATATACTTTAATTAATTTCAGTAATGTGAAGTAACGTACGGAAGTGAATGTGCAATTGTTTCTGCGTATTATATGATTTCGTTGTTCATACTACCGCTGCAGACTATTTTATTGGGGCACTCAGCCATCCGTGCGTGAAATGTATTGTGGTTACACAATAAGGACAATTGTACTGATAGAATGCTGAGTTACTACAAACGTGTCATGTGCAGGAATATTGTCAAAAAGACAGATAGACACAGAGACAGTACACCGACAGATAGATAGACAGACAGATAGACACACACACACACACACACACACACACACACACACACACACACACACACACACACACACACACACACACACACACACACACACACACACACACACACACACACACACACACACAAGACTGATCACTGCATATTTACAATTTGTGCTTGTAATTTAACATATTAAAGAATAAAAGATAACCTGCATATGCAAAATTTAAATTAAGAGGGCTATACGCTTACAACGTTGCTCCTTACTTACAACAGGTGGAAGCAACAAATTAAAAGATTACAGTGTAACGTTGCAAGTCATATCACATCATTAGCTTTGTGACTAGAAGGCACTGGTAAATTTGATAATAATTGTAGCTTTGTGGTAGGAATGTTGATTAATATTGGCTAGTTCTGACTAACGACGGCAGCTTATGGCAGTTGAATAAATATTAACATATAATACAAGAGTTATTCATTAATAAAAAAAAAATTAACACGAAACTTTATTTATTAGTCAGTTTTATTTTACGGTAGAAGCATGCATTTATCTATGATAACTCACTAGATCTTTTAACTGTTATGGTAAATTTATCAACATAAAGAGAGAAATCATAATGATAAAGTTAATGCTGACACATTATATATTTTCAGCATTCTACGTTTCTGACGTGGAAGGACTATAAATAAATGATATGTTTTAAGATTGGAAAAACTCGCTTAATTAGGGCCTAATACCAAACAGTGAATATCGTTGTAAAAATAGTCGGAGTAGATTTATTTCGGTTAATATTATTTTTAACGATATTTGTTGATTGAAATCAGGAATAGTTAAAAAGCCGATTGTTACTTTGAACAACACTACTTTTTTTACAGCGGATTTGTCACGGTTACTTGTCATTAATTTAAAAGACGTTTCGGTAACACGGACTGTGAGACACAAACAAATAATTATATAGTAGCCTTTATGTAGTGATATCACATAGTGGCAAAATCAAGAAAGTGAAATCACAGGGTTAATTTGCATTTAATTTGGATAATTTTTAATAAAATCAAATGTTCGAGACTAAAAACGTTTGAGCATTTTGATAATATTAGTGCTTTCGAATACCTTTAAAAGCTAACATATTTATTCTTACTAATAAGTCTTACCAGCTTACGTTTGAGATTGAAGGCTTTAAATGTTTTTGGTTAAAAATAGTTCTGCAAATGGCTGATACATCACTGATCTTTTGTTATGAAAAGAGTCAGTGAAGCACAAAATAAAAGCTTCTTATTTTTTAATTGTTATTTCTTTCTTGCATTCCTTATATGTCTGAATTCTATTTATACTTTTGTGGCGCATTATTAATTATTCACCTTATATAAAAAGAAGCATCTGAGAGTTTGAAGCGGGTGTGTTAGAGATATTGTTATAAATATTTTTTACAGTTTCAAACGGGAGAGCGTTCTTTGCATTGTAGCGGAGGCATCGGTTGGCTGGATTTCCAAGAGTACCTGATAGGGCGGTTGGCTGCACTACGTTCGACTGCCGGATATCAGCTCCATATAACGTGTAATTACAAAACACCCTCCCCACTCTCTCACTCACTCACTCACTCACTCACTCACTCTCTCTCTCTCTCTCTCCCACACACACACACACACACACACACACACACACACACACACACACACACACACACACACACACACACACACACACACACACACACACACACACACACACACACACACACACACACACACACACACACACACACACACACACACACACACACACACACACACACACACACACAGAGTATATATTATTTTATTAAAACTTTTCATATGTATGTCCTAGTAGATTTAATTTTTGTGTTACATCAAAACAGAAAATGGTCATTTCCTTTTTAAATTATGTTAGTGATTTGGAAGAATGAAATGTGTAACTAGAAGACGTATGTCTGTCTTTAAGCAGGAAGCGTAACTGCTTTACGGTTATACCAGCAGAGAGCAGAACGGCTACCGAAGGGAGATGACGGCCATTCTTCACTGGTCCGCATCATCATATAGTGGTCTGACGTTATCAACACGACAGCTGCCGTCTTCGTTGTCAGTAAGGCCTTTTGACCACAACTGGCTTGATATCTGTCCTACAGACCGGTAAAAACCTCATTCCCACCACCTACTGTCATAATACTATGGCCATATCTCCGTGACAGGAATTTTCACGTAAATTTATATGCGGCTTTTTCTTCACAACGCTCAAAGACGCCGACTTTCCGGAAGGATTGGACCAAGGTTCCTATCTGTGTCTAGTGTACACAAGCAATCTCTCTGTCTATGGCGGGTTACTCTTTACCTTTTTGTTGATAACTCTACTGAAGTGAAATTCATGACCTACGTCACGCATATCGGACTACATATCAACCCCTATCATTTGATGGGAAACAAAAAGTTGGTAAAGTGATGACAATCGTTTCAACCTTACAGAACATATCTAAACACGGGGCCCAAGTCAAGATCTCTTTACCCAATTCGCGAAGAAGTCCTCCCTCCACGCGCGTAAGCTCAATCTCTAACTACTGTTACTCCAGTCAGTATCACAAACGCAGCTCCTGCATGGTGGTCACTCCTCTCTGGATGTGCGAAACGTCACAAAGCCGCCCTTGCTGTAACCGTTTCACAACACCGACAGGCTGTACCTTTACAAACTCACACTGACTTGTCTTTAACTAAGCAATCAATACGGGACTCTATGTGAGTAGTGGAAGAGTTTGTTTGCAGACCATCTCTGAATTTCTTCCGTACCGCACAGTTGTCATTCTCCCAGCCTCTAAACTCGCCAGGGACAAAGATCTACACTCTCACATAGTAAGAAGATAAAGAACTCTCCTGGGCGATCCACCGTTACCTGTCCTCTGTCAGATGCGTTAGCTTCCTTTCAAATGATGACAGATTCCTCCACACAGGAACTGCGCCATTGATTTTGTATTTTTTAAAAGCTGTTCACATTGAGTAAGTATTTATGTTTTCAACGTAGACATTACAGACATAACAAATGTCAATATTTTGAACGTTCATATTAATATAAAGCATCGTACTAAGGAATACTACATATTGTAGTAATAAATACAGTTCAGACATTTAACAAAAGAAATTACATAATTTTGTTACGACGGTATCACTAATCGTCATATGGTACAGTGGAAAACAAAATACAACATACCAATGAAGTCACTAGAAACCAGATTTAATTATCACAATTAACAGTTTGTAATCAACAAGTTATTCAACAAGATTATACTTGTACAATAATTTAAGTTAATCTGTCCACACAAATAATAATGTCAACTATAAGGAATTCCGCACTATAATCACTTTTCGCTTATACACTACTTGAGACGCATTGTGTAAATTGCCCGACAATAACTCGAACCTCACTTCAATAAATCCCCACTTAAACTGAAACTAAGGGTCGCTGAATGTTTATATTTATACCTCGCTGAGATTCCAGAATAATCCATAATACGCGTCAACACTACTAGAAAACACTAGAGCGTAATTGCTTGCGGCCTTGAACACATTGCGCACGGACCGGTGAAGTCTGGAACAACCTCGTCAACGCATGTTAAGAATCACGTAGGCACACAACACTGCAGCTGGTTCTTCTGGAATAGCCGAGAAACATGCATAACGTTGTGTAATGGAGTAACAATACGATTGCTGTAACTATGCTTTGCTGCATAACACTATGCATATACTATGCTTTGCTGCATAACACTATGCATATACTATGCTTTGCTGCATAACACTATGTTAAATATTTTACGGTAAATATCACAGAATTGTTCCGTCTTTGAGGCTTGAGGCATTCAAAGCAACGTTTTCAGGAAAGGGGAGCCAAGTACAGAAGTATACAAGTAGAAGAGACTGCAGCAATGCAATAGAGTCAAAACAACACAAGATACCACAAGTGGATATAAATAACAAAATAAATATTTTAAAATAATACTCTAAATAAAATAAACAAAACTCATCTTTAAATTATTGTGTAATGTAACACAGTGAAAATGTAATGGAAACAGAATATCAGCGTAGGAGATATGTAAGTTAATATTTAAGAATCAAATAGGCCTAAAGGCTGTCAACAATTTAACAAATTTGTAAAAAGCACCGAATCCGATAGAATATAACTGCTCTAATCCACAAATTGTTAACAGTATGATAATATTTTTGCTAGTTACGCTACACTCATATTCCTTTGATCTGAAGCTTATAAATTCTGTAATATGGAGTGACGCAACAACAATGTGTTTCGACATCCTGCCTGCCTGACAGAAATGTGGGGCCTCGAGAAGCTCTCAATATGTGGTTCACTACCATTTGTGAGAATCGGTTATTTCTCTACAAAGGTAAATGATATTATTCACATGAGTTATAGCGCAGTTGCGCATAAAATCACGTTTTTGTTACCTGTTTACAG
Organism: Magicicada septendecula; assembly: GCA_034769895.1. NCBI lineage: Eukaryota > Metazoa > Arthropoda > Insecta > Hemiptera > Cicadidae > Magicicada > Magicicada septendecula. The sequence continues at coordinate 954,109,233 of CM068367.1, forward strand.
TGGTAAGTCTTTCTAGTCTAATTATTGTTAAATGTAAGCACATAAGTAATTAAATAGTTACTTTATTTGAACAAGTACGGTGGTGTTGATAATGATTATGATTGAACAAGTACGGTGGTGTTGATAATGATTATTATTGAACAAGGACGGTGGTGCTGATAATGATTATGATTGAACAAGTACGTTGGTGTTGATAATGATTATGATTTTATTGAGCGACATCGTTTCACACCTTGGCATTAAAATTAATGAAATCATGTTTAGAAGATATAACTAAAGTTACAGTCCGGTCGCTGAAAAAAAACTTTAACACAAATGTTTATAATAAAATTATACAAATATAAGTAGTAGAGTAACTAACGTACTCAAAATGATTAATCCACGTATAAAATGGTTAATGAGGCACTTTGTTAATGTGGCCAGCAGGAAAAACAGGTGTCGTGTACGTACATGTGTGTGTGTGAACGCGCGCGCGTACACAAGGGTGTCTGTGGGCTCCCAAAGGGATGTGTAATATGCCAATTTCACAGACCTACCGGCTGTCAAAGCAGTTTTATACCCACTTCATCACGCCTCTGCCTGCTCAGTATCTTGCCTTGGATACATTGTGTTTGAAGTGCTCCGCTCTGTATGTTATCTCAAACAACAGTTTCCAGCTAAGGTTTCCCTAATCCGAAATGCTCGGAAATGTTCGTTTTGCTCGGGGCAAGTGCGGATCGGGTAATAAGATATATTTTTAAAACGTTAAAAATATATATTTCGATAAATTATTTGAAGATAATTTATGGTAGTAAATAACCTTAGAGGCAATTAAAACTCTTTGATATGTCGAAACGCACAAATGTACGAGTGCATAAAGTTCATACGCAGACCTACAATACTCGCGTACACCATGCGTATATAAACATATTGCGTGTATAAACATGCATTTGTTTACAGTTGTGAGGACAAATATTTTTCTCTGTACTGTACGTACGGTTACATTCAGCACTTTTTATGTTTAATTATTAGCATCTCCGTATATAACATACTATCTTGTTATTAAATCGAATATTTAATGGAAATACTGTTTTTAGCTATTTTTTTTATATCGATGCGTCTAATTTTTCTGTTTTGTCTGCAATTAGTTATTTATAGTATATTCATCAGTTTTATTTTCTCATTATTTACTTAAACTATTGATGTTCTTGAATTAGCTTATTTCATTTATTTTAAACGTATAATTAATTAGTACTATGTACATATTTATTTGAACATTTTCAATTTTTTATGGATCCTATGTTAGAAAATAAGAGAAAGCAAATGTGATAATGTTTTTATAAAACTTAAGGAGAGAAATATCAGCAAATCAAAAAATAAAAGTAATAATAACACGAATAAAATACATAATAATTAGCAACTAATTTTTGAAAAACTTACACAACTAACAAACATAAAACTAACAAAAAAACTGTCTCAAACATTAAAATCCTAAGCTAATATAAAAATAAACACACACTTTAAAAAATAAAAACCCTTTAAATTTTGAACAAACGAAAGCAATTCTTGGATTGGATTTTGTATGCACGTATTACAAAAATTAGTGTTCCTTGTCAGAAAAGTGTGTGCGATTATGAAAAATTGTAAAAAATATCTTAATATCCATTAAATATTAGATAATATTTAATGGTCTTGAAGACTATTAAATATCTTAATAGATAGTACTGAAAACTGCAAATTCAAATATATAAAATTCGATAGGATGCAAACAAATAACATATTTAGATTAACTACTTTAGATTACCTATATTCCAGCTGTTTAAATCTGAAAGCATCCTATAAGCACATATATACAATTTTGTATAATAGTTTTTCTGCATGTTTTGAATGTTCACTGTACATTTGAGTAAATACTCTTATCAGTGGCGTAACTACGTCTAAGTTTAAGGAAATCAACCCCCCCCCTCCAGAAGTACTATTAAACATTTCAATGAAATTCTGCAATCACTTGACTCAGGCCTACTTCTAAGCCTGTTGCTTGTATTAAAATAAGGCTTATAATAACTGTATAAATAATTATATGAGAATTATTTGAATATCTTATTTGTCCTCAGGAAAATGGGAAGTCGAACCTTCAAGGTAGTCTCACCCCCTCCAGAAACTATCCCTCCCCCCACAGGAGCCACTAGTGAAGCCACTGATTCTTATTATTTATTCCGGTATTATACTACAAATATATACGGTGTGGCCCATTGAGCTGTACTGCGATGGCAAAGAGAAGGCAGATGAAGGGAGAGAGAGAGAGAGAGAGAGAGAAAGAGAGAGAGAGAGAGAGAGAGAGAGAGAGAGAGAGAGAGAGAGAGAGAGAGAGAGAGAGAGAGAGAGAGAGAGAGAGAGAGAGAGAGAGAGCTCATTTATTCTGTAATAACATTACATGAGATTTTAATTTGTAATGAAATTGTTTTTTGGATATGTTGAGCGAATTGATGTACGAGACTTACCTACCTTCATTACATACAAAATCCATTTTACAGAATAAATTATGTTATTTCTTTTCCTCTGACGGTCTGCTTTCCTACACGCTACTACAGAGCCGTGTAAAACATTTTTACAAAATTTATTTTCTTCATTGCCTGTTTGACGAAGTCTGTACAGTCGATGAGTCGGGTACAGCGACAAAGACAACTGTAATTAAAATTAAAATCGTAAAAAAGCCCTTTATGCAGTAACCTACTTTCACAAAGTACTTTACGCTCCGTCAGTGATTCTAACATCTATAAAACAAAACTGCGGACTACTGGTCAGAAACAAAAATCATAGACATTACAATATTATGAAATACATTAGAGGTAACACGGTATGTCCAGTTAACTGCAAACGGGATTTGGATACATTAGAGTAACTTAAGTATATAAAAATGTCAACTTAAAAAAGAATAGTGAAAACCATGATCTGCTGTTGTAATCATAAGCTTCTTATTTGACAATAGTTCATTAATGTATACGTAGACTACTGTTAAGCTGACGAAAAAAAATATTACCATGTAACTAAATGCGTACGTGATTCGTGGCACGCGGCTGGAGACTGTTCCAGGTGTTTTGTAGATCATTCTATGCGGCAGAATTACACGAGGGTTTGGACTGTTATAGGTTACGCGAGATGCCGATGCTCCTTCTAGACGCTTACTCGACTACTCTACCAGCGGCCAGGTCCGCTGACTACAATGCAAGGCAGCGAAAGTAGAAATAGTGGATTCGAAGTGGCCCAGTTCAGTGATAGACCACCGACATTACAGTTCGGTTTGCGGAGATATTGTCGTGGATTAGTAAAAAGTGATTATCGTATGAATTAGAACGAAACTGTAATAGGGTGACATTTATTGATGGTTACATTTAACTTGAATTATTGTGTAAGAGTGCTTTGTTGATTTATAACTGCTGTTTGTGTCTAATTAAAGTTTGTAATTAGCGATTTCATTGGTGTCAGTTATTCTGTTTCCACTTTACAACACAACGATGGGTGTGACCGTTGTATCAGTATATACTTTTAGAGGTCTGCATGCAGAAATGTAATTTTAGTGTCACCATATTTTTGAATAATACTTACAGTAGGCCTATATGTTAGTTTAGAAATAGTAGCTTTGTGTGGTTTATTAAGTTAAACAATTTTTCACAAAGAAGTAGTGTTTAACAAACGAACAATTGTCAAGCTTGTGTTCTTTACATTTTCCCTGTATCTTGACTGTGTCTGCCGAAGTTACTTTTCTTTCTGTCATTTGTTACCTCTCTACTTCTCTTTTCCCTCACTCCCGTACTTTTAGCCTTCAGCAGCTAAAACAGGCATGCGCGCATGTCACACACACACACACACACACACACACACACACACACACACACACACACACACACACACACACACACACACACACACACACACACACACACACACACACACACACACACACACACACACACACACACACACTAATAAACCGTATATTAAATAGCGTTTGTTGTCTGTCTGTGTTGGATGTGAGTGGTTTGCTACCAGTACGCAGACTACACGTACTCAGACACGTAAGCCTCCAATATACGCCGCGCGGGGGCCGATTCAATTTTCTCTTTTCTACCCAGCATTGGTTTGTGCCACTAAATCGCTTAGTTGTCACATGTCTTGTAATCTGATTAGCTTCTTTAGCAGGCATGTTTTTTAGTTGTATTGACGATTCTTTAAAGAGAAACGTGTACCAAACCTCTTTTCGTGTGAGATAAGAGAAGTATTTTTATAAAGCCCTTATTTATCTTTGCTTTTTACGATTATTAGTAGACAAATTTCATTTTATTTTCTAAATATATAAATGCGTACACAGTAGATGGATTATTCCTGTTAACAATGTAGCTTTACCGGTTAAAGCATTTATAAAATTCTCCACATACTTTTGATATACAGTACTAAAGATAGGAACCTTGAAAAAATATGTTTCAAAACAAAATTATATACTCTGTGAAAAGATTTAATTTAGACTGAAACAAGCACATTAATATTTTCAACACATAGGGGAAATTTTTTCTATCATTTTCATGTAACGTAACGAAACTGCTATTTTTCAAAACTACGAAAAAGAATGTCTTACACTTAATGCCGTATCCCCGTACTGGAAAGCTCTGTATGCAAGCTATTAAAACTAATTTTAAATGGTTGCTAGTTCTTTCCCCGACTCAGGTGTTTCAAGTAAGGCGATAACGTATTCGTTTACACACGACAACACACAATATACATTGCAGCATATGGCCAATTACGGCTTACGCCTATTGCTGTGTGAGTGTCTCAAGCTATGTGATTACATAATACGTAATTTTAGATTTTATTGGGGTTCATTCATTACTGCAGGTAAAAAAATCACAATAAAATAGAACATTGATTCGGCGTTTACAATACGATGTTTACAATAAATTACGCAGAAAATCCGTTCTAATTCGGCCCAAATATTTGGCGGTTTCGAGGTTTATTTACAGACTTAAATTTTATGCAGGGTGTGTGGCCGTCGGCGCATCTATCTAACTGGATGACGACCAAAGGTTTCGCGTTAAGCCTACTTTATGACTCGACTAAATACCTGTAATTGAATCCCAGTGATTAGCATCAAAACAGGGCGCTTACCATTTAGAGTTTCACGTTAATTCTCACCGACCTCTTTACTCGATCCTTCTCAGGCAATCTTCATTTCCCCACCGTAGACGCTATGCGGCATCAATTTGCTCTTCATTTTTTCTCATTGAATCGTTTCAAGGATTTTCGATATATTTGATCACGCGACCTTGCCACATAAGTTTGCCGTTTTTTACCACCAGATTTCCAAAGAGATTTAAAATCACTGTTGTCAACATTTGTACAGAAACAACTGTTAAATAAATGTTTTTCTTATTAGTAGGCCTATATAGATAATTTATTCTTATTATAACTATTCGTTATGTAAAACTGATAGTCAGTCCTTTATGATGGTAGTACAAACCATCGATTCAATGAAAAATACCTCTAACGAAATTATAACTAAATGCCAAAAATGAAAAACACTTTTCTGCTTAGTAATATGCGTGTTACTGAAGTAGAATAATGGTATTTTGCTGTTACGTAATTGTTGATGTTGGTTTAAATTGTTGTTAAGTTTGTGTCAGACCACTCACTTACATACGTAAAACCTGACTGAATCTTATTTAACAAGAACAGTTTATTTTAGCGAAGCTAACTTAATTCGATATGCATTTGAAAAAATAATTTAAAATAATTTTCATAGTGATGAAAACAAAATGTTCATAAACGTAAGCTGTAAAACTGTTTAACAATTTGGCATGATTGGATCTGAATGTTATTACCGGCAATACGCTAACACCACCATACGATTTTATAAAATATTTCTTACTCGTTTGTGAAAGCCTAAAGAGAAAAAACCTTTCCTAAATTGCTAGTGTTTAGATAATGTAATACCATATACATATTTATTATCGTTATGTCACCGAAGCTTTTAGAAAATCGCTATTCTACATGATTTTAGAATAAATATATGAAATCGAGAAGGATAACCATCAATGGAGAATTGAATAACGATCAATGGTGAAATGCTGATGAAATCAATAAGTTTGCTGATGACCTTGTCTTTAATTACGTATCAGGCTGACTAGGCAAACGCAATGTTGTCTTTAGGACTCATAATCACCTTTTCTATGATAATACGTATATGTCAGGAGCTATCCCAGTCCCGGTGCAGGTGGAGCACAAAGATGAAACGTACGTTTTTATAAATAATCCGAGATAAATTGACAATTAGTACCTAGAAACAACCCGTAATTTTTAAGGAGAAATATATTAAGGCGTATTGACGACATTATACAAAATTAAGTAACATTAGTAAGGAACAAGTATATAAAGCTACCATTTAGAATGAACTTCAGGTTTTGACGCTCTTAGTATGACAGTACGCTGAACTGAAATTGAGCTGGACTTGTCGCATGGTTAGCGAACAGATGGTCAAAGGGAATATTTAAGTCGAGATGTAGGCAATAAACGTTTAAAAATAAAAGCAGACCTCAGTAAAAGCTGAATTCAGACCCTGGAGTCCAGAGTTGGTGGACAGAATGAAAGGAGGATTAAGAGCAGCAGTGGAGGATTTAAGCTGGGAATGATGATTATTGTAATTAATGACGCTTAAAATTGAAGTAAAGTTTCTAATAAAATTTGAGATTGTTACTTATAAATACTCACAAAGTGAGATAATAGGTATTAAGTGATACACGTTATCTAAGCTCCTTTTCTGAAGCCACCTTGATATTCACCAAGGTGGGAATCGAGCTGGGATTTGGGTCTATTGAGGAGGAGCTTAGAGAAGATTTTATAAGTTACGGGAGGAAGTAAAATGCCCCGGTAGTTATTTACATCTATTTTACTACCCTTTTTGTGGGGAGGGTGTATGAGGGCGGACTTGCACTCTGGAGGGATTGTTTCTCTTTCCCATATTTCCTGAAATAAGGTTGTGACTACAAAAAGATCTCTTTGCTGATGTTCTTCCAAAGTTCTGCGGTGATACCATCTTCACCGGATGCTTATTGTTGCGAAGGGACTGGATAATTTCCCAGATTTTTTTTCATCTGAGGGCCTCGAATTAGGGTTTTGCGGGAGGAAGGCTCTTTAGAGAGAGGAAGCCGTTTTGTTTTTGAAAACATAAACTTGGGGAAACATATTTGGAGAATCTGGAGCAGAAGGTTCTGTAGAAATCTCTGGAGTTATTGTTGTGGAAGTCTTCATCTATTTTAGAGATTTGATCCTTCAAGAATCTTCTTCTCTGAGATCTAAGGACTTGACAGGCCTTCTTGCGTAGTAGTCGAAGGGTTTCCAGGTTCCGTGGCGTTTTGCTTTAGTGTTAGACTTTCCAGGTTAAATCTTTGAGATACAGAATCTGCGCATTTTTGGTTCTACCAGGTATGCTTTTTGTGATTTTGAAGAGGAGCAATTTCATTGGGTAGAGATATGAGGTTGTCTCGGACTTGGTTCCAGTTCTGAGGGGGGCGAAGCCCGGCTTGGAATTCCTGGTGGGCTCTTTTTTTGAGAAGTTCGTAATTTAATTTGGGGATTCTAAGTTTGGGTTTTGGTGTCCTCTTTAGGAAGAAGTTCATTTTAATTTGGGAAAGATAGTGATCAGACATGAAATTCGCGGATTTGGAAACGCGAACGTTCTCTGCATGGACTTCTCTGCGAAAGGGGGCAGAGATGGCGACATGATCGATTCGAAATTCACCGAGAAGGGGATTTGGGGAGACCCAGGTTCTCTTTTTCCATAAATGTGCTTTAAAAGCAGTGGCCGTTAATTGAAGATGAAAGTTACGCCAAAGCTGAATTAATCTTTTGCCATTAGTATTAGTTCTTTTGTGAGCCGGATATTTACCGACAGTATCTTGGAATTTCCTTTCTGACCCAATTTGGGCATTGAAGTCGCCGAGAAGGATCTTGATGTGAGAGAGAGAGATCTAGGCATTTTAGAGAGTTTATCTTCAAGGGAGTCCCAGAATGCATCTATCTTATCTGGGTTGGATCGATTATCTTGGTTTAATGGGGCATGAGAGTTAATTATGATATATTTCTTGTTGAGAGCGGAAAGGGTTAGAAGTGACAATCTGCCGCTGGGGGAACGGAAGTCTTTTACGGAATTTAGAAATTTCATCGTTCCTTTATTGATTCAAATATAATTTAATTTTCTTTGAATCATGGCAGTAAAAAGTATTTTTATTCACGGTATGAAAATTCCTCACTGTGTCGTATATGTCAGAAGATAGGTCAGTACAGACCTGAATAACAAAAGATAAATGGTGATTTTTGTGCATAGCGCCAGGAGGCTGCGACACGAAAGAAATGGGAAAGGTTTGGCTCGGACACTGCGAGCCCTGTCAAGGGATTCCGTGACGTGGGTGTTGAAGCATAGGTCGAGCCGAACGCCTAGATACTTCACCGTCTTCTTGTAGGCGATGTGCCTCTCTTCTAGGGAGAGGGGCTGGCATCGGGAAATGGACTTACGCGTGAAGCAGATCATCTCGGATTTCTCCGTCTTGATCGTCACCCGCCAAGTCCAACTGACGCTGCAGCTTTGTACTCGCAAATCGTGGGGACAGGGAGCTGCAATAATACATAGCGTCGTCGGCAAATAAAGACAACGTGACTCCGAGCAAAACAGGCAGTGTTCGTGTACACAAGATACAAATCGGGGCCAAGGACAGATCCCTACGGGTCGCCAGCGGCGAGAGGTCGAACTGCAGAACATTACCCGTCGACGCTCACAACTAAAGGTACGGTCGCTGAGATACGACCGGATGAAAAACGCAGTGGCGGTGGGAGGGGAGAATAGGCGAGTTTAGAGACAAGACCTTCGTGCCAGACTTTATCGAAGGCCTTGCTCACAGCCCTAGCCGCTCGCCTGTTGGTAGTATCAGACAAATGCATGATAATGCGGACTAGCTGAAGAGTGGTCGAGTGATCTCTGCGAAACCCGAATTGTTCGCTGCGGATTAAATTATCCAACAGCGGCGAGATACGAGTAAGCAGGAGACGCTCGAAGACCTTTGAGATGAATGGCAAGACAGAGATAGGCCGATAGCTGCCAGGAAGCATTCGCAGCTTACGGGGCTTAGGAATCATGACGATATTGGCTGTTTTCCACTGGCGGGGAAAGTATTGTAGCCGGAGAGAGACGTTTTACAGCTTAAGAATGAGGTTAACGCCTGAGGCCGGGAGATGTTGGTTTGCAACGGCCTGATCCGATCAGGACGGCGGCTATGTCGGCAGTATAGGCAAAACGAATTCGTTCTGTCAAACGGAGAAGCTGTATCATCTGGAGGGGGGAAGAAATATCCAGATAAGAAATTACGAACCTCTACAAAGTGGACAGGGTCCGAGACGCCTCGGTGAACAGGAAATTGCGCCTCCATGCAGTCGGCGAAGATCTCAGCTTTGCATCCTACCGAAGACACAACCCCGTTCGGAGTTTCTAACGGCTTGCGAGTTTTGTTCTCGCGGGTCAGTCTACTCGCCGCTCTCCAAACGGAGGCGTGGTCGACTTCAAGAGACTTAAGATATGAGTCCCATAGATCAGCGTTTACATCCCGCAGAAGCTGGTAGACGAAAGAGACTGTGCTTGAAAGCGCCGTTTGACGGCGGGGTCTCGGGTTCGTTGCCATCTGCGGCGGAGCTTGCGCCGAAGCCAGATGGCGTGGAGAGCTTTTGGAGGAAGAGGCAATTTGCGATGATTCACCACGAGTGCATAGGTGTGCCGATCCATGACACCTCGAACCAATTCCTGAAGACGAGTGCTGTGAGATCCAGATCGTCAAGAGTGACAATCGGGTTGCAGGGAGAAGTGGTAACCGCGTAGATAGCTCGTCATGGTAGGAGCGCCAGTTGACCTTCCCAACAAGACTAGCGCGAGATCGGGGTGAAGCCAACATCTCTCGTACAGTTATAACGAGGGATTGTAATCGGACGAGAGGTCCGGCACAGACGAGACCTTGATGTGATGGGACATGTTCTTGGCAACAACTATGTCAAGAAGGTCCGGCCGCTGGGATATTGAAGTGCCGGGTCATCAGAGACGAACCAGTACAGAGATTTCCTGTAGGGGTTGGCAATACGGCTGTTTCATGAGGGGTGTTTGGCGTTTAAGTCGCAGGCTGAAATGTTGAGAGCGGATGGTCTAGGAGCGCGTCCCACTCCTTGGGTGGAGGTGCTGTCCGCAGGGGAGGCCGAAGATACTCCGAAACAATGTGCAACTCTGCTTGCACCGCCACCGCACACTTCAATGACAGATGTATCTAGAGGGGGTAAAGGCTTATGAGATATCCGCCTGTGGACTAGTACTGCTATACCCCCCGAGGGAGGACAGCGAGGCAGTAGAGGACGATCCTGACGATAGCAGGTGTAAGCTGGAAGGGAAAACGGTAGATTCGTTAATAAGTAGATTCATTCCGTCATTTCACGCGTGGGTCTTATAGCTGCCGTTTCATTAGTAGGGCTAAGTTTCATCAATTATGGTACTATGGTGTTTCATTAAGGTAATAGTATGAGGAAAAAATTACATTAGACTATTAGTCAGAGTGCAAAATATTATCGCTGTACTCGGATATTTACTTTGGTCAATTGATTTGAATAATGAAGAGTTTACTTGATATGCCTACTAATGGCACAGCGGGAAGATTACCAAAGGTAGTCCCTTTAAATAACAAAAGTTAAAAGTAAACAAGTTAAAAAATATGTGCTGGCAAAATGTAGTTAAGTAAGTCAAATCAGATAATTAAAACTTTGCTCATATATTGGTGGAAATTTTTATTCGTGTTAGGTTATGTTCTCTCGGACACGGACACATTAGTGAGTAACCCGTGCATTTACAGCCTTCGAACGTTTCTTCAGTCCGGAGTGAATCCTACTCAGTGTACAATATTTTTAGTACAGCAATTTTTTCGACAAAAAGTTAAGAAATTTGTATATTTAACATTTCTAGCTTGCTATTGGATTCTTATACAGTGCCTATGGATCTACCCGGTTTTTTATCATGTCATCTACCAAAAATATTTAGTAATTTTTTCATATTTTTTAGTTTAGAACTTTGTTGTAGTACGATTACAAACACAAATCAACAATAACAATTTAAAACGTGTTTGTTACACAGCACCTAATACCGAACGTGGCATTCAGAACGCCGCGCCATTTACAAATAGGCTACTACAGCATTATCACGGTGTAACAAACGGTGTATGATTACATTCGGTGTAACAAGCACTACCAGTGAACTGTTTTGAATTGCGGTTTTAACAAAATGAGTAGCCAGCCAATCGTGTGTTTGCTCACTCATTGAAATGTTGTTTTTGAGAGCCTATAGTGCCCATTTTATGAAAATGTTTGACACATTTCTGTGGTGAAACGAGTAGACCGTATTAATTTCATTTGCTGCAAAATTTTACAGATACATACTAAGATACATTTTAAAAAACCCATCAAAACAGTTAACAATATCAGCGTTTGGTCTGATAGAAGTTAACTGTTTTGTAGGATGGGAGATTTGTCTTATGCCTACAGTGTAATCTAAGTTGTCACCTTTGTTTTTCCATGACTTTGTTTAGAGAACCATTTTATGTAGTTCTGTAGTTTTGTTACAAAAATCACCTAACCTCTCCTAGAAAGAAATCTTAGCTGCGCTGTTGTTGACAGTCATGAATTATATTTCCTCCTTTGACTGCTAAGACATAAAATTCATGTACTTTTATATTTGTCTCCTTTGTGCAAGTCTGACTGATTGTGCGCTTCGTAGCTTCTCATACTACAGCTTCCACAATGATTGCATGACGAGATTTAACGTCTTGCAAAAATCAATATCCAATCACCTTTCTCTGTTTTGTGCAGATATCCAAAGTAATTTTACTCTTGTTATTACCCGAACATTGCCAATTTTGTCAATACAGCTTTATTATGTCAATACAGCTTTAGGTATGTCTGTTTTCGTCTTCAACTGTGTGTCAGTACGTTACAAAGAATGTCTATAAGATTCTATAAGATAAATTTTTGTATGGTCTGCAGTTATTAAGAAGAGTGATTTTGGGAACCAGTAACTATTGAAATTATAAAGTAATAAATAACTACACGCCAATAATATTCCTAATAGTGGTTTTAGCTTAATAGAAATAGAAGATTTAAAATTAAGTGTCTTAACAGTTCAACTGTATAACGCCGTCAATAGAAGCTACGTCTTGCGTATTTTGCGATTATGGCTGTTACTCTAGAGGAGCTAGATAATTCGCTCTAGTACATATAATTACAACAATTTTATATTTCTATAACGATTTAATTGTTTTCAATAACACTTCCTATTTACATTTCTATTACATTTTTTATCTGTTAAAAAAATTTAATTTTCTGATTTTTCATATGCTTTTTATGAAGTCTGTGAGTTCCTAAAATCAACGCTAATAGTGGGTCTGTGAAACGATTTCCTCCTTAAAGATATTTTTGTTTCATAGTAATAATCGTTCTTGTTAATAGTGTTATTAAACAAATCTTTTAAGTATTTGTTTTAATTAGTATACCGAATGAAAATTTTAGTTTGCACTTTGAAGAGTTGATTTGTATGTAACGGTGTTTGTCATTCATGTAGTAGTTTGTGCTTTGAGAGCGTGTCATGGGCGGACACGGTCTGGTTACTATTAGGGTGGTCTCTGACACTCTCTCCAGATATTAACAACGTTATAGTAACAGTGAGTGAGTGAGAGAGAGAGCGAGAGAGACTTTGTATTTCGCATAGCGCTTTCGGGACTTTCTGTGTACTCCTCATCAGCATGATTGAACATTTCACAATAACGGAATAGCTTTTCAGAGTGATTTTTCTTTCTGAGTTTTTCTATCTAGTGCTTTTGTTGTTGTTGCTACATGTATTTTTGTATTTTTGCAATTGTCGCTACATGCACACATATGCAGTAAGACGCAAACTCGCGCGCGCGCGCGCGCCGAGAGGGCCTAACGTGGTTTTGAGTCTTATGTTTTTAAGGCGTTAACTAGGTCCCTCATAGGTCTGAATTTTGTCTGCTTTGTAGGAATGGGCATCGTCTGATTCGTTTACTAATTTTTATGACTGTGTTGGATGTTACAAAACACCTATTTTCTGTCCTCTTTGTACTCACCGTATTGTAGCTGTGAGTTAGCATTCCCATCTTCCTCTTCACAACGAGATGCTCGCTTCCTACACCAACAAAATCCACATTACGAAAACGACGTCTTATGATGTTTTCCGGACCCGCCTTTGTGTTTTTAAGGTAGGACTTTGAGTACAATAGACTCCCAACTTTCGCTCAATCCTATCAAACATTTTCGCTTTTTTTTAAATCAAGTTTAAATTACCTATCAGAGTTGTACTAGATGTTTATATGTGGATAAATGTTCCACACGGAAATCTTCGGCCTTAAGTCCATCATTCTCCTCTAACGTATCCTATGATAATACGTTTTGGTTTTGATCATTTGTTGCTTCGATCGTATTATTTGTATTCATTTCTTAAAACATTGAAAATTGATTCAAAGTAATTGGTTTCATGTTTTGATCAAATTCTAAACAGATTTAGAATTAGACGAAAATATTAAAATTAGAGGAACAGACAAATTCAAGTACCTAGGATTCACACTGAGTAAACAAGGCACAACGGAAGAGGAAATAAAAAGTAGATTAGGGCAGACTAGAACAGGGATTAGACAATTACACAGTGTTATATGGGACAAAAAGATTAGAAAAAGCACCAAAAAAATGATATATCAGACCATAGTCCAAAGCATTATGATGTATGCAGCGGAAGTATGGGTTATTAACAAAAAGAATGAAAGAAACATTCTTGCAACGGAGATGGAATATTGGAGGAGGTGCTGTGGAATAACGAGAGCAGACCGAATAACAAACAAGGAGATCAGAAGAAGAATGGAAACGGAAAGGAGTGTAATTGACTATATCGAAGAAAAATGATTGGTGTGGTACGGTCATGTCCGGAGAGCCCAGAATAGGTGGATCAACAAAGTGACGGAATGGAGTCCATTATGAAGGAGAAAAAGGGGAAGACACCGAGAAGATCTTGGAGGGACGAAGTGGATGAATCTATGTAACGTATAGGACTTGAGGAAGGACAATGGAAACATCGGGAGAATTGGAAAGTCAGGTTGAAGGAAGGGAGACGGCACTAGCTGTAGCAACCCTATTATATATACAAATATATTTAAATATTTAATAATAATAATAATGGCTCCCATGTATGAAGGCGATGTGGCCAGCACTACGCTTCAGCCGCCCATTATTATCCCCAGGATGTTATCCCAGGTACTCATTTTTCAACAGGCTGAGCGATCTGGGGGCTGAAAAACGCACCTTGATTTTATGGTGCGGGCCCGGGAATCGAACCTTGGACCTCTAGGTTAGTAGCCAGGTGCCATACCCACTGGTCTACTGAGCCGCCTTTTTAAATATATATTAAAATATATTTGTATATAATATGTACAAATTATATTATGTATATCAAATTCTATATAGAGTAACGTTATCCTCCAAATGTAATGTAAACAAGAATTTCAGCTATCGCTGTCCCTGGGTTCACCGACGGGCCCAAATATACGTCGTGGAGAAATACACGTAATCCCCATGAGACTGAACAGGTTCCTGTATTCCGACATGTGGATGTCGCACAATCCTTGCTAACGGGGGAATACGCAAACAGTAACAATTAGATATCTTAGTTTTGGTCTTTCGACGGAGCCAATGTGCCTATTAGCCTCACAGTTAAAATTTATACACATCATTTAAATTTTCATTACATTATTAAACATTCAGTACTTTGATTATTACAGCATCTAAAAGCTCCTTATGTGTCTGAGATGCAACCTCAGTCTATTTTCAGATCATAAGACAGGGGCTTAATCTTTCGTCCCATATTTTCTTCCTAATGACACAATAAATCCTTATTATTTATCAGCAGTACTAAGCGTCATGTAAATATTATCGTGTCAGCAATATCGTACCAGCTTCTTATCAGCAATATCGTATTCGCTCAATAAAATTTTAAAAATTAAATTTCATTGTTATTTATTAATTTTGTCGATTCTGATTTAAGGTAGTCTATCCAAAATTGGAGTGTGTACTGATTGGTTTCATCAACGTTTCATGGTTGACGTAAGAAAATACCCAGACTCTAGACTTTGGAAATTACAGCTAGATGAACAGAGAGCGCTATGTGGATAGGATAATAGTTATTGCTTTGTGGACAAATCTATAAGTAACGTTACACGCAAACATTACCATACTCTCCAAATGTTACACTTACGTTTATGTCGTACTTAAATAAGGTCGACAGGTACACAACAAATTTTCTTTGTAACTAAAAACTTTAGTGAAAATAAATGTACGAATGTTACTATAAATGACGTATAGGCCAAGATGTATTTCTATAAACGATATGTGAAGTTATCACATGTTTCCGCGCTATTTTGTATACCCTAGTCAGCCACGTTCACATACGTGTAGCGAAGTAGTTGTTTGTGGGTTGGAGTTAGCCGTTAGTTTGTAACAACGAGGTTGAGTAGTATAGGTATTTACAGCAGTTGGATAAGTTTAAAGAACATTAGTTAACAGAATGTTTCTTGGAATATTTTTATTGCTTCTCATTAGCTGAGCCAGAATTAGGGGATCATATAATCGCTATGAACCCACATGCCGATATGTTATTACTCTGTTTTTCGTCAAACTTTTTTAAAAACAACAAGGTTGTATTCCTAATACGGCAGTTTTTGTAGGCTGCTTGGGAAGTGCATTTTTCAAAATTTAAATTAATTTTATTGGAAAAATTACTTTATTGTATTTCTACAGACCTTAATATACGTAGCTTTGCTAAGTAGATTCGACTTGTTAACTAATTCATCACGCCTTCATGACTATCTTCTAAGACTCGTCCGTCACTGCATAGGCCTACACACCTCAGACCAGACTCTTTAGCATAAAGAGAACGTCCTATGCCTATGCCGCCCTAAAGAATTCTTGACTTTCTTGAAAATGAAAGGATATGCCGCTCTACAGAAAACACAAATTTATAACAGAATCTCATATTGTCCGTGATAGGTTTATTATAAGTAGGATTAATAAAACATTCATCAACTCTCGTAATTCAAAAAATTGCTTAACCGAAAAGAACAATCCTAACTGTGCTCATATTGAAAGGCAAATTACATAGTATTTTTGTGGTCTGTATTTTGTAAAACGTTTACACAGAAAAAGGTTTTATTCTGCGGAACTTGTGTATAAACAGGACTGCTATAATCTTCGTAATTGTATTGGTAAGGTGTTTGGAAATTTTGGCTCAAAAACATTTCATTTCATTTATCCAATCCCCGCTCTCGGCAGTTCAGCCATTCGACGGCGAGCCTCCCAGTACAGACAGGATAAAGTTCGCGGTTGCAGGTTCGCCAGTTCAGGACAGACCGGTAGGTGTTGTCCATCCATCATTCCTCCATTGCACAGCGGGCAGATGTTGGAATTCATCAGGCCGAATCGGTGTAAATGGGCTTGGAGGTAGTCGTGGCCAGTGCATAGTCTGAACTCCGCGACCGCGGTCGATCTCTTGAGGGTTCGTGAAATTTGTGTTGTAAGAAGTGACTCCCACTTTTTGTCTCTGCCGGCTTCTGTACGTATTTGTTTCAAGTAGTTCTTTACGGCCATGTCAATCTGATATTTCGCCGATGATAGGCTAGTGGGGGTGTCAGGTTGCTGCATTAGGGCTCCATTTTTTGCAAGCTTGTCCGCTTCTTCATTTCCGTTAACTCCAACATGGCTGGGAATCCATTGTAGGTGGACAACCCAGTTGCCATGTATGAGGGTAGCGAGAACTTCACGTGTACGGAGCGTCAAGATGCAGTCCGTGGGACTATCTCCGGCTAGTGCGACAATGGAGGCTTGAGAATCGATAAAGAAGACGACTTGCTTTAGTTGGATACTTTGGTATTTAGCTAGTTGTTCTGCGGCCATTTGGATAGCTTTGACTTCGCCGACGTAGTTGCCGGAGTGCAGTCCCACAGCACAGCTTATTTGGACAATTTGAGAATATGCTCCGGCACCAGTTCCACGGTTGGGTAACATTGATCCGTCAGTAAAAATATGTAACCATTCCTTTTCAGGACAGAGGGTGTGGATTGTTTCTATAGCGGATTTTTTGAGTTCATGTGGATCTGTAAGGTATTTTGGTGCTGATTGGTCAATCAGAGTTAGTCTTTTCACTGGCGTTGCATCAAAAACACTGTTGTATACTTGCAGGGGTGCAGGGTTTCCCCTATTGACCTTGTATTTGTCTCTGAGTGTCTCAGCCCATTGGATAGGGGTAGTTTGTGTTTTTAATCAATGGTTTGCTGGCGTAAAACCGTTCCAGTGTTTGTGGTCAACTCTTCTAGATCTTTCCCAGAACGTGAGTGTTAATTTCTCTCTTCTTGAAGTGAGTGGCTCTATGACGGTTTGAATTTCCATCGCTTGAATTGGTGTTGAGAAAGCGCCACGTGTGATGATTCTGAGCGCGTCGTTCTGGACTTTGTCGAGCTTCTTCAGGTTATTGGAGCTTGCAAGGGAGGTTACTTCGCTGGCGTAGTCCATGGTGGGTCTCACGTATGATTTGTATGCGGTTGCTAGCACATCTTGGGTACATCCCCATTTTGTCGCTGTTAGCCGTTTCAATAAGCTTATGCGCTTCCCTGCCCGCTCAGCGGTTTCTTGGATGTGGCTGTTGAAAGTCAGTTTTGTGTCTAGCTTGACGCCCAGGTATTTCGCAATCGAGGTTTCAGGCAGGTTAGTTCCTTTATAATGAAGTTCGATTTTTGAAGGTTTAGTAGAGAGGGTAAAAAGTTGAAAAACCGTTTTATTAGGACTTATTACCATTTTGTTCCTGTCTGCCCAGGTTGCGACGTTTTTTAAAACAGAGTTGACCACTGATTCAAGGTGGGAGGTGCTGCTTGTAGTTGCCCACAGGATGACATCATCTGCGTATAGAAGACAGGATATTCCAGGTATCTTATTGATCGCTGTTGTTAAGTCATTGATCATAATGTTGAAGAGCAGACAGCTGATTACTGCGCCTTGGGGTAGTCCTTGTCGCTGTAATTTGTACTTAGAAGTGGTATTAACGAATTTAGTTCTGATGTAGCGTTCGGTTAGAAAGTTTTTTATCCATGTGAGCATGTTGTTCTTCACTCCGAGCTCTCTGAGTTCGTATAGAAGTAGTGCGCGCTAAACTTTGTCGTACGCAGCCTTGAAATCGATCAACACAGCCAGTGTCGATTGTTTTCGATGGAAGCCGTCTTTAACCGCCTGAGTGAATTTAACTATTTGGTCTATTGTAGATCGATGTTGACGGAATCCCGCTTGAGCATCGCTGATTGCACCACTTGACTCTAGGAAAGTTCTTAGTCTGCGTTCCACCATCTTTTCCGCTATTTTGCAGCACACGCTGGTTAGTGAAATGAGCCTGTAGCTGCTCAATCTGCTTCGAGGTTTTCCTTTTTTATAGATGGGGATTATCTCAGCTTTTTTCCATTGGTGAGGAATCCGCTTGTCCCACGTTAGGTTGATAAGTTTCAGGAAACATAGTTTAGCAATGGTCCCAAGGTTCTTTAGGAACTCTGGGAAAATATTGTCAGGCCCAACACACTTGCCATTTTTTAAATCCCTTAAAGCTATTTCTAACTCTTGTATAGAGAAACGGGCAATCATAGAGCGGTGCTCTTCTTTAGTTGCTACGCTTGTTGTTTGGCTCATTTGCACGCTTTTTCGTTCAGGACCGCTGACTTTCAGGGAGCTAACTGAGGCATAGAATTTGCAAAGGCTGTTGGCTACTTGCTCTGGACTGGTGAAGAGTTTGTCATTCACCTTCATGGGTTCCCATGCTTGCCTCTTCTTGTCATTATTTAAGCTTGATAGAAAATTGTGGGCTTTGGTGTCGTCCCTTCTGAAATCTAGTTTGGCGACAAAGTTCCTGTATGTACTTTCCTTGGCTTGGATGATGGCCCGAGTGAGAGCTGCTTGCTTCCTTCTTAATTCAGCACAGTCTTGTAGTAGCTTCGTTCTCTCAGCTTTCCTTCTCGCCTTGTTCCTTTCCTTCTGGAGAGCGGTGAGAGTGGCATTCCAAAAGGGTTTATATTTTTTAACACTTCCTCGAGGTATGCTTTTCTTAGCAGTTTCTACGATACCCTTAATAAATCTGTCAGTTGATTGATCAGGATTATCGGTGATGACACAAGGGGTGAGTATTTGGTTGGAGAATAGACTGAACTTCGGCCAGTTCGCCTTTTTGAAATTCCATCGCGGTAAGCGAGGCTCAATGGGGTTCTTCTGTTTGGTCCTTATGCTTAGCGCTAGGGTTCGGTGTCCACATCCTCCTATAGCTTCCTTAAGAGATATATTGGATCTGCTTACGAGATTGGCTTGAACCATCGCCAAATCGGGGGTGCTGTTGTGTCCAGCGAATGATAAGAAGGTTGGTTCAGTCAGGAGGTGGATTAGGTTTGTTGTATCAATCAGGTTTTCAATGGCGTGGCCAGGAGCATTAGTGTCCGAGTATCCCCATCGAGGGGAGTGCGCATTAAAATCTCCAATGACGCTGCTGTTTCGGTGGCGGGATGCGTCTGCTATGTCGTCTGTACTGATCTTGTTATTTGGCGAGTTGTATATTCCAGTGATCCTAAACAGGTGTCCATTATTCCACACTTTGATATTGACAGCTTCATGTTTATCTGTTTGTGTCATGGTGTGTAAAACGGCGAACACGCATGCCATTGTGCTCTTTACTCCCACTATGATGCCTGAGGCCACTTGTCTTGCTCGAGGTAAAACATAATTTGTGTAATTCGTCACATTAAAACAACCAATGGAGTCCGTAGAAGCTCCGGCTTCAACTAAGATGAAAACATCTGCGTCAAACGTTAAAACTTGAGTCGTGAACTCACAAAATGTTGAGGTGTTCAGGCCTCCCGCATTCCAAAATAATATTCGGAGGCCATCGTCGAAGCCCTTAGAAGGGCTGGTTTTCCTCTTAGCTCTTCCTGTCATGTTTTGGGAGGATCGTGTAGGCGTATGTTCGCTGTAGCAGATTTAGCGTTACCCAGGGTGCACCAACGAGGAGGTACTGCTACTTCGCACCCCCAAGGCTCGAAAACATAATCTACTGAGTAATTTTAATTATTACCGGTACGAAGTGTATGAAGATGAGCAAAATGATTCCCATCCTTCAATAGTTCTCATTCTTTCGCTTTAAGAGGATAACTCCTGCCTTTACCTAAGCCGCCTAAAACGCCAGGTACGCTGGGTGAGCAGATGATAAACGCGCCACTCAAGTTCACGTCTACGTTGGAATTACTCTTCATGTCTTCTTAACTTGCATATTTAACATCTGCTGTAACATTATATTGCTCCTAATAAAAACAGTGTAGCTGCTCGAGCTATAATTGACTGTTTAGTTGTTCCTTTCGGAAATAAATAATTTGGAAAAATATTGTTCAAGTCATTTTGCGAAGGACATATCTCAGACTAACGGTTTGACTTTCAGTCTATTGATCTAAATGTTTGACTCACAATAATATTACAACATTTAAAAGCATTTTATTCATATAACGAAAATATTCTCATTTAAATCAGGAAAGAAGTCTTACTTAATATAATAGAAACTTAGAATAATATAATCACTTATATATCTTGCTCTCCTCTTGCGGCGCTATATGCCTTGGCCTCCTCTATCTTGGACCTTCCTTGTCACTCTCCCACCATCTCTCCCACCACTCTCGACAACATCCTCCCTTCTTTTCTTCATACAGCCTTTAACATTTTTGTTTTCCTTTGTTTTCCATGTTTCCAATGATCGCTCTTTCTAGTGTATATCGTTATCCATTCGTGCAAAATGGCCAATCTTTGTGCCAGTTTCATACACTTCTGTTGCTGGCTAATTGAAGTGACGATAAACATCCTGGTTATCTCGTAGCCTCGCGACCTAGGACCGTGTTCAGGAGATTGCTCTCAAATATCTTCATACTCATGTACATCATTGTTTATAAGGTACTGTCTGTAAGATGTTTTTCGTACTACATCAAAAGTGAATCTGCGACGCTGCTTACATTATAACCGCTAGTGTTTGTCATTATAACAAACGCCACGTTTTTAGCAACAATGGAGTTAACGCTTTTTTGTTGGACGCAATATACCCGAAATGGTAATTCATTTTTCATAAAAGAATTTCAAACTTTTAATTAACTTGCATAATTATTCAATTGTTTTTAATGTAAAATTATAGATTGTGATCTTAAAATTATAAATTTTAACTCTACTATCCGATTTTCTAATCTTTTCAAATATTTAATAAGCTACCAATAAATAATAAAGAAAAAATGAAATTTAAGCGATGTCAATTTAATGAACTGAAAAACTCAATTCGTAATAATCTAGTTGTTTTCTTTTATATAAAAGAAACATTTTTACTTCAGTTTCTAACTCAGTGCACAGAAAGACGACGGAATATTTAAATTTTAATAAGTATTCAATACACGTGTAGAAAAAATAACGAGTAAAGTTTGCTTTCGATAATTTTATATTAAGACATAATAAAGTTGAATTGTGAGGAACTGTTTTGCTGTTAGAAACAGAAACTTAGAGTAAGCAAGTCAAATGATAAGTATCGATTCAACTTAATTTTTATTCTATTTGCATGAAGTACAACGCGCAGCCAACGCTTCAGACCTACGCGATGGAGATACAAATTATTCACGAGTCTTGTTTTTGTTGTACATATAAGTTACTTCTTATAACAGTCACCGTTAAGAGAACTGCAAACTACATACACCACAGACTGTATGAGCCGTCATATTTCTAAGCCATTCATTCATAAACTAAAGTAAATATAAGGGCATAAGTATGTACATACCACGCTTAGGTTCTGTGTTTTGAATCGCTTATAAGCCTAATATAGGGCGCCTAGTAATGTTAACAAAGCCTATACTTTTATATTCCGACGTAATTGTTTTTGAACAGGACACCATAGGACCATAGAGACAATTTATTAATGTTATAAGTAATTTACAGACATACACACATCCACGTAACCATACACATGCAGTAGCACTCGCTATCCTGATACATGCAGATGACAAACGCAACGCTGTGAAATTTCATACAAGTTGGTTTCCCAATTTAATTTACATTCACGCCCCCCTCACACACACACATTACACATTGCTACGTTCAAATAAAAGCAGTTTAAAATTAAGTAATATAAATTATTTTTCTGACCTTCTGTTAGAAATAATATATTTCCAATCACAACCGATTATGTTGTCGGGTGCGTAAAAATAAGACCTTTAAATAGATTACACGTAAATTGGTATTATAAACACCACGTTAGTACTATTATTATTATTTTTTTTTTAATTTTTATTATTGTCGTCGTCGTCTCGTCGTTGTTAGGTTTTTATTATAGATTTTGATTTTTTTCACACTTAGTAAGAGAAGAAACAGAAATACAGTATAGAATGTTAGGAATCATATGGCACTCAGTAATTATAAGCGTAAAAAAAAGTTTAACATAGAATTTATGCTAAATTTAAGTTTTATATGTTCATTCTGAGAATTTCATTAAAATTCATTCAATACGTTAAAAAATGTTTACACGGAAAATTTGAATCTCATTAGTTGTCTCTACAACATGACTCATAAATACATGTCACAGCTTGAAAAATCTTTGATTTTGTGACAGCTAACTGTTTATTAATATTTTCAGGGACACTAGCAGGTTGATATAAATATCTCAGATAAACGTGTTTTAAAATATTCCTCAGCCTTTCACGGCCGGTGTCAGATGAATTGTTCATGACATCCGGGCTGTTTGGCCGTCATCCATGGCTTATAACAAAACCAAACGTTTCGGCAGCTCCACTGGCTGCCATCATCAGTGGTATAAAAAATCCTGCACGCCGGGTGTTTACGTACAGGCCACAGTACTGTGGTATAGGCTAAAGCTGTCCTGCCGTGCTACCTGTACTTATAAATTCAGCAAAGTCCCACGTACAGGTAAAATGACACCATCAGCCAATCACAATAAAGATGGTGTATGATTGGCTCGCACCAAGCCATGCCATCATTGGCTGATGGTGTCATTTTTACCTGTACGTGGGACTTTGCTGAATTTATAAGTACAGGTAGCATGGCAGGACAGCTTTAGCCTATACCACAGTACTGTGGCCTCTACGTAAACACCCGGCGTGCAGGATCTTTTATACCACTGATGATGGCAGCCAGTGGAGCTGCCGAAACGTTTGGTTTTGTTATAAGCCATGGACCACGGCCAAACAGCCCGGATATCATGAACAAAACTTGTTTTACATCGATCTTTTGCTGACCGTCACTGGATCGTTGTGAAATTTAAAAACTAATAAATGTTACCAAACGATAGAAACAACAAGGCTTTGGTAAAAATAATAATTACTAGGCAAAATTTTCAGGACAGACAGGCGAATATATTGAGTCTTCTTAAATTAAAAAGATGTTTACAGCGGAATGAGCGCCTATACAAGTTGGTTAAAAGTTTGAAGATATCAGGACAAGATGGAAAGAAAGATCGTTTAAGGTGAGTATACGAAGGACAACGCGGGCCATAAAGAGGGGAAGGTCAAATGGAAATGCCGAAGTAGGGCTGGGAAGAATCTACAGTTTCGAAGATATCAAAAAACAACAGAGAACTGTGAAAAATGTAAAATATTAATGTTAACTAAACAGGAATTAAACATCTGATAAAATTAAGTAGTTACACAAGCCATATTCTGAGTTGAAATAAAAGTTTAACTATGAAACAGAAGAAGTTCTCAGTTGCTTAAACAGACATGTAGTCATGTATTGTTATTACAATAACAGCAACAACAGGAATAACAACAACAGCGATGATAATAATACTAATAATACTTTTTATTCCACTTTATTGTGTATGTTCAATATATTTACAATAAAAATTGGAAGTAGAAAAAAGGTACGGCAAATTAATTTATGTTAAGTTACTGATTGTAGAAACTCATTATGTAATAAAATCGGATATTATGCTAGAGAAATCTTCAAAAATAATCTAGCACTGTGTACATGAAGTTCAAAATCCATAATTATCTTAATATTGATTCACGCACAAGACGAATAAATAAACGTCGGAATATGTAACAACATATAGAGTGTGTGTGTGTGTGTGTGTGTGAGCGCGCGCGGAAGAGAAGGTGAGAGAGACGGGGCATACAGATCACAGAGCTAGAGAGAGACAGACAGAGAGGGAGCGAGAGCGAAAGAGAAAGCGAGAATGAGGGACAAAGAGAGAGGGAGAGGGAGAGGGTGAGAGGGAGAGGGAAGAGTGAGCGAGAGAGAGAGTTTGAGGGGGAGAGAAACAGATAGAGGGATAGGCAGGCTGACACTCAGACATTGTGGAAGGGAAAATAGAAATTCAAACGAGCAATTAATTTTTGTAAATTTACATTTGGGATAGTCATAGATTTCTATACTGAATCTGCAGTTTTCGCTGAATATACTACGAAATGTCGTCGTCGTCATCATCATCATCATCATCTAATGATCTTAATAATGATCATCACGATTACCGTCCTCATCGTCGTCTCACGATCTACGAATCGGAAAGTAATACGTTAAATACAGGCGCCAAGCAACTAGCGTTCCCTGCTTGGGAATACAAATTCAAAATTATATGTGATTGTCATTAAGTTCTTATTATAATTTAGTTGTTGTTGTTTAAACAACTGTAGTTGTAGTTTTAGCTGTAGAAAACAAATAATATACGTAGTTTATTTACGTGTTGTTATGTAGGAATAATTGCTTTTTGCCCAGTTGCTTTTGCTTTATTGTCTCAATTTCTTATAGCTTTAGAGGGTTTCGATAAAAATAATACATAACATTAAGCTTTATAATGTCTGTGTTAATTTATTATTATTGCTATCGACACCAACTCACAGTGATAGAAAAGGATTTTACTAAGAATTATACTATAACAAAAGATGGCTCTCAGTTTGTGTGAGGGTTTTTACTAGCTATTTAGAGAAGTTATTTCAGTTATTCCACAATTGGAAAAATATTAATAGTTTTACATTGTTAATTCCTCCACGAAGCGTAAATATACTGTATTTATAGGCGATACACTTATAAGAATTTCATGTAATACACTACAGAGCAGTGGAAGAGAGCGCAGCAAATTACCGTGTCAGGCAGGAACTGTTGTCGGAAATCCGACAACGCGACGCGTCCGCTACGACGTAATGAGTGCTCTCACATTTGAACGAACACCTACATCCAATACTTCCAACTCATCCGCTTCGTCATAAAGTAAATGTTCTATAAACGAGCAGAACTAATTAAACAAACCAAAACTCCTTAAGTTGAAACTACAAATAGAAATCAACATTTAATGAGAACTTGATATACATCATTTATAACCATCAAATGTAACGGGAGGGCATATTTTATAGTTTTATACTCCTTTTTAACATTTGTTTAAAGACAAAATTCTATGAATGTCAGAAACGTGCACAATAGAAAGTAATAAAAAATATTTAATTTAAATTTAGATGGAACTGAGACTGAAACTAGACGTAATGATAACATGACAAAATATGCTGCAAAACTGTCTCCAGTGTAGTAATTTTCCTATCTTGACTTGGCGGAAACGTCAGACAAGGAATGTGGCTGCGAAGGAGGTTGTTCCAGTTGATGTTCACCCATCGTGTAGTAGTTGTAAAGAATATAACGTTAAATACACAGTGTATATGCTCAGGTTCAGTATTGAATACCAAATTATCCAATCAGGGGATTATTTATGAAATTAAAATGTAAACTATGTATATATTCATTTTTGTCAATACCTATTTTGTTAATTTTATTTTTATTTTAATTACCGATTGCGACTTCGTTTTATGTGTAAAGATTTAAGTCACTATTGAAAATAAATTACTAACGTAATAATTACGCGTTTCTATGTCACACACACACACACACACACACACACACACACACACACAACATGCACATACAACGCACGCACAAACAGAATACTTTACTTTATTATAATATTGTGTCGATGTATGTTTTACTTTTATAAATTTCCTTCAACTGTTTTGTTGAACATTATGGAAGTAATAAATCCTTTATTATATTGTATTGATTGATTGTATTTGTTTAACGAGATTATATATATATATATATATATATATATATATATATATATATAAACCAGCCACATTGATTATGTAAATATTGATTGTATTGATTGTTTGTTTATTTGAAACGAACAAAACGTTTTCAGTATAAATATGCCAGTTACATTACTCTGATGTGCTGAACAACATAGTTCAGCGAAACGTATATAAGTGATATGTAATATGTACTTGCACAGAAAAAATAATCTATTTTGACAAAATAAAAAATTTACTTCTGTGAAGGAATTATTCTGTGTGTGTGTGTGTGTGTGTGTGTGTGTGTGTGTGTATTACGTAGTTACGCAGAGTATGTACCTAGTGTCAGGTAATGCTTGCTTTCCATTACTTTTACTTTCAACACTAGAAGGCTCTTCTCTGTCTAGTTCTTTGGCAAGTTAATGTTTCCTGGTGTCATAAGGTGAGCCTAAATTTTGTCTTCATTTTTATTTAATGTCCAAACTTCAGATACGTATGAAGAGAAAAGAACATACAAGTCACTTTAAAAGTAAGTATACTTTACCACAAAGCCATAAAAAAGAATTACAAGAATACACGCGCGCACTAGTACAAGTTCATACGCAGACAAACGTCTAAGCGCGCGCGTAATGCAACAGTCTTATAACTTTACTAATTGCATATTTCACGGCGTATGTTGGCGTTTGCTTAATTTAATTGAAAGTAAACAGGTTGCTTCCAAATTTATAAAATTAGTTTTTGTGATATCTTGTGCATATCTTCTTTCATACACTAATTAAGCTGAGTCTAAATAAGAAAAATAAATGAAGCAGTATATAATGATAAATTTTACGTAAGCCATAAGAAGTTAATTGAATTTTAGTTAACCCTGGCGATATCGCTGCAGACCGTATGTATCTGAAAATTGCGAAATTCACTGCTTGCAATGTGTTCTGAAGAAAAGAAAAATATAGTTCACTGTTTTGCGGAAAAGGAGTCGATTATTATTTAACGTTTGATTTACTTACCTTGAACAATAGATCTATATATAGGACTTTTACAGATGGCAAGGGCAAACAAAAATTAATTTATGAAACTGTGATTTTCAGAGAGAAAATCAATGAAATCCATTTTATGTCGTCTACCAACATTTTATATTTACCAAGACAAAATTGAATTAATGTTTTCTGTTCCTACAGTGCGACTGTACGGTTTAATTCTGTTATAACTGTAATAGGCTGAAGCTATGTATAAATTGTAACGTTTCAACTGACTTCTTACGCCGTATGGATAGATTTTAGCCTAATGTATTGGTAAACATACTGCAAGAAAGTTTATTGTCATCTAACACTGTAACCTAAAACCTACAGTCTAATAGTTATAGAGAACTCAATATTAATCTAATGAATTTTGTTGGCTTATATTTATATTATGTCAGCCTAAAATTCATTAATTTCGCTGCAGATTTTCTGTATTGAATTCTGTACACATTACATACGTAGAGAAAACCTTTTATTATATTCTGGCATCATAATACCACAGCAAGCGTATAATATAGGTCCTTAATAGACACAGGAACATTACCGAGGCGTTCCACTGGAAAGTAAAGGTACCTTGGTGAACGTGATTTGTCTCATTGATATCGACTTCTGAATGGATGTTGATAATACTGTGGTACCTTCCCTTCTTCTTCACTTTAAGGATTATGCTTGCAGCCTGTTCTGTCTTCACAACCTGTGAAGATCCTGTATTCAGTTTCCTGTGAACATTATGAATAGGTGTAGTCTGTGGTACCTTGGAATAAAATTTATTATTTGTACCCAAACCTTTGTTTATTACGTAACTACGTCTAAATAAAACCCTGTTGTGACCGTCGTGATTCACAGCCTGCGTACTTTATTAGATTCCGGTTAAAATTTTCTTAATTAATTTAAAGCGAACTAGATTCCGTGATGTTTACTACTTACTTTTACGCAGGAAGAAAGTAGTAACAATAATAAAACTCTTAACCGTGAAACGTGAAATTTAACAAGTGGCCGTTACAAATCTTTGACCCTTGTGGTGCACACATGGATAAAATCCGCTCTTCTTTGAAGTCTAACTGTTCTGAGATTATGAAGTCCGATTACCGTAGTTTCTCTCCAAACCTAGCTTAGCGTATCGCTTCCAAATTTGCTTTTATTGCTTTATATAAGCTATACGCGTATGGCTTAGCGTATGCATTTATATTTTCATAATAAATAAGAAAATTGTTTGGTAATATTAGTCATTATAAAGTTCTTAGGTATTAATGTGAAACTGTGTTAATAAAATAATTTTCCATTTAATTTTGTTAATACGTGTGTAAATTACAGTGATTCTCAAAATCATCATGGTTAGAACCGAGGGCCTGGGGTGAACCAATGGTCTATATTAGAGCCCCATTTAGTCAACACACCGGGTATACAAATTGCCAGAGTCTAGGAAAACGACGAAACCGGAAATTTAGCTATTAGAGTAGTGAATATTTTGGACCAGGCTGTCGCTTGACAAAGGAGTTACCTATTAGAGTAGTGATACTGTGGACCAGGCTGTCGCTTGACAAAGGAGTTACCTATTAGAGTAGTGAATATTGTAGACCAGGCTGTCGCTTGACAAAGGAGTACACTCTACGTAAAATTTCTCCTGCAGTCTGTGTAGCCGGAATGACGCAAAGAAGACACAGTGCTTCAGACACGTCAAAATTACAAGACGAACTTGAGGAACTGTTGAACAGATCTTCTGACGATCTCTCAAGTGCAGAGGTAAAAGAATTCAGACAGTTTTAATAGAATTTAAAGTAATTGGGAAGCACCAATTTAAAGGAATAGTGCAGAAATTGGGAAGCACCACTCTTGTACAACATCGCATCAATACGGGGGGTACAGCACTGATGCGTCAACCTCCTGAAGACTTCCATTAGCTAAGCATGAGGAAATGTCTCGGTTAGTACAGCACATGTTGACAGGATGATAAGGAGATTGAAAGCAAAATTAGTCTCTTCCAATCCCTTTGTGGCTGTATAACTAAACATTTAATGAATAAAAGAAGGTAAGAAACGCAATTGACATAGGTATTATAATGCAATGGCCATATCTTAACTATTTTATGGTAGTGAGACTTGGATTAGAAAGGCCAAAGGTACATCTAGAATACAAGGAGCGGAAATGAGGTTCTTGAGGTCTGTAAAGGTTTGTACCAGGGGAGATCTTATCAGAAATGATCATATTAGAATGGAGCTAGGCTTAGCTGAAAGCTTAAATGAGAAAATCTCCCGGTACAAAACTGAGTGGCTGTTACACGTAGAGAGAATGGATCCAACTAGATTTTCAAGAAGAGCCCTTGACTATCATCCAAGGGGGAAGAAAAGTGTGGGAAGACCCCGTAAGAGATGGTTGGATGACTTCCATTGAGACTGGAACAGGCTACTGGCCTAAGCCGTAAAGGATGACGACGACGACGATGACTATAGTAAATTGAACGACGTGACAAAGAAAGATTACTATCTACTACCTCGCGACTACGACACGCTCGACACGCTGTGAGGAGCTCAGTAGTTTTCCACATTGGATCTGAAGAGAGAATACTGGCAAGTAGGTCTTCAGCAAGAACACAAGGAATAGACAGCTTTTCCGACCCTAAGTGCCCTCTTCCATTTTAAAGTTATGCCATTTGGACTCTAATGTACTAGCAACGTTTGAAAGAATGATGGATCTGGTTTTCCGAGGTTTTACATGGAAACTTGGCTTATTTATTTAGACGATGTCATAGTTATCATAGAGACTTTTAAAGACCATCTGGACCATCAGGAGGTTCTAATCAGAATTCACGATACCCAACTGAAACCGAGCCCGAAGAAATATTTTATATTCCAGAAGGACGTACAGTATTTGGGGTATTTGGTCTTGGCAGCTGGTGTTTAGTATGGGTCTCAATAAAGTAGACACCGTGAGAGACTGACCAGCTCCGAAGAATAAACTCGACGTTTGGGGTTATGTTATATATTATAGATGTTTTATAAAATGCTTTGCTACTATTGCTAAACCACTACATAAACTAACGAAAATAAACAAGCATTCCAGTGGTCAAGAGAGAGTGATAAAGAATTCAGAACTTTAAAAATTGCATTATGCTCGGAGCCAATTCTTGGTTTCGTAGCTTCTGAAAAAAAGTACACCGTAGACGCGGATGCAAGCAATACTGGTCTAGGAGCAGTTTTGTCTCAAGTGCAAAACGGTGAAAAACGAGTAATAGGGTATTTACTGCAATCCGCTTTCCGAAGCAGATAGAACTTACTGCTTTATAAGGAGAAAGTTGCTAGCTATCGTTCGAGCTTTGAAGAACTTCCATAAATACCTGTATGGGAAGAAATTTTACTACGTACCGACCATACTGACCATGTCCATCTCTTGAGGTTAAAAATCTGGAAGGGCAGTTGGCAAGGTGGCTTGAAAGTTTTGATGAATACAACTTTAAGGTATAAAATCGGCGGGGGTAATTCAGACGACTTAACCCAAAGACCGTGCACGGAAGATTGTCGACATTGCCGCAGCCAGGAAGTACAGAACGCAAATGAACAAGTTCAAGCCATCAGTATAGATTTTTTGGCAGACGTTTGGACGACACAAAAGTTCCGACAAGAACAGATGGCTGATTAAGACATTGGAACGATCTTAACGGCAAAAAAGGAAGGTCATCTCACACTGACTGGCAAGATGTCTACCATGGTTCCGAAGTGCTGAAGAGAACACAATGGGAATCTCTAACCTTGGAGAACGGATTGCTGAAATGTTCTTAGCAAAGTGAAGGTGTACGAAACGTTGTCATGCAGCTGATAGTTCCCCGAAGTAAAGTGCTGTTTGTTTTGAAGGAGATGCATGATGGAGCATCTGGTGACTATCTTGGTGTCAATAAAATAATTGACAAAATACGGAAACGATTTTATTGGCTTCATCTTCGCCACGATGTAGAGGAACGGTGTCGAACCTGTGAAGTATGAACTGGAAGGGTCCATAAACCAGGAGTAGCGGGAAATGAGACATTAAAAAGTTGGACTGCCATGGACACTGCTATAACGTTCGAGAGAATTGCCATGGACACTGCTATATATACTCTACCAGCATCCAGGCCCGCTACGCCGCTTCACTGCAACTCGTGGAGATATAAATACTGGATTTCCAAGCAGCCCAGTGAGTTGCACCAGAGGCATTTATTCTTGTGTATTATACAGATTTAACTTGAATTACTGTATAAGAGTGCCTATGTTAATTTCTAACTGTTGTTGTGTCTAATTTAAAGTTTGTGATTTCATTAGCGTCTGTTTCTTTTGTTTTCACAAACAACACACGATCTGTGTGACCGTCGTAACAATATTATAGAGGAATAAATTAGTTGAAAGTAAAGTTTACAGTAAAATGATTTATGATAGGTCAGTACTATTTCTGAAACAAAGTTTAATGAGTGATACGGTTTATGTATTAACGCAGACAGAGAAGTAGTTTGTAAATCAATCGTCCGACGCTGAATGACATTTATGTGCTTTCATGGATGTGCTTTCATGGATGTAAAATTTTGATTCACTTATAAAAATAAGTACCAACCATTTATCAAATTAGATATACAATAATAAGTCCCTAATATTAACGTAAAATGTTGTGAATAGCATTGAGAAAATATGATTCTTGTTCAACAGTTTGGTTACATTCAGTATGATTAATGTTGTGTTTTTATCACTGAACGTAAAATATGCAGTTTTGTTGCAAAGTGATACAGTAGAAAATTATTTATGCTATCAAAGTGAATAATATGGTTTCAGTTATTATTATTGTTATTAATGTAGAGGGCAATCTATGTTTATCGAAACCATTGTTTGTTTTCATTATGCGGTTTAAATTAAATTGTGTTAAACGTGATGGATATTATACAAACCTGTATAAACAGTCGAAGAGTAAACAGTCGATTTTCAACCGTCAGAATGCTATTAAATAAATCCATCGTCTGCTCTTCGTTATTATATAGACGGTTTATAAAGTTAAGGTGCAATTTATATTCTGTTGACATTTTCACTCCTTACGTGCATGTTGATCCATTAGAGCTATGTTTAAATAGGACACGGTTACAACAATGATGCGATCAATAATAAAACTTAAAGGCTAATGTGGCTGTTGTAAATTATGTCGGTGTATCAGTAGCTTTCATCAAGATTAATAGAATCTTCCGTCAACAAAAAGTTGAGTCTGCTATGAGTCTCATTTTACAGTTTTGCTAGTTGTAGTTATCTCTGTAAATTTACCTGCCAAAGTGTCTTAAAACATTTACTACTTTCTCCATTCATTTGACTGTGATTGAATAAAGAATTCAATTGATGTTATATGAAAAGTACAATACGGTACATCAGTTGCCAATTCTGTTTAACTATTATGTACACGCTACATCTCAGCTGAAAAATAGAGGGCATCAAGGCCGTAGCCAGCGGGGGGAACCCCCCCCCCGAAATGTTGAGGTAAAAATAGAAATTTTTTAGGATAAAAACAAACGTAAATAAGAATATAATGAAAAATGCTCTTATAAAAAAGGAACTGTGCAATAATTCAGTTAATTTGTGTTTCTGGTACTGCATCTACAAAAAGCAAACTGTGCGTTTGTTCCTTCCGTGAGTACATAGCTGCCTTTGTAGGAAGGAAACCACTAGTTTCTTGGAAAACCACGTGGCTAACACTCGACAGCCCTCATCATTTTTGGCCGCCGACCTTCAAACAATTGCTGAACAGAGCTATTCTCCGAGCCACCTTTTGAGCAGACTAAAGCGGAAATGAGCGAGTTGGCCAGGGGAAGGTGCGGGTGAACAAGGCAGCGCCTACGATGTTGTCAAATGATAGTAGAGGGGCGAGGGGGGCCCGCATTTCAGCACGAGTTATGGCAATGCTGTCGCTAAGGTGAAGGTGCCGAACTTACTCTGTGAATATCTTGACCACGTGGGTTACAGTTTCAGTGTTGCCATTTGGTAATGACGTGCTCTTCATCTTCAGTAAATTAGTGAATTATTGTGCTTGCTTTAGTTGTAGAGGGACGTACAAGAAAGAGACATAAAGTAAGTAAAATGTTTGCATTTTTACGAGTCTTTCCATTATATGTCTAGTCTACATGACAGATGCAGGAAATAATTTAAAAAATAGGCCAGATCTGTCAGTCACGTGGATTTGTGACCTATTTGAACAATGTTAAAGGCAAATCAAAGTAATTGCTTTAGTTTGGTCATACAGTTGTGCTAGAGATATCAATGTATAGGCCTAGTATTATATTTTTTGTATTATATTTAATTAGAACTGGGGTTATGACTATTAACTTTACGAATTTATTCCGTAGGTTATAAAGATTTGTAATTATATAAAAAAACGTTCTTGAATGCTTAGTTTAATTAAGAATCTTATTGATAGGATTTTTGATCCCCGAAATATAGTTAATTCATTTAATTGATTACACTCTTAAGCAGTGGCGAGTTGTGACATGCAAAATATATCGACTGTGTTTTGGTAAAATGCTGTAACCCTAATTTATAAAATTTATTTGTTAGGAGAGACAAAAAACATAGTGCACATAATATTTGAAACTTTTCAGGTTATTGCCTACGGTTCTATTACACACATTTGTTATGTTATTTCATACATAAAGTGTACTTAAAATGTTTTGAAATTACATGTAAGGTGAAAAATGTGGGTTACAGCATTTTACTAATCAGTACATAGGCAGCACTCCTTAGATGTAACCCACTTGATGCCTTTTTCTTAACCGAAACTACACACAGTTGAACCAGGTTTTCGGGCAATAATGCTGTAAGCCTCACTATTGACACCATACAAGACAATAAGGTACCTTATTAAACTTTTATAAAAAAAACGGAATTACTTTTATAACGATAATAATGCTTCAAACATAGAGTAATGCAGTATGGAAAGTTTTACATGATGGGAGTGTATGGAATTAAAATAAAAGTCAGTAATGTCAGATAATGACAGCAAAAATATAAGGGTTACAGCCTTTTACCAAAACACCGTCAATATAAAAAACAACTTTTACACCTTCGTGGAATACAAATACTATGCAATCATTTTCAACAATGCTCTCTACCATGCGAAATTATTTTTTCTAGTTTCTTTTATTTATATTTAGGAGACGTTAAACTATAATGGCTAAACGTCCAGGCTCACAACTGTCGATAATGAACTTTCTCGCCAAGGCTAAGAAAACCAGTGACATAGAGCCGAAAGAACCTGCAGAGCCTGTTGCAAGTACTTCTACTGTAAATGAAAAAGTAATATCAGAATTCGACTTTTATCCTACTGTAAATTCACAAACAAATCCTGAGCATGATGATTGGCATAATGTTGATGTAGGAAAATATGTGCACACTCCCGGTGATAAAATTGATCGGGAAACCAAACTAAATGTTCTGAAAAATCCATGGGTTCCTAAAATGGAATTTGAATTCCCACCTAGTGGGAAAAGAAATCTAAGATTTCAAAGACAGTGGCTATATCGTTTTCCCTGGCTTGCCTACACAAAAACTGACGGGGCTGTGTGTAAATATTGTGTGCTATTTTCAAAAGATACAGCTGGTAAAGGTGGTCATCAGAAATTAA
This sequence comes from Magicicada septendecula, assembly GCA_034769895.1. Lineage (NCBI taxonomy): Eukaryota > Metazoa > Arthropoda > Insecta > Hemiptera > Cicadidae > Magicicada > Magicicada septendecula. The sequence continues at coordinate 954,144,130 of CM068367.1, forward strand.
AATCGTTAGTCAAAGAACCCAATAAAATTTGGGAAGATGCTTTAGAATTATTTAAAAGTCATGAATCCAATACATACCATAAAGAAGCAATGATTTCAGGGAGCAACTTCTTAAGTGTCTCCAAAGAGCCTAACCGTGACATAAGAAACATCATTGATTCAACAAGGAAGAAACAGCTAAAAGAAAATCGAGACAAGTTATTTTCCATAGTTGAAACTATCAAGTTTTGTGGTCGACAAGAACTTGCTCTCAGGGGAACTAAAGATTCAGGACCCATATCGCTAAAAGATGAAGAGCCTTTTCATAATGATGGCAATTTTAGGGCTTTATTAAGGATGAGAATACTATGTGGTGACCGAAAATTGATCAATCACACACAGAGTATGTCTTTAAATGCCTCTTACATGAGTCCAACAGTCGAGAACGATCTTATTCAGATATGTGGAGAAATTATTCAGAAGCAAATTGTCAATGATATAACTGAAGCCAATATGTTCTCCATTTTAGTAGATAAAACTGCAGACATTGCTGGACATGAACAGCTATCTCTCTGTGTACAATATACAAAAAAAGAAGATAATTATTATGTGTCAAAAGAGGACTTCTTAGGCTTTGTTCGTCTTCATCATACTACCGGACAAGATATAGCTAGGAATATAACTTCATATTTGGAAGATCTTGGTTTGGATTGCAAATGATAGTTGGGCAAGGCTATGATGGTGCCTCTGTGATGAAAGGATCATTCAAAAGCGTGCAAGCACTAATCAGAAAAGATTATCCAGAAGCTCTGTATGTCCATTGCTGTTCCCACTCGTTAAATCTAGCTTTATACCACTCGTGCAATTTACAAAGTGTAAGAAACTGTGTTGGTACAGTTAAGACTACGATCACTTTTTTGAAGAGCTCTCCTAAAAGAATGAGTGTATTGCAGGATAAAATTAAATCAAATAAATCTGACTCCCAGTGGAAAACTTTAACATCCATGTGCGAGACCAGATGGGTTGAAAATCATAGCAGTCTTTTGAAATTCAAGGGCCTTTTCAAACCCATTCTCACCACATTAGAAGATTTAAGCGATGATCCAGACATGGATACCTCATCCAAAGCCTCATCTTTAGTAACAGCTCTGCTTAATGAAGTGTTTGTTCTTAGTCTCTGTTTCTTAGCCAAAGTGTTTTCTTATACTTTGACTTTGTGTAAGGTATTGCAGTCACCTCTCTGTGATTTGAAATCAGCAACTGATCACGTTCAAAATATTGTTGACCTCTTTCAGAATATTCGCATGAATATTGAGTGTGAATTCTCCATTATATACAAGTCTGCAAAATCCTTACTAGCTGATGTTGGCGGAGAAATCACGCTTCGCCGTTTAACTCCATCACAACGTAACCGTTGTAACATACAAACGGAAGACCCAGAAAAGTATTTTCGCATCTCTATGGCCATTCCACTTCTCGATGATTTTAACAATCAGCTAAAAATAAGATTTCTTGATCACAAAGAAGTATTTGCAAATTTAAACTCTCTTTTACCATCCGTTTGCTGTAAGCCTACTACTTTTTAGACACTGAAAGCTTGAAGTTGTACCAAAACAAAGTTAATTTAGATCTGTTACAATCAGAGTTTCACCTATGGAGAATTTTTTGGGAGAAGAGGGATGAGACTGACCGCCCATCCTGTGCTATCGAAGCTTTAGGAGAATGTAACGAGGAGTTTTACCCGAATATCTTCATTCTGTTAAATATATTCTCCACTTTGCCAGTTACCACTTGTACACCTGAACGTACCTTTTCCACATTAAGAAGACTGAAGACCTACTTGAGAAACTCTTGTGGACAGAGTTTCCTCAGCGGATTAGCGTTGATGTCCATGCACAGAAACAGGGGCATTTCAACAGAAGAAGTCATAAATAAATTTGCATCGAAAAAAGATAGAAGATTGGACTTTGTTTTATAAGTTGGTCTCTTTGAAGATTTTGAGACTGTTGCAATGTATTAATGCCACTGCTGTAACAAATTTAATATAAACCTTTGAACAGTAGCCTATACTCTGCAAATAAAATTAATGTTTTTGCTAAAAACACGAAAAGACGTACAGCAAACTGGATTATCCGTGTGCTGATTATCCGGTTTGTTGGTTATCTGTGCATCCCCGAGGTTTATTGTATTATTTTATTTCCTTTATTTTCGTCACGGCATTTTGAATAATGTGAACTGCGCGCTTGGAATTCGAGCGCTCTCTCGTTTGCAAGTGACCTGGCGGCATGCTTTGTTCAAGAATTAAACACCAAACAATGTACTGTATAGCAGTTCTTTGTTGCTGTTCTGTGATAACAGTCATGGCTGATTGACGTCTTGTATAGTTTTTGTACCTCAAGTGTTTTACCAACAATAGACGTAAACAATTTTTATTTCGGCTTACCTTATTGATAACAGTGATAATTGAATGTGTTAAATGTTTGACATTATTGCATTTTCAAACAGTATTGTATGTTCCCTATTATTAAAAGTTTCGTTGTGCATTAAAAAGCACAAACTCGCATTATCCGTGTTTTTAGCTATCTGTGCGCATTTGTCCGGTGATTAGCCTAGATAATCGAGAGTTTGCTGTATTTTTTTAATAATATACCTATTTCCAGTGGAAACTCCTGGGCATCTGGGAGGTCTGACTAGGAGTAGGAACTCCTAGAAGAATATCCATACTCCCCAAACCTCTCGGTAACCAAACAACCACCCCCCCGAAAATTTTTTCTAGCTACGGCGTTGGAGAGCATGAAAGATCGGGATGTACAGTGTAAAATAATGTCCGCTTTATTATTGCTTAATGTTCACTTTTTATCACTAAATTTAACAAGTGACTCTCTTCAGTTTAATTAAGAATTACGTCGTAAACAATAAAAGTATTTGTCTGCCGTCATTTGTTGAGTCTATTCTGTCACAGTTCGCTGAACCCATGTCTTTTCTTTAATAAGACAGTTTCTAGCAAATCAGTTGGAAATTAAACTTTACTTTTGAGAATTACATCATTTTAACAAGGACATTATTCGTTACCTAGATTCTATTCAGTTATTCATAAACACTGTTTTGACTACTAAATTTATCTTTAATCGACTTTAATTGTCCATGATAATATTTAATTTATTTTACTTTTTACTTTTTTAAAAATTGATTTCAATATTAATTTTTTTTTAGATTATTATAAATGATGTATAGTGTAAAGGTTCATTCTCTACTATTTCAGCGGCAGCTTCTCTTTATGCGCACGCGCGCGCGCGTGTAAAACAAATGAATATTTTTCGTGTATATTTCTGTATGAGATACAACTAAGTATAATTTCTTTTACTCGTATGTAATCATCAATGAGAAACATGTTACTCGAATTCTAAGTGACAAAAGTAGATTTTCATTTCTTTATACGCGCTTTATAATGAAGATAATTTGACAAAAATTTTAGTTGTGTCTCCTCTTAAATTAATTTATTAAGTAATTGCAAAGACAGAGATAGCAATAATAGATAGGTAGTTGCATTGTTCTGCGTTAAAACGTCATTAAAGAATTCGATACATACGACTTTATAATTTTTTTAAATTACCCGATTTATGTTGGAAAGTTTTCTATGGCCTTTTAATATGAATACTTCAGCTGATCCTGATCGTGTGAAAATTCTGAAACGAGTCAGTTTATTCTTATTGTTAAAGATTTATTAACACCGTTACCTAAGTTATATTACAAGTGTGGACAGTAATGTCAGGCAAAACCAGTTAAATTTTACTTCCATGTTCCTTAAGGAAATGGAAGTATGGTGATGGCAAAAAAAAAATCGTGTTAGAGATTATTGCAGATTCTGATTGTACTACACTCAAAACATGAAAAAAAGTCGTTTTTCGAAAAGTGTCTGGTTGTCTATCTGTAGATTTTTTTTTATGGCAAACGATAACAGCCGCAGATTCAAAAAGAATCAAATAATTTTTTGTACACAGTCCTGATTTGTAGAGTACTCACGACCTATTGTTTTTGGTGAAGATCGGTTGAGGGAAAGGGGTAGTTTACCAGCAACGTTTTTTTTTATCATGGGTAATTTTTTTTCTATGGCAAACGATAACAGCCCTGAATTATAGAGTTCTCAAGACCTATTGTTTTTGGTGAAGATCGGTTAAGGGAAAGGGGTAGTTTACCTGTAACGTTTTATGTTTTAACAACGGTAATTTGTTCTATGACGAACGATAACTGCCGCATATTCAAACAGAATCAAATAATTTTTTGCGTACGTCCCTGAATTGGAGAGATCTCAAGGCCTTTCGATTTTGGTGAAGATCGGTTAAGGGGAAGGGGTAGTTTACCGGCAAACTTTTACGTTTTAACAACAGTAAAGTACTTGAAAATTCATTTAAACTTTTTCAAACAATGGTAATTGTTAAAAATAAAATAATTTTGTTGCCAGGCAATAAAATTATAATTTTTTCATTTTAATGTAAATCATATATGAGAGAAAATATATCGTTCGTGGCAGGCAAGCATATCTCAATTATGTAATGTTTACGTTTCCACTTTATTATTATGATTACTGCAATAAAAAGACAGGGAAGACACACACACACACACACACACACACACACACACACACACACACACACACACACACACACACACACACACACACACACACACACACACACACACACACACACACACACACACACACACACACACACACACACACACACACACACACACACACACACACACACACACACACACACACACACACACACACACACACACACACACACACACACACACACACACACACACACGCACGCACACGCACACGCACACGCACACGCACACACACACACACACACACACACAATTCGCGTTATTTCTGGCCACGCTCATGTTTATTTTCTTAAATTTGCACGCTTTTTAAATGGAAAGTGCCGAAACCCACACCAACTTAACTCGTGCAAGCCAAAAAAGTGTCCAGCGTGGATAGCGATTTTCTTCCTGTGGATCGCTGGGCAGTGTAACTGCACGTGTTTACAGAGGAACGATTCATAGACAGACTTTTCGTCTTTAGGGAATGAACCCTCTGCAAGATGCTGAGGGTCCATGAGTGACTTCGGAGCGCTTCTTCTTTTCCGCGTGTTTGTTCTGTGAAACGTACACTGTAGATTCGCAGCTTTACTCTAAGCAACGCTTAATAGGAAGCGGTGAAAATTTTTGTCCACGGTGTACCCTCATACACACTAAACCTGATCTGATGTTTTAATTACGGACATCATAATATTAAAACTTTGGAAACTTGAGCACTACTTAATGGAGATCAAACATTAACTTATTACAAGCCATTAATTTTATGCATATTTTTTATATATATGTGTACAACGTTATCGGCAACAAAGAAGTAGTTTTTGTTAAAATTCCTTCCCGGGATGTTTGGCCGTAGTCCAATGTTTTCTACAAAACCAGACGTTTCGGCAATGCCATCGACTTCCATCATCAGTGAAAATCGAGTGCGATAACGTGAGGTGGTATACGTTAGTGACCACAGTACTGTGGTTAAGGCTGAAGCAGTAAGTAGAAAAAAGTAGTTTCTATGGTAATATTTCATTTCGAAAATGATTTTAAATATAAATCTTAGAACATGGAAGTCATGTATGGTTTCCATACCGATATTTATAAAATGTAGAGGATTATAAGAGAATAGAATAAAGAGTGCTAGACTTTCTAGTTGTAATGAAGATAATAGGAAGACAGAACCTCACTCGAAGAAGTTTTTGTATAACATATTATGCAATTAATACTAGGTAAAGGATGTCTTGAAGCATTTTTGTGTACAATTTCTACTTCGATGAAAAGTGTTAGAAGTACCTTAAAGCTGAAGATAAGTGGATACAAGACTAAACAGGAAGGCTTATGTGTATCTACCTATCTTGTTCCAAACATTAAAGGTAAGATCCATGAACACATAAATGATGCATTCTCTATTTACTAAAACGTACCTGGATATAAAAATTTGTTATTAAAATTACTCTAATCACTTCAGGACCACTTTGATTTATGTATTAGCCAACAACAATTGACTGTATGTTACTGTGGAGAGCTTAAAATTTAAATTTAATCTTCCCATTCAGTTGAAGTTGAAAACGTGCAGCTGTTGCACACTTGGAAATTCATATTAAAAGGTAAAAAGGAAAATCTAGACTGCCTTAAAGCAAGAGATATTTGTTTCTAAGGAAAATAAAAAATATAACATTTTGGTAACATCAATGAATTTTATAATGAATGTTTACCTAAAGTTCTAGCTCAGGAATTATAATATTTGAGAAAACTAACGGTTAACATATCTGTATTGGCAGCGTAAAAGATAATAATGCTACTGTGTATACATTTATGATGAAGGACAAGCGACAGAAGCCCCAGATGAAATTATTGTTCATTCTTTAATAATTACTTTTTATAAGTTCCCCCAAGTGTGATGATTACACATATTTTCACATATCATGTGTAAATTTAAAAGGTACACATATTTTCTGGTAATTGCTCTGGGAGAATACCCTATCATACCTTATCAAAGTTCTTACTATTCCTAACTGATAGCTGACAACATATCAAATAAATAGAGGAATTGTTTCCTGCCCGTGCACAGTTCCCTGCCTTGTGATCGTTATTTTAATCAAATGCGCTTGGAAAAGATATGGTGCAATATATTCAATGCAGAAGTTAGCTGAAGTTATTAACAACAACAGTACAAACAATGGATTTACTCTTGTAAAAGTAGGAAGCAGTAAATTAATATTTTATTTCGAAAACTGGTTTTTCAGAAAGAGTACTGTTTCCATCGAAACCTCAAATAAACCAATGGGTCAAAGGACATTTTTGGAGTAAGTTCTTTATTTCTTCTTAGGTACAACAGTAAAATCTCAGGATTATGTTTAGCCAGTGAATTTATAAACAATGTAGTGGCGCCTACTTTTATCCTTGGGAAACTACAACGGATGCTGTACCACCGAAGACACTTATCAAGGCTTATCCTTCAGGAAAGGAGGCTATAAAAAAATGGAAAATTTGAGACATTCAGAAAACTATTATATATGTGTTCCTGTGAACACAAAAACATTTGTAGTGATATTTTGATGTGGCCAACACAAATAGTAACATTAGTGATGATGAAAAAAGATAAAGTTTTAGCATTTGCTAAAATAAAAAAAGACAAATATTTTATAGCAAATAGAGTTGACTTACTTCTTTCTATTAATTTCTATTGGTTTGTAAAAAGTTTATTATTATTTGAAGTTAATTTTTGTTGTATGTATTTCAATTTCATCGCCTCAGCGACCTGCAAGTTAAGGGCATACTTACTTGATATTTGAAAGTTTGTAAAACGCTTTGATTTGCATTTTTGTGTGGTAGTTTTACATAGTAATAACGAAGTTAGTTAAGTCTATGAAAACTGTAAGTAATTTATGGTGTTAAAATACTCAAGTAGCCTGGCCTGCAGAGGTGGACCCATATTCTGCCGAGGTGTAATTTTGCTAGCTAACGGTGACCAAGAGAACAAATAATATTGTTCAGTTTTAAATTTCAGGTTATCTTTTCATATGATGTCGTAAATTTTACAGGTTTTGTGTGTGACAGTTTACTCTTCCATTAATTTGTGAACTTATTAATAAAACTGTATTGCCAGGATTCAACTTATTACAGCATAAAACAATCAGTGTACAGCATATATTAAGCAGTCATAACGTGTAGAAGTGGTTGACAACAGTATTTTGTCTGCCAACAGGTAATGGGATATTCCCCTTAAATATCCCACGTATACGACATCCATTTAAATTGATACTGTGTGGCTTAAGGCGATATATATTTTGACATCTTCGTACAACTTGAATCTTTCGAATAAACCATAATTAAGAAATTATTCCCGCGAATTATGTTCCATACCAAGGATTATTTATTGCTAGAATGGCTTCTGTTCGGCAGACATACCACGAAAAACTACGATTAGTTATATTGGGTTAATCTCCTTATTATACTTAGACAAAGGTATAGTGCAATCATGCGGATTCCTACCTGTTTGTTAAGAGGAAATGTGAGTTTATCGTCATTGTGCAGTAAAGTTTGTTAAAGTAGACATGAAAAGTAAGAGCCTATGTATAAAGGAAAACAAATTACTCAGGTTATAATGTAGAAATTATCGCATTTATTTAGTAATGTTTTTGTATAAACCTGACAAATTTGCTGATATCTGGTTAGTATCTCATATAGTCTATTTACATATATTATCTGTACGTAACCGCGTGTAGGATACAGAAGTGCCGTGCGCCCGGTTTAAATTGAAAACGTCGGTAATGATAAATACTAACCTTCTACCAACAACATCTTTTTTAATCTATAAGAAGTAAATTGAATTTAGCCGACGCTGTTGATATTGCTCTAGATTGTCTGCAACAAAAAAGCGAACAGCACAGTTTGTTATGTGTTTTAAAGAAATAAGGTGCAAGTTTTTCTGAAAATGTAATCAATAATTATACAACTTTCTATTACCGGATCTTTGGCATAGGTATAAACAATACAGTGTAAAAACGTTTACCATCATTAGTGTCGATGTATTATCTTTCACTTGTATTACTTGGAACTCTTCTAAACCCACTTGCAATAAAAATTGTTATTATATTAAATTTAAGTTTATTATAATATGTTTTAATATTTTTGGGGACCATATAGCCAACATTGCAAAAACGTATAGCAAAGAGGGCTAAGAATATGTTAATTGTAGTCGTTAAATGTTAAATTAGTAATTAAATTACTATATCTTTTATAAGTAATTAAACTACTTATATCCGGTATAAGCTTTTTATAATCTGCTTAACAAAGTTAACGCACAACAAAAATAATGTAACTTCCATCGGATTACAATCATTTCGTAAGTTGTATTTTATAATCAGTAATTAATTACTAAAAATTTTCAAAAAATACCTATTGCTATTAATGCTCTTTGTACTTTTCATTTTTAATGAATTAAACTTCAAAGTGTTGCTACAATCATATATTCCTATAATACCGATAAACTAAATAGTCGTTCTTTAATAAAACTTGCACTTGTCCCTGTCATGCACGATTATTTTTAGTAACTGTAAATTAAAGACTTTTGTTATTTTGTCCAGTTATTACACGAGTATTACGAAACTGTGAGCGGTGCGTATTTGCTAAATAACATTTGTGTGTAAGCTGGATTAATAAAGTATACGAGATATAAAACTTTTAATTATGTAAATGGGTACGATGTAGTTTGAGTACATATTTTTAGATAGTCATCTAGTCATCTAGTCATTAGGGATGACTTGGAGCGAAAGCGTCAGTTAAACAGGCATATCGTTAAGAACTTACTTAAACTGCACACCGTAATTGCATTAAAAAACAAATAAAACAATGTATCTTTAGTTATATATTTTTGAAACAACGAAAAAACAACTAACACACAAACGGTAGCGTAGAAGTAAAGAAACGGAAAATCTATGAAGTAAGTGGGAAAGAAGTGGTAATCAAAAAAAAACAAAATGAAGGCAGAAATAATTGTTACTGAAAACAATGAAATACAAGAGAGATAGCTAAGCTTGAGAAGCCATTAAGTCATTGTAGCACGAACAGAAGTACACATTTCTAATCCATAACAAAAGCAGGTCTACAACTTGGCGAGTTGGTGAGTTAAGTAAACAAGTGACTAGAGCATCGAAACAGAAAATCGGTGTAATTATGGTATTTGAGACCATGAGTCTGTTCCAATGTTTGAGAAACTATTTCAAGCGAAGTTGAACAACCAGTTACAGAAAATGATGTAAAACCGTTCAAAACAGAGCATTACTTACGAAGCCGGTCCATGTCTCGACTCCAACGTTTGATGGAAACACTCATCGAATGACTCGTCGTCGATAACGTAAAGCTGCTAGATGTGCAAATCAGTGGTCTGTAGAAGACAACATACTGTCACTTGTTTTTGTTCTATGGAAGAACTAGTACAGAAAGTAGCATTGAATTGCCTGACCATATTTGGTGAATTAATAAACGCTTTATAATTATAATACGGACCGATTTTTACGAAATACAGGACATGGATCTGAAAGCGTTCAGATTTATTTATAGGTCAGCCATTTCAGTGTCTGCTATGAGTCAAAAATTTATGATCAGTTTTGTAGACTAAAATGTTATTAGTTTTAAAATTGTAAGCTACATGTAAGGAAACATTAAAAACGCTAAATTACAATTGTAGCGAACATTGTCACAAATGAAGGAAGTTAAAGAATGTCACCGCTTGCTCACATTCTGCATTGTAGAGCTGCCAAGTTGCCTTCCATACAGATTACGATAACCAGGTTACTTTTCACGATTTGGCAAATCGAATCTAGATACTCATTGCTGTTGCAGTAAGTATAGAGATGATAAAATGTTTCTCTATTTATAGGTGTAGAGAAATATTAACAATATTTGAAAGTCCAACATTAATTAAATTATCTGAACCGTGGTCAAAAGGGATCAGATAAACTACGTCTTAAAATGTGGCAAAACATGACATTTTGGAGTAGACTGCTGGTAGACCGTGAAAAAGAGACGGATATTGTAGCATGACAGATAAGCCCATAAAAATGAATGGCGAATTGATCATTAAAATAATATAATAACATGTTTAAATCCGAAGAAAGCAATATAATAAAGAATTAATTAAGAACAACCGTGCAGTACAATCATTGATTTAAAATATAAGTTCATATAAAATAAATGTTACAAGTGATGAATCATCAAAACCAATTTTAATAACTAAAGGTGAAAAAATATAACCCAGGAAGGTAAGGAGTAGATAAGGAAGAAACCCAGAACATAACTAAACCCACAACGAAGGTAAGGAGTAGATAAGGAAGAAACCCAGAACAAGGCAAGATCCACCATAAAAGGTGATGCATTTGAAGAAACAAGAAGAGTAGGTGAAGAAGGGACCCAAAAACCCGATGACACCCACAAGAAGATGAAGAAAATACAATTATAAGAAACCAGAAGAAAAGAAGACATCGATGAAGAAACAAGAAGAAGACAGCATCCACAAGAAGAAGGAATGCTCTTGTAAAGAAACAATTTGGGGTATGGGTGTTTTTCTCTGACTTTCCCTAACATAGCTGTTCAAAGAACCTTTATATAAAAAATTTGTAATAACAAAACGATACCCTGAGAATCGATTTACATATCGATAAGAGTCAAAATACCTAATTGTTAATAAAATTATTAATACCTTTCACATTTATACAGTTTTTCATTTCTAAATATAGCCATTTAACACAATACCTTAATTTAAACAGAAATTACTACAAGAAGTTCACCACCAGAAGGAAGATAACCTCCAAACCGAAAATAAACAAGGATCGATTGCTATTGGAGACAATCCTATAAGTGGCTGGAGTTTTTTAACAAATACCCAAAAGCCTATAAAACATTCAAATTAAGTGATAAAAGTTTCGGAACATCACGAAACTTAATTAATTAATTGTTCTTAATTAATTAATATATAAAAAAAAATATTAATTAAGACATTTTTTTATAAACAATTTTTATTTCTACACAAGCACACATATTTATATACTTGTAAACAAAAACTATTACACGTACCGTTACAATATGATAGGAATAATCGAAGGAATATCTAGCCAATACATTGTTTTGTATGTCAGAAAAATAGAAAATTTGATAAATAACGTATTAATTCGCGAACATCTGACTATAATTGCATTTAACATGGGCATCTCGGTATCCATTTCAGCTTTCAAGTTGTATTCTTAAATAAATTAAATTCTATTGAATTTCGTATATTTTGTGAAATAAAAACATGGAAGTATTTTAAAGCGGGAAAGGATATATTTGTTTGGCTCAGTTTAAATACGAATAGGCCTCCTGAAAGATTGTATTCAGAATGACAATTACAGACATTTCTATCAAGTTATTCTTGGTCAGATGTATTGTGGATACATGTGGATTTCTCGTGAACTTTAAAAGTACTGATCTTGGAGTTCAAAAGGTTTAACGATCAGCATATCTGTGATACCAAACATGTCGACGATCAGACGATGGCTCAAATATAATAACTGTTGAAAAGCACCAAAGGACTTAAAATATTACTTCTATTCATTAAAAAACTACATTATATTTTAAATCAAAATTAACAGTTAACTATAATTAATACTGTATTAGGCCTTATTTAAAACAAATCAATAAAATTTTAAAATAAATATTTTTAACGTCTTGGCCACTTTGTTTTAAATATTTGTGTGTACAGTCTCTAACATTTTATTTTTAAAGCCGTTTGATTTTTTAATATTTTATAAAAAAGGCTTTATAATAAAACAGGGGAAGTAATAAAATAAACTCCACGTAACTCTTAATTTTCTGATGGCACAACTTGTTCCACGATTCCTCTTACGGTCTCTTCTGTAGAAGTGTTTATGAGACTACTACTACTACTGCTACTACTACTACTACTACTACTACTACTTCTCTTATTACTGCTACTACTACTACTCTTATTACTGCTACTACTACTACTACTACTACTACTACTACTACTACTACTACTACCACCACCACCACCACCACCACCACCACCACCACCACCACCACCACCACTACTACTACCACCACTACTACTACTACTACTACTACTACTACTACTACTACTACTAATAGTAATATTAACGGTAGAAATTATTATTATTATTGTAATAATTATTAATATTAATAGGCCTACTAATAATTATTGTTAGTGAGCTGTTCTATTCAAAAGGGATTGAATACGATGTAGGTTGTAATGGAATGAAATGAATTCTAATACTGTGGTTATCCGAATCATCTGGTTTTCCATATATTCAGCACACACACACACACACACACACACACACACACACACACACACACACACACACACACACACACACACACACACACACACACACACATTCGAAACGTGTGCAACGTGGACGCACAAGTACAAAATTAATATTGTTTAAATATCAGGGTATATTTCCTTACATAGGATATGTTTCCATCATTGTACGATCAGACATGTCGGTACGTTCCCCGGTGAAGTACTTCTGCTTGATTGGTTATTCCTTTCCTACAACAACAGCTATACTACTACTACTACTACTACTACTACTACTACTACTACTACTACTACTACTACTACTACTACTACTCCACGGAGGTACAGCCAATGAAGAGCTCTGGTTTCCATCACAACGTGCCTCCATACAACTCTGCGCTCTGTCTTTCCTCTTCACTTTCTTTTTACAATTACTCTCAACATCGTTTGTCGTTCTTCTTCTTGGGATTTATAACATTCTTCTTCCATCTTGTGTGGCTAGGAACATGTTTTCACCTCTCTTTCTTCTGTTATTCGTTACACATATCTTGCCTACCTACCTACTTCTACCTTCTTTGTTTAATGGTCATAATTAAACTTAGTTCTTTATAAAGAAAATCTTCCTGTTTGGCTTGCGCACAGGCTTTTCCTCCTATAAATTAGTTTGAAAATGTTTGTTTCTTCCATTTCTTCTGTTGCTGTCATTTCTGTATTTCTGACGCATATAGCACTATTCTCTTTAGGTTTGATAGATTCTTACCTTGAAGGTTCTTGATATGTTTCTAGATTTGAGGACAAAGTGCAGTGCAAAATGGCATCGGTTACCCCATAGCCATTTAATTTCCTCAGCTATATGGTCTTCTTCTGTAGTAAAAAGGTGACCCAGATATTAAGTTTGTAAACATTTTGGTACTCTTTACCATATATTTCCACCGTTAGGACCATTTTAGCTCCTTCCCTTCATTTTATCAAAATGTAATGTTTCTTGTTATTTAGTTTAAGATTCAAACTTCTGAATGCTTTTTGTAGAAAAGTGAATGCGTCTTACATAAACTGCTTGCCTCTTGCTACTAATACTATCAGCATTTTCCGACCATATTGTCCTTTCCGGTTTATTGCCCTATGGGTAAGAACTAGTGGGGATGGTGCACCAATCTATCTGGCCTTTCCGCTTATATAAAACACTTCTGTTAGTTCTTTTTTTAATTTAACTTCACAGGTTGCTGATTTTCACTTTATTAACTTATGGGGTACTTAGTACGATTTCTCTTAAAGCACTATTTAGATCTAAAACCCTATTTAGAACTTTGTTACTTTACTCAGACTCGTATATTAAAGAGTGTTGTTGTTCATAACAGTTTTTCACAAAGGTCTTGTCTCCTTTTTTGTAGACCGGGCATGTAACACCCATGCTCCACTCAGTTGGCATTCTGTCTCTTTGCTAAATCTCCTTCACAGTCTCATAAATACTTCTTTACCACAGTTGATTATTTCTGCAGTTGTTCTGCCGTTTCTGAAAGCTTTACGTTTCCCTAACTTTCTTATACCTTTGTGGACATTGTATTCATTTGAATTTCTTTCGACGTCATCTATATCAAGGACTCATACATTCAGTAACTGTTGAAAGTATATGTGCCATTGGTCTGCCTTTACCCTGTCTTCTATAAGGTTTTCATGGAATTCCTCTAAATCATTGTCATTGTGTTAGGTTAGTATATCCTCTTCTTAAATCCTTTATTCCCTAAAGGAACATAGTACCACTGAGTATCTTCTCATTCCTCTAGTTGAACTACTTTTTTCTTTCAAAGATTCTTCTCTTTCTTCTGCACTCTTGTGTTGCTTGTGTGTGTTGTGTTGTGTATTCTTTTTGGACAATATTCTTCAACCCGGTATTCATGCTTCGGTCTGTGCCTTTCTTTAGAGCATTTTCCTCTTAGCTTCATTCCTTCTTTCCACCGCTTCTGAATACACATCACTATACAATAATATATCTTGACACCATATTTGAAAAGTACTAATAACCTTGTATGTAGGGAAGGAAGCGTCCAAATATGCGCACACGTGTATAATTATGGAACTAGGTTCGCTTGTTCATTTCTGTAGAAACGTAAGCTATGACTGATAAACAGCGGTAGGTGTAGTTAGCTAGTTACGAATTGTCGGATTTATGACGCTACAGTAAAACGTAAAATTACGAAATTTATATAGTTTCGTGACGGGACTGTGTTAGTATAGTGATAGGTTAGAAACTGCAAGTAAATGTTATGGGGAAAGAAAAAATTATATTCTATTTTTTTATTTTTTATATTATAATGATTTTTTTTGTTTCCTACTGATTCACTTTCCGCCATAGTAATATAAATCTTACACATATGCGTAAATTGATTTATTTAATATGTTTTTCTTTAGTTACGGTAAAGACAGAACTTGTTTTAATTTGTCCTTTTTTGTTAAAATAATTTTATCGAGCCAAAAAATGTGTAATAAAATTTAGTAAAAAACAGTCAACCTTGATCTAAACTTGACAAATTGAAAAATCTTGACATGAGACCGTTCATGTACAGATATCTCTAGAGTTTTTCATGCCTTCAGCATGCGTACATTGTAGTCTATCTAAAACTGTTGTAGTAGGGAAGACTAATTAATATTATAATCCAAGAAGTACTTGTAAAATCTATAACGTCGATAAAATATCCAAGGGATAAGATGTGAGGAGATCTTAAGAGAGTTCTGCGTAAGTTTTTCATCAAGTCTCCGTACGTATTCTCGAATGCCGAGTTTGCCGAATTATTTTAACTCATTATTTTATTTTAACTCATTATACCAGAATGGTTAGGCCTACTAGTAAGCGCATAAAATTACTCATGATTCTGGAATTCTTTGGTTAACGACTCTACCGAATGGACTCGGTGATCTGCAGGAGAGGTGACGACGGAGTGAACGTTGTCACGTACTTCATATCAGTACAATTTTATTTAAACTAAACAAAGCCTTTAATACAATTAGATATATAAATATTCAGCAGCTTGAAATACAATTTTATTTGCATTTGATTAATCCTATACAGAAAAGATAATGTTTAATTACTATATTTTGTTTTAGAATAAGACATTCTATTTTGTTTGAATGTTATAATTGATACTTCCTAATGATGTTATTTAAATAAAATGCTTTATTAAGGGGGGTGTTGTTTTTGAGTATAAATGGTTTAGTAGCGAAATATGTGGTTAAAACTTACATTTATTTTAACCAATTTTAGAATAGTATTATCAGACTAGTATACCAGGGTGGTTAGAAAAAATATTGAGATATGTCAGGTTGTGAAGTTGTACCCATAGAATAAATTGCAAAACAGGATTCAATACCGTGAGATATACTTTTCCTGATTATACGCTTTTACGTAATAAACATAATATTACCATTTGTGCAAATAAAATTAAAAACGAATTATAAATTAATTTTAAATTTAACAAAACTATAGGCCTACTCTTCTCTGAAAAAAATTAAGTAAATTAGTACTTTATTGACTATGTAAATGAATGAATTAAGGAATGTGATGATTTCAGGTGTTTAGAGATATGGAAATTAACAATTTTGTAACTGTAATTATTCATAAAAATTATTACTATTTTTAAATTATTAAACTTCTTAATAAGAGTAAATAATTTTGTCAGTTCAGTTACCGTTGGGCGATTTTCTTAGTGCGAATCGAGCGGTGGTTGAAGATTAGTGTAAAGTGTTTATCGTGTAATAAGTAGTGCGGAAGTCTTAATAATTGACATTATTATGGCGTGTGGACAATTTAACTTGAATTGATTACAAGTTATCAATTTACCTTGTTGATTACAAATTATTATTTGTGATTAAATAAAGCTCGTAATTAGTGATTTCAATTACGTCTGTATTTTGTTTTACACTCTACCATATAGGCCTAACGATCAATGAGACCGTCGTAACAATATTCACAATATGGGAAAAAGAAACCGGGGAGTCAGAGAATGTTTCTGGGAAATATCCGAATGTTACAAGAGAAATGGTCTTTCTGAAGGCTAGTCAAAATCTCCCTTCATACCCCCTCACTCACTCACACTCTCTTACTCTCTCTCTCTCTCTCTCTCTCTCTCTCTCTCCCTTCCACTCACAGCTCCTACCACACATACATACACACAAAATATTTAGAAATATAAGAATATCTACATTAAATAAAAAATTTTAATCTTGAAATCATTTACATGTTTTAGTGTAAATTTACCGTAGTGTAGCCTACTGTTAAATTTTGAATTACCTGTTAATAGGCCAGGTCTCGAATCTAAACTATCTTTTACCAATCAGGGGTGTTGTAAAAGTTGTTAAAGTAAATATATTATTAAACAGTTAAACGCACATTCAATAGTACTACATTATTTATTCAATATTTTAGACAATGTTTTTTTCGACGTCTTGAATTAGTCGCCCATCTAAGAAAAATTAATTTACCTTATCTATATGTAATAACATTAAGATTATTTATTGTCGTTTTCCGTTTCCACTGTCTCGTTTTACACTAGAGGAAGTGGAACTAATTTTCTTGTACTATCATTATTTACATCAATTGGTTTGATATTCCTTACACATGAATTTTCATGCAGAGCACAGTTAGACCCATGCTACGACCTATTGCTTTATTAAATCATGAAGATTGCATTACAAAAAACATAAACGTGTACTCATAATTATTGTTCCTAAACGATACAATAAGTTTTTTATGCGAAAACGTGGGCACGTCTTCATAAAATATCTGTGACAAGTGACATAAACAGAGTTCGGTATATCCTTGTCTAAAATCATCACGCCTTGACAGGGACGTAGGCCGCCACCGTGGCGTGTTTATGTCGTTAAGGTATTCCACTGGGAAATAAAGTACCTTGTTGAACGTGTTTTGCTGACGTCTCGCCTCGCTGCCATTGGATTGTGCAACAGTTCGATAAGGCACCATGCTGTACAATGCCTTACTTTTAAACGTAAATTTTAATTATTATAAATAAGTTCATTCTCTGGCTATCCCTAAAGACAAAAAATTTCACTGATTATCCGCTTACCTCCTGTTCAAGCCGGCCTAATAATTATTCAATTATTAACCATTAATAGAGGTTTAATTAATCACGTAATTATAGTTTATGAATAATAATTAACAAAAAACAACATTTTAATTATAAAATTAATTAATTTGACAAATGACAATATTGATAAAGTAAGGAAATCGATGTATAATTGATGGAAATGTTCAAAAGCAATTAAATTATCGAAGGAAGATGAGAGAGTTCATTAGTAAGGCTTACCATCTTTCTGATACCAGCTAACGACTACCTGTTGTAATATTAGCTTACTTGAAGCAAGGAGTTATAGATGGAAGTTTGTTACGTTAACATGTCGGTTCCAAAGATATCCGAAGATTGTCTTCCATCATTGGTTAAATTGTGAACACATTTGCTGCGTACATAAGTAAGCTTCAGGCAATGTATCCGTGTTTCTCATAATATGATGTTATTTATAAAATCATGTGAAGTTGTTACAGTTTAACTAACAAGTAAAATACACCATCGTTGTTTAACCGCTGATGTTTCAATTACGACTAACATAAATTGCGTTAAACGGTTGAAAAGAAACGTGTACTGTCCATTAATTTGTACAGGTAAAAAGTGTTTTGTGTAAAAAATCAAACTTTGTTCAATTAGTTTGGAACTTTAAATGAAATTTAGTTAAGTGAAGTGACTCAAGGTACAGATTACTTTAATTTTCGGTTCAGTTTTAGGTTACACAGTTAAGACTTTAAAAATAAAATAAAAAAATAAAATAAAGTAAAATAAGATCTTTTATCGATCTTAGCCAATAAAATCTATGGGGCTCTGACTATAAAACCGTAATTTTACAGACTACAGAAGAGGGGGTTTAACATAGTACGACACAAGTTGGAGGGAGGCATGTATTAGCCACAATGTTGTTTTTAATATTTATTAATAAATTACAGAACATGGGTTATAAGAGCTAATACATTGTTCATATTAACTTTTTACTGCACAAAATGAAGATACCGTATCGGTTATTAGTTTCATAACTTACTTTTGTACTTCATTAGGGTGTAACTTTAAAGTACAGTGGTTGGTTGTTGTTAAAATAATCGGCATTATCAGTAAAATCAAATAGAGTGAAATAGCGATTAAAACATATCTCGCGAGTCAGAAAGTATATTGTTGTATAGGAAGTTATCGTTATACGGAGAATTTAGAATATACTGCAGTAATTCGTTATTGTGTATAAGGTACAAATTTCATAAAAGATACTGAATTCAAAATTTAACAATTCAAAGCGTTCATAACAGCATACTGATATAGTTATAAATCGTGAAAGCCTATGTTTACACCATGGTTAAGATCGAAGCGGATGAGTTTGCTCTTAAAAATTACGGCGGCAGATGTTTTTGATTATTTCCTCATTCGTACTGTCATAGCGCCGGGACGAATGCATTATAAAGGGGACTGAACAAAACATTGTAATTGAGAGTTTTATTCTTATCGAAATCATCTTTAAATCTATAGTATGTTTACACTGTTTTAGTGAAATTATTACGGTAACCAGAACAGCTTAATTTGTAGAGGGAATGGTTTTATCATTGTACCGATAATCAGGGAGCATTACCGTTTGTACGGAGCATTATTGAATTTCATAAAAAGGTGCCTCTAATTTTAAAGATGCTTTTGCTTTTATTTTAAAGATTGTGATTTCTAGCGATATTTATTGATTGACGGTTAATCGATTATGAAAATTTTGTGTCCAAAAACTTACAACTTTGTGAATGAGAAAAAGCATATATTTTCCATGGATTTCTTTTACATGTTTGTTTTTGAAAACAATCACAAATTTGCTTAATCAGTTTTATTTAAACCATAAGCGATTCAACAAGACTCTTTAATTAATAACTAAAACTATAAGCATTATTACAAACAATAATAATTACTAAACTAATTAAATTTACGCTAAAATTCTTGTAATTCATAGTACGTCGTACGCAGCTTGCAATTCGCTGTCAATCACAACTCAACTACCAGCGCGCACAATCTTCTGTTTATGTAGCTCATCAAGTTTTCCTGTCGTGCATAAGACATTCCCAGCGCTGCCAG
Source organism: Magicicada septendecula (assembly GCA_034769895.1). Classification (NCBI taxonomy): domain Eukaryota; kingdom Metazoa; phylum Arthropoda; class Insecta; order Hemiptera; family Cicadidae; genus Magicicada; species Magicicada septendecula. The sequence goes on from CM068367.1 coordinate 954,164,187, forward strand.
AAGCAGACGCAGAATTCTGCCGTATGTTAGGACTATCTGTAGACTAAACACACCAAATTATTAGTTAATGGTCATCATGCTCCATTTAGCAATCAACATTACGCTTGATGTTCCTAATTGGTTAAAGAAAGACTTTTACAATCATGATCTGTTGATGTATTTAGTATAAATTTCGCCTTGACAGTATTATCAAATAGTCCACTCCTAGACTATGCGTGACATGAAAAGTGACCACCGTTGTTTAGTAACTGTTTTTTATTTGAAAAAACGACCGCCAGTGAAAATCAGCTAGTTTGACCGTTGGTATAACTACATTTGAAAAATCGTTTTGCTTCAGAAACTTTGAAGAAAATTTTAGAAAATAACTTTAGCAAGTTAATAATTTGGCTTAAAGGGCTGGAACGTATTTGACATTATAAATTGTTTGTCGCGTAGTTAAGTCAGGTATTTATCACCTACAGCCCATTAAATATTATACAATTATTCTACTTTTTTAACACTGAAAATGTTTATAAGGACGTGTCGCACATTTGCGGCCGATCGCTGGTGCGTTATCGAAAATAACGGTGCGACCGGTGAGTTTCCATAGAAACTACTTCTTTGTTGTCAATAACGTAGTACACATATAAAACTTCGCTTATGAATGCGACTACATTTAACTTATAATCTGTACATTGGTAAATGAAGAATGAATTAATTTATTGGTGAATGAAGAATGAATTCATTGATTGGTGAATGAAGATAAATATATATATTTTTTAGATTTATTGAAGCATTTTCAATGCGCTTCTCTGTGCATTGCATTTGTCAATGCCTGTAAATTTTTCTTAGAGTGTTGCAACATTTAAGTAGCGATGAAGTGCAGGGAATGCTCGAGAAAACTTCGTGAACGTCCTTGCAGTAATAATTTTGTTTGTAAACGGCAACAATAGCAGACACTATGTGCAGCATTCTCACCGATGGATCGTTTTTAACATATGCATTGTGAAAAATATTTTATAATTTTTGTGAAGTTAATATTAACAACATTATTCATACTTGCTAAACTGAATTCAGATTAGTACTGTAATTGTACTATAATACTATAACATTAGTACTATAATGTTTCTGCAGTAAAAGCAATAGCTACTACTGCAGTTATTATGGTTTAACCATGATCGCAATTATGTGACATAAAGATTTAAACATTTTAAGACGAATCCTTGATTTACAATGAATACTGTCCATACACATTGACGAAGTATTGAAAAACACACTCTTGTCCAAAGAAAATCGAGTTATCTACTGTTTCTATTTTGAAATGACACGTCCAAAAATTGTCATCAGGACGAGATCGATTCTCTGTGTTTGATACTTATAAACCACAGTAATTTTTGTGCACAGCATTATTTGGAATGCAAATTGTTTTCAATATTACTTATTTATATTATGTACGATTTTAACGTAAATTCAAAAAGGCTAAGGTAAATATACTTACTTTTAAAATGCATCTTGCGACACGTTTACAAAAGCATAGATCAAAATTAATCAGTGTCTCTTATTCTTCTTCTTCTTCACTTCATGTTTTAGGCATTCTGCCTGTTACGGTTACCACCTTTTCCATGGTGTCTCTTATTATAAATCAAATAATTTTTAAATTGATTGTAGTAGATGTGAAAAATCAAATTCACAGTGTTATTTTTCAATTACGCACAATCATTGTCAATATCAACAGTGTCAGCAAAATTCAATTTACATAATGTGTATTCAGCGCTGTATTCTGTTTAAAGAGAGTAAACTGCAGTTTTAAACAATGCAGTTTTTGTAAGCAGCGATAGTTTTCTTACAGATCTTTACACTCCATTAATTCGATGAAATAACAACTGTTCACCTCAGAAACAGTATATTTGTTAAGCATTTATTGATTACATCTTTTGGATGTTAAGGGCAAAGTCCATATTAGAACTCTCACTAATATAAAAATTAATTATTACACTTAACCATATATGTGTTAGAACTTTTCAATCATACTCGTATTTGTTAGAATATTAGGCTCAATAGTGAATCTAGAATTTGGTCTGGGGGGGGGGGTCCAGTCGAATCAGCTTCATACAAAAGAAAAAAACAAGTTAAAACTAATTTAAAGTTACAGCCTTTAAAGTGGCTGAAAAACGTGAAATAACATACTGAAATCAATCTCATTAAAATAATAACAGTAGAGGGAAAATGAGAGTTCTAACTAACAAAGGATGCCGCCTTTCCCACGGTCCAAGATTTTTTCCCACGCTCTCCCCACCACCGCTGGACCTGCAGCATCCGCGAATTTCCACCAATAAAATTTCATGCCACCTTTTGCGCGCCAATTTCAAAGAGATGCCGCCGTTCCCGCGGTCCAAGATTTTTTCCCACGCTCTCCCCACCACCGCTGGACTACAGATTACCACTGTTACGACTCATAGAGAAAGACCACCCGATAACTATGCCTTTGTGGGTGGGGGGTTCCGACTTGATGCATTATAGTGTATATATTAAATATATGATCAGGGTTACCAACCTTGCATGAGTTCAAATTTGTTGTGTGTTATAATGTATATTAAATCTATACGATCAGGTTTACCAACCTATGTATGGGTTAAAACTTGATATGTGTGTGTATTATAGTGTATATTAAAATATATGATCAGGGTTACCAATCCTGCATTATTGTGTGTATAGAACAGATCTGCCAACATTTTTCTTCGGTGGGAAATTCAAACTATATTATAGTGTATAGTAAATTGTTGACGACTTCGATATCAACTCTCTCTCCCCTCCTCTCTCTTTGTCTCTAGACACAGTTATCGATCACGATATAAACTCTCTCTCTCTCTCTCTCTCTCACACACTCTCTCTCGCTAGCTCTTTATGTCATCGGTTTTACATAAGCGTCGTGCTACTTATGGATTATTGTAAGTAGCGATACTAAAATGTAATCACCAGGAAATATATATTTATCACCTACCTCGTTGCGTCCTACTTCTAATTTTTTTTTTTGGCACATGACAGTCATTGACCACGATTTAGAAATTAATATACTGCCAAGTCTGCGTGTGTGTGGTAAAGTGTTACGCATAAAAAAAAATCTCCTTGAAATAAGGTATTTTCAAAAGTTTTGTGTACACATACACACATTGTATATGTCTCTCTCTCGCTGCAAACGTTGACAAGAATTCCCTTATTCAAAACGATTTGTATGTGTACACGAACTTAAATATAGTTTACAGACGATTGTAATTTTAAAAATTCATTTTTGCATTAATTAAATATATATCGTAAACAATGAAATAATAATATTTCGTCATTGTAAGATTTTAATAAAACAATTATCAGTTTAAATAATAATTTTCATGATTGTAAGATACAACCTACAAATTATTAAAATGTCTCTCTCACACATTTCTGATTACTATACAAATAATTGCATGCATATTCGGAGGTTTACAACGAAATAAATTAAAATAAACCATAATTTTGTTTTTAATAATTAAATATATATTTACAACACTGTACACAAACTTAAAATATAGTTTACAAACCGCTATAATACAAATTATTCAAAAATACATTTTACATTGATTAAATATATATATATATATCACAAACAAACATTGTTATATATAAAATATTAATAATAATATTGTTTTAAATGATTAAATATATATTTACAGCACTGTACACAAACTTAAAATATAGTTTACAAACCGTTATAATCCAATTATTCAAAAAATACATTTTATACAATTATTGAAAAATACATTTACATTGATTAAATATATATATCACAAACAAACATTGTTATATAAAATAAATACAATATTAATAATAATTTTTGACATTGTAAGATTTTTAAATAATAATTTCACGGCTGTAGATACAGTTCACAAGGAAGTTTATCTGTAACATAACAATACAGTCGATATTAGAATCACTGATACGATAATATTCAATTATCACATGCACACGCACAGTTAGTGGAAAGAATCAAATGCGTTAAGTAAGTAAACTTTTTCAAGTATATGTCATTTTTCATAAGTTAATGTACTTTCAAATAATTTCTAATCAAACCAAATATTATTCACTGGAAATTTGTAAATACTGCTTAGAATCAGTGATACATTATCGCATAAGTTAATGTACTTTCAAATAATTTCTAATCGAACCAGCTATTATTCAACGAAACTTGTAGAATCAATGATACATTTATCATGTACATACAAATTCAATTATTAAAGTGTTAAGTACAGAGAGTTGAAACTACACACACACACACACACACACACACACACACACACACACACACACACACACACACACACACACACACACACACACACACACACACACACACACACACACACACATCAATAAATTGTTTGTTAACACGATTGCTACTTACGACGTTAGGACTCAATCTCTACTTGTGTTGTTTGATTTCTCGTCCCTCGATACACTAAATGTAGTTCTTTAGGTTTGATATGCCTGAGCTCCTCATTCGTGAAGACACCTGCATACCTCTTGGGAAGATAGACACGATACTGGCGGTCGCCATCCTCCAACGTAGCAAGCACAGAGTTCCCATATTTTGTGTCCACATTTGTTAAGACCATGATGGGATATTTTTTATTCACTGTCAATTCTGAACATCGTTTGTACTCGATAGCACTTACAGCATTAAACTTTACAAGAAACGACATTATTAGAAGAGAGAGAGAAAGACACTAGTGAACACGTCTGTATCAAGCGAGAGAGAACCAAACAATGACAGAATATTCGACACAAAAGGACAGTACAATGTGATAGTGGTGGTGGTAACGTCGGTGTCCCACTTTCATTTGCATGTATGAACATGTCCCACAGACGAAATTAGAGACATCAAAAATATAACAATGTCATTAGAAAAGTCCATTTTCATAAGGAAATAGTCACCGCTTACAGCTATGCATGTAAGTACATGTCCACAACAGAATGAGAGAGAGATATAAATGTCATCATTCGCTGTGACCTACTTTCTAAATTTGTTACATTAAAAATGTTTGTTTAAAGCAAAAATCATGAATCATCCATTCCCGAATAGCATGCACCTTATAGTTGGCACATCGGTCAGAAGAATTGAAATGTCTAAGACATTCTGTTCCATGAAATAGATACGGTATGTTTTTAGGACAACCAAAGTCATCGAGATTGATGATATTATTGTGTATTATCTTTGATTGCAAAAAACGTTTTTTCTCAAAACCCTTCACAAACACATATTTATATATACGTGTATGTGATGTTAACAATGAAACAAGATTGTCGTACGGTGTCTCTCCTTCTCTCCATCTAAGTCTATGATAATTTGACGTTAACCAGTGGTTTGTCCTAACGTATTTGGGATTCGTAACGGATGTAGCAGGCGGAGTCAAAATCCAATGTCTACCAGCAAATCTCAGAACGTCCATGATTGACAGTTCCTTCACAATATATTTTCCGTTGTCGTCGAAAAAGCACTGGAAGTCGATTATAACTGCAGTGTTATCCATAATACTGTAAGACAAAGAAACCACACATTACAAACTTATATATATATATTATGTTTAAACACACAAATATCGTTGCGATATTAATATGTGAACTTACGTTTACAGACGTCTGGACTGAAGCACCGAGAGACGTCAACTGACGAAAGAAACAAGTGTTGAGGGGGGTTACTATACATGGAGACAAATTTTTTTAGTAGGTGGGGAGGTGTCGTCGTCGTTCTTCATGTTGATGCGACGTCGTATTCGATAATGACCGTATGCAAGCGTATCATGACCATTGTCTAGTATATAGCGCTTATCATCATACGGTGACAACGCTTGCTTATTTACACGCATCGTGTACAGCGTATGATGATCGCTACGTAAACAAAGCGCACTGGTAGAAAACTGACAATGATCAGTGAGACACTTGCGATACATATCGTGTCGTAGACTCCTCTTAATCGCAACTCGAGGCACACCTTTACATACACGTTTTTGACACTCTTTGGTAGGATCTTCGTGGGCCACAAGGAACGAATAACATTTCGCTCGGAGACCCACGAATTCTCTAATAGGACGACCACACGTTTCATCCTTGAACAGTCCGACAACCTTTTTGTTCTTAAGGCTATAACAAGGATGAGACATTGGGTAATCCGATGTGTCAAAAACGTGTAGGTCCTTCATCATGTCTGCATACAAGTCTGATGTTTGAATACTATACATCAGACTGTCTGTATCTGTCATTAACAATTTAACGTTGCGACCGTACTTGGCGACAGCATAACGATAATGAAAGTCGTACATTATCGTTTTGCTAACGTCAAGCACCGTGAAGCCGACATACACGGGACGGGAAAGAACAATGGATTTTTTACGAAGTGAGAGCCCCACCAGATCGTTCGTATAACGAATCATACGTTTTAGCCTAGGTGTGGAAACTAGTTTTTGAAGCCGTCGTTCATCCGAGACTAGTTCAAAGTCTATATGTTTCCGCACGTTCTCCAGCGACTTACCGTATACGGCGTTGTTCATCAGTTTGAAAAGGTCTTTTTCAAAGCTGTTGACGGCTGCTTGCCTCTTGCGGGTGTTGAAATCGATAAACGGTTTCAACCAAGCGCTTTGCTTAAAACACAACAACCTATGAGTCGCTTTCAGCTCTAAGCCAAGACTTAAATACAATTTCAAATTTCGATAATGGAGAACGTAATTTTGTTTGTCCTCCAAAGTTGTTAACAACTTCTCTACGGATGACCCTGATTCGTTATACGATGATCTGTATATACCCTCGTGTAAACGTTTGGAAAAGGGAGAAAGGATATCAGGTGTTACGCGCTGGCGCACAGGTGCAAGCGGGTAGTCGGAATGCAGGTCGTGTAAGGTATTAGGATAGTGTAGGTCGACTTCGAGGATGTACCCGATGTCGGAATCATCACTCACATTACGTACGTCCAAGGACTCGATTTCGTTACGATCGAGCCATCGGAAGTCTGCGTAAGGGAGTGGTTGCGACATGGCTGCACCGTATAAATTATTACAGTCCGTATACAGAATGATGGAGGTCGGTTTCGATACATCGTACTGATCTGGAATCAAAGGGTTGTTAGCGACTGCATGACGGTTGGATATCATCGCGCAGCCTCCGCGGACCCCAGACTCGACGAACAGATGTTGATTTATCTCTATCAACAGCTCTAATTTGACCCCTGTCATTTTTAGCATCGCGTTCCAAGCGAGTCCGGGAAGCGAGTAAAAATGACACGGGTCCAAGCAGTAATCGCGTAAGGCCATGTCTCGGAAACTTTCAAAGACATCGGCCAGCAGCATTACGTCTGTCAACAAATACAAATCGTGGTAATCTCCAAACGTACGCAGATTGAATGCACTCCACACGTTTTATGCGTGCTCGTAATCTGCGTCCGAAATAGATGATTCCAACAACCGGTTATCAAAGTGTTCACGAGCGGGTAGACTTGTTTCGTTGAACCGATCAATGCTGTCAACGTACTCGTAAGGGTATACCCCCTTGCGTACGAGCAGATTGGTCTGTTCGTCGAAACCCCGTCTAAGCATTTCCTCTCTGAGCAAAGGAAATTGGCTCCCGGACGTGGACAGATTGGTAACGAGTGTGTCCAGAGAGCGATTAAGAAATTGAAAGGAGTCTACGAAACGCAAGGGACCCAGGGAGAACGACACGTAACGCTCACTAGATGTTGCAATGCAGGATACGTGTTGGTCCTTATATTTTCCTAAACCCTGCATTAAATGGTGGCAGTCGTAGCCACGAAGGTTGTGAAAGAAGACGGGGATATGACGAGGCATCTTGTAGCTTAGATTACAGCTATTGTGGGCTGCTCCCAAGAATTTCCTCGTAAGATGACAATGATTGCGTACCTTGTCATCGTCTGTCAAAGGGCGCTCACACAAATGACAAACGGTGGCGTTAGTGAATGCAACATTGTCATCATCGGACATAATTATTTGTACGTTATGTCGTACTACCTTCATCATATCCTCGGCGTCTTTCATCAACCTCGAGAAGAAAGTGTCTACGACGTTTTCACCCCGATAAACTTTAGCCTCTCTCCAGAGGCTGTGCGTGTGATCGACGATAGCATAGGAGAAACCTGACGGAATATGCATCGCTTCGTATGATGTGGACGATACAGGAGGAGAAGTTATTTTCTGACGGGCACCGTTGCTATCAACTGAGTAGAATTCACCTAACTCGTGCACTGTCGTCGGGACGTTGTTACCAGGTGAACACGATTGAAGCGGAGTGATGAGGGACTCGAAGTCGGTGTAGACGGTAAAGGGTACTTTAAGACAGTGCGCGTAATTTTTAAATGACATAAACTTCTCCTCCTCTGTGGGCATTTTGGTTTTCTGCTCGCCGTAAGGTGTGCAGTAGGGGAGATGATTGGACAGACCATGTTCTGTGGAGAAACGATGCAGACAGTAGTCGCAGTAAAATGATTGACCGTTGTGTTGTGTTAGGGATGATAACAATCTACTTATGTTACTGATAAGACAGTAGTGTTTTCGGCTATTTGTATCGGACAGAAGTAAAAGATTAACATGATGTAATCTGTCCTTATTGGGGGTAATTCTTAACGGATAAACCTCATTTTTTAATTCGTTTCTGATATTGTCTTCTATATCATAGCCGAAAACGTTTATAGAAATGTTGGGATTCTGTGCTTCAAATTTAGAAAGTGAGTTTATAGAAACAGGGTACTCGATACCGGACATATTTATTGTGTTTTTGAATAAGATGTAGTTTGAAATAAATTCTTTATTCCTTTGTTGAGGGTGTATGTGGGCTAGAACAGACCATAGAAAACACATTTCATCTTGGGAGTTCTTGATGTTGACTACTGCCCTGGTGACTGCAAGTTTTCGCGGGGTAGGAAGGTAGGAGGACGCTGCTAGAGGCCGGTACCGTCCAACAACCAGTTCCAGCTTCAGTACAGCATCCACCGACCATCCGCTCCCGTCACGGGTAAAATTGGATATGCTATTCATGATTTTATCGTAGGATTCATCGAGTAGACAGTTCAACTCGTCGTTGTCGTCCGTGAGCAACGTACGACAACGTCCGTGGAAGACAGCGTCTTTGGTTACCTCTTTTTCTTCGCCGCGTCACCATCTAACACAGTTTTAGTGAAACGTATCCTGCACGCAATATGCCATTTGATACTGCGTAAACGTGCTTGTTCTGCCAGAATATCCTTGCACAATAAAGGTCGTACCTCAGTCATTATCGGTAATATATCTTGATCTTCTTCTTCTGTGTACACAGGCAGGTAATTAAAAGTTGTGAGGGATCCTCTAATACTAGTGTTTCGCACAATATAAAATCGTGTCATAACTGAAACAATAGAAACACATGTATTAGCTAATAGGAATGATGAATAACACACACACAAATTCATGTTTGTGGTAAATAAATATATAGTACACGTTAGTAATACGTTAGTTTATTGCAAACTGTGAAGATGGCAGCTACTCCTGATTTTAGCATTGAAAGTGAAAGAAGAAAATCGTTCAAGTATTGGGAAGTGACGTTTGTCAGCCCCGATGAGTTAGCGTTTGCTGGGTTTTACTACTATCCGCTAAATTATGATGTTTGTGGACATAGTATGTCATTCATAGACGATAGAGTTAAATGCTTTTGTTGTGGAATTGAATTAGTTCATTGGAGAGAAGGTGACATACCTATGGTGGAACATGAAAAATTTTCTCCGTCATGTCGATTTCTAAACGATGTCAAGAGACAATACATTGGGGAGAAGGTGACAAACCTATGTCAGAACATAAAAAATTTTCTCCGCCATATCAATTTCTAAACAACGTCAAGAGACTATCTTTTACAGGTTAGACAGAGTTAATTCATATCAAACAAATTTGGTTTGCTACATAATTATAGAGAGAGAGACAATTGGTATTAAAAAAAAAAAAAAATTTACCTTGTTGAGGATGTTCCTGTTCCTGCTGATGTTGTTGTTGTTGTTGTTGTTGTTGTTGTTGTTCTGGATTCTGTTGAAGGTCGGACATGATGATATTCAGATGTGAGAATGAATACTGAAAAACAAAGAAACTGTTATAGATATATATAGTATTTTTAACGCTGGTATTATGTTAGTGTATCTTAAACCATGAACAACGCACGCAAGACTATAGCTCTAGAGCTACACAGAGCAGCGAGAAGGAATTTCGTTAGGCGCGCGGTTGAATTGAAGGGTCTACACGACTTGTACCAGGCGGATCTTGTGGAGATGATACCATACGCTCGAGTGAACAAAGGGTACAAGTACATGATGACAGTGATCAATGCGTTTAGCAAGTACGCGTACGCTGTACCATTGAAAACAAAGACAGGAAAAGAAGTAAAGCACGCACTAGAGCCTATACTAACTGCTAATCGAATGAAATATTTACAGACGGACAACGGGAAGGAGTATTACAACAGCACAGTACAAGCGTTGCTAAAAAAGTATAATGTGAAACATTACTCAACCTACAGTGAGAAAAAAGCTTCCATAGTGGAACGTTTTAATCGCACACTGAAGACACACATGTATCGAGCTTTCAGCGAACAAGGACACTACCGCTGGTTGGATCTACTACCTACATTACTGAAATCGTACAACAATACAACACACAGAACCATTGGTATGAAACCTAGTGAAGTGAATGACGCCAACGAACATATAGTGTTGGAACGAATAAGGAAGAACACAGCGCCTAAAATCAGTCCAACGAAACCACCCAAATTTAAAGTCGGTGACCGTGTTCGTATAAGTAAGCACAAAATGACGTTCGCCAAAGGTTATACACCAAATTGGACTAACGAAATATTCACTGTGGATAAAGTACAATCTACTACCATCCCAGTCACTTATCTGCTAAAAGATCATCTAAACAAAGTGTTGAAAGGTGGTTTTTACGAGCACGAGATTAGTAAGTCCAAAGTCGGCGATGTATACCTAGTGGAAAAGGTGTTACAACGCAAAGGTGACAGAGTGCGTGTTCGTTGGCTCGGTTTCGATGGTAAACACGATGCATGGATACATAAGAAAGATCTAATATAAAAAAAGGTGACAGCACGTGATGAAAACAGTATGCTTTCGGTATTCACAAAGATGAAGATTGTACAGCAAGCAAACAAATTACCAATAAAGGATATGGACTTTTTGGCTGGTGACGAAGGTAGTGCTAAGCGTAAACATGGCCCGCTATTACCGAACAGTATTCGCTGTATCGTTACAGGCCCAAGTTCCTGCGGGAAATCAAATGTGCTATTCAACCTACTGTTTGATGCCAACGGACTACGTTTCCGCAACGTATACGTGTTTTCAAAATCATTATTTCAACCAAAATACAGAATGCTAGAAACAGTGATGAAATCACTCGCTGATGAAGGTTTAGGTTATCATGCATACAGCGAGAACGAAGAAGTCCCGCTACCGAGTGAAATCACTGGTCTCGACTCTGTTATCGTATTCGATGATGTATCGTGTGAAAGACAAAACAATATTCGAAAGTATTTTGCTATGGGGAGACATAGCGGTGTGGACACATTCTATCTATGCCAGACATATAGCCAGATACCGAAACAATTGGTACGTGACAACGCTAACTTGTTGATATTGTTCAAACAAGACGATCTAAATTTACGACATGCATACAATGATCACGTTAACATAGATATGAAATATGATGTTTTCAAAGACGTCTGCATAGAAGCGTGGAAGGATCGTTATGGATTTCTAGTCATAGACAAAGACTCGTCAATAAATGAAGGTAGATATAGAATCGGCTTTGATCGATTCATAATTGTTTCCGACGAAGTATAAAAGTGGTTGCACTGTAGTAATGTAATCAGTCCTCTTGCTAACACACGATGGCGATGAATAAGGAGGAACAACTTGTGTATGATATAGATACGATAAGCGACAACATAAGGAAAAAATATCATGCATTACAACACGGTATCAGAGAAAGCGACGAGACGTTTAGAAAAAATTACAGACCGATTCTGGAACCGTTAGAAGCTATTTCACGAAAGTTAAGTGGTGATATGATGGAGGAGGAGGAGGAGGAGGAGGAGGAGAAGAAGCAGCAGATAAAACAAGAAGAGCCTACACAACACGTAATAACAGAAAACGAAAGTGGCACGCAGAGTCATAACGCTTCTCATTTCAGTGACGAGGACGCCTGGAACCCTAACGCTTCACATTTCAGTGAGGATTCATTAGCAAACAAATATATGCGTTTGTGTGAATCGGCGGACTGTAAACGGATTATAGATCGTATGTATGGTGTTCGATACGAAGGTGGTAAATTTATGATAGGTGATTCAAATGTAAAAATCGATGATAACGACAACTTTCATGTCAAAGGAAAAATTTACGAGGGTACGCCTGGTCTGTATGAACTTTTGTTTATGAAACTACCGAAAAAATACAATAAAAACGATATGAGGAAATGTAAGTCCATACTACTAGCAACCAACGGACACAAACAAAAATATAAACACAATACGCGAATAAACAGTAACAGTGGCGTCAAGTACCGACTAGTGATATCTAAATTGTTTGCACGAAAACGTACAGGGAGTGGCTATATGGAGATGGAACCGAACACTGCAATCGATTACGTGCATTGGGATGATCCTAACGAGTTGGTTAATAGATTGAGACTGTTAATGGCGTCTCAAAATAGCGGCCATACTGGTCATAGGAATGAAATCGTTTCGATATTGGAAGAATTACGTGAAACCGGCATTATCATATAAAAGCAGACGCACCGTTCTATAACCATCATTCTTCTTCATAAATATGAGTGTAGACAAGTTCGGTAGACACGACAGCGCTGTAAGAGTGCGAAAAGAAACTCATCGAAGTCTGCGTGAGGATATCGGTTTAGGAGTGACTAACGACGGTCACTTTGATGTGAAAAACAAAAAGATATGCAACTTGGGTGATCCTGAAGAGTTGCACGATGTTGTTTCTTTACAGTACGTAAAGGACACATGCTTACAGTACAAGAACGACAACGCTACCGTAGACGCAAAAGATCATCGAATAATAAGGCTAAAGATCCGCTTAAATCAAGAGATGCAACCACAAAACGATACGTAGACGAGAAGAGTTTGAAAAAAGATCGTGCAGGTAACGTAATCGTTAATGACTGTCGACTAACGCGTGTGCAAGCACCTGTTGACTTCAAAGACGCAGTGAATTTGGAATTTTTACAGGCACACACAATCAGTTTACAAAACGATACTTTCTACGCTGCCGGAAGAAAAATTACGAATATAGCGAACGGTGTCAATGACAAAGACGCAGTCACTGTACGACAAATGCACGAATTAAAATTACATATAAAGACCGAATTGTACAAGGTCACTCAGGTATTTCACGCACATATAATCAATCTAATAAAGTTTGTCTATAAATATCAAGACAGCACCACACAGCGTTCAGTCCTGTCTGAATATATTGAAGAGGTGGGACGTTTAATAGACGTTCTCGATACGGAAACGGAAATCAAGGATTGGAGATCTGTTTACAAGAATGCACGTACTTCGTAAGAAAAGAATGGGGCGTGGTGTAATTGGAAAAATACTTAAAAACACTGTGCCCGCTATCGTTTCGTCAGTACCTACTTTGATTAATCGAGCGGTGGACGCATTACCAGTAGAATTACACCTACCCGGCTACCGATTCTGTGGACCTGGAACAAAACTCAAAGAGAGATTGGCACGTGGCGAGCGCGGAATCAACGAGCTGGACGAAGCCTGTCGCGAACACGATATCGCCTACGCAAGGTACAAAGACAACAGTCGAAGACGTATAGCTGATCGCGTTCTTGCCGACAAAGCGTGGGAACGAGTGAAAGATTGGAATTCCGGTGTTAGTGAAAGAGCGTATGCTGCTGCTGTAGCCGCCGCAATGAAAGTGAAATCGGCGGTGGGTGGAGGGAGCTCGCGTAGTGGTTGCAGAAAAAAGAAGGGTTCAGGAATTAAACGTCAATCCGCGAACAAACGCAAAACAACCCACAAACGCAAAACAGTCCCAAGGCATAAACGTAACAATAAAAAAATAGCGTCAGGTCTATACCTACGTCCTTACAGACAAAAAAACTAATTTGCATAGTTTGTCAGTGCGTGCATTGTCTGACAGTGATTTGTATGTGTACGCAAAACTTTTGAAAATACCTTATTTCAGAGGAGTTTTTATGCGTAACACTTTACCACACACACGACCATGGAAGAATGAGAGTGCAGTTGTTAATCTGGACAGTGCAGAAGGACCTGGTACGCACTGGGTTTGCTACAAGAAGCGAAACAAACAAGTTTACTACTATGATGCGTATGGTAATATGCAGCCACCTCTTGAGCTGACACAGTATTTTGGAACCGACACTGACATTTACTACAATTACGAGCGTGAACAGCCACCACACACAGTCATCTGTGGGCATTTATGTTTGGACTTCTTAACGCGTGAGTGATCAGTAAGCGACAAGATGTCTTCGCTGTCGGTCACCTTAACAGGCACGAATGCTGCTGCTCTTGTATGTGACTTTTTCCCGCCTCTCGAACTAACAAACGGCGAATGGTATGTAGGTCTATTGGACTTTACTACATACAACAGTATACCGAACGTGATTGAGGGAAAAAACAATGTGTTTCCAGTACTACGGGACGGAACAACGTGGGACTTGATAACTTTACCTACAGGTGCTTATGAAATCGGTGACATAGAAGCCTTCCTCAAAAAGCAGTTAGGAGACTCAAAGATTAGTCTACGTCCTAACAACAATACACTGAAATGTGAGCTGACTTGTGCACTGGATATTGACTTTCAACAAACAGTGTACGGTATCGGTGATATGTTGGGTTTCAAGGAAAAGCGTCTGCTTGAAGCGAATAAAACTCACACGTCTGACGCCACAGTTAACATTATAAAAGTGAACAGTATACTGATAAGGTGTAATATAGCGCAAGGATCATACAAGAACGGTAAAACCGAGCACACGCTGCACTCGTTCTATCCACGGATACTAGAATACTCGGTAGGGGTCACGGGGTGTGTGCGCAGTAGCAAGCCGCGCCGCTGACGTCACCGCGAACCCAGCCACCGCTCCACTGCCTTAACCTATTGTGTTGTTACTGCGTTTATGAGTGAATACAACGTTGTTTACGTGAGTGTAAATTCTTATCGGTGATTGACGATTAAGTGCAGAGTTACGCTGCAGTTATCAGTGTATTGAGGGGTTTTTGAGAGTAAGTTTGAAGTTGTTTTGAGTGAAAAATAATGGTTTGTTGTGCGATCGCGAGTTGTACTAACCACGGCAGACAAGGAAGTAAGTTAGGAATTAATTTTCATACATTTCATAAGAACAATGAGACGAAACAAAAATGGATAAATGCTTGTAAACGTGCCGATTCGTTTTCAGTTGATAATGCTCGTGTGTGCTCAATACATTTTGCTGATTCTGATTATGAAACGGATTTGAAAAGTGAACTGTTGAATCTTCCTCCGAAACGCAAGTTGAAGCCTGATGCTGTTCCAACTTTACATCTCCCATCCTCCAGTGTTGATTTACGGGGTAGTAATGAGCCTAATAATCAGAGAGAAATTCGGGCACAAAAACGAAGTTACCGTAAAGAAGTAGAAGAGATTTTACAGGTAAATATATTACCAACTAATGAAGAAACTACTAGTAGAGAAAACATCAACTATGAAAACAAACAATGCTGTAAATGCGACACTGTGGGCTTATGTCAAAAATTAGAAATTATGGAGAAAGAAATAAAAGAACTTAGGCAAAAGAATACAAATTTACAGGATCGTCTCTCTCGGTGTAATGATGAGTTACTTAAAACAAAACATTCGCTAAAAGTGGTTGAGGGTTCTTTTTCTGACTGTCAACAACAAGTGGTTATGAAAGGGCGGTGCACTAATTGGTCATCTGAAGATATTGCAAAGGCTGCGACTTTACGTTGTATATCTTATAAAGCGTTATCTTTTGGCAGGGATGTATTGAAATATCCTCTTCCTAGTGAAGTCACTATTAAAAGAAGACTCAGGCAGTTTAGCGTTCCACCAGGTTTTATTGATTTAAGCCTTACTGTCATGAAAACCCAATCAAAGCTACTAACTACATTTGAAAAAGACGTAATTCTTAGCTTTGATGAAATGAAAGTTAACAGTGACTTATGTTTTGACCAGGTAGAGGAGATTATCAGAGGTCCCCACAACAATGCTCAAGTTGCGGTCATCAGAAGTTTAGTAGGAAAATGGATGCAGCCCATTTATTATAACTTTGACACGGCCGTTTCTAAGGACTTGTTGACTGCAATGATTAAAGTCATAGAAAATGTTGAATTTAAAGTGAAAGCAATTGTGTGTGATATGGGGCCATCAAACAGAAAACTTATAGGGAATCTAAAGGTTACATTTGATGACTCAGGATTCGAAAATCCATCAAATCAAAACAGAAAAGTATGGGTTTTTTGTGATGTGCCTCATGCCTTAAAACTGTTAAGGAATCATCTGCTTGACGATGGTTATCGACTTAAATCTGGTAGTTTGCTCACAAAAGAAGCGTTCATTAAGTTAGTTGAACTTCAAGACACCGGCGTAGATTTACAATACGCTCATAAACTAACCATGAACCATTTGCTTGTTGCTGGTACGGAAAGGCAAAATGTAAGGAAAGCAGCTGAGCTCACTGTAGGACAAGCCATCTGTCATAACCTTCCTGAGTTCAGTTATGTTGGTGAGGCTGTAAAGGTCATAAACAATGGATTTGATGTGCTGAACTCCAGAGCTCCTGTTGATGGATATAAATTAAAAAGTGCATACGGAAATTGTTTACCAGAACAAGATGGCGCGTTAGACAAGCTGTATGACCTCATTCTCACAATGAAAGTAATAAAACACATACCAAAAGGAAATGAGAAGAAAGAAAAGAGTAAATCCAAAAAAAAGAAAAGAAACCTACTGATGATTTTCTCCCTTTTCAGAAGGGGTTTTTAATGTCTATAAACAGTCTACGCTCTTTGTTTAAGGAGTTAACATTGGAAGGCTACACGTACGTCATGTCATCAAGATGCAATCAGGATATACTTGAGAGTTACTTTTCTAAAGTAAGAGGATTGGGGAGATTCTACGATCACCCTTTGCCTACCACCGTCTCCGAAAGAATCAAGTCTTTGATTTTGAGCCGTAATGCGAGGGAACTCATATCAGGTGGCACATGCAAGAATGAGAAAGAAATTGATATTTTAAGTGCTAATACTTTGTCGAAAACTGAAGATACGACTGTAGAACCGTCATCTTCTAAGAAGCAAGACACTTCATGTCTACAGGAAAGCTTAGACAGCGAGTGCGAGAACAAGGAGGTTGAAGAAATCATTTCAGAAGTGGGCGACATTTTTGAGAATTGCACCGAATACGAAGAGGAAAATGTTCCAGATTTGAAGGAAAATGTTGAGTTGTTAGAGATGATTGCAGGATATGTTGCTTATAGAGTTAAACGTAAACACCCCAAATTAGCACATTTGTATGGTAACACAACTGAACACGTAAATTTTTCAGGAAAGAACTGGCTTCAAACAATTTCAAGAGGATCTTTAATGAAGCCAACTGAACGGTTCATGGAATTCGCTTTGAAAATGGAAAGAGAATTTCAACGATTCCACGGCAATTCCATTGATGGTAACCCAAAAGTTTTTGTAAGATTAAAGGACGTTATAAACGCGAAATATCCAGGAATAGAGGACTTTGCTGTGATGTGTTTTGTAAGGACCCGCACTTTCATCAGAATGAAAGCTATCAACAAGAAAAAAAAAATGCAAAGGTAATAAGCGAACTGAGGGCGAACAAAGACAAATAGTGAAGAAAATGAAAAAAGTTGCAACATAACTTTCCAGAATAAAGAAAAGGAAACACGTTAGCCTAATACAGTTAAAGGCTTTGGTGTGAAAGTAGAAAAGTTGATTTATATTATGTATATAAATATAATTGATATGTACAATTTGTAAAGATAAATTACAATTTACTGTTTTAAAGAGTTTAAAATGACATTATTGGGGGTTTCTCCGTACCACAGGTCTATGTGGTCTAAGCCTGTGCGAGCCTCTTCCCCCAGCAAAAAAAAGTAGTGCTCTCCGAGATGGTGAAAGAGGTTGACGTCCTTCGGAAGCTTTATACTAGCATTTCACCGACCATAGAAAAAATATATTTGTTTATTTAACTAATAAATAACTTAGTAATAACAATAATACACTAAAACATCAAAAATCTCGATTATATTCACAAACGTGAATGAGTTAAACATGTGCGCGCGTTGTGCCTATAAGATTCTATGCGGTGGGGCGAGGCGAGTGGGTACGCGGTGACGTCACCGCTCACAGCCCACCTGCGCGTGACCCCTACCGTGTATTCTAGTATCCGTGGTTCTATCCGTCAGTCGAACCAGGATTCAAAATAATTGAATCGCCTACAAACGTCATATACCTACCTGTGAATGTGAGTCGTTTGGACAACATAACATTATCTTTACACGATCAGGACGGTGACGTAATAGATTTTCACGGAGAAGTCATCACTGTGCGTTTACATCTAAAACGACTATAGACATGGGCTTGTACTTTGTTTCTTCGCCACCGCTGCTACCACAGTCGTCAGTAATAAAAAAAGAAGAAGAAGAAAGATCAGTTAGGAAACGCATCAGTACTCGTTCGAAACTGAAACGATTAACATCAGTTAACCGCCGTTTCCTGATTTCACTGGGTTTTGTTGTTGTAAACAAGTAACATGGCGAGTGGAATATTATCTGTGGAGCAGCAACCGTTCTTTGAAGACAGTATCACACACTTTTCATTTCACTCACACGCACCGTACGCAACAACAAGATATGGAAACAATGATGAAATACGTGTGCCAATACAACAACAAGACGTCTTTACACTGCCGTCAGAAAGTTTCCTCTACATCGAAGGCAAGTTGGTTAAAAACCCTAGTGCGGCTGCAGATACTGCACTGAATGTGGAACTGGTGAACAATGCTATAGCATTTCTCTTTGAAGAGATTCGTTACGAGTTGGCTGGAGTGGTAGTGGACCATACCAGAAACGTCGGTGTTACGTCAACTATTAAAACTTTTCTATCACTCAACAACAACACATGTAACGCAATGGAAAACGCAGGTTGGGTGGCGCCGACCACGAACGTATTAAAAGTGAATGATGACGGTGAATTCAACTTTTGTATACCACTGAAAATGCTAATGGGATTCGCAGAAGACTATACACGCATCGTGCTGAACGTGAAACAAGAACTTATACTCCTACGCACATCTACCGACATAAACGCTATGGTTTTAGCAAGCGGACAAACGACTGCTAATTGTGTTCTTGAACTAGATAAAGTTTACTGGAAAATGCCTTATGTACATGTAGCTAATGCGTACAGATTACCACTGTTACGACTCATAGAGAAAGACCACCCGATAACTATGCCTTTTAGGACCTGGGAGTTGCACGAGTATCCTGCCTTACCACAGACTAAAAGGCAGAATTGGATTGTCAAGACCTCGAGTCAGCTAGAAAAACCACGCTTTGTTGTGTTAGCGTTTCAGACAGCAAGAAAGAATGTACTGACAGCACGCGCCGATGAATTTGATCACTGTAACGTGATCAATGCGAGATTGTTTCTATGTTTCTAAACGACAAGTATTATCCTTACGATAATTTAAACTTGGATATTGGGAAAGACCGTTTTGCATTATTGTACAATATGTACGCCAGTTTTCAAAGTTCGTATTACCACCGTTTAGACGGCAGCCCAGTACTGACACCGGAATTATTCAAATCAAAAGCCCCGCTGTTTGTATTCGATTGTAGCAGACAAGACGATGCACTTAAGTCTTCAGCAGTTGATGTACGTTTAGAATTTGAATCGTCAATGAATTTTCCTACACAGACGACTGCCTACTGTATGATACTACATGATTCGCTTGTAGAATATACGCCATTGTCCAACACAGTACATAGACGTGTTTAAGTCTTATTTTATACATATTTTGTAAATACTAGTTTTAAATATATATATATTTTCATATTTGTAACATTATAATATTGAAGCTGTGTGTGTGTATGTATTTTTAATTGTAAAACTAGTTAGATATATATTTTAATACTTGTAACAATATAATCTTGGAACTGTGTGTTTTTTTTTTTTTTTTTTAAATTGTAAATATTAGTTTAGATATATTTTCATACTTGTAACAATATAATCTTGGAGCTGTGTATGTATTTTTAATTGTAAAAACTGTTTAATATAATCTTGGAGCTGTGTGTATGTATTTTAATAAATGTATTTTAATAAATGTATATATTACACACACTTTATTATTATTATTATTATTGTATAACCCACTCCATAATGTATACGCATAATAATTTGATCATACACATACGCGCGCGCGCACACACACACACACACACACACACACACACACACACACACACACACACACACACACACACATGTATTAAATTCAATAATGCGCTTGATAATGTTTTAATGCAAATAATTTTTACGTTTAAATAAAATCTGCACATACATTAAAATTAAATAAAATCTGTACACTTACCAAAAACTAGTATGTGTTGTCTACACACCCTTAATGATGAAAGTTGTGTGTATACTGAATGCGCACAAACAGTCTTTCAACTATTAAAAAAGATGCAGAGATAGATAGATTTCACGATGTATCAGCACACGCAAGCGATCAATGAGAAATTGCCACTATAAGAATACAGTAAGAATATATTTTCAGAAATTGTAATTTGATCATACACACACACACACACACACACACACACACACACACACACGTATGTATTAAATTCAATAAATAATGCGCTTGATAATGTTTTAATGCAAATAATTTTTACGTTTAAATAAAATCTGTACATACAATAAAAATTATACTCAGTTATTAACGTATTCAAATGTTTCAATAATGCGCTTGATAATGTTTCAATACAAATAATTTTTACGTTTAAATAAAATCTGCACATACATTAAAATTAAATAAAATCTGTACACTTACCAAAACTAGTATGTGTTGTCTATACACCCTTAATGATGAAAGTTGCGTATACTGAAGACGTACAAACAGTCTTTCAACTATTAAAAAAGATGCAGAGATAGATTTCACGATGTATCAGCACACACAAGCAGTCAAATGAGAAATTTTCGCTAATTTTCTGTGCGTATATATATTGTACACTGGTAGTGGGAGAAAGCTTGCATGTCCGTTTTTAGAGTAAATACTTTCTAATCCATAATTAATCCTAATTACTGTCAACGCTGCTAATGACTGACAGGTGTCAATTAGAAAGTAGAACGTTCGATTTAGACGACGTATACAAGGTTAATGACCTCTGGTTTAAGTTATCGAATAATAATAACTATATCTAATTCAGTATCGTTGTGTGTGTGTGTGTGTGTGCATAGACTTGTTTCGTTGAACCGATCAATGCTGTCAACGTACTCGTAAGGGTACACCCCCTTAGGTTGGTCTGTTCGTCAAAACCCTGTATTTAATTATTTAAAACAAATTATGGTTTATTTTAATTTATTTCGTTATAAACCTCCGAATATGCATGCAATTATTTGTATAGTAATCAGAAATGTGTGAGAGACATTTTAATAATTTGTAGGTTGTATCTTACAATCATGAAAATTATTATTTAAACTGATAATTGTTTTATTAAAATCTTACAATGACGAAATATTATTATTTCATTGTTTACGATATATATTTAATGCAAAAATGAATTTTTAAAATTACAATCGTCTGTAAACTATATTTACGTTCGTGTACACATACAAATCGTTTTGAATAAGGGAATTCTTGTCAACGTTTGCAGCGAGAGAGGGACATATACAATGTGTGTATGTGTACACAAAACTTTTGAAAATACCTTATTTCAAGGAGATTTTTTTTTTATGCGTAACACTTACCACACACACACACAGACTTGGCAATATATTAATTTCTAAATCGTGGTCAATGACTGTCATGTGCCAAAAAAAAAAAATTAGAAGTAGGACGCAACGAGGTAGGTGATAAATATATATTTCCTGGTGATTACATTTTAGTATCGCTACTTACAATAATCCATAAGTAGCACGACGCTTATGTAAAACCGATGACATAAAGAGCTAGCGAGAGAGAGTGTGTGAGAGAGAGAGAGAGAGAGAGAGAGAGAGAGAGTTTATATCGTGATCGATAACTGTGTCTAGAGACAAAGAGAGAGGAGGGGAGAGAGAGTTGATATCGAAGTCGTCAACAATTTACTATACACTATAATATAGTTTGAATTTCCCACCGAAGAAAAATGTTGGCAGATCTGTTCTATACACACAATAATGCAGGATTGGTAACCCTGATCATATATTTTAATATACACTATAATACACACACATATCAAGTTTGAACCCATACATAGGTTGGTAAACCTGATCATATAGATTTAATATACATTATAACACATAACAAATTTGAACTCATGCAAGGTTGGTAACCCTGATCATATATTTAATATATACACTATAATGCATCAAGTCGGAACCCCCCACCCACAAAGGCATAGTTATCGGGTGGTCTTTCTCTATGAGTCGTAACAGTGGTAATCTGTAGTCCAGCGGTGGTGGGGAGAGCGTGGGAAAAAATCTTGGACCGCGGGAACGGCGGCATCTCTTTGAACTTGGCGCGCAAAAGGTGGCATGAAATTTTATTGGTGGAAATTCGCGGATGCTGCAGGTCCAGCGGTGGTGGGGAGAGCGTGGGAAAAAATCTTGGACCGTGGGAAAGGCGGCATCCTTTGTTAGTTAGAACTCTCATTTTCCCTCTACTAATAACACAATAAAAATAAAGGCTATTGAAAAATTGTTTATAAGATAGCCTACTTATTGACTTGATTTCCCTATA
The DNA here is from genome assembly GCA_034769895.1 of Magicicada septendecula. Classification (NCBI taxonomy): domain Eukaryota; kingdom Metazoa; phylum Arthropoda; class Insecta; order Hemiptera; family Cicadidae; genus Magicicada; species Magicicada septendecula. The sequence goes on from CM068367.1 coordinate 954,187,234, forward strand.
TTTTATATTTCAAATGTACACGCAAATGCTGTGTAATAAACTTGTTTGTAGACTTATATTTTAAAAAAATGACTATTGTATTATAGTACACAGCTGAGAAATTAATAAAACAGCTTAAAAATTAAAAATTAACAAAATTTCTTGTCAACTTTCGACCTTCTGGAGGGGGGGTCCGGTCCCGTTCGCACCACCCGTAAATACGCCCCTGAGAATAATGTTAATTCACTGTTTTGCAAGTGTCATTTTATGATTGAATCTTAGTTTTACGTCGTCCGTACTTCATTGAAAATTTTGTTTATGACAGACTAGAACAAAGTTTAAACTTTTTCTTAGTTAATTGTTTTTAAAGACACTTCATTCGTTCTGACACGCTGAAAGCTAAAACACATTAATAGTACAGAATATTGAAAGAGAAAACACGTATCACACACACACACACACACACACACACACACACACACACACACACACACACACACACACACACACACACACAAATATTCCTATAGAAAATTGATCAACTTTTGAATACACCATATTGCCGGTTGGACAAAATCAGAACGGGACAATTTTTCGGGTTTACTGAACATTCAATTGTACAAAACACTATTGGTATTATTCATCTTAGAAATATATGACATTAGCATATCCAGCTGACAATCTTTAATACGTGATAAGTTACACACAAAACCGGACAGTCGACAAAACAAGTAAGTATACATAAATGAATTGTGTTGAAAAAGAGAGTAAACTAGCTTCTATATGAGAAAAGAATATGCCTCATGAGGAAAGTCCATTTAAAGATTCTACACGTAGACTTACACGGCTTGCTTTGATTTACATAGATAACAAAGAACTCTATTTTTATTTAACAGAAACCAAATAAATTACTTTTAGGAAACTTAGGTTAGAAGAAACTGTTTTCACATAACCAAAACCACTGACAGCAGAACACTTTCATGGAATGGAATAGTGTAAGGAGGAGATATATATATATATATATATGTGTGTGTGTGCGTGCGCGCTCTCGCTCGCGTGTGTGTATATATATTGCGGTGTACAGGTGTCGCATAGAATATGTAGTCGGTTGAATCGTATATTGGAATGCTTTTGGTTTTATTAATGATAATTTAAAATTGCACTATGTTGATTTAATATTGTTTATGACAAAAAATCAAATTAATTATACTGTATCTGTTGATCTTTTTACAAATTTTAAATATTTTTTTTCTTATAATCTAATCACACATGAATCTAATATACAAATTTATTATGATATGAGTTCTTTTGTCTTTTTGGTTTATAAGTTTTCTTTAAAGTTTATAACAAAAATAAAATCACTTCCCTTTATGATGATTGTCTATCAAGATGGTCATGACCCAGTCTGGAAGACAGGTGTTAGTCGTTCACTCTGGATACGTGTTCAGGATACCGCTGCGATCTCCTCCTGTTGTTCAGCGTTCAGGGTCGTTCTCGGGTTGAGAAATTCTATAAATTGTAGTTGATTACTTTTAATGATATATTTTAATTTTAATTTCTTTTGTGTATTGAGTGTACACAATGATCCAGCAAACTTCAAGTGTCTTTAATTCCTATACGGACAATCTTGTACTTTTCTGGATTAGCACTATTTAAACATCAACTCGAGAACTCTCGGATTTGTGTTCGGACGCTTTCGTAGACTAAGCGCTTAAACTCGAGCACGTTTTCAAGTTCAGAGAGAGAGTACCTGACTGACTTGGAAAAAGAAATCAACTGAAAATTTGGCTTATTTCTCGAATGCCGATTGGCTAATTACATACCCTTTCCCTGAAGTTAAGATAACTTAATCTTGTATTATACTTACCGAGAGCAAACTTTAGCTAGTCGAAAAAACTAGTTTAATTTTATTACTTTTATACAGGGTCATAACATTTCTTTATTAAAAATTTTATGTATTCCATTCTTTAATTTACAAACAAATATTCTCACTCGATAGATCTTTTTATTTTTCGTATTCTGGGGAAGTTTCATGTTAGACTTTTTATGCCAACGAGAGTTATTTAATTTAACATTTTTTGTAATTATCCTGTAACATAGTTACATATTCCCGCACACGCGCACTCGCCACATTTATACGCATGTTTTCGCATCACTTCACAACATTAGTTTTGTTTGTGTGTTTTAAGGTCTAAATTTACTTAAAACTAACAAATTGAACATGTCTTTTATTGCCTTGCTTTGAGTCCCAGTAATATTTTATATGCATATTCTACTCATTGCAATATATATATATCAAGTGTGTGTGTGTGTGTGTGTGTGTGTGTGTGTGTGTGTGTGTGTGTGTGTGTGTGTGTGATAATTTTTAGTTTTTCGTGAATGTGATATGGTGAGTCCTTTTTCGGTTTAGTTCCGCGTTGCCTTTTGCTTTTTCCGCAACGTTTCGTCAAATTCATCTCTGCCATCTTCAGACAGAGATTCCTCCTTGATAACTCAGGATGGAATGAGTTTTCAACTAGGTTAGTCCTTAATTTATACTGATGTGGTAAGTGAGTTTCTATTGCTTTCCGGCCGAACTCGTGTCTCTTAAACAGTCAAATTGTCTGCTGTTGGTATCCGAGTTGTGTTGTAGCAGTGAAGTATCGGTTTTTAGACTGGTTGAAGTCCGGTCTCTTTTCAGTATCTATGACCTCTCGTATGAGGTCATCTACAACAGCTCTGTGGGAGCCAGTAGTTTCGCCTCGTTGACATCATGTTTAATTATGTTTGAATGTCTGGCTAACACAGAAGTGTTTATTCCCCGTTGAAGAAATTATTTGCTACGTGGAAATGGCCGCCAACTAGCTTGCGAAACACACAGCTGCTCTGTACTGTAGCACACTGCACACCTGCTAAGGATAAAAAAACCACACAAGATGAGCATGCCACATCGTGAACTACAAGCTTTAAAAAAACTGAAACAGACCCCTCATCTTGTTCTGTTCTACCAGCATACAAGGGGAATACTACCGTCATTATTAACTCCAACGACCACTACCACAAGCTCTCCTACAAGACACAAGGTCTTGACAGCACAGTGATAAACACAGATCTAACAACATATTTCGAGGAGACCGCAAGAAACAAGATCAAAGCCTTCCCAATCGATCCAGATACACAGAGGCAGATAGCATTCAGGAGGTGTTGACATGCCTCAAGCTCTACAGCCCATCTAAAATATACAAACAGGACATTCCATTCAGATTAATAGTCAGCTCAATAAGCTTGCCTATCACATAGATTTTACAAATAAAAATCTACTGTTACAATTGTAGGCGTAATAGGTACACAAAAACACGTTTCTCACTTGATAATGCGATGTTATACCGACCAGTGCAAAATAGCATTCAAAGTAAGTAGAAAATTATAATATCAAACAAAGTGTTACGTGATACTAGAATAGCAATTGTAAAAAGTAAAGAAATTACTGTAATGTTCAGAACGCACAAGAGAGTAGGCATCTGTGTACAAGACATATGACATGTAAAGAATAAAATAACTTGATACGTTTGCTCAGACAACGAAAGCAAAAAATAGAACTCCACCGACTAGAAAATATAAGCGATAAATAATGTATTGCTTATTGCAATATCTACAAATCATCACACGAAACGGTAAGCCATGTTGAATTCCAAATTTGATATAAACAAATGGTACGAGAGAACGGACTGAAGACAACGGAACAGAACACGAACTCAACAAGAGGGAAGGGAAAAGCTGTCGACTAGCAGATAAAGCATACACACTACTCAGTAGTAGACGGTCAAGGAAATAGGTTACGTGATATGCCCGGCCCCGGTTACGACCCGGTCGTACGGGAAATGCTGAGCTAGTCTGGTGCACAGAGCAACGCTGAATGTTTTTTCTATAGACAACGTGTACAAATACCGTTTAAATGTTGTTTTCCCCTGACTGTTTAAACTGATGAACAGTAAATTATTACCGATTCTAAGAACGCAGCCTTATTTCGATTTGTACAGACACTGTGGCCCAACGTAAGATAAAGCAAAATGTCGCCGTTGGGTAACTTCAGGGCACGATATCTCACCAAACATTAGCTCATCAGAATCTTGGAAATACTTTTTATACAAACGTGTTTAAGTGTGAAATAAATCCAATGTAGGCTGTAAAAGAAAAAGTACTGCAATACTGTATTTACTAGTATAATGCAGTAGACAATAGAAATAAGTGAATGAACAGGATTAATTAATTCAACTTATATTAAAATATTCACTAGTTTTAGTGTTAGGAAGTTTGACCCACTGTGAAGTAAGAAGAAAACGAAGTGAGTAAGCAACAGAGCAAGAACAATATAAAGAACCATTACTAATCGATAAAACATGTTTTCTCCGTAGACGAGTGTCAGACGTTTTATTGATATCGCGGTGTGGTACTCTTAGTGAGACGGGGTAATACTATTAAGATATCGATTTTACCAATTAATTCAATCATTAAAAACAGTAAAGCCTACAAATGAGATTAAAAACGAGTGAGATGTATTCTTCCTTGTTATGTTAAGACTAATTTAAATTTTCTATCAAGTAAATCAAAAGAATTATATGAAATATAGCCATCTAGTTGTTGAAATTATGGAACTTATTACAGTTTAAAATTATGGTACAAACTTACACATTACTTATAGTATTAGCTAATCATTTGTTACATTATGTTTTATACAAATGACACAGAAAAGTAATATTTTAAATGAAAAACTATGTTTATTACGACTCGCAGCTGAGAGAAGTAGAAACTATTATTTTCCAAAGTGAAGGCAAACTTTAATTAATTACTATATTATTATTCATTTTCCTTCAGACATGTTAGAGACTTCACTTCTTCTAGCATTGTGTGATATATGAGTAAAATATATTATGTCACATCAAACAAAAATAATTTAATTATTTGCACATCGACGAACGAGCATGGCCGTGATTTAGTTCCTGAAGTCTGAAATATACATCAACATCTTCGTAGTTAGTGATAATAAAATCCACTAGTTCCTTGGTTAGTGCGTGCTATTCATACGCCGATGTAACAATTAATAACTTCCTAACAAGAAAACTCTGCAGGACATACGTAAGTCAACAGAAGCTACTATAGCTCTAGGTCAGAAGAAGAACAGATAAATGTGACATTCTGTAGAGCGTGTACTCAGGTTGGCTTTATACACTACGTTTTGTAGCCTCAAACATTTCATCGGTCAGTTTGTAAAGAGCAGTTGTTTGTAACTAAATCAATATACTCGTTGCTTCTGGCGTTTGGCTTCGTTGGTTTTGTTTCAGTTACTTTACGCAATGATACGCTGGCAATCGTTGATTATTGCTCGCAGTCACACGCTTGTTAAGACTTCCTTGCTTGACACTTTGTAACCTGCGGCACAATAAAAATAAATCTGTTTGAAGAAAAGAGATAATCATTTCAAAATTAAAAATGTATTAATAATAAAATTACGACAACAAAACACAAGTTTGATGTATATATAATATTTTTATTCTTAATTCACGACAGTCTTCATTTGGAAACAGTTTGAAAATTGAAAAAAGTAGGCCTACTGTTTAGAAATAAGTGAAGTACAAAATTCTGAAAATCTGGCAATGTGATTTGTAAAATAATAATAATAATAATAATTCTAGGAATTCTAGAAGTTCCCTAAATATCCTTAACGCGTGAAGGGATATATGTAGGTGTCGTTACGTACATCATACATAAGCAAACTGTATAATAAAATGTGTTCTCGCCTCTTAAAGGGACTAAGGTAAAGAAACAACTCATATTAAATGAAACTTCCAAAGATTTTAAAAACAATATGGGATATTTTTTATGCTCCGCATCACTATGTTTTTTGCAGCATTCAGGTCCTAACCAAAAGCTATTTCTTTTCATTTCGTTAGCAATTTAATTTCGTAATCAAGTCATTTATGAATCAAATATCTTGTCACTCGTTTACACTCAAAACAATATATCTTGAAACACAGGTCAGTAAACGAATTCTACAAAGCAGGAAATAAGTAATCGTGAAAGTTTATTGTGTTCAAAAACGTACGAATGTACCAAATCCGTAAAATTTAATAAAAGAACTTTAAAGAAAGTTCTTGTTATCTTTTGTCTATAATCTTCAAATCTCTTTTGGGTATCTTCTTTTATTAAGATGTACCAGTTTAATATTTAAAATCAGAAGCTGCAAAGAGGTCTGCTGAAGAAAATTCAAAAATGAAGCGGCAATACCAGTTCCGTCTTTTCAGACATGTTTGGGCGTTTAGATAAAAAGTCATATTTGACTTCTTTTACAAGGTGATTATTGGAAACGCTGGTAAAGTTGGTTCCGACTAGGAAACTCCCGGATGTGTCTAACTGTAGAAACATGTATCGATATTCTAAAACCGATGAAGCTCAAAGTCTCATCGAAATGTTACCGGTAAGTGTGAAGAAATCCCATTCCATCAGTGGAGACAAATTAACTTGCCATCCCGGAAACGTGTCTGAAATAAAGTGTTTTTAGAATACCAAGACTTTTGTCTGTGCATGGAAATCTGTTTGTATGTGTTTGTCTGTATTTAATGATCTCACGATGAGATGGAATCACGTAGGCACACAAGTAGTAATGGGGCGTTATTCATTTCGCAAACTGGTGACTCACCAAGTAACGATGTGACAGTTATACATTATACATTTTATTACAGATGCATTTATTTATTATGCTTTACTGAATTTTTAATTCACAGACGTATATTTAAAATACTGAATAATTAGTGTCATACAATCAATTGTTTTTTATGAATGCTTTCCCCTTATCGCAGTTTACAGGTCTTGTATGCAGTCAGCGTTTTGTTTTAATAATTATGATTTGTTTCGTCGCTGAGATTCGAATTATTGGTAAACCTAGTAAAAAAATTGGCCGACGACTGTCGTTTGGTCTTGCAACGTGTCATCATCATCATTATCATCATCATCGCCGTCGTCGTCGTCGTAACACAGGACAGACCCAAATTATATTAAAATCTTTGTTATCTGTGTAAACAAATTATATAAAAAATATATTCTTGTGAAAAATGAAAAAATGTGATTTATTATTATCATCTGTAAATATATGAGATGTTTAATCTAAATCTGTAAATTTTCAGAACAGTAGGATGAACAAGAAGACCTATCAACAAGAGTGACCAGGATCGTACATTTACTTTCTACGTTAGTCCACACGGTCTAATGCTTTCCAAATTATTACGTGATTCTTTAATTTGATCAGCGACTTTGAAAAAAGTCAGAATACAAGGCATACAATTATTTGCGAATGATTTTCCAGGCTACTAGAATGAGTTGTATTGTGTGGAGGATTATGAAATTTGACTTTAGGTATAATAGTTGCAGTTTAACAAAGTTATTAATTTAGTTACGGTGTTATTATTTACTATGGATACGTTCATGATACATATCTGTATTTAGTTAAAAGAGTTATTCTGAGAAAAAGGTTAAATAAAACTTATGACCGTTCATTCTCGGGAGCATAACCTTACCTCGCACGTAAATATATTATTGAACTAACATTAATGACTTGCATTAATGACCACAGACTTCATTCTTCTCATAGGTCTTTTGAGCAAATGTCAAACATTTGGCTGTTTTAAGGGACTGCCTGCGCGTTGGCTGCGCGACGGACGAAGAGTACCGTGCCGTCTACCTGTTCTTACAGGCAAATGGTCTGCAATTTCACACCTTCACCAATGAGAAGGCGGCTCACGTCCGGCTGATTATTCGCGGCCTGGACGAGGAAACCGATCCGGACGAGGTGGCGGACGAGCTCCGCCAACTCGGCTTCCCGATTAAGGAGAGCATTAGGCTCTACACCACATATGGACCCAGGCGAAAGTTACGCCTCCTCCGGGTGATACTCCTGAAGGGGGACCAGGCAGACAGACTGTTGGGCCTGACCAGTCTTTGCGGGCTCAGAATAAAAGTCGAAAGGAGCCGCGAAGCTGGCCACGTCCCGCAGTGCCATCGTTGCCAACGGTTCGGGCACGGCTCGGACAGCTGCCACAACGCTGAGGTCTGCGTCAGATGCGGAAAGCCGCATCCGACCAAGGCCTGTCAATTGCCGGCTGCGGGGCGCCGCTTTTGTATTAATTGCGGCGACCCTCACTCGGCCAATTACAGAGGATGCTGGGTTTTCCAGCAGCATCTGAGGCAGGCTGCGGCCAGGAACAATCCTCCTGCCCGCCAGCAGCTTCCAGTCGTCCCGGATCGTGCTGCCTTTCCCCGTCTCCCGGAGAAGGTCAGCTCATCTGTGCCACAACCTCCCGCCCGACCTCGCCCACGTGCATCGTCCCAACCTGCTCGGGAAGAGCATGCTACGCCAGCATCGACCCTAGATCAGCCCGTTCCAATGGACGAGGAACCTGCCCCGGAAGTAGTCGAGCCAGTCCCTGAGAGGTCTGAATCTCCCCAACCTGCGGCTCGCTATAAGCCCAAGTCTAGGAAGAAGAAGAAGCAGAAGAAACAGAAAAACGCTGCTCCCGCTCCCCCTGCCCAGAAACCACAAACCAGACCAACGCAGCGCTCCGGCGCTGGGGTTGCTCGGCAGTCCAGAGTAGAGCCCCGTCCTGCAGCTGAAAGGACCGAGCGCCCACCCAGGAACACATCTCGGGTGAATTCAGCCCGCAGCTATGCTGCCGCCGCCCGCAGCGACCCTGCCCCATCTGCTTCATCGTCGTCCACATCCCCCTCAGCTCTTGCCGAGGTAAAGTCTTTCCTCGAGGAATATGACCTCGAAGAAGTGGCCCGTCTTTATCGATCCATCCGGGAGCGTCTTCGCACGGCGAACCCGACTGAAAAGTTCCTCCTCCTCGCGGAAGCTGCAGCCGCCATAGGTCTTCTGTAATGCTCCACGCTAACAGAATTACCTCCATTAAGCGCGACCTTTCCATTATAGCGTGGAACGCCAACAGCCTTCTGCCCAAACTCGAGGAACTTAGAGAGTTCCTAGCCCGTCGCAAGCCCGACGTGCTTCTCCTCTCTGAGACCTGGCTTAGGGCACATGACAACGTGAGATTGCCTAACTATGCGTTTTACAGGGACGATAGACCTGGGCGGAACGCGGGGGGTGGTACGGCCATAGCGGTGAAACGTTGCATTGCACATCACCGCGTGGTCTTGCCTCCTCGCCAAAATATCGAGGCCACAGCCGTTGAACTCTCCGGAGTTCTCGGAGGTGTCCTCCTGGTTTCGGCTTACAAACCGCCGACCAAACCAGTTCTAGACGCCGACCTGTCCGCAATTTTCAGTGCGCATAGGAAGGTTATTCTTGCAGGTGACCTGAACTGCAAACACCCCGAATGGGGTAGTCGCTTGACTACGCCATCCGGGAGGGCGCTTAGCAGGTACCTACACGACCACCATCTACGAGCCTACGGACCCGGACAACCGACGCACTATCCCCTCCGCCTTGGAGCCCGACCTGACATACTAGACATTGCAGTTGTCAAGGGAGTTGTCAACCAGATTGAGGTGTCCGTGTTAACGGAACTGTCCTCTGACCATTGTCCCATCGAGGTGCACGTACCTACCCGTCACACGATTGGGAGAGCAGCGCGACGAGTGGTCGAGTGGGACCGCTTCGGGCCTGCCTTTTGTCGCAGGCTTCCCGAGGAGGTTCCGCTTGATACCACTCAGCACATCGACGAGGCGGTAGCCTTGTTCGATGAAGCCGTGGTCTCTTCCGTCGGCGTGTGCTCACGGATGAAGCCTAATCTCACGCCCGATTATCACCGGATCCCTGAAGAAGTCCGTCTTCTCGCTTTAGAGAAGAACAGACTTCGGAGACGGTGGCAGCGGACGCGAGATCCGGACGACAAGGCCAGCTTCAATCGGGCGGCCGGCAAGTTACGTCGTGACTTGCAAGCCTTCCGACGAAGCTGCTGGGAATTTACGGTCGCCAAAATGGCAGATGATGCACCGGAGGGGGACTCCTCCGTTTACAGGATACCTACCGCGATGACCGGGAAGAGGCGCCGTCCTCCACTCCCGGCCATCAACGGGCCTGGTGGACATCCCCTTGCCAAGCCGGACGAGAAATCAGAGTTCCTGGCCGGGTACCTGGAGCTTCAATTTGCTCCTAACCCGTCCGGGGACCCAGACTCCGACGAGGAGATAGAAGCCGAAGTTGAGGCTTCTCTCGGCAGCCCGATCACAACCGAACCTGAACCCACTTCGGTGGAAGAGGTAACGGACAGGCTTTTAGCGCTTCGGCCCCGGAAGAGCCATGGACCGGACGGTGTTACCAACACCGCCCTACAGAGACTTCCGGACCGGGGAGTTCGCTTCCTGGTCGACTTGTTCAATGCCTGCTTCCGATTCGCCTATTTTCCTAAGAAATGGCGTTCGGCTACGGTCACGATGATCCCGAAGCCGGGAAAAGACCACAAGTTCGCCGAGAACCTCCGGCCTATCAGCCTGCTGTCGTCCACTTCGAAAGTCTTCGAACGACTAGTCCAGCGGCGGCTAACGGATCACCTTCAACGGTTCGATATTCTGGTCCCCGAGCAATTCGGTTTTCGTGCTGGGCACTCCTCGACGCATCAATTGATGCGTTTCGTGGAGACCGTGGCCGAGGCCGGTTGCTCGCGAGAGCAGACCGTCGCCGTTTTCCTTGATGTCGAGAAGGCTTTCGATCGTGTTTGGCATCCAGGCCTACTTTACAAACTCACGGAGATTCTGCTTCCGGATTGCTACCTTCATCTGATTGCTAGCTTTCTTCAGAACAGAACCTTTCGCGTGAGAGTTGATAACACCCTTTCCTCGGAAAGGGCTATTACTGCTGGTGTCCCTCAGGGAAGCGTCTTGGGCCCCCTGCTTTTCTCGGTGTACGTCAACGACGTGCCCAAGTTGCCTGGCACCAGGTTGGCCATGTTCGCCGACGACACGGCAGTGTATGCTGTCGATCGTCGTGCTGAGACGGCCGTTATCTGGCTCCAGGAGCAATTGGACGAATACGTTGAGTGGGCAGAGAAATGGAGAGTTGCCATCAACGCAGCCAAGAGCACAGCAGTAGTCTTCTCCAGACGCTTTAGGCTCCCCGACAGACTCTACGTAGGCGACACACTTCTGCCCTGGTCTCGAGAGGTCAGGTACCTCGGGGTTCACCTCGACCGACGTCTCACCTGGCGGACACACTCTGCGCAAGTAGCCCGAAAGACCGCCCATCGTCTTTATCAACTCAGACCCATACTATGTAGCAACGCCATGACCCGCCGCCTAGGGAAGCTTATCGTCTCCACGTATGTGGCGCCGATGGTTACCTACGCGATGCCCGTTTGGGGCTACTTGGCCAAGACCCATAAGCGAAAGCTTCAGTCTCTCCTCGACCGAGGATTGCGCTGGGCATGCAAAGCCCATTATCTGACATCTAACAAAACCATCCGTGAATCCCTGCGTGTCCGTTCCCTGGACGCCACTATACGGACACTGTCCCGCAAATTCTATCGTCGCTCCGCCCGATTCCAGGGCAACCATCTCATTAGCGCCCTCGGTCGCTACCAATCTGTGCCAGGAGAATCTTGGACCCGGCCTCGGCGAACATTCACCCTCAATTAAATAATTAATTGACAACCCACGGCCGGTAGCAGGCCACACCCTAAATCCAGAACATCAGTAGTCCCTACGGCAGGAGCTCTTTTGAAGCTCGGGACGTAGTACACGAGCGGGCGACGGGCAAGCCCTTCGTCCCGCACAGCCCCTGACTCTGCTGGCTGTTGGAACACTCCAGCATTATCGTCGTGTGAAGTGTTTCTTCATGTTCCTTAGGAAAATTAGATTCAGTCTCGCTGAAGATTAGAATTCATGGAGAGAAAATTCAATATACTCCACTTTGGAATAATTTCGATATTAACCTGTCTGGTGCAGATGCTAATTTGAATTCCGCGCATCTATACAGGTTTTAAGATATGTTTATACAGCAGCAAATTGTTTTATGTCGGTAGTGCTGACTTTCAACGAATAAACAAATACAATATTACACGTTCTTCATCTTTTTGTTATGTTTCCGTATCCTTCTTTTTGAGCCCGATATCCCAAATATTTGGTGTACAATGGTATGGTATAAATTTACCAGGAAAAAGAGGGGTACGCGCGCGGGCTCCCTCACACACGTGCATCTGTGTGTGTGTGAGGTTTGAGTATAATTTACAGTAAGAATTGAAGACAGTTTATTGATACACACCCGTTCCTCTTTCCGATGGCGTAACTACGAGTTACTTTGGGGGAGAGGAAGATAAGATTAACTTGTAGGTTTGGACCACTCTCGTTTTCCTCAGGACAAACAAGAAATTCAGGATTCTTCGCATATAGTTTTATAAATATTATTATTTATAATTATGTTTTGAACATATAATGCAATATTTTTGTCTCCAAAAGTTGGTAAGCAATTTATTATTTCACAAATTGCTTAAATTCTTAAAAACTTTGGTATTACCTAAAATACATTGCCAACTATTTAGTCTTAAATACCTATGGAATATTGAAGACATGATAAACAATGACATGGATACATTTTTGTTGCACCAATATTCTTTTCACCAAATTATGGCCGGCTGTAGTAGAAGGCCGGAAAATTAAACGTGGCAATACTGGAACCAGCTGATATTTGAGGCCGACTTGACGATTTCTTAATTTATGTATTTCAGTAATCAAATCGCGTCATTTTTAGTTGCCGGCTAACAGCAGTTTTATAATTCTTCTTTTTTTGGAAATTAAAAGTTTATTATGTAAAATACTGTTATATTATTTAAGAAATATACTAATTAACTCGTTCATATGATCCGAATTCAATAATTCGAACGAAATTAATTCGTTAGGCCTAACATTAATTCACTAATTTCCTCAACTTTAACGTATAGTACTAAGTGCGCACAGACCTATAATTTATATTTAGCTATAAATAGGCCACTCATGATTTTAGTAATGCTATAAAATTAAATCAAAATGTAACATATTTACTTTAGCTATTTTATTACACTATGCTTATAGGCCACAGACGCAACGTTGGCACGTTTAATATTCCGGCCTTCTACTGGAGCCGGCCGGCCATGCAATGATCCATCATTACTTACCAAACATTTTTCTTCATAAATTGTACGTTGGGAAAGAAAATGAAACAACATAACATAATGGTTTACTATAATAAATTTATATGAAAAAACTATTACATTTTTGTTAAAAGAATAAGGTAAATTTTTCATTGGTTCTTTGCAAAGTCTTCCAAAACCTCATCACAACTAGATGCTGTCACTTGCCTTGCAAGTATCAAGTAGGGGTTAATTCGGAAAATAAAGTAAAAGATTTTATTGCTACAGAACTCTAAAAATTATGTACTATGTACTGTATGTACTTTTGTAAAACTTCTTGGGATAACACATTATGAGGGATAACCTCGTAAATTATGAGTTAAGGAATGAAAAGGTATTTTTCAAAATACCTTCAAAAGTTTGTATTTTCACAAAATGTAACAAGAAATGGGTTTGAAATAAAAATAATTTATACAATTTGAGAGTGATTATTTCTAATTTAGATAACAATTGAATAGAGCTATTATAAAACTATGTTTTATGGCATATTTTAAGTGGAATTTTAAGCAATATTTGTACTGTTTACCATGAAAGTAAGGGTCCTGCATAAAAATGCTGTAGGCTATCTAAAGCTGTCGTCACATTTTATTCTCTTTAAGTTGAGTGTTTACACATCTCTGTACAAAAACTGATTAAGTTATTTCTAGGAACACAAAAAACATTATTTTGAACACAACATTACACATTTGTGAAAATTAAAATTCGTCAAATCAAAATATTCTTAGGTAAATTTAATAAAAAAGCATGCAATATATTAAGTTGTTTTAGAAACGTTAATTCATATAAAATAATTATTGTATGAAAAATTGGTGTTTTAAAAATATTTTGTTATAAAAAGCATGGTTAAAGAAATAAATGGAAAGACTGGAAACATTATTGGTTTCTGCTGAATATTAAGTTATCTTTCAACTACAACTTACTGCTTTAATTTGTCTTACCAAGAGCTTGGAAAAAAAAACTTTCCTAAATAAATGAGAAAATTTTACAGACGTTGCAGAGAATGCGTCTTAACGCGTCTTTGTAAAAAGGAAAACAATAGATAGCTAAAGAAAATCGTCGTACTCTTAGGATCTCGGGACGTTTTAAAGCGGATTACACGTATTTATACCTCCTCTATTTACACAGAGTGTCGGTAATTATTAAAATATTTAATTTTTTGCGGATAAATAACATGAAACATGAAAGGATAAAATGAAAATTGTGCATTTGGAAAATACTTTTTACAATATCTTAATTGAAGCTATTACAATTTCTTTTCATTTTTTTTTTAAATTTTAGTTCGCTAATTTTGAACGAATGAATGAAGCTACAGACGACTAACACTATGTCTGTGCTTTGTTACTAATTTGAAATTATTGACCTTAAAATGATTTTTTTGTGCTTTGAAAATTATCCATTTTTAAGAGACAAAGTAAGCATTATAAAAAACGAGAAACATAATGAACTACAGTTTACAATGATAGTTGATTATGCTTACATTTTCTTATTATTTTGAAGTTTAAACTTCGTAAGAAAAAAAGTGCACGTGCTTGTGTATGTTGCATTTTACGATCAAAAGTGTGATCTATAATCAAGGTAAATTACATATGACTCAGAAACTATAGGTAATATAGGGGGGGGGATAAAATAGGATAGGATATTTTTCTTGCAATATATTGAAAGTAACGTACTTTTATCGTACTAAACGTTAAGCAAAAAGTATTGGGACAACATTGTGGATGGGGTAGAACTCAAACATACGTGAAAAACGTCATTAAATGCTGATTATTTCTGAATAATTTTTGATTATCTGAGAAGTGCACGTTTTATTTAGATAAAAATCAACAGAGATAGTGAATCTGAATATCGTGGTTTTCCAGCAAAATTGTGAGTACTGCCGCAAATGCGGCCACTTACTATAGCGAATTATGGCTAAATTCAGTAGTGGTGGAGAAGGATTCTGTATCTGAAACATTGATATTCACAAATACAACGGATTCTTAAAGTCTTAATACAGTTTTTCTTATATTTTGCTTATTAAAGAATTTAAAACAAATATTTAGTGTAAAGATTTTTCAAACAGCATTGAGATATCAATTGTATATTTGTTTTACATTTTTCACTTTATAATTACATCCCTATATTAATCAAGAATTCACAAAAAATTTTCAACTACTTTTTGTATTCTTTACAAACTACAGGTAACGTATTGGAGGAAATGATGAAATTCAAGATGATGAAGTGATTCAGTATTTTAACCATAACTTTGCCAATTTTATCGTACGAAAATGCCACAATTCTTGGACCAAAAAAGTTACATAATAATTTTTAATGCGTCTCCAGGTTTTTGATTAAATCAACGTGAAATATAAGCTTAACAAAATAGGGAAAATCATTAATTTCAAAATGTTTCTAACACGGTTGATTGCTATTCAAATTAATGTTATACATCTTGGTTATACATCTAATATCATTAAGAATTAGTTTAATTATAAATTTGCATCCATAATAAATCTTACGTAAATAAGTATTTGTAAAAATATTTTGAAAACAATTTTTTGATTCCCTCTCGGAATGTAATTTCAGGATGTTATCTCAAGAGTGTTTTAAGAACCTTATAGTTTTATAAAAATACATTTTTTTTACATAAAATCTAGCAATAAAATGAGTAAATTTTTCCCGAGTCAAAGTCAAGACTGTTAATTTACCTAAGCTAAGACGATAGTTCACACCATTAGAGTTGTTTGACTAGATGAGTTATGACATAGACAACCTGGGGATGTCTGGGCGAAAGGAGAAAAATAGATTACTAGACTGCCTTCAGCTAGGTTAATTGTTTTTGACGGCTGCAAGTACGTATAGTATTTACATGTACTATTTTTGAAAAAAAATGTTAAGAAAGTATCGTTATTAAGAAAACTTTATTTCATTAACTTACAAATATTATAATTCCTTTTATTTCTACAGTTATTTACGAGCCTTAGTTAAAACATGCAGCTGGGTCAGAAATATGCCTACGTTTGGTGCTTATGGAATTTCTCTAAGTTTGTAATTGCTCTGGCGGGAATTAATCTGCCTGATCCCCTACGCCGATGGCCTCCTAATCAACCTTCTCTATTTCCCAGCCTCTTCGTCCAAATTTCAGGTTTCCATAGTCTTTCTAATTCGTTCATCTCTCTTCTAAGACCATCTCTATCTTTCATTTTTCTTCATAATTGGGATTTTCAATAGAACATATTTTCTGGCTGCCGGTCGTCTGCTGGCCTGAACACATTGTTAAACTATTTTAATCTTTCCTTCTCAGTCCGTTTACCTTGGTACCTCTTGCAACCATAATGGTTCTTGTTACTCTTTTATTCTATTATTTTGAATGTTCTTCACTTTTTTCACAGCACTTAATAATTATTATTTAAGGTACTTTCACTTGTGAAAAACTTACTTGTTTGTTATTTCCTCAAACGTCGTTTCGGAGTTGTATTCTCCTTCCTCAGGGAGGTTTAAATGCGGAATGCGTCAAGTATTTGGTAATCTGCAACGGTTTTTTAGGTGACTGGTTGTGTGTGGGGTGTGGAGATGGAAGGGGGTTGGCTCGGGATTCTGAATTGTATGCGTTGGGTATTATTGTGTCGAATAGTGTGTTGGATTTAAATTGTAAATGTTCATTGAGTATGTTGTTTGGTTGTGTTTTGTTGTGTTTGTATATTTCGTATTGTTCTGCGGTATTGAGTTTGCGACTTTTGGGTAGGTAGTGTAAAATTTCAAGATTGTTTTTATATTGGTGTAACTGTGGTTTTCTGTCTGGATGTGTGTGGCAAAAGTGGATTGTATGTTGTTATTGGATACTGCTTTTGTGTTGTCAGAAAATCTGGAGGAAAAAGATCTTCCTGTCTGGCCTATATAGAATTTATTGCAATCGTTACAGTTTAATTTATATACGCCTGTTTTGTTGTATATGTCTATGTCTTTGTTTGTGCCGTTAATGTGTCTCTTGATGGTATTGTTGGTTCTGTATGCTATTTCGTAATTGTGTTTTCTGAATGTGTTGGCAATTTTGTGTGTGTTAGAGTTGTAGTATGTGAGTGTCATGTATTCATAGCACTAAAAAACGGGTACAACCCTGAGTTAATAAACAAATTACATAGACAAATCCTATACAAAAACAACAAAACAACAAAAAATACAAACAACACACAACAAAACAAATACATCACACTGACATACTACAGCTCTAACACACAAAAAATTGCCAACACATTCAGAAAACACAATTACAAAATAGCATACAGAACCAACAATACCATCAAGAGACATATTAACGACAAAAACAAAGACATAGATATATACAACAAAACAGGCGTATATAAATTAAACTGTAACGCATAGCACTAAAAAAACGGGTACAACCCTGAGTTAATAAACAAATTACATAGACAAATCCTACACAAAAACAACAAAAAAACAAAAAATACAAACAACACACAACAAAACAAATACATCACACTCACATACTACAACTCTAACACAAACAAAATTGCCAACACATTCAGAAAACACAATTACAAAACAGCATACAGAACTAACAATACCATCAAGAGGCGCATTAACGGCACAAATAAAGACATAGATATATACAACAAAACAGGCGTATATAAATTAAACTGTAACGATTGCAATAAATTCTATATAGGCCAGACAGGAAGATCTTTTTCCTCCAGATTTTCTGAACACACGAAAGTATTATCCAATAACAACATACACTCCACATTTGCCACACACATCCAGACAGAA
This sequence comes from Magicicada septendecula, assembly GCA_034769895.1. NCBI lineage: Eukaryota > Metazoa > Arthropoda > Insecta > Hemiptera > Cicadidae > Magicicada > Magicicada septendecula. Next base: position 954,205,131 of record CM068367.1, read on the forward strand.
AACACAGTTACACCAATATAATTGAAATTTTACACTACCTACCCAAAAGTCGCAAACTCAACACCACAGAACAATACGAAGAATACAAACACAACCAAACAACATACTCAGTGAACATTTACAATTTATATCCAACACACTATTCGACACAGTAATACAAACGCATACAATTCAGAATCCCGCGCCAACCCCCTTCCATCTCCACACCCCCACACACAACCAGTCACCTAAAAAACCGTTACAGATTACTAAATACTTGACGCATTCCGCATCTAAACCTCACTGAGGAAGGAGAATACAACTCCGAAACGACGTTTGAGGAAATAACAACAAGTAAGTTTTTCACAAGTGAAGGTACCTTAAATAATAATCTTTTATTCTAGTCTGGTAACTCCAGCAGTTTCTTTACATTATTTCAGGCAATATTATTTTGAAATATGCATTTAAAACACATACACTAAAGCCGAGTTGAGTGTACTCGACATACTGAAAGTTATGTCGTGTGTATAGAGTTTGGTCATTCAGTCTTAACTGAGCAAATGATTTAGTACTAACCAACATACAATATATGTTGGACTGTAACTTATAGTTCCTTCTGGAGCATTCGATAACACACAGCATGACTCCATGTAGAGAATACAACATCATTGTGCCTAAATAAACAATTAGTTTAAAGTTAGTTTTCCTACTACATCAAAAAATTGCAAGCCTGTTTCGATATCTTAATGAAAATCTACAACACATTTTTATCAAGGCAAAAGTTTTGTTTATTACTAAGCGTCATTTTTATCTTACGATAGGAACGTTTAAATGGTAAGTACATTTTTTTATAGAAAACTTATTTATCAAACTCATGTTAACTGCGATAACGAATTGAGGTTCATGCAGATTTATTATTTTAATTGATTGACTGTAATACTTTACTGAGGCGACACGTCACTTAAAACACTTAACAGAATTGACAAAAACCTATGGAGACCTTCACAGAATAATGTCTTGTCAATTATAATTCTTCCCTCCTTGATATAGAATTTGGCGTAGTATCGTTGCATTTCTGAATACTACTTATGTTGTGTGGCGATTTTGGCTTGTGAGTTAATAATTATTTTGTTAGATACAGATTATCAGAGAAATGATTAGGTCTTTTGCAGGAAGATACATTGTCTGCTTTTACTCTTATTTGTATTCATACATATCACTAACGCACGTTGATGCAAAATATGTGGATATAATTCTGTTAAATTTTCAAGAGCTTCAGTCACTCATATCTCTAATTGCGCTTTCTCTACTGAAGAAATTAATTGAAATATTGTCTTGATCTAAATTGGTCTGTGAATAAAAACATTTTAGCAATTAATCCATAAATATAATTTTTAACAACTCAACAGTACGTTAATGACTGCAACATGTTACCGTTGCACATTGTAACTTTACTGCGGCGTCCATAAATTCAACACATTATATGCAACTGTGCATTATATGTACAGTTTACTTCCATTTCCATTGGCATGTGGAAAATCTCATATTTTAACAATCGGCTGTAACACACATGAAGCTGTAATAAAATTTTACAACCACGCCATTTGTATCCAATCCAGAACTGTGTCGTCCAACGTTGGGGTGAACAAGTTATAAAATGTGTGTGTGTGTGTGTGTGTGTAACAATATGGTGAAAGTCGTAGTCGTTTTTTTAAACAATTAGTAGTAGCTGGGTTTCAACATAGCGTATAATTCAGTTTAGTCCTCTAGTTCGTTCGAAATAGGTGCATGTTCTTGTGGACGCCGAGTGAAAAGAGTTTCTTATTGACTTTGTTAAAATGACCATTGGGTATTTAGCAACGAACCTTACACTATAACCTTGAACGAACCTTATACTACATGTACAATGAATAACGTTAAAAGTAGATGCATGTTCATGTTAAGACAATAGATTTTTTTGTTCCATTATTATACTTTGGACATTTGTATAAACGAATATTTTAAAGTGGTGGTTTGTAAACTGTCAGTGGAGGGGTGGGGGTATGGAGGGTTTGGTATTATGTCTGCTTCTTAATTCCGATCTGACTATGAGCTGAGAAGCTTGAAAGCGCTAATCGGAATAATTTTTCTATAGTGGTGTGCAACAGTGATAATTCTGTTAGAAATACGAATGGTTCAGAGTCTGAAGCTGAGTAAAAAATATTAACAATGCAATAATAACTGAACTGGGAAAATTTGGGATTTTCACATCATGACAGACAATAAAGCCTGTTAGCAGTGTCGATGTGCAGAGAGTGGGACTATACCGGACCTAATGTGAACATCTCGTGATAAACTCACATTGCGTATACTTCATTTCTATAATGTTTAAAATATAGGGTCAACAATTTTCGATATAGTATTTGGTAACACAATTTTATATTTTACAGTGGACTGTCATATATTCCACTAGTCTTAGTGATAACATAAATCCCTTCTAACTTAGTTCATCTATTTATCAAGCCTAATACAACTAACCGAGGTTAAATGTAATAAAGCAATAGTTGTTTTCGCACGAATAACTCTTATTTTGCATACAACACATACATAGTATGGCTTGAATAATATGCAGTCAACATGCTTAAGGGAGAATGAATTTTATGACTCGTTCAGTCTACATCAATTAGTTACATTTAATGTAACTAGAACTATAGTTTCATTCTATGTACACAAATTAGAATGTTATTCTGAAACACCTACAACACAGGTCTATATGTCTATGTGCCTTTCCAATGACCTTAAACAAACGATGTGTTCGTAGGCCTGATGATCTTTAGCTGATCCAAGTGACAGAATGAATACTTGATACGAAGCTAAAGCAAAAAGAATTGAGCGTAACTTGAAGGTTATAAAACTAGTCTCACGAGAATCATTGACTAACACAACTTACTTTGGACTACGTGCGTCTGTGTTTGGGAAACATAGAAACATGTAATATTGTGATTTGAAAGCAAACATCATGTACTACGTATCTGAATGCTGATAACTATGTTTATGTAAATTGGATAATAAACATACAATAGAAGATGGGAAAAGAGAAGAGCAAACGGATGACGACGAGGGGAAGTGGAAGTGGTCCGGCTATAACAAAGGAGGAAGTATTGCACGCCATAAAAATAACAAAGAGTAACAAGTGTGCCGGGACTTTGAATTTTCCCGGCGCGTGTAGAATGGTTCAGGGCTACCAACACGTTTGGCAGCAATGCCTGCCAGTGCCATTGTCGAAGCGGCGGCGACGCGATTTAGTGACCAGTCTGGTGGTCAGCTGTTCGCTGTGTTTTGGGTTTTCAGGATGGCTGTCTAGTTAGGTTAGCCAAAGGCTTTATTTTTGACAAACTGGGACAGGTTTGTCTTATGCAGGCAGGTACGACCTACACACTATTGTTTCCGTCTCATTTATCAGCAAGCCTTCAACCATGACATTCCCTTTGGTCTGACGGCCTAGGTTATTTGTGTCGGTATTCTTTTCATGCGTCTGTAGTTTCCTCAAGACGTTCAGGTGTGTATAATTAATTAATTTTATTTTATTTTTATTTAATTATGGATTGTGTGCGTTACAATTGTGTAAGCATGTGTGGCCTGGTTTATTCGTTATTGTAGAACCTTATGCTTGTACAATTTGAATGTATTATTTAATGAAATTAAACGATTTGAATTTAATTGAATTGAATACAATAAAAAAATTGTACAGTGTAACTTAGTTAATGTGAATAATGTGTTAATAAGATTATTGTCCAAGTGATTGCGGTGGTTGTGTTCCGAGACGAGAGAGGGTAATGTCTGGGTGTATTAACTGGCGGCTAATCCCCAAATAAAATGTTATAGGTTTCCTGCCTCAGTCAGGAAAAAGGGGGAAGATCGGTGGTCATGCGAACATCTGTGACCACCAGCAGAGCGGTTCTACATTAAGGCGCTCCCCGAAGCCGTCAGACCAAGAAATGCGGAAGAACCAAAATACACCGAAAGATCCAGAAAGACCAGGAACGACTTCCAATAAGCATTCACCATAGTCCATGGACAATTTTTGGAAGCTCTGCTCGTCCACAGTTCATCCTATTTCAACTTGAGTTCGTCGCTACATACTTACAGGTGGGAGCGTTTCATTTATGCCTCTTCTAAATACATCAACTCCATAGACTGGCTACCCTTGTTTTCTACATTAAATATCTGTCAACTCAATCCGTGTAACAAACTTATTAAGAACTGAAAATACCTCAAGGTCATAAGAACTCAAGTTTGTAAAAAATGTAACTGGTTCCATTGTAACTTATCTAACATACACCATGAACACATATACAACATAATGGTTAAACTGTTCTACTAAAGTATGGTTGCCTTGCTGAAACTATGTGGAGTCAGATTATCTTTATTACCATTATTTTTATTGTAATAATTCTTCAAAGGTTATTAGTGTTTTCTTTAATTAAGTGGTTGGGTTAACTTTGGTACAGTCCGTCATTTCTACTGGATTAATGTTCGCGTTGTTCTCCTTCATGGGGCATGCTAGTCTGGAAATATATATATATATATCTTTATGTCTATTTTATAAATACTATAAATTAATAACTATAAATACTTGTCAACACTTAAGTTGTGTCAGCAACGTAAAATCTAAAAAATTTTGTTATTATGTTAAAAATGTGTTGATTGCAAATCCTGTCACTCTGTTAAGCTCCAGCACACTTTTCGCTTCCTCTAGGTTCATTAACCTAGTCTTAAATATTACGTACGGTCCTGTGACCGCTACACAAGGTAGGCCTACTCGTCCGGACCAAGTTTCAATGGAGATACTGAAATTAATAAAAGAAAAACAGTTAGATGTGCTGGTTGACGGACCTGTATAACTCTGTACAGGCTATGACTATGACACAAGACCTATTCCTCAGGAATGGCTAATGTCTAACTTTACCGAAGAAGGAAAATGTGCGGGAATGTAGTGACCACCGAGGAATTAGTTTAATGACCCAGGCACTAAAAATATTTCTAAAAATTATACACCACTATGTCTTCATGAAACTGGAGCAAGATATCAGTGAAACCCAGTTTGGATTCAGGAATGCTTTGGGGACAAGAGAGATTTTTTTTGCCTTTGACGCACTTGTGCAACGTTGGATGGATGTTAATAAACTTTTGTATGTATGTTTATTGGACTGTAATAAGGTTTTTGACAAGTTCGTCATAAACAGCTGCTGCATCTTCTCAGAAGAAAGAATTTAGGTAGTAAGGATATAAGAATTATTACATAACTGTATTATTACAATCAAACAGCAGTAATAAAAGAAGGAAACAAGCTCTCAGACGTACTTGAGATGCGGCTTACTGTTAGACAGAAATGTGTGTTGTCTCCGATATTGTTTAATTTATTCTAAGAAGATATAATCAATATTATTATTCTGAAGAGACAGCAGGTATCAATACGAATAGGAAACCGATAAATAATATGAGGTATGCGGATGACATAGTGCTGACGTGCTGACGGCTGAGTGCATTGAAGATCTACAGCGACTATTAATAGTGTCGTGGAGGTTAATGAAAATAGCGGTTTAACACTAAACGTTGTAAAACAAAGTTCATGTTTATATTCAAGACACATCAGCGGGGCAATTTAGTCGTTCAGGGTGAAAAAATTCAAAAGGTAGAAAAATTTAAGTATCTGGATACTTCATTTAATGGAAAAAGTGACTATACTGAAGAAATAAAACCAAGAATGGGACAGGCGAGGAGCGTCTTCAGTCGAAAGAGGTAAGTGTTATGCAGCCAAGACTGCGTTCATAATATTAAAACCAGATTGTTGATATGTTACGTATTTTCGACGCCTTTTTATGTTTTGGAAACTTGATTTTAAAGAAAACCACCTTGAAGAAGTTAGGGGCGTTTGAAATGTAGGACTACAGAAGGATCTTGACAATTAGTTGGAAAAGATAGGGTCACAAACGACGATGTACTGAGAAGAATCAGGAAAAAATAGAAGTAACGAATATTATAAAAGTACAGAAACTCTAATATATAGGGCATGTAATGAGAGGTGAAAAATATCAACTGGTACAGTTAATAATAGAAGAAAAGTATATGGCAGAATAAGGCGGAGCAGAAGGCGTATTTCTTTGTTGCACAAAATATGAGAATGGTTCCAGCGTACCTAAACAGATTTGTAGGAGACAAGTAGTTGCTTAGAGGAGACATCATGTAAAGAAGAAAAGATAGTTCTAAATATGTGCGTTACATGCTCTGTTCTCGTACTTAATAGTTTACAGTTTTCACTAGTTTCACTAACACATTTATACCGATACGTTTCACTCCACATAATAATGTCAAGATAGTCAAGATAGAATGTATAGTTTTTAAATCATCAGACAAATTTCGAAAGGCAAACCCACTATATGAATCGAAAAGAAATCATTGCCTTATACGAACAGTTTGACTTAAGGTATTACAGTGCATCATAAAATATGTTTCGGTTAAGGTATAAAAGTAAGTTATGTACCGAACGTATTGACAGTTCAATATATAACAAAACGGCGAATGAACGGCAACATGAATTGAGTTAGAAGAGATTTTGTACGTTACGCAATATAATATTGCAATAGTAACGTTTGAAATAAAGGGAACGACAGCTCAGTAAACTGAACCATATTGAACAGGACAAAGCAGGAAACTCTCTCAACTGAATTGGAAGCGCTTTTTCAGAATTATTGCAATTCTCATAAGAAACCGAAATATCACTATAAGCTGTATGTGCGATGTGTGTGTTCTATAAAGTAATGAATTTACTGTATATTTTATTAATTCTTGCACATGAAATAATTATTTTATAATTTAGTTATTAAAAAGTACAAGAAACGTACAAATTTTATGTAATAATACGTAAGTATGCACGGATTATTATGTATAATATATGTATATGTATATAGTATAATACATGTAGGCTATGTATGAACATTCAAGCCTACACCGTTACATATAAAATTAGGGGAGAATATAGTAAGTAAATAACAATGTCCATATGAATTAATTATTCCGCACAGTATACTAAGGTGAAACCACACGCACTCACGCACCCACACACGCGCGCGCACCCACACCCACCCACACACACACACACACACACACACACACACACCTCTCTCTCTCTCTCTCTCTCTCTCAAATAATCTCTGCATACGCCCAAGGGGGCTGGAGAGGTTGCACATTGCGGAACTAAGTGGAAAGAATGCAACAGCCTTATTTTATCTGAATGTGATGATATCTGACTTCCGACAACAGGACTCCGCACATTTAGAACGGATTGATGTTGGTTACGTTACCAAACGTGATGACGGAACATTTAATAATTTTATGTGTATTCAGGTAAAAACATCGTATATAGAAACTTAGTAGAAATAACGAGAGGGTGGTGCCCTCGATCAACATTATTTAGTACGTTATTAATAACATCGAATGGTATTGAATAAATGTCCGGTGCAGCGCATGAATATGTTTTTTCAAGCGATTATTGTGCGTTGTGATTCGTAAGACGACAGATTAAGCCACGTGAATTTTTAACTAGCTGTGTAGTTTGTGAATTAACTGGTAGACTTTTGTAGTTGTGACGTTGTTAAGGGAGAGTAGTAGTGGATCACTACACGCAAAGAAGAAGTGTTGTAGAATAAAATGTGGTTTGGATAAGAGTAGTAAAAGAAAGACGGTGATCATTTTAATTTCTGTAATGTCGATGTAATGGTACAACGAAAGGTTAGTATCTGGGTGACAGTACTTTGCATAGGTCCGCACGAGAGCAGTGTGTACACGCGCGCGCTAATGTGACTGCGTAAATTAACGTTACTCTCTAAATTAAATCACAGACAGGAACTGTCGAGCGTTATTAGCGAGTAATTCCCTCCACAGTTGCGATGCGACATTTGTTCACATCCATAGAAATTCAATGTGTGCTAGACAGCAGATTTAGGGTAGTGGTGACAGTCTGATGATTGAACGCAGTGCAAGTAATAACTATGTAAATGCGTTTATGTTAGTTGTTGTACGTAAGTATGATCGACAAAGTTTTGTTAGAAACGGTAAATTTAAAGAGTTAGAAGGATTATATACTTTTCTTGTAGTGAAATAGATAAAACATTAATTTGTACATAACTAAGTTAGTCTGGCCACAGGTCACCCTCCCTTTCTGTACGTTGGAAAAGGACATCATTGAAGACGACCACACACCCGAAGTTAAATAAATTAAATTCAGTCTTGTCCTCTTTCCTTTCAAGTGAATTATGTTACAGCTTGAATTAAGCTCCGTATTATCAACGTACGTACGTAAAATTAGCAACAATTTTGAAAATAATATGTGGTTTATATTAACAATTTTATTTTAGTTTATTCGCCTATTAATCTTGAATAATTTTATGCCACATTTTAAGAATTTATAAATTAACATATAATTCATAATACTTATCCTACAAAAGTCACCATCGGCTTAAACTATTGCATCTTCGGTTGATTTCGTATTTCAGCTGTTTAAACGTGTGGATTTATTCGCACGTTTTCTGCTTCACAGATTACACCAATCAGAACTACTGTTTATACAACAAATACAACACCCTTAAAAGTAACAATTGTCATGAAAGTGTCTTTGTTCTATGAAAAGTAACGTTAGCAGACAACTTATAACTTGAGCGCTGTTTTTGATAATAACGTTTTGTTGTCTGTCAACTAATTATAAACGTCACATGACTTTAAAAATTTGAAATAGGTCTTCTTTTGCTATGATTGCTTTCGAAAATTTGTTGAATTTTTCCAGTTACAAATATTTTGGAAATCGATTTTTAGAATATTTGACGATTGATCTCAAACATTTAAAAATAATAACTATTAGCGTTTTTAATTCATACTGGTCTATTCAATACTAATATTGTACAGATCTGTAAGTAATTCTGATTCAATAATTATTATCTTTTCTTTTCTATTACACATTTTGTCTTCCAGATATTAAAATATTCCATCAAGTTATCATTTACACATCTCGACATATTCGAATTTATTAAATTTAAGTTTTTCTATTTACCTTTTATAATTACTTCTCTTTTTAAGTCCCACTGAATTAGTTTTTAATTTATTGTGTGCCCTAGTAAGAAAGTATGTATCAAGGAATAGTATCAAGGACAAAACGATCTAGTTGTTTTTTCTAGTAGTCTAATTAATTTGGACATTTACATTCACTAGGAAAAAATATTCAATTAATTTTACCTGTTAGCTGGATAATTTAGTATTGTAATCCAATTTTCGATAACTTGCGTTTGTGAAATTTCATAATTTTTAATAGACATATGTTGTCTTGTGTCGGAATAAGCAAATGGGTTGATGCAGCTTGTGCTTTTTGTAATAATAGAAAAGAGTTTAATAAAAATATCACAAAAACGCCAAAATTATGTACCATTAGATATAGAATAAGAGTTAATGTGAGACTAAAGGTGATTTATAGTAAAATTTTATTTTACATAAATTTACTTGAATTACTATTATATCTAATGAAGAAAAATAACTTAAACAATATTTTTAAATATTAATTGTAACAGGGAAGTCAATGGTATATGGTATGTTTAATTTTTGCTAGTTACGTGTCTTAGTTATTACTAGACTTAATTTAATTGTAACCTCTACACATTTTACAGTAATTAAGACTCAGATGACGCCAAGTTGGTCACCCCAATCGCCGGGGTTGTTTCACAACGTTGTCTGTATGTGCTCTTCTTTTTCTCTCATCTTTTAAATATCTCTTCATTAACCCACACAGTAACTTATTAGAAACAATTTCTGGTAATTATCATTTATTGAATCCTTTTTTTAAATTTTATTGATTCTTATGCTACACTATATCCTCATCAAGATATGACTAATAGATGCAAGGGGATCTGAATATTTTGTAATATGTTTTACTTGATTCTAAAGTCCACATACGGTATGTCTTAATGTCAACAGGATGTTTACCTTCTCCTTAAATATAGCAGGTCGAAAGTGATTGTTATAATCTAATTAAATTTGTCGTACAACACTAACTACAACTGTTTTCTGCTGTCTCACTTCTAAATTCTATACAACGAGGTCAATGCAGGCAGAGAGGGATTCTGAAAATAAACATAATCGAATTAACTGGACTACATCAAAGAGTAGGCGTACTAAGTATCAGCAAAATGTGATTTAATCGGGTAACAGAACATAAAAATTCAACTGGTTTATTGTCTGAGAATGTGTTTAATTCAAGCTTTCAATGTTTATTGTTACGCGGTGTCTACAAGTGTAAAGAAAAAACGCTACTATGTTTTAGTTACACGCCTTCCATAAATTATTATAAACGAGACAATGTTACAATGGGGCGATGGATGAACGGTATTGCGATTACACATCTCGCTTGATATATTTGTGTAGCAGGAACATTTATTGTTAATGTAATTGTTATGATATATCACTGAGGTTTTTCTTCCTATGCCTGTCAGTAACTACGTTTGCCATGTAATTCTAGCTATTACTCAACGACTGCCTCACACTGCGTCATTTCTCAGTTACACGCATACATCAATTTTGCTGTTCTACTTTATGTTGCTTATTTTACCCGTTTCAAATGCGTGCGTTAACTAAATTTGCAGTTTGCGTGTGATGCAGTTGCAGATGTGAGCATATTTGTATACCAATACATGCCCACCCCCTATACACAGCGTCAGTCAAATCAAACACTTTCAGTTAACTCATAATAAAACAGGCTAGTCCGGGAATCAATAAAACTATCAAATGACAAGCTGAGCTGCAGTCACTGCACGATTGTGATATGTTATTCTGGTTAAACTAAAGGTTTCTTACGTTATTTAATCAGCCACGAGGCTCACTAAAGTGACTAAACTATTTTGTTTTTGGTTAACCTTTAAGCCATTTATTTAAAAAAAATACCTACTAAATATACGAAACGCATTTAGATACATAGCTTTTGTTCTTATACGATTTCTTTAGTTACGAGAAATTGTGAATCATCACTAGGCTATAACATATTATGTGAATTGTCAGATCTGGTTGTATACATTGCAAATATATCATGTATCATAGAAATAATATGTTCTCATACGATAAAAATTGTAATGCGACCTAAGACGTAAACGTCTTAATGAGCCTCAATGAGGGGGCTGCGGACTAGGGCTGCGCACAAACACTTAACTTAATTTTTTTAAGAATGGGTTTAACCCATTGAAATTAAGTAAAGCCAAAAGTTTATATTTAACATCAAAAACAAATACATTAATATTTTTAGTCTTATTTTTCCTGTACCTAATTATGTACTTTGAGAATACACATTATTTCGTTAACATAAAACAAAACTCTCAAAGGAGACTAATAAATGGGCCAAAGTAATGGATCGCGTTGTAAATATTACGCTGACATCGGGAGCTTAAAATTTAGTCTTTAGAGGCCATAAAAAGGAAATAGGCCAGTCCAATAGCGGAAATGTTTAGGCAATTATCGATCTATTTCATAAACCGATCCATTGTTGCAATAGATAATCGGTGATCAAGAAGAACAGGAAGATGTATATGATTCCTAGATTCAAAATGAGCTCATTCAGCTGTTATCTAAAAAAGTTGAAAATTACATATCTAATTATTTTGAAACAAATGAAATCTGCTCAGTTTTCCTGTATAAATGGATACTATACAAGACATTAACCGAAAAGATCAATTCAGTCAAATAATCAAATATGCCACAATTTCTAAAGATGAAGAAAGAAGGCCTACCAACTTGAAAATTAATGAACGTTTTTTAGGATTTATAGAAACCGATGAAACTGGACTTGGCGTAGAAGAAGAGGTTTTAAACAGTTTCAAAGATAATGTATTCTGTTTGCGTTACGTAATTTTAGTAGCTGCCCAGCTATGAGGAGGGGTTAGTATTCAAGAGGGAACGATTGGATGAACTGAGTAAGGGTAGTAGGGAGGCCCGCAAAGGATTCCTGCGGGGGCCCAGAAGAAAGAGTTACGCCACTGGATGTAAATTCAATAGCAAAGTTATGAATTATATAGCTTCATATTACAATTATTTAATACAACTGTGATATTATAGGAGAGTTAATAATAATGCTTATTTTATTAACGTACAACCAATAAAATAATGGCGTATTTGTTATTCATATAATAGTTTTTCATACTTAGCGTATGCAAATATGACCTATGTGGTTAGTAACCGTGTATCTGGCGAGAGACAAGTTTGCGCATTTACTTATTTTCTTGTCACAGAACGTTGTTCTCATTATGGTTAATAATTTAACGTGTTCTCTTCGCATGCGGGTTGTAGTTGTCTATAACGAATGTGAACTAAAATTTTCCCAATTCAAGCATTAAAATTCAGATGGCCATCTACACAAGGAAAACCATTCTCATACACCCTTTCACTCAGGTCACGAAAGGTGTTTTCTCCTCGTCATACCTCTCTTTGTATGGAGCACCCAGGCAATTTAAGAGAGAGGTTAGGTTCAATTTTAGACAGGCCCCTTTCTCACAGCTACCTCTCTCCCATTTGGCAGCAATTTTAGTTATTCATGTTGCATTACAGCCGTTGACCTTCATTAGAGTTTTATGTCACCTCCAGCTGACGATGTATCCAATACTGACAGGCTACAGCACTGGTTACCTGTAGGAATCATCCTAGCAGGAGCTGCAGTCATACTGCGGAGCAGACATTAGTAACAGCCATCTTGGAACAGCAGTCTTCAGCTTAACAAGTACCAATACAAAATAGGTGAAAGTGGAATATTGCTGAAAAGGTTACACGCCTTTCTTCAACATTCGTTTGCATTCCTCTCAGGCTGCAGGGTATTTACTTTAAATATTGTGCAGCTATATCTTATTTAAGCACTCTTATCTTTTCAGAAACAAATTTTTTTTGTTAGTCTTTATTCAGGCGCGGATAGAAACATTTTGTCTCTCGAGTCTTAATAGCCTGATACGTTATAGCGATGGAACGATAACATTTATAAACTTGAAAACGTTTGTAACAATGCCTGAAAATTCGTTAGACAAGAGTTGTCACATCGTAAAGAAAATTGTAAATTTTTGTAAAACAGTAAAAAATATCTTTATCCCACATATTTATGTATGAAACGATTTAATTCAATAATAGAAGCAATTTTTTGAGAACGTAAGTTTTCAGTTACTGTAATTAATAAATAAAATAACTTTTGAAATATTATTATGGTTTAAGGCTAGAGATAGGTAGGCTTGCACTTAATGTCATCGCCTGCAACATTCTTAACGCTGTTATTGATGTGTTAATTTAATTACATAAAATAATTTAATTTAAATTGTTATTATAATTTATAAAAACTTGTAGGCTACTAGTGTTTTAATTTACCATTCATTATTATAATTTGCTTATCGGCAGCATGTATAGAGTTTGTATTTGATTTAAACGCATTAAAATATTATGTATAGTCTTTAAAAAATCACATTTAATATTTATTAATCACGATAATAACTTTCTCAAGATCAAAAGATTGTAGTAAGACTAGGGAACGTAATGACGAAGGACATTAAAATTGGATAAGGTGTGAGGTTAGAGTCGGATGATTTAGATAGGAGAAGAGGAGTTCAGCGTCAATGGGAGGAGAGGAATACAGTGCATCAGGTTTGCAGACGACATGGTGTTGCTTGATGAGAATGAAATGACATTAAATGGAATACTGAGAGTTTTTAGCAGACCTAGTGAGTAGTTTTGTCTGAAAATAAATGTAAAGAAGACAAAGAGCATGGACGTGAGCAAAATGCGCAGGACTGCACAGATTAAAATAGCGAATGAGAAAAGTGATCAAATATTACTAGCAAACTGACCAAGGATTCTCACTAGACATAAAAGTGAGGAAGACGAAGTAGAGGAAGAGTGATGCTATAGTGTCTTGTTTGGTGCGTAATCTTATACGGTGCAGAGACTTGGACACTGGGGAAAGAAGAGGAGAGAAGGTTACAGGCCTTCAAGATGTGGACTTGGAGAAGGATGAAAGGGATTCCTGGAATGATAGAGTGGGAAATGAGGAGGTGGTTGGAAGAGCACGAGAGAAAAGAAAAATTTAGGGTATCATCAAGGGCAGGAAGAGAAATTGATCGGGACACTGTATGCAACAAACACAAGTTGCTGTGATGGTGGAAACAATGGAAGGTCTGGTAAATGGAAAGCGGAATAGAGAACGGGAGAAAGACCAGATGATGGACTATCTACGATACCGTATCAAAAAATGAAGCGACTAGCCCATGATAGGAAAGTGTGGGGGGAGCATACCTTGTAAGATCTTGGACAGAACATACCTTGTATACAGTTAGACAGAAAACCCATGATGGAATCATGATAAGGTGAAGTGGAAGTTATATGTATAACATGAAAAGTGACAACAGTATTGTATTTTTTAGCGAAATGATTTTGTTTTAATTTTTGAAATATTGTATAAAATATTTTTTGGCAGTACTTGTGTGAATTCGTTTTACATTCTCCATCGTTCGTTAAGATATTCATAAGTGGTTTCTACGTCAGTTAAAAAAAGGAATTAAACGAAAACCATTTGAACACATCAGACGAAGATAAAATTTTGTTATAAGGGTAATAAATATTGAAATTATTAGCAAAGAATTATTAGAGGTTTGCCTTACTATATGTGGTAGTGGTCTATAGTTAATTTTATTTTAGAAATTAATAAGTGATTATTCCAGAGGATGCTAAAGTAATCTATAGTTCAAGAGTGAATATGAGGAAAGAATTCAAAGCTTTATGATTTCTGTGTGTGTGTGTGTGTGTGTGTGTGTGTGTGTGTGTGTGTGTGTGTGTGCATATTACGTAGACAATACATCTGAACAAAGGAATGCTATTACTGAGAAAATTAATTATGTCTCTGATAGCTAACGTCAGTGTATAATTGTCAGTATGATAGCTGTATAATTGTCCTCTTGAGACACAACACATGCAATTACAGTCGACAAGAATGTGTTCTTACACGTAAAATGTATAAAGTTGCCATCATAGTTTAAAATCATTAAAATTGGAACTCGAATTTTAATTAGGATAGTATTGTACTGTTTTAAGAAGGCATTAAAAGTCAGTGCAATTGCCATTTAAATAACAGTAATTTCGAAAGCAGCAGTAAAGATTTTGTTTTTTTCAAAAGTAATTAACGTTTCCATAACTAATATGAAAAGTTTAGTAATGGTAAAAAATATTTGTGTTTGTAATTTTTATAAAGAACTCTAAATTCACAATTTTTGTCCTCGTATTGCAAACAAGATTAAATACCTACCTTTACAAATCTAGTTGTGTGCGCTTTTTAGCACGATGACTGCAGAATAATTCAAATACTGACTTGAAATTTAAAGTATAGTGGCGTTAAAATAATATTTATTTCTTGAAACTAGAAGATCAATGTGTTTCCAATACCGTCAATTATCCATAGATAATTAGGGTTTTTGTAATATTTAGCAATAAATAACATATTATATTAAAGTTACAATGAAAACGAGTTCTCCATTTGGTCTCATGTTAAAAGAAAATTATAAGAATAAACAAAAATATTGCATCAGTATTTTAAGTAGTGCGCATACCGAGTTTTATGTGTTACAGGAGTCAGTGTATCCACTGTCTTTTAATATGTAGAAAATGAGGGAATTTTATAATAACTGAGATTCACTTGCCACATTCATATCCTTTGAAATAAATCTATCAATTAAAAAATATGTTTTCGAACAGGTGAGAAGGTACTACAAAAAAGTAGGTATAGCAAATAATTCGATGGAATACCCGACGGTTAATTGTTATACGCTACAGCCTCTTTGACAAGAAATTTGTATACATTATTTTAAAGTAAAACTTTTTATAGTAGTTTGACATATTTTTGTGTTACAATTAGGATCTGTTAGTATTCAAAGGATTTTTTTTAATATAATAGTAGTAAATAATCAAAACAACTGGTATGGATAAATAATACCTATGTTTATCTGTCACACAGAAAATACATAACAAATAAGACTTATGGGTACAGTAATGTTCGGAAAAACAAGTGGTGTTGACAGAACGACATGTTTTAGTCTTATTTACACCTTCATTTTTATAGAACTAGGTATGATTAACCACCGACGATTCTTACAGACAACAACAGAATTATGCTCTAAAGATAAGTAAACTTAGTATGTGATGATTTAGACTAAAGTATTTACACGATTGCTTTTGTAAATCTTTTGTAAATTTAACGGTTCAAAGAGTACTGTTTACAGAGAATGAAATATACTTGTGTTTCTAAACTGCACTGTGAATATGTAAAACAGTAGCAACTGTATTGGCGAGGCTAATAATTGTCAGTATTAGAGAGAACAATTTGAATTAAAATTTTCGTTCATTTCATTATCAACATAATAATAGTATACGTACATGAGATTATTAAAATAATCAGTTCTTTATATTAACGGGACTTAATTATATCTAGCCTATGTCTGGTATTCTGAAACAATGTATAATGATATAGATTTCTCATCGTTATACACAACTAATGTGTTATTCTAGTGGGCCTGGTGATTTTTTAAAGTTTTAAATGGTATGTTTTATTTCATCCACATAATTTCTTTCAAAATCCTGGCCGTGTTTCCCCGTTTTCATTAGATAATGTTCATTTAATAATGAAAACATTGATTGTCAGAAGTAATTTGTCATTTTTGTCAATTTGCCATGTTTAATTCTTTAATTTTTTTTATTAATTTTTTAATTTTTAATTTTAATATGTAAGGAAAAGAACTACGTGCATTCAATTTGTTTAAAGTAGCTAAAATAAAATTCCTCTTATGAAAATTAAACAGTAAAATAATTATAACTTCAATCGTGCATAAATATTTTATATTTGGTTTGAGAAAACATGTTATCTTACAGTTACTTGATCTTTATGTGTGTGTGTTCGTGCGAAGATTACGCTAGTCAAATTATTAAACAAATATTTTTGTAATTACTATTAGAATTATTTATAGAAAATTTAGTTTTATTCTTTGTTGCAAAACAATAAATTTGTAGTTTAATATTTAAGATAACAGTGAGTCAGTGGTGTACACCACACAACATACGCGCTCGCGCGCGCGCTCTTATAAGTTTACAGTTACTGTATCATACAATTAGGCTACACATGACAATTACCGTGGGGAGTTAATTTACCACCCAACGTAAATAATCGTTAAGCGCAGTTTTGTGTTTGGTACAAACTATTATAGTTATTACTGTAAGTTGACACGATCGCTGAAATATAGTTATTGACGCTACAGTTTTCCCATGTACCAGATGACTGAAATTTGAGTTGGCAGCGCATGGACTTTTGAAGCAAAGGTCAGTAGCAACTTATGACGTCTAAAGTGTAGTGACGTCATTCCTGCATCGCAATAAAGGCTAAATGTCGGGATAGTGCAAAAGCTCCAGTGGCGTAACGATCCCTGCGTTAAGTACAACGTTTAGTCTAATAGTTTGAGATTAAACTTACTTGCTGGCCGTGCACCCATAATCCATTTGTGAAAGGATCGGAGCTGTCTGTAAGCGCAGCAGCACTTATCTATCTGCTCCCCAGTTGATATGGAAGATGCATCTAATTGCACTGAGTGCTGATTTACATCTAGCAACCAGATCTTTAACGTCTTTTTGAAGTTAACTGTCTGTCGAAACGAGTCCCAGGAAGCAAACTTACCCTTGACTCATCTCCGTTTATCTTCAATGTTAAATTCGCGCATTTCACTTGTTTGCGACAGAAATTAATAAAGGTTGTCGTCGCTATTGAAAAAGCAACAAAATCCCATATTTTCGGCGTCCTATGTAATCTTATTTACGGCTTTTGCAGTTCGTATTTTATCATCGCTGTTGATGATGCCGAGTAAACCAAAGCAAGGTCGTCAACGAATAGGCATTTTCTCATACTTGCCTCAATGCCTTTTTTTAAAGATGTCATTTATGCCAATAATAAATAATAAACATCGTATCGCTTAGTGGAGAGCCCTATGGCACGCCATTCTCCAGCACGAGTGGGTTAAGATGGTACCCCTGACGTGAACCCGGAAGGAACGTCCCGAGAGGAAACGTGCACCCGTAGAGCCATTGCAATATATTATGGCTCCATGTTGTGTTAAAGGTCTTCCCCAGGTCAAAAAAGGAGCCAAGCATGTGTTTTCTATATCTGTAACAAGTTTTGGCTGTGTTTTCCAAATGTACCAGTTGGTCAGTAGTCGAAAGATGTTGTCTGTATCCACGCTGGTAAACGGAAAGTAGATTGTAACGATCTAGACACCAGGTGAGCTGATCGTTGAACTACTTCTGCAATAATTTTCCTAAACAGCATGTTAGAGACACTGGACGATAATTCCCCACCGAGTCTTTACCGGATTTGCGAAGGGGAATAACAATTTCTATTTTCTACGATCTTGGATAATCCCCTAGCATCCATATTTTATTGCATATGTTTAACAAGATCGATTTTGTTGTCTCCGACTGATGTTTTAAGATCCTGTATGGGATTTTATCTGAACCTGCTGAGGTAATGTCAGCAGCATTGATAGCAGCGTTTAATTTCCTCATTGTAAACTGGTGGTTGTACGACCTGTTTGCAGCGTTCGTGAAGTCTGGAGCGGTTTGGTATGCCTCGTCTTTTCGCCTGAGGAAATCTTCTCTATAGCTATTCAAACTACTGATGGCATAATTCACAACCAGTATATCCACAATTTAATCTTCGTTGCAGACCACTCGACCGTCATGTTCAAGAGTGGTCAAAAGTAAGTACACCAATGAACCACTAATTGGCTGCACTCGCTTCCATAACTACGGGCGACCGTGTGATGTCGGATTAAAATTTCTCCCAACTGGGCTTTTCTGCAGCCAAAATATTTCCCCGAACTGCCAATCTAAGGCGTTTGTAAATGGTCAGGTTGTCTAAACTCGGTACCCATTTAAATCTGCTGAAAGCTCTCAGTCTCCCTGATGGCTTGCTTAACTTCCGCATTCTACCACTGCACTGGTGTCCTTCGTACAGAACATCTAGTCCATTACACCAACGTGAACAGGACTTAAATCTTCGGCAAAGCCAGTCCAGTTTGCACGATCCGTGCACTATCTTCTTGGCTCGCGCACTTCCTCGTCGGGGCGCTAGTCATGATGAGCCAAGGAAAGTGGTCGCTTCCATGGAGATCGGGAAGAACTCTCTACGAGAGGTGCGAAGCATGAGTCGGGCTGCAATGGAGAGATCAATGGCCGAGAATGTACACCACTACGGCCCGACTCAATGGCCCCACGATCAGTGAGGTCACTGGGGTTAGGCAGGGAGCCGAGTTCTGATGCATTGGGGGCTTTCTCGTCCCTCAGTGTCTCTTTTAGAAAGTCCTTCCTCCTATATCTGGTGGGGAGGGATGATAGGAAGCGATCATCTGCCGGTTTCCCACCTTGACTGGAGGTGCTGCTATCGCAGCTGTAGGTCAAGTTGTTCTAGCTGGAGCCTGAGTTATTCTAGGTCGTTCAACTTTGCCGTCATCTTGTACCTCACAGTGAAACTCCTTCAAATATTTCACAATAAATGTGGTTACGGATGGCATGAAGTCCTTATTCATTTGTGTTGCTTTTGTTCTTGTGAGTAACTTTGTGGTTGTTCTTTTCCTTGTATCTCTGGAATGACACATTTCCTTGTCTCCAAATAGTTCAGTTTATTAAGTGTTTTTATTTCTTGTATACGTACTTCTGTTCCTTTTTTACGTAGGGCAGTTCTTGATCCTACATGAGTGCTGTCCATTACAATTCACTCACTTTGCTGCCTCAAAGCAAGAGCCATCACCGTGGGTTGATATTCCACACAGGCAAGTCTCGAAGGCTGTGGGTCCAAACTTAACACTGGTAGCATTGCACAGATTGAGGCATGAAAGCCCACGAATTCAGCTAGTGATTAAGAGTTTTTTTTTTTTGGTAATGTTGTGCGGTTGAATGTCAAAACGTGTGAACCAGATGGAAACGTTGTCCATCCCTTCTTACTGTCAACTTCCGACAAGCTATCACGCCCTGAGAGGACAGTTCTCTGACTTTCGTCCTCAGAGCAATTGAGCAAAAATCTACAGACCACGCCTTTTGTGCTGTTTAGTGCTCCATGAGGAATCACTTCAGGTCGAAGTCACTAATCCGTTTCAGTGTTAACAACTGCTTTGTCATCTGATTGTGTTTTAACCATATGGCGACCGCAGTTTTCCTTATCATCTTGACTTGAGAACCAGGACATGATGTTATAGATTTAGCGATGAGAAAGGGCTCACCTTAGTGAAGTCCCCTTCTATTCTCTTTATAACCAGATACTCAGACATTTGAATAGTCAGACTGTGCCAAACGCAATTCTGTATCAATAATAGAGTAATTCCTACGTATTTTCGCTCACCGAGGGGAAGAATTTTCATAACGGGGGTTTCTAAAGGATCCCTCAACCCAGGGTTATGATTAAACCAGACTGACATTTCGCTCCCACGAGAATCGGGAAAATAAACAGACCACCGCAGCGGAACCTTCGAGTACCACGGCTAGGACTAAATACACAGCGTGCGTCCAAGCGTCCTAAGGGTATCGGTGATCAATCACTAACGTAGAACCATCAATCCATTGATCCCATAGGTTCCGCTGAGGGTTACGGTGTATTTTCGAGCGGTACAAACAACCTTGTCTAACTCATCTACCAGTGCCCTGTTAGCCAGCTAAAGAGTAACAGTTGTTGCCCGCGTAGATGTTGTAGGCCGGGCGTAGGGTTGTATTTGGGGAGAGGGCTTGAAATTTATTATTTAATACGCAGTCCTTAGTAGATTAGTTTGTATTGGGTATGGCAATTTGCTACTAATCTAGAGCTCTCGTGTTAGCCTTCCTGCCCATTTTAAAATCAAGATTCGTTTCCAAGCATCAGGTCAATCGGTTATGGACATGCATAGTGTAATAGTAAGCGACTGTTAGCGTAGTGCTTTTCTGTGCGCTATGTCACCCACGTGAGCAGCCTACTCTGACACTTGTAACCCACTATGATAGTTTAAGAAACAGAATATTATAATATACTATGATAAGCAGGAAGAGTTACTGATAGCTTAGTTATGGAAGGAACGCTTTGTTCACTGAACTATACGAACAAAGCAAAGTAGCTATATTATAAGTTAACAGTATTTTGTGCACAGTTCACTGGAGTGACGTAAACGACGACCACTACACAATATGTAGGTCGGCTACAACAAATTTTCACCAGCTCTGAATCAGATACCAGCCACAGTTCAAGTAACGAACACTAACTTCCATAGTGTAGGTCGTTGTATCAACCTACGCTAAATAGACAGTTTAATAGTTAGTGGGTTTTGTGATCGAACTCTACCTGTAGGGCTATAATTCACAAAGTAATAAATTGAAAATTCTTTACACGGTTTAAGAAAAAAGTTGTTCATGGGGCATAAGCTAAATTTTTTTAATTTACTGGTAATAATTTTGTAATTACTTGTAGCTGAAAACAAATATAATTTTCAATTTTTTGTGCTCAATTTCCAACTTTCACAGGTCTAATGGTAGACGTTATAATACAATTTATAATCAGCTCTGATAATGTTCATCACCTGAATCCCATCGTTTAGCATATAGCTTTTAATGGGAACATGGCGCAATTTCGCCAAACCATTTAGTCTAATCTTGTGTCCCCTTTAGTTAATGTAATTATTTACAATTTTGTACCATATTGATTTATTATTTTTATATATTTTAACATGATAATGTTTTTAGGCTGGGGGTCATTCCACAAAAATGTAATGTCATCGAAAAACGTGACGCTTCCACACTTTCGATTCCCCACAGTCTAGAAATTTGATATGTAAACACATCAAGACAGAAATAATCGCTTCTGACATTGAGTTTACCAAACGTTTTAGTGAGAATAAATTTGGTTTTACATGCTCTGTTTGTGATCGTCTGTGGTTTGGAAATGATTTACGTAATCCACCAAACGTAATCCACATTATACGTTTCAAAAGCCTAAAAACATTATCATGCTTCGATGTTTCGGTTTCGTCGAAATTCTTTGAATGCTTAGGTGCATAAATAGAGAGAGGGAGAGAGGGAGAGGGGTAGAGAGAGAGAGAAAGAGAGAGAGAGAGAGAGAGAGAGAGAGAGAGAGAGAGAGAGAGAGTTTAACATGATAATTTTGTTATATCACTGAATTGGTAATCTATGAAAAGGTATTGAATTTAGTTTTTACTTTTGGTTATTTTGTTTCGTTAGTTGTTAAATAAAATGCATCATAAACGTAAAACTGAACAGGTAACAATAGTACTTTCTACAGTTCAGTAGCCCTATATGCAAATCTTTTACGCTAGTCAAATGATTAAAAAAATATTTTTATTATTAGTTTACAATTATTTATAGGAAACCTATTTTTAATCTTATGCTGTGAAACGATAAATTTATACTTTATATTTATATATTTTATATAACAAATTTCAATTATTCGTTAGTTTCTATATTAACATAGAATTATTTCGATTGATATTGATTTACATGTAAACCTTTGATGATGCTGATATTTTTCAGTGAAACGTGCGTCAGGTGGTGAAACAAAAACGCAATACATTACTTGCAGAAGAAACTACATTGAATAACATCACAATATTATACTTTATATGTATAAATAATAAATATGTGTAAATGTGTATTAATATGTATGCAATGTTAATATTAGGCCACTAACAGTATATCTTATACGTTCAGGTGCCTGAGAGAGAGAGAGAGAGAGAGAGAGAGAGAGAGAGAGAGAGAGAGTGTGTGTGTGTCAATGTTTTGTATATATAACTACACATGCACATCTATATGCCGACATTTATATTGCAGTGGTTGTTACTTTCAGTCACGTTGAGAATGACATTGTTTAATGTATATCTTTGTAAACACCAATGATTATTTTTTAATCCGTAGTCATGGAGATTGTTCTGAAAACAAACTGCTAAACTTAGAACAGCGAAATATTAATTTTACGAATGTAAGCCTATAAGTAGGCCTATTGTTTGCATAATAACGTGTAAACTCCCGACCAATCGTATTTCTCTAAATAGTCTCTTTTAATGGAGTTCAATCTATTTGTACGTCGTACGTGATTGTGGTAGTTACATGTTGGTTATGTTTGATCTTTTTTACTTAATTGGGTTTTAAATATATGTAGAATAGCCTATAAGTAGTGCATGTATTTTATTCCAACTCTTATAACAGTTGTATAAGAAGTGATTAAATTTGTTTTTAGATTTACAGCAAAGTGAAAAATTATTTGTAGAGTGACATGCTTACTCCGAGACATGCAGGATAGTTATGAGTCACTATATGAGCAAACGGAATACAATAAAATTGATCAATGACACTCAAAACAACGAGTAACAAAACTGTTGCAAAATTGTGATAATGTTATTGCTACGGAAAAAAAGAAACGGAATGCTCATGAAGCTACGTAATATTTAAATGACACTCCAGAATAGACACAAATGAGATACAAGTGAGCCAATTATCCGGATGCAATATTTAAAGAAACTGAACATGCTCTGAAAAGAAGAGAGTATGATAAATATGTGCCATTATTTTCGGACGCTCCCGTACGCCCTGATCATATTCTATGTAATAAATCTAAAATTTGAAAGAGGGCTGGTACTGAGTAGCTGTTGCAAGAGAAACAGATAAAAAACCGCAATAGACACGGATTGAATTTCGAATTCGGGAAAATCTAAAGCCAAAGTGCCAAAAGCGCAAAAGTGCAGCTAATACGTGAAGGTGACGCAAATAATACACCTACTGATGAACACACGGATGAGAAATCTTTCTGAGCTTAAGCTGAGATGTAGATACGATGAACTTTTATAGAGAAAGAAAATTAAAACATGAGAAAATTAAAACTATGAAACGTTTATAACCACTTCATTCAAATTACAATTAGCCAAACTGTTACAAAATCCAAGTACAACTGAAATATTAAAACAATTGAAATCCACCAATTGCAATTTACAAGTTATACACTTCTAACAAATGTTATTCACACTCAGGAATAAAATGTCAATATGCATTCATTTGGTCTGGGTTGCCGAGTTACCGGATGCTGTGTGTTATCATAAACGTTTGTGCACGTATTTGTACGAGTTGTTGTTTAGCTAAGGCAACAGTACTCTGTGTAATTGTCGGAATGTTTGTGTATACTGACCTGCACTTTGTTTATTTGTTATCTGTTGTTCTGTGATATTAAGCGGCAACCTAACCTCGAAAACAAGTATTAGAATTCAAAAAACACGAGCGTTTGCCCGAAAAACGTTTAAAAATAGTAAAAAATACATGTTGGATCAACTTTGTATCACCAATGATTAACAGAATTCCTACAACACAACATAGACTAAAAAGAAAAGTAAAAGAATAAATATTAAACCAACGGGTTATATAATATTAGTCTGTAATAATCAATTAATTAGTTGGTAATTTTATGTACGCATATAAATGAATGTTGTTGTTTACTCGAATTGCCGGCTAACAAATGTCACCATTTATGTGTTATGTTTTGGAAACTTTACTCAGTTAAATATACACGATTCAGAGCGCCAAATTTTTGTTTTTGAAAAGATTGATAAACTAATAAATAATTCTAAACTCAGGAGCTTAGGGATAAATATAATACAAACCAAACAAATAAATCATTATAAGTTCTCTATTTTCTTCAAAGAATGGATAATAAACCACTTAGCGTATAGTTGCGACGGTCGCCATAGCGTTGTATTGCGGGCCTACAGTGGAAACAGAATAACTGATACCAGATGAAGTCACTAATTACAACTGTAATTACAATTAGAAATAAACAAAAAACACTTTTATACAATTATTCGATTTAAAATTTGTCCACACACAACAATAAATGTCACTTTTTCACAGTTTCACACTAAGTAACACAGTAATCACTGAACCGCAACACACAGCAATTTTTTTCTGATCTTAACAACCGTCATCCCATCTATGAACTCGACTGTCCCCTGTATGTCAGCTAGGCCTTTTCTTCGCGCTCTTATTTCTTGTTTATTTGCAACTAATTCTTCCTCTCCAGCGGCTCCACCTACGGAGTTTCCTTTAACTCAGGAACAAGCAAGATCCTTTCCTTCACGACCGTAGTTGGTTTTACAATCACCTCTTCTGTCGTCGTACTAATTAGCGCTTTGCTATTCTGTTCTTGTAGTTTTTGTCCCGTTTCTCCATTCAAAACTAAGAGTTCCTCTTTCCAGTACCCGTTCTTTGCTTCTACGGCCACTGTTATTTGTTTGATGGAATGGTTAGTTGATCCTATCATTTCAGCCATGGAGAACTTCATCTTCTCTTGGCTAACCCTCAGGACATTCTCTTGTAAGTCCAAAACAAACCCATAGGCATTCATAATGTCCGAGCCAAGAATCGCTTCAACGATAATGTCTCTCGTTTGGTAAGTAGGAGACCCAGTCGTAAGCAAATGCGTGTGTGTGTGCGCGCTAAACGATAAGTTTCATGGTAAGGAATAAAGAACTAATTCATTCGTTACAGAAACGAATGAATAAATAAATAATATAGTATTATTCTTTTGACTTGCAAAGTTGACAAATTACTTTTATTGCCGCTATATCTTCCTTCACTTATTTATCAAGGTATCGTCATTTTTAATTATCCTTGCTGTACTTTATTCATTAATTTACTTACTTTCTATTATTATTTAGTTATTTTGAGTTTTCTGGATAGCTGTCAAACGACCTCTCTAAAATGTATGTACACAATTCTTTACATTACTTGTCGTAGAATGAACGTTCTGGCTACGTTGTCTTTTTCTTGTTTCTCGTGTCTGTTCAAAACTAAGTTATCTGGTGATAGTTCCTGCTTCTTCTGTGATAGGATATGTATATCCGCAATTTGCTTTCCGCAACTACTACAAATGACTAAACAATATACAAGTCATCCTTCACACGTGCATTACGAATTTAGCTTCCCACAACAATACGTTTTCACCGTTTCCAGAATGTGAGTCAGCTTTTTAAACCGACATGTAAAAATTAATTATCTATCAAAACTTCAATTATATAACGCTACAGTCACAAACAAATTCACATAACTATACTGACTACCGAAAATTTCATTCTTCCAACAGAACAATATTTCCTTCCATCAAATAATATAAATACTATAATTCTTCAAACTTCATCATCTAATTTTCTTAACGATTAACCCAAATGGTTAACAATCAAACTACTTTTTGATAATTTACCACTTCCACCTAAGTCTCAGCGCTGTTGACCTTCGGATGTTCTAAACAAAGAACTGCGTTACTTGTACGTTAGAAGTTTCCCTTGCATACTCAACATCGGTCAAATGACAATTACCTATAGAAGATCTAATTTTCTAACCACAAAGCGTATTTACATGTGGCCAACAAAACTATTTATAGGTTCAATTGTCAAATGTTTTATCGGGTAAGACCCTCCCTGCTGGCCATTCTTTGTGTCCAAGGCAAGACTCACATCTTTTGTGTCAAGAACCATGACATGTGTATTGTTTACTTGACTACTCCTGCCCTTAAGCAAAGATGTAACTAAAATATTTATAAAAAAAAACTTACGTTTTTTACCTAGTTAGACAAACGGCTATCTGTTAGAATTAGTAAGATTTTATATTGATTTTTATTAAGATTAATATATTGACTTTATTTACATGTATGTTACAGATATTTTACTTTCTAGAAAGTGTGCGATACAATTGGTCTGCACCCCGAGGATGCTTTTTTCTTATCTTTTGATATGCAGCATATTTTTTAATTCTTTACAACACAGTGTGTAACAAACATGTTTGAAACGCAACATAGATTTCATTTTCTACAATACGTGAGGTTGAAACAGCCTTAAATGTGTCTCGTGCTTTGAACGGCTAACTCAAAATAATAATCTTTTGTTAAAGAAAAGGACACACTTTCCCTTTCACCTCAGTGACAGAGTAGTATTCTATTCCAAAAGGAATCAACATCTGTTGCAACTTTACGTTCTGATGCGTGCGTGTCGTGTGGTGAACGTATCTCTAATACCCTTAGGCTACATACCCAACGAGACTGTGGGATTTGAGTTGCGTTCAAATATTACGTCACATATAAAGAATAATTTTGTATAGAGGAGAGTCTATCCATAGATGAAATAAAAAAAATTAAAATTTTGTTTTATTTAAAAAAAACTGAAAATTTAATTGTTTAAAATGTATTGATACAACGTAAAAGTATTATTTTACTTTGGGTGTGTGACAGATATTTAAAAAATACTGACAATTAACAATTTGAAATTTAACTATATAAATAAAAAATATACCTCTGTTCAAGAGTCCGTAAAGGACCAAGGCATACCGCACGTCTTTTGTGTTTAGTGGGACGGTTGCGTGGCTAGTACAACGCGTCGCCAGCCGCTAGTTAAGATTCACAGACAGGAGGCGCCGCTGTTATAACCTGGCTACTCATTTTTACCTTCACGACGCTGAGTGCACGCCGTATTGACCCTTATATTATTTATAATATTATATAGTTATTTATTATTTATACACTTAATCTAAATTAATGTATTTTTTTAACTACAGATTATACTGTATACCTATTGAACGTTATAAGTCGACCATTATATAAATGCATCAATTTTCCTCTGGAAATGTGGCTGACTTTCTTTAAAAAACCAAAAACCTCCAGTGACTCAAAATAATGCATTCAAATTAATAAAAGAGAATAGATATTTTAATATCAAAAACCTTCAACTAAACACAGGTTCAGAGCCGCAATTCAACTGTAAAATCTTACTATTTAAGAAAGTATTGAACTCACTAAAGTGAGGCTAGATCAAATTGTCCACGCTTTCTTAAGACCGCTTGGATACAAATCTCCCTCCCCCCAAAATAATGTATTTTTTAAATTATTTTTAGATAGAATGAAGTGGCTGCTTTAAAACGGTACTTAAATTATTTTGATGTCGTAATGGGAAATGTCTCAAGAAGAATCTTTTCTTATCTGTATTCCATGTAAATTTGGCCTGTTATATGTATCACATGTATTACAAATTAAAAAAAAACGAATGCGTAGACCATATACAAAAAAATATTAAGAATCCTGTGTAGGCCACAAGATTAAGAACTCTAAAATTGGACGCAGAACAGGTACGAATCTACTATCAGATGTAGTAGTAGGAAAATTACAATCCTACTGTGGATTGGCTATTAGAAAAATAGTGAATCCTCAGAAACATGAAAGAATACATATAGTCTCAGTACTTTTATGTCATAGCATCCAACAGAACACCACAAAATCATGCGATGTGTCAAAGAGATTAAACAATTTGGAGCCAGTTCAACCTAACAAAGTATCAAGAAAAAAAATTTTTTATACACAATGTTTAATTTACTTGCAAACATAATGAAATTCATCAAACTAATCTGTTTAGACCTTGCTAAGCCAGAATTACTTGAAACGTGTCAGACCAACACCCAGAACGTAAGCAAAGCCTTTAATGTTATTGTGACCTATTTACCAAAAACCACTTGTGTTAGAACTTAAAATTTGATGCTTATGAGGCTCTGACAACATTTAATAATAGCCAGATCGGTAAGTGGGTGCTGTTTAAGAAAACCGCCTTGATACCGGGACAACACGTTAAGTATATGTTGAAGGTCCTGGATCAGAGGCGAATAGCGGAAACTGTAAAACCTTAACAAGAAATAAGGTGAAACACAAAGACATGTTAAGAAGAAGGTTGAAAGTTCATTTTGAGGAAGAAAGAAATCAGAAACCACTTTGTGTACCAGGAATATATTACAAGGTAAAGACAGTCATATTCACACGTAGATTTTTAGTTTTCTTTGTTTTCCAAATAATATTATTTTTTCAACTTCATGTACATTTTCTCATAAACTATAAGAGATATTACCTTGAAATGTTTTCTGCACGTAAAACTAATGATTTTGAATAAGTGGAAATACATAATTAAAATACATTGAAAAATGTTGAAGTTAAAAGTAAATATTAAAAAAGATATTTTTGCCGAACAAGCGTGTTAAAAAAATTAGTGTATTAGAAGGTGTTGTAAAGTAAAACGTTTAGTTGTACTTATGTAAAAATATACAAGCTTAATTGAAAAAAGCAAGCTCCTATCTTTTACAATTCCTGAGAGAAAGGTACACACGTTCACACCTTAAAAGGTCGTATATAGGGCCAAGTGGTCCCCTTTAACACATGCTTGAAAAAAAACTGATACAACCTTGCAGCTATAATAAACAAGGTCTACTGTCCGAGATATCTTAATTAAATAGCAAGAATCTATAGTTTTACCTATTCTTAAACCGAATGAAGTTTACTACCTTGACGTCAGCTACAGGCTTCGATATCTTTGACATATACCGTGTTTAAATTAATGGAAAAATACCATTAATGCCGGCTTACTCTGGAAAATAAAATGCGCTGAATGTCTATTTCCTTATCAAAGTGGTTTTGGAAGATATAAATCTACAGTTGATCAACCTGTTAAATTTTAAGCTAACGTCTGTGATGTATTTATCAACAATTACCACTCTAAGCGTAGATGCCATTGTATGGATAAGTCTGACAAAAAGCTAAAAAAGCCTAGTAAAAACAAAATCTCCGAGGATATGCCTGATAAAAAGCCAGATAAGCCCGGATGAAAAGCGAATGACATGTTACGGCGAGACCGACTTGTTAACACACTGATCGGTATACATGTTAATGGAGATCCTACACTATAGGCAGTCAACTGGTCTCAGCTTCCCTGAGGAGCTTTTAGTAGTAGTCAAATATCCAGCATAATAACTGAATCGAGTGTCGAAGTTCCAGTAACGTCAAGAAGGGAGAACTTCCATCTCAAAACTGCAACTATACCTAACAATCCGATATCCAGAAACCTATTCACGAACCCATATTTCACTCACCAGTACGTAATAAATTATTTATATCAACGCATCTGCAAACATGTTAGGGGAAATTTGAACCATCCCGTCATTAGTGACCCAGCAATATCACCATCGAGAGCAATGTTTGTTAGTAATATGCCCTTAAATTGATCCAAGAACAAGCTACAACGTATTCTATAGCAAAATTAATTACAGATACCAAGACTACAATAAAACATTCACTGATGAATCGAAAGCGATGGACGGATGTGATTGTGCTGTTATACTACACAACGAAAAAATTATACGCCCTTAACAAGTGTTCGTCAGTTATCTCTCAGTATTATATCTGCATTCTAGTAAAGATGCGATCTTCTTTTGGATCCCCTCTCATATAGAAATTAATGGCAACTATCGAACTCATGAGAAGCAGCAAACATATGGGCCACACTACCAATGAAATACAACGTAGCGTATTATAGATACTTTGTAGCAAGCTAAACTCTGTGTGGAACAAGATGTGGACCAGCCGCCCTCATAGAAAACTTTATCTGGTTAGAGAAAACATCTCTGTAGCTCAATCAATCTATTTCCCTCAACAAAAAAGACCCGGTGGCACTCACCAGTGGATTGGACACATTCGGTTGACTTGAGGCCACCTGATTAGGAAAACGGCTAACATGTGTGCCCATTGTGGCCTTCACCTCTCTCTTCTACACATCATTACTGACTGTCCATACTTGCAGCTGTTGTAAGACGGGCATGATGTAGATTGGTTAGTTTTGGTGAGGGCCTCTAAGTACACGCAGCCACATTGGAAATATAAATACAATAAAAATGTATTGTATGATTTGTTTAACAATTCATTCAATCGTGAATCGAATGTACTCTTTATACTTTGTTTTTATCTCCTCTAACGTCTATTTAAATAGTTTACAGTGTCCCTATTTACGTTAATACATGTTTAACCTATTTTTCGGTTTTTTTATTTTATGGTTTTTTACTTTTGCTAATGTGCATATATTTACTCATCTTTGATCCCGGCAGATTGTTGTTATGTTATGTATATAAATAGTAATCTAATTATTTAACATTAAATAATATATCGTGGTACTGATAACCCAGTTACTAATGCAACTGAAAATCTATATATATTGCGGCGTATCAAAATAAATATGGCATAGATAGGTAATAATAATAATATAAAACAGAGTCTATATCTGGAGGTAGGAAATTTATTAACTAACACAAATTATACGTTTGTCTTATATAGTTTTCAAATATAAAATTATTTATTTAAATATTGAGTCTTTGAAATAAAGAGTTTAATGCTTCTTTTTTTTACAAGTGTGGGTTTACTTGTGTGTGGAATTACACACTCTCGTCCAGGTCTGTCGATTAGCTGTTGATGACCAGATGCCCGTTGACCTTGGCTTAGCTGACACTCGCGTTTCACACACACGCCCGCGGTTATCTTTTAGTTATTGTTTATTAATTAATCTTAGAGTTTTGTATATGGGTAATCTAATAGATCAGTGTATTTTGCGTACACAATCCGGACTCTTCAAGTGTTCTCGCGTTTCAATCAGTAATATCCTGCTGGATACTGGGTGTCCTGCGAAAAATCTAGCATTCGCGCGAAAAGCACGTATATTGATCTATTTAAAATCTTATTATTGTTTGAGTTCTGCCACCCTAGATATCGTATACGGGAAACTCGTATCGTGTATCTAAGTCCCACGTCACTAATCTAATATACATGTCCTGACACGAAAACTCGCGACAGTTAGCACAGCTTTCTGTGACGGGATCTCGTACTGAACTGCTAAAAGTGCTCACGGCCGAAGACCGACTCGAATAATTTTTAGAACTTCTGATTGGTTGAAATCTTAGATGCGTCATAGATTTTCATTATGATAGACTGACTTCAAGTTAAAACTATATCCAAGTCTTCAAAGACTTGTCTAGATTTAATCTGCAAAGTTTATTACCCTATTGGAGATAACGAGTTAAAAGAAGAATTAATTTCATTTAAAAACCATATTAAAATATTATAGTTCTGCAGTATTGAACATATGGAAAACGCAGCGATCAATACGGTGCATACTCTGTCAAAGTTTCATGAAGAAATGTTAATTATTAACGAAGTTATTCAATAAAATGTGGATTACACTCGCACCCGCGCAGTCGCGCACTAACATTGCACTGGACACGATAGAGCATACAATTATGGGTACTTTGACATAACTCACTTATTTACCCATATTTTAATTCAATACTTTCATCTAATTAACAAAAAACAAAACGTATAAAATCAATTTAAAACTTGTCTATGATCGTTAGAGAATGTGTTACGGCACTCACATCCATTTATTGTTGGCTTTCTTTGCACCGTTCCGTTGCAATATATAAAACTCTTAAGTCTGAGGATTTATTTCTTTGTTCTGAATACAAATCCACACCGTTACACCGATTGGCACAAAAGTTTGAACAGGCAACGTTTGACACAAAGAAAGACACTGTCTAATCTGGAATTTGATATTCTGCCCCGTCGCACGATTTAGGCTCTATTAATTATGCCCTTTTGTTGACGCGTATAAAGATGTCAAAAACACCATGGCGACCAGAATTAATTACCATAGTAACAATTAATAAACAAATGCTGTTTAGCGGCATCGGAACTGTACCTTTATCCGTTCCTGCAGTACATTTTCGTTGTTTTAACATGATAATGTTTTTAGGCTGGGGGTCATTCCACAAAATGCGTGATGCAAAATGTATAACGTCATCGAAAAATGTAACGCTTCAGGTGATGTTAACACTATATTTTTTCCACACTTTCGATTCCCTACAGTATAGAAATCTTATTTTTAAAGCCTACTTATTTTTGAAAGCTTATTTTTATGCTTCGATGTTTCGGTTTCGTTGAAATTCTTTCTCTCTAACCGTTGTCGGTATGATATTTTGTACTATCTTATAATAAGCTTTATAAATTTAATATGCGATTGTATCGAAATATTACGATGTGAAAAAGAAGAAGGTACTAATTGTAAATTGTCATATTTCTAAATGCAAATAGAAAATACGTGTTGTTTTTATTTGTGAGGTTAGGTGACAACGGTTTTTAGTTTTTAGTTACTGCTGATATGGTTATGGTTGAGGAAAACATAACGTTTAATGTATATACACAATCCTTATAACACAGTAACACTTAAAATAAAGAACCTAACGTTTCTGAGTTAACGGGTACTTGTTAAGCAATAAAATAATTTAAAATTGGTACACTTCTTCTTCACATCGTGGTATATCGATATTACCGCATAATCAAAACATCGAAAATGTAGTGTAGGTACGGTTATTGGGCGTTTTCACACTTACCGACACGACACCAACCCGACATCGACCCTACAACGACACCGATCCGACACCGACACCGACACGATATCGGGAAGGTACTTTCACACTCAAGACGACAGATGTCGACATATCGGCCGTAGTGACTGTAGTTTACACAAATGGCTGAATTCAACAGAAGATTGTATTTACTATATTTGTTTTATTTAAGACGGAGAAGACGAAAGGTAAATAGGAAGTATTGGGTTCACCCGATTATTAAAATTCGCTATGTAGAAGGCACATACTACACCTTATTTGATAAGCTGGTTTTAGATCCTAACAAGTTTTTCAATCTTTTTCGAATGAGAAAAGAAACATTTGATTATATTTCAGTTAACTTGTCAGATATTATCAAAATATTTTTATTTCCTTCATCTGTCTTGTCCCACAAACAAGGCTTCGTCTCAACAAGTTCAATCAATGTCACTACCGGTATGTCATACTTAAAAATAGTCATTTCACAAAATATTCAACTACTGACCTAAGTTAATGCGCTAGAACTTAGAACTAGAACTGCAGAGTGAACTGTCGGTGATAACAGAGCGCCGACCAAGATGGGAGAGCTGCTGCCTGCCGACACGTCGGTGCCTGCACCGACCCGATACCGACATGTCGGTGAGTGTGAAACGGTTCCATAACATTTCTTTACTTTTGTTCCCACCGATAACGAGCCGATATCGTGTCGGTGTTGTGTCGACATCGTGTCGGCTAGTGTGAAAACGCCCATTGGGAGAGTAGGCCTACCAATATTTCTGTTTTCTTCTTCTTCGTATGATTTCTGCAAGAAAATGCTTTATTTAGTTTATTGACTAATATATAATTTAAATAATCAAGTATTTTAATTAACAATTTTGTGCTTTTTTTATGATACAGGTTAAAAGAATTTTTTCAAAAAGTGTGTCTGCTGATGTTTTTTTAGAAATTAACCGATGTTATAGAAAAAATGGAACGTTAAAATGGAATATTAACCTATGGAATTAGCGTTCGGTGTTAATATGGAATGTTTTAAATTAACCTGTAATATTTATAATAAACAATATATTGTAAATGATATTTACGATTTCGTATTAACGTACAGTATAACGCTTACAGTGAATGTTGAAATCAGACTGTCTGCCTTAATAAAGTGTATTAAAATAATATTATAAATTTTCCTTGGATAAAATAAGTTAGTAACGTCTCGGAAAATGTATCAGATTAGATTAATGGTTACCATGGCAACGAATTTGTTTTGAATGCAGTTAAAAAAATTAAATCTTCAATTATTGCGGTCTTATAACAATTATATATATATATATATATATATATATCTTTTAGCAATGCTAAATATTGGCACGTTCATGTAATATTATATTCTGGTTCACACATATAGTACGAGAAAATCGGTCACCTCGGAAGAAAAACTGATGAGTTTAATTAAAAATACATTTAAATTGGGTTAAACAATGGCAATTGTTAAAAATATAATAAATCCGTTACTAGGAGATTAAATTAAATTTGTTTTCATTTGAATTTAAATCGTCGACGCGTGAAGATGAAGTTCCTGGCTAGCGATTATATCATCTCCATTATTTAATGTTTATGTTTCCAAAGTTATATTATGATTACCGGTATCAAAAGGCAGGCACGACACATACACACGCGCATAATCGCGTTATTTCTGGCCTAACTCATTTTTATTTCTGCTAGTAATTTTGTACAAACCACTGTGTTATCTTTGGTATTGATGAGCGCTTTCGGCAGTCAAGTCATCTCAGGTCATTTACCAATCTACCAGGCCATTTTTATTTGCTTGTGTTTGCACGTATTTTAAATTAAAAGTTCCGTAATCCATACAACGACATCCACGCGTGCAAGCGGAATGGTGTCCAGAGTGGACGGAGATTTGCTTCCTGTGGATCGCTGGCCAGTATAACTGCACGAGTATACAGTGGAACGGTTCACAGACAGACGTTTCACCTTTAGGGAGTGGACCCTCTGCAAGTACTCAGGGTTCATGAGAGCGACTCTGGAGCGCTCCTTTTCCGCGTTTATCTGTTCTGTGAAACGTACACTGTAGATTTGCAGCTTTACTCTGAGCAACGCTCCGTAGTGAATGTCTGCCTACGTTGGACCCTCATACACACAATAATCTACTCTGATGTTTTGATTAAGGCAGTCATAATATTAAAACTTTAGAAACTTGAGCATTACTTAATGGAGAACAAACGTTATCTTTAACCAGCCTTTATGCACTCCTATGTGTATTATGAAGTAAAATTAATCATTTTAATGAAACAAATATCTTAATGAATATACTCTGTGTATTTATTCAAAATTTTACCATAAAGTCAGTTATTGAAAGATCCATTATTAGGACACGATACATCGGTATTTTTGTAAGGAACAAAATGAACATTCAACAAAATATTTGTTTATACAATTCTGTAGTATAGTATAGGCCTATGTATAATTTTGTATGCATTGTAATATGTATTGAAAAAACACAAATGGTTTAATAAAATAAATAATTTACAAAATTAATACAATTTGTGTTGATTTATTTTCATTTTAACCGTACTTTGATTTTTAGATTATAAAGTATAACACACCACTAAAATTTACAGTTATTAATTTTTTTATATTTGATACAACCTTTGTATATTTTCTATGAAAATACAAGGAAATTTATAAAAAAATTTCCTTATATTAAAAAATCGGTATGGAGTATACATGACTTCCATGTTCTAAGAATTATATTTAAAATCATTTACGAAATGAAATGTTTCCATAGAAACTACTTTTTTCCACTTATTGCTTCAGCCTTAACCACAGTACTGTGGTCACTAAAGTATACCACCACACGTTATCGCACTCGATTTTCACTGATGATGGCAGTCAGCGGCACTGCCGAAACGTCTGGTTTTGCAGAAAACATTGGACTGTGGCCAAACAGCCCGGGAAGAAATTTTAACAACAAACTACTACTTTGTTGCCGATAACGCAGTACACATATAAAAATTATCCCCTCCCCCTTCAACTATAATTTTCATTTATAGAAAATTACCCCCACCCCGTTCAACTAGCTTCTCCATTTATAGATATTTCATCGACGTTTCTACAGTGGATTATTAAGATCTTCTTATCAGGATACTTTATTTATCAAAATTAAGTACTTTACTCTTGTTACAACAAAAAATGTTTCTGGTAAACTACCCTTTCCCCGTAACCGATCTTCACCAAAATCAATAGGCCTTAAGTCTCCTACAACTTAAGCACAGATGTAAAGAATTATTTGATTCTGTTTGAATTTACGGCAGTTATCGTTCGTCATAGAAAAAATTAACCTTGTTATCACATAAAACGTTGCTGGTAAACTACCCCTTTCTCTTAACTGATCTTCACCAAGATCAATAGGTCTTGAGTCCTCTACAATTCAGGGATGCATGCAAGAAAGTATTTGTTTCTGTTTGAATTTACGGCAGTTATCGTTCTTCAAAAAAAAAATTACCCTTGTTAAAACATGAAACGTTGCAGGTAAACTACCCCTTTCCCTTAATCGATCTTCACCAAAAACAATAGGTCTTGAGAACTCTACAATTCAGGGCTTTATGCAAAACATTATTTGATTGTGTTTGAATTTGCGGCTTTTATCGTTTGCCATTAAAAAAAATCTACACATAGGTAGGCACACAGACACACACACACACACACACACACACACTTTTCGAAAAATGACTTTTTTTCATGCTTTGAGGGTAGTACAATCAGAATCTGCAATTATCTCGAACACGATTTTTTTTCCCCATCACCATACAGTACTTCCATTTCCTTATGGAACATGGAAGTAAAACGACAATCGGGATATGTTGTGTTTGTATTAAAAGTAATGAAATTGAAGTCACAAAGTATGAAAGATCTTTTTCTTAAAAATATATTTGTTTACATACTTACTGCACACATGTATAGTGTCGTTCAAATTTTTTGTTGTAATAGTATATAAAGTTGTAATACATATTATGTATATTATCAAATTATAATTACTTCTGTATGTAGAATGTCCTTACTTTTGTCGTTATAATTTAACCTAAATTGTTGTATAATAATAATTAGTGTACATATATATGTATATTACAAGAATAATGCATAAAAATCAAGGAATTACTTATAAAGAAATGATATGTAAAGTCGATACGTGTATTATTTTTTCAAAAACGTTCAAACGGCGATTGTAAGTTGCATAGAAGAGAAACAAATTCATTGCTTTGGACTGTCTTGAAAAATGGCTAAATTTATAGAACTTTCTTCTGAGTTCTGCAATGGAAACTGAAGTAAGAAAAATGGGAGGAAACTCTAACTTAACATGGTTAGAAGGAATTAAAAATAATAGGATTTACAGGATCAGTGACAGAAAAATTTTACGAAGGCAGAGGTGCATATTAGATATTGCATATTAGACACATTAAATATTGAATAACGTAATGCTGTAGCCGATTAGACTGCCAAAGAATCCGCGTTATTATTTCCAGTCCCTTTTTGTTGTTCCCGGGATTGACTTTAAAACAGCCTTAAAACCAAAAGTTGCAATACAGTGGCTAAATAGCTGGGAAGAGTAACCACGTAACAACAAACTGCGAAACATTAAGCCAACTATTGATGTCCGATCTTCATCATTATGACGGCGGGACAATAAGAGAGAAGTCATTCTCTGCCTTGTGGGAGAGAATTGGCTACGCCAGACTAATAAATAAATAAATAAATAATATTAAGCAATGATTAAGATTACTGAATGCTAATGTCTAACACATAATCATTGTGTATCGCGTAGTGTGAATTTCTGGACGGTCTACGCCGGCCACACAGCAATATATTAACAAGTATTAAATAAGAACATAATTTTTTGTTCACAAAAAGTTTTGATTATAGAGATTTGCAAAGAAACGACATTTTAGTCCACTTCAACTCACTTAAAAATCACCGTCTTGGCCCAAGTGTACACTTATTGGATTTTAAAATATATCATAAATCCTCTGTACGAACTTTTTTGAATTTTTTACTTCCATGTTCCATAAGGAAATGGAAGTATGGTGATGGCGAAAAAAATCGTGTTCGAGATAATTGCAGATTCTGATTGTACTACCCTCAAAACATGAAAAAAAGTCATTTTTCGAAAAGTGTCTATGTGTGTGTCTGTGTCTGTCTATCTATCTATCTGTCTGAGTGTAGATTTTTTTTCTATGGCAAACGATAACAGCCGCACATTCAAACAGAATAAAATAATGTTTTGCATGCATACCTAAATTGTAGAGTGATCAAGGTCTGTTGACTTTGGTGAAGATCAGTTAAGAGAAAGGAGTAGTTTACCTGCAACATTTTATGTGATAACAAGGGTAATTTTTTCTATGACGAACGATAACTGCCGTAAATTGAAACATAGCGTAATCAAATATTTTTTTGCATTTGTCCCTAAATTGTAGAGATCTCAAGGCCTGTTGATTTTGGTGAAGATCGGTTAAGGGAAAGGGGTAGTTTACCTGCAACATTTTATGTTGTAACAAGAGAAATTTTTTCATGACGAACGATAACTGCCGTAAATTCAAACATAGCGTAATAAAATATTATTTTGCATTTGTCCCTAAATTGTAGAGATCTCAAGGCTTATTGATTTTGGTGAAGATCGGTTAGGGGGAAAGGGTAGTTTACCTGAAACATTTTTTGTTGTAACAAGAGTAAAGTACTTAATTTTGATAAATAAAGTATCCTGATAAGAAGATCTTAATAATCCACTGTAGAAACGTAGATGAAATATCTATACATGAAGAGGCTAGTTGAACGGGGTGGGGGTAATTTTCTATAAATGAAAATTATAGTTGAAGCGGGAGGGGATAATTTTTTTTATATATGTACTACGTTATCGGCAACAAAGAAGTAGTTTGTTGTTAAAATTCTTTCCCGGCCTGTTTGGCCGTAGACCAATGTTTTATGCAAAACCAGACGTTTCGGCAGTGCCATCGACTTCCATCACCAGTGAAAATCGAGTGCGATAACGTGAGGTGGTATACGTTAGTGACCACAGTACTGTGGTTAAGGCTGAACCAGTAAGTAGAAAGAAGTATTTTCTATGGAATATTTCATTTCGAAAATGATTTTAAATATAAATCATAGAACATGGAAGTCATGTATGGTTCTCCATACCGATATATCTTATACTAACACCGTTAGTACCTGTTCTAGTGTTAACGTTTCCATTGGGGAGATTACTACTGTTTGTTACATTCACACAGTTACAGTTACGTAGAAGTTTGTTAGTTCATTTAATCACATTACTATGTGAAGGATTCCATGAGCGTTACCACATAGAGTTTTCACGATTGCATCCCAGCATTAGGTGTACGGTTTTATAGGATATAAATCTGTAAACATGCGAATGTGCACCAGTATACGTTCAACGGTAATGTCAACAAAAATATTCCAATTTAAAAATAATACGTTAAGAATGTATGAACATATACATGCGTTGAAGTATTTGAATATACAATATTTAGTAGAGAGTGTGTGTGTCAAAATATTTGTTTTAAATGTAGAACTTTATGTTTACTGGTTCTACAAGTTATTCTTGAAGTTATTTAATTTCGTGTAATACAGATCTATAACAATCATAATTTTTACCCTCTCATATCAGATCACAGCAGTTTTGCTCTTTTAGAGATTTACAAAAGAAAACAAAGAGAAGTGTGAAATTTAAACTTTACAAAAATAAAAAGTTACATTTGAACAAAGTTGTGAATATTTCAGAAGTAATAAAGAAACTTGGTAGTTATATTAAACCATTGGGGGAGCAGAGAACGACGAAATCGATGTCGACCAGAAAACAATGTTACTGTGTGTTAGATGACTTACGACGTGCACAGCGCCGGTTGAATAGATGTCAAGGCACTACCAACTGTATACAGTTATTGTATGCATTATAGTTTAACAACAGGGGAGACAAGTCAGTCTAATGAAAATAAATTAATGTCCTTGCTTCCAGCTTAAATCGGCTAATAAAATTAGACAAATATCTATGCTGCTCATTCCTGATTAGCGCTGAAACAATGAGTGTTCACAACAAATTTTAAAACGCAGAAGGTTATGACATTAATTGAGGCGCTCTAAAATTAAATGTTCAGATACTATTCGCAACTAGTATACTATACATACTAATGTTGAAATATTCTTTTATTGCTTTTACTACATTACGTATGAGTACAATGACAACTCGATATAGCAAATAATGTTACAGTAAACATTGTAAAATAACTATTGCAACGTGACAAGCTGTCTCATTGTAGGTAAATGTGGAGCATAATTATTATCAGCGGTTATGAGTGTCCAGAACGATAAAAGAATGCTTGGAAATAAAATAATATTAATAAAAAATTAAAATTAATAGCATAAATTAGTAAAAAGACAGTGTAAAAACTATGAAGATATAATTTAATATGTGAGTGAAGTGTTGTGTAATGTGGGTAGCAAATAGAAGATTATGGAAGTTTATTCATGTGTAACAAAGCTGTGTTCTAGAAGATTCAAGAACAAGGAAGTCAGCGAGCACGTGGCCGCTCCAAAATATAATAGAGTATATAGAAAATACACCTACGCGCATATCGGCGGTGACGTCATTCGGCTGCGCGGCGGCATACATTAAGCTGTATTATAAAAGCAGTAGCCAGTCTTCTCTTTGCGCTTTCTGAAAGTCGTCATTCAGTACTCAGCGAAAGCGGTCGCGGTGGGCATCGATTCCAGTCAACATCAATTCCAGGCAGTCCTTGGACCCATAGAGTCGTGATAGCAGCGAGTGTCAGCAGGAAACCAACACGGAGTTCGAGATAGTCGGCTACCGTTCCTGAGCTTCGTTTCGGTAATCGTGGCGGCTGGGATACGGAGACCTAGAGCAAGGCAGTTCCTGGAGGCGGTTGCTGGAACGTGGAATCAAGACGACGGATCGCTGGAGGCCGGATCGAGATCGTCGACCGGGAGGACAATGAAGACAACAGAACAGGGAAGCCAAATTTAAATAAATTTGTTATCAAATTATAAAACTTTAAAGTGTAAAGTAAAAGAACATTAATTTAAAATATAATTTTGTTTAAAAGGCGACTTTGAACAATTAAAAATTTACAGAACTGTTTAAATAAAGAGAAAATTTATTTAAAGATATTTTCAAAGCAGAATTTTGAACTACAATAAATTAATTTTGTGTCAAATAACGAAAGAACATTGTAATATAAAAGTGTGTAAAAGAAAGGACAATAAATGTATAAAATTTCACTAATTGTGCATTCTTTTCTGCAAGTCTGGTCTGGGCTATAACCTGTTATCTTGCAGTATATTTTGCAAAATTGTAAAAACACACCGTTTATTTATTTAAACCGGCTTTCAAAGTATACGAATGAAATTACAAAAACAAAAGGAAATAAAACGTTGCATCACAGATGTTTCTATATTCATGAATGCACGGCTAACAGACTGCTGCGTCTCTTACAAAGGAAAATTGCATACCTGTCTTTAATAATACCAAACGTCAAGTGTTTACACTCATGACAGTCGTTTTTACTGTGGGGGAAATTCCTCCAACACACGTTACAGTTTGGTATTATACGGCTTTGCCATCTATTGTTTACGTAATTAACCTGCCTGCAGTTTGTTTTGCTCAGCGGCTGCATGCACCGTATGTTTGTACACATTTCGGCTTTCAAAATTATTACCACAACAGGCATTCGTTAACGTAAACCATACGCGTGTATAGAAACAGGCGTTTGTGATAGACAAAAGGACGATGATAATACAAACAAAAATTACATGTAAGTCATTGTCTAGTAAACGAAATGTTCATTGTTTGAGTCTAAACAAAACGTATAATAAGACAGTGATTTGTACATTTACAATTCAAATATTTAAATCAATTAAACTGAGAAAACTCTCATAGTAAAGCATCGACGATTCTTTAAACTTGTGACGAAATCTCTGGTGATCTTGCTTTCGTTAATGAATTGATTCTCTCTGCTTTATATATACAATACTTGACAGTAGAATACTTAAACGTATAATAGAACTGCAAGAAGAGGAATACTCGTAATCACAGAGTATGCTAACAAGCAGTTATTGAGCACAACTCTGAGAGCGTCCTCTTCTGATGTGTTCTGTTGCAGTGAAGTTTACACATTATTTTTGCTACAGAAACCTTCTTTACTGAATAAACTTTCTCTGTGGATAAATATGATGCCAAATTAAGAATTATTTCTGCGTCAAATTAATTTTTTTATCCGCACAGCAAATATAAATTATCAAATCATTTTTTGACATAACGAGTACAATTGTTTTGTTGTTCAAATAAGTAATAAAACTGCTTAGTAAAAATTCCAACGCCTTTAAAAAATGGTGTTTCTGCAACATATGGTTGTGTTTTAAAAACTGAAACGTGCTTATGAAATAAAAGTATTGTATTATTTGGATGAATAGAATTTTTGTAGAATACAATCCATTAAGAAGTAAGGTAGAGAAGTAAAGCAAGAATGAGTAGGCCTACATCTCACAGAGCTCTATTGTTTTCGAGATTGATCCTCACCAAAAGGAGGCATGGTGCAGAAATATAAGGGGTAAACATATTGAAAAAACGTAATAATACATTTGGGGTATCAAATTAAAGAGAATTTTAACTGGAATCTGAATGTAGTGTTCATGTTTATAAATTACAACATTTTTAGGATCCAAGGTCTAAAAATGTACCTAAATTTTGAAAAAAATATCAAAAAACTGTGCCTAGTATCAAATTAAACAAAATTAAAATCAAACACTGAATGCGGTGTTCAGTTTTAGAAATTTATAAAATTTAGGCCAAACCAAGGCCCAAAGATTTGATCAATTTTGTAAAATTTTTAAGATTTCATGCCGCGTATCAGACTAAAGGGAATTTTATCCATTTCTTTTAATTGGGTTTTATAATGGGTTGGTTTTATAATGAAAATCCTTTAACTTTAGAAACACCACAGACCAAAAATGGAAGTACAAATTTGAGGAAATTGTAAAAGTCTATGTGAAGCAACAAATTATGATGAATTTTATTCAGAAAACGAAAATTCGGTATCTTTTAATTATTTGAAAAAATTAATAAATATCAGCAGCCCTCGCAAACTCTGGATCGTTCTGAAAACGTATGTAACACGAGTTTGCAAAATATATTGCGTAGACCTATTGTTATCAGTTACAAAAAGGTTTACATGTAGGCCTCTAGAAATGTATGGAATGCTACATAAATTTATAGGTTATGCCTAATTTACTGGTCATTTAAGCATTTTAGCAATGAAGTGTTTATTGTATTAAATTAACAAAAAATAAA
This sequence comes from Magicicada septendecula, assembly GCA_034769895.1. NCBI lineage: Eukaryota > Metazoa > Arthropoda > Insecta > Hemiptera > Cicadidae > Magicicada > Magicicada septendecula. The sequence continues at coordinate 954,248,857 of CM068367.1, forward strand.
TAAAAATTATACATAATAATAAAATAATAATAGAAAAGGTAATAGTAATTGTCTGTTTTTCAATTATTATTTTACTACAAAAATGTAGAGTGGTTGTGTTTTCGTAATTGTTTCTATTTTTCAAGTTACAGAAAAACCTCCATTAACCATGGTAATGACGTATGGTGCCTCTCTCTGACGTAAGGATCATAAATACGAAGAACTTTACTCACAGCTTTAAAAAATAAAAAGTATTAATTTAATTTTATGTACTGTACAGTGAAAACTTCCTTATCCGGATTACTGGGACCACGGATGGTCCGGATAGTTGTGTTTCAGAATCATCTACTCAATACGTAATCACTTTTAACCTTTGAACTTTTTAAAAATGAACATTATACTCACATTTTGGTTAGAATGCTCTTTAATTTGATACACCAATAGCTTTTTACAATTTTCAACCATTCACATTTTTACCTGACGCCACAATTTAGATCAATCTCAAAAAGAATAGGAATCTTCAGAGTAAAATAACGGCACGCTAGGTTTTAGAAAAATCGGTTGATGGATTCAAAAGTTATGAGTCATACCGCAAGCAGGAAGACAGACAGAAATATGCCGAGTCGAGCTAACGGAGTTACACTATAGTAAACTCCCTGCCCCGCAAAACTCGATCACTGTTTTGAACGAACAAACATTTATTACTACAATAGAAACTCCCTTATCCAGACTTCTCTTATCCGAATCCTCCCATAACCGGATGCGATAACAGGTCGTTCATTTGTTCTGGTATATCTTCCTTCGCGCGTTTAACCTGTCTTCAGAATTCAGAAAACAAAAAAAGTTGTTCTGTATCTTAAAAATGATCTTGAAATTTTATATAAAGTGTTTAAAAAACGGTGAATCCAGTTGTGTTTTCACTGATCGATGATCGATACGGGGCACAGTGCGGCTGTGGGCCTCCAAAGCTGGCAGAATGTCAAAAAATGAAACTTTGCTTACATTTTTGTTTTTATTGTTTTCATGTACTACAGTATCCTGCTCAGTATAAGTCAAGTATATATGGGCGGTAACTCGAGCCCGCTTCAGCAGGGGTGCTTCTTTAGAAGCCATCTATCAGACAAGACTACACGTATTTGTAAACGAATCTATCATTACATGATGTTATGAGCAGCGTTTTACCACAAGAGCCAAATACTTTAAATCCGCATCGTTATTAGATTGTGAATACGTAAGCACCGTAACTGAAAGAAAGAGAGAGAGATTAAGGGTAAAAGAGATTGACAATTTGAAAAAAATCGTAAAAATCCAGCTGGCTGTCAGACTAAAGGGAATTTTAACATAAGTCCAAATGTAGCGTTTACTATGAAGTTATGAGGGATTTTCTCTTGAAACATAAACTCAGCGCCTTCAATAATTTGATAGAATTCATATCGTTAAACATACCTAAGTAATTTTGGATCGACTTCAAAACGTTTGTAAGTTATGCTTTATTGTTACCAGTGTTGTTACAAGCTGATTGTTATAAGCTGATTTTTATAAACTTTTTATTGTTATCAGTTATGTAGAGCTTATATTTGTGAAAAATATTAGATGTAGGTTTATAGATATTCTTTTATCTTCTTCTCCAACAAGGATTAGGCCTGGGTGACCTGTTCCGGCTTCATAGGATTTATTCCCATCTTTTCTTTGGTCTCCGTACGCTTCTTGTTCCAACTGGTTTGCATCTACTTGCTGCTTTTGGTAGTCTTCGATCATCCATTCACTGCAGGTGGTCCCTCCAATTTCTTCTATGCAACTCTATTTTCTCATTTAAGTTGCCTATTTCTAACTCTTCTGTAATCTCTTAATTTCTAAATTGATCTTGTTTAGAACAACCTTTGACCGATCTTATAAATTTTATCTCCGCTGCTTCTATGCGGCTTTATTATCCACGACTCACTTCCATAAAGAAGCATAGGGACAGACATTACCTTGTAAAAGTTGACCTTTTTTGTAAGCTGAGTATCTTTTCGCATCTTGTTTTTTAGTGTTCTTCTTATAGTGCCGCACATCATTTGAAACCTATGTAGTTTATTGTCTACGTCTAGGCAGGTAGTGAGAGACTTGTTGAATTGGTTGGTTGTTAATCACTATTTTGGCTCTTACAGAATTGCTTCCCAGGAAAGTAATCACCTTAGTTTTCCTTGTGAAAATTCTTGAGTTATACTGAATCGAACACCGTTGTAAATTATGTAGCGCTCTTTGCAAACCATTTTCTGTGATATCTATAAGCAGCAGGTTGTCAGAAAACAGCAGCGTATTAACGAATTACCAGTGTTATAGACATCTATGAAAACTGACATAAACTTAAAGATAGGGCTGAATTATTTGTCAATTAGGCATTAAGAAAACCAAAGCAGAAGTATCGAATTTGTAGTGTTTATTTCCAAAATATAGTGTTGTTTGCTGTATAATGTTACAATAGTTCAGTAACCGGCTTTTTTATGTTTCTGATAATAGGTTATTGAAAAATAATCTAACATTGAAATATACCTAATAACAAATGTATTTTATTCAAAATAGCGAGCGATTTACAGCTCAGGGAGGATAGTAGAGCTGTAGATTAAAAATATTTTAATCTTAATTATTGTTTTATGGATGAAAAGTCTTAAACTTAGGTTACAGTGAATGGATCTAACATCAGGGATACTTCATTGTTAGCATAGGGGCCCGCGCATGTATGCGTCTTTGTGCACGGTGTGCTTGTGAACATGTACGTATGGACGCTATATAAATTTCCTTCCAACTTTTCTGTTTTCATGTTTTTCTGTCCCTTTATTCCTCATGTCATTTTAAATCACAAATTTCAAAGTAACGAGGTCGTGTGCACAGTTGGTGCACAAAATATTAACGAGGTTAAACAAAATATTAACAGAATTTTAAAAATAATGTTACTGCTTTTATTCGGGTCTGATAGACCAGTTATTATTCCGTCACTCTTCCTATGCGATTAACTTTAAGTTTAAATATACCACTACGTGTATCATGAATCCTAAGCAATCGTTTAAAAAACGATTCTTTAATCGTTTCAGTAATTGCTTGAAATAAGCCCCCGAACTCCTTTAATTAAATGATGAACGTATGACGACATTAATAGTTGTAATAGCACAAGTTAGTGAACAAAATTTGTTAACAAAATTTGTAACAGTACACACATATCCGACACCAGCACGCTGTTCTTATTATCTTTACTGTCTGTTCTCGATAAGTTGTAGACTGTAATCAGAATTGTTAAAACTGAACGGAGTGGTGTAAGTAAAGTAATGGGCAAAGTTTTACGTAAAAGTACAATTACATTCTCAGCCATCGTTGTAACGGAATCTCAAGTGTCTGCAGTGCAGAGGATTTACGTTGGTCCCGCATTACACTGTGACAGACGGCTCACTGACGTTTTGAAATTAATTAATTTAATAGTTATTAATTAGTTATAATTATTTATTGAAAGTAGAATGATTTAATTTATACTTTGTGATATCAAATATTCAAAGAAAAGTAATGCTCTGCCTATTACCGTAGTATGTAGTCCGTTGCCTTTCGTTACTTTATTTATGCAGCCAGTTTATCTGCCCATTCAGACAGACGTGGAAAGCGTAAACTTCCAGACGCGTGCATTAATTAAAACTCGGAATAACGATGTGCTTACTGCATTAAAGGAAAAACGAAAAAATAACACCTGACGTTTATGAAAAGGATTATAAGGCTTTGTGTTAATAAGTATTGTATAGTCACCTTTTTTGAAGCGTCGGTCTCCAAATGCTATTGAAGCACAGACAGTGCGTTACGAATATGGCTTAGAGAATGTTTAAGCAAATAAACTTGTTTTAACAATGGGAAGTTTATTGAATATACGCAATGGAATCTGAAACTAATTAGTTGCATTCCTGTTTTGCATATTAGAAATATAGTGTTTAGAATATTGTGGTAGTATTACTGACAAATGGCAATAGAATTGTAGAATTGATAGGGGATATAATTCGTAACAGGTATAAGGTTGATGCAATGAATATACTAATAACACAATGGTCTTATACACACACGCGCGCACGCTGAACACGCTACTCTTCGTAATAATGTATCACAAAGACAACAATTTTCTAATGTCGGATAAGAGTACGAAAACATTAAACAGTGGAATTTCTTTATACGGAAAACCATTATGCTATATAGAAGTTTAATCGAACCCAACGGTATGAGAAAAACGTGCGTTTGCCGTGGGTACGTTAAGATTAAGGGAGCATTATAATTTGCACGTGACTCCGATAAGGCAATAACGGAATAGCTTTGGAATACAAAGCAGCTTTATTGTTTCCAGAAAATGTAACAAGCAATTGTTGTTTTGCCCAAAAAACAGTCACACGTTATTGCAACGACCGGATTGCGACGTGAGCAACACAGTTTGCCCTTAGTTTGCAATTTAATGCTCTGGCTATAGCAGCCGGTTGCAAAAAATAATGTCCTAATTTCTCTCAACATGTTATGCATGTTATGAAATGCATGTATGAACGGTTGTTTCTAAGTTAATACCTATATGTAGGCTACTAATTTTTTGTTTCCATTAAATTTTACTTTAGACTGAAACCGTATGTGCTCTGTCTGTCTATCTGTCTATCTGTATGTCTCTCTCTCTCTCTCTCTCTCTCTCTCTCTCTCTCTCTCTCTCTCTCTCTCTGACACACACACACATATCTTCATCATCAACTAGAAAATCACAAAGAATTAATTGGGTTGAATAAGCAATTCCCTTCTTCCCAATGTTACTCAATCACACTGATAAAAAGAATACGGCAGTTCCATGAAAGCGCTAATCAAAATCAAAGTTCTTGATAAAAGGTTTTATTAAATAAGGTAGTGAAAACATACACATGCGCGCACGAACATGTTTACTTATATGTATGTTTGTAGTTCTGCATAATAAGTCCCATTTTTGCTGGTGTCATATGATGTACTTTGTCCGGGTTGAGTCCCTCGTTTGTTTCATTGTTTTCCACAACGTTTCGTCAGATCCGTCTCTGCCATCATCAGGAAGATCCGAAGTCATTCCGTCCTATGTCATCGAGGAGGAATCTGTCTGATTTTTAGCAAAGTGTTGTGGAATCTGCCGAAAAGTTGCTGAAAACAGCAAAATACAACGCGGGACTTAACCCGGAAGAAACATATACATATATACATTTCACTTTGTTGTAAAATGTTAGATAAAACCAATTTCTAAAGTATCTGTTGAATGTCAGTTGCCGAGCTGTTAGGCCGTGTTACAGGAAACCAGACGCCTTTGGCTGTACTCATGGAGTCGAAACAGGCATCGTCAATGAAGAGGGAAGAATACCTCAACTGTCCTTTTGTAGGATTGCGTGTAAAGAAAGTTGTACCTGTAAAAATACTGGTGAAAGCTCATCAGTTGATATCGGCCGTAGAGATTACGTTCTTCTGCAGAACGTTGTAACATACATCGACAGTACATTAAACAATAGATTAACAGATTACTGTGAAGATTTAATATGATTTCTATAAACAGTTAAAAATTTGAATTCTCTATACACAAGGAAAATTACTTAACAATGTAAATTGAATGTAAACGAATGTTAATGGTAAGTGATTATAAACACTTGATTGCTGAAACTGTTAACGTGAATAATTTATAGTTAGTTTGTAGGCTACACTACTTTTTTATAAGAGGAAGCGACACTAAATGTATAGTTTATCCTGTACTTTTAAATAAATAAAACTTCAAAAAAAGGTTAATACTTCTCTTAAAATAAAATGGTAAACTGATGGACACTCTGTAAGCAGAAAGTGGATGCCAATTTGTAGGGAGAAAGTGTGATACCGATACAAGGGTACAGCAGAAATAGGCAATTGACGTACTTGAAATGTTGGTAGTGTGATGGCTACGCAGGACTAACTTAGTCATTGTCTTACATTAGTATACAAACATTATTCTACACACTCTTATTCTATACATTAGTTGTAAGCTATTGAACATAAAATTGGTTTACACAGGGATCGGACGCGTAAAGCACAGGAAAGAATCAGATACAAGCAATGGCGGTTTATGTGGGAGGTAGTTACTTAGCACTACATCCAGAAATTGCAGAGAAATCAAATGAAAAATATATAAAGTATTCTTGTTATACCATCCCAAATATGTTCAATGTGTATTACTATATTAAATGTTATAAAAATGTTCGGTAGTAGTCAGTTAAAGTTTAGTATCTGTATGTGTCGTGTGCGTGTAATGTTATGAAACATTTGTTGCCAATGACTTAAACTGTCATCTGAATGTGTCTTGTGTGTGTTGCGTTGTGTAAAGTATTTTTTATCTTATTTTCAATTTCATCATGAATAGTGTTGACAATTTGATATTGAAACTATTACCGTTGAGAAATCATGAAGAGATATTAATTATTAAGAATCTTGGAAAGCCAGTACCACTTATAAATTTAACTCAGGAAATTAAATATAAAAACAAGCAGTTTAGTAGGAGAGCCAACTTAGAAATGTACAATAAGCATAAGTAGTTAAGTGGGTGTGAAGTGAAGAATGTACTGTTGTTTCAGTTACGTTGTTCACTTTGTTTCACTATTTGCAGTTAGTAATCGTCTTTAGATATATTACAAGTAGACGAAGTCATGACAAAGAGACTTCCGTGTGTAGTTCCAGCAAATCGAAACTTTCAGTCCAAAAGTGTCAGCACGATTTTAGAATAAAGGAGAGAATTAGTTAGTTTACGGCGGAAATACAGATTCCCAAAGACTTCAATCAAAGGGTTACTGAAAAATTTTCCAGTACGAAGAACACAAAAGTGGATTTTCAGTATAGACAAGTAAGTGTTATAAAAATTAGATAATCCTATTTACAATTAATTAGGTATAATAATATTTTAATAAAAACCTATAGTTGTTCTTGTTTAAGGTTTAATTTTTTTGTGCACTTCCAGATTTTTTAATCGTGTATTTGAATACAAAAGAAACTGGCGTAACGCAACATACCCAACTTGAAAAACAGTATTTTTAAGTTGCCGCCTTAATTATGTGCTTAATATACAATTACCCCGCCTTAACTATATTAATAAGTGTTCGACTAATGTACTAATTGCTTGAGGTCCCGTCTGTGACAGCATTCGCGTCACTGTAATGCAGGGCCAACGTATTCCGCATATACTCCAGTTAACGTTAGAACTATAACTGGAAACTTAATTGTTCACACAAAACTTCGTCTAATATAGTACGACGTTATATTTTAATCAGTGCCAAAACTATGTATTATTTATTAAAAAAAATACAGTAAACGTAACACGTCAGTAAACCTGAAAACAAAAACGTACTAAGTAGGATAGAGTGTTTGTGTATTCCACTCGGCACTATCTATATCGATAAGATGTTCACTCGGTAAGTTGTTCCTAATATCGATATGTTGAATGTTTACTTAGAATTGATGACAGAGAGGGTGTTTTGTAGATAGAATTGAATACACAAAAATAAAGTAAACAATGTAGACTTTTAAACGATACTGTAGCACTTGTCATACATTTAGTTGCATTATGGGAGATTAACAAAAATGGTTTTGGTGACGTTCATTTGCACCAATATATTCAAATCCAGTGCAGATTGTACGGAATGTACGGTAGCATAGGCCGGTGATTTATTTATTTATTTACTTTTTACGGTGGGAGTTTTCATAACCGAACCAGCTTTCCAAGCATATTTCATTTGAATATTTAAAATTGGTTGCACGGCTACATACCTTTCATTTTGTGGTACTGCGTCTCCCAAACACGTTCTATTTTCTCCTACAAGCTATTTACTTGTCATCCTTGCCATTTGTTCGAATTAGTACAACCAAGTGTAGGACAATTTGTTGAATAAATGAATAATATTGTTGTTGCAGTTTTTGTTATGTTAAATTTTTTCGCCGACATGATGGTAGATAAAACAGAGATTGTATTTACGGACGAGGTTAGAAAAAATGCTTTGTCCCAAGTATTTTTACAAAGTTTTCAAATCCGGTTAATTTTATACATACCATGTAGGTGTAGGTTGTCGACTCGATTATATAGCTCTTATAACAATGTTGGATACGGATGTGTGGGTGGTTTGTAGAATAGTACCTATGTGAGCACTTTGGTAAAAAGTGTCTGTCATAAAATTGTTTTTTTTTTTTAATATAAACGTTATTGTAAGATTTTACTTCAATCCAAACGGTACAGGTGTAAATATAATCCATTAGCATTCACAGCACACTATTGGTCACATTTTAGCTAAAAGTAAAATACTGAAAATAATATAAAATAACTGCATTTGAATACATTCCCTTACGTTGTACACCATTCATTTACAAATCTGTACTTATTAGTAAAGAATGAAACATAACCAACACCTAAAACATATAGATAGATAAATTGAACAGTTAATGTGTTGTACGTATGAGTTAACGGTTGAGGCAGGTGAATTGAAGCTGTGATACAGTACAATAGAGGTAAATGGAAAACGCCGACCTTGTTGATGGATGAACAAGACTCACGTGTGCGCAGCCTTATCGTTTATTGTTACCCATTACTCGTGTCTCAAGGGATCGATTGTATTTTAAGCGACTCTCAATTCGTCTTTTACTTTCTCTCGTCGGATTTGAAATCCTGGCTGTATGTTAATGTATACTGCAGAAAGGGGATGTCTAGCTTTCGGTTGGTCTGTTCTTGGCGCAGATCGATGCGGTAGCTATACACTGGAGATTTGGACACGTAAATAGATTTGAAATGTCCGTAAACGCAAAAAATGGTAGTATTTTTGAACTAAGACATATATTATTAAGATAATATCGAAATATTCCAAGAACGTAGCTGTAAAAGTATCAAAGAAGTTATGCATGTGTTTACGTATGGTATAATATTACTATACAGTATTTTAAAAGCGAACAGAAAAACGCAGATGTCCTGCGAATGGGCAAAGCATTATTATAGAAAACAATTGACTGTCAAGATTGATCTTTTTTTGCACTCGTCTTATTCTATACATAGCAGTCTTCTTTGATAAGCAGGTAATGTAATGTGTAAAGCAATGCGAATTAGCTTACAAATTTTGTGTTAGTGTTATTGCACATGAAGAAAAGTTCACAATATTAGTGCTAGGTATTACTAACTAGATGTTGTTGGACATTTTTTTATACATCAAATATTGCACACGCTCGCGCGTTCGCGCTCACACCCACACACACACAAACACACACAAACACACAAAATGCCACATGTATGTGCGCGTGCGCGTAAATTGCGTGTAGTTATACATAAAATCTTAGAATTGTACACATTACGTACATATGAAATAAGTAATATGACAAGTAAAGCCCAGCCTGTCGTACTTGTTTGATAAGTTTAATATTTCCGTAACAATTGTTTCAGAACTTCTATACGTTCAATTCAGTTTCAGCACATATGTTTGTGCTACTTTCAAAGAGTATAGAAGTACCTGCACTCATGTATGTGTACTTTGGTTCTACAATAATATTTGATTAAAGAAAACTATTGATTTAAAACTGTTGAATAAATATTAAACCTGTGAGAAGAAAATTTTGTGTTTTACTTACACTGTAGTCCATTGCGTCCCTTGTAAAGTGTTCACAGCGTCTGCGGTTAAACTTAAGGAGTATTAATCTTGAATTCTTACGTAATAACAATAATAATTTTTTTAAGAGGAGACCGTCAGAGGAAACCATACCGTTGTGTGTGTGGGACTCTCACCAGCTAAAAAACCTACCTCTCATTCAGGGATTCATATTGTAACGTTACAAAACGTCACAGTACCACAAAAACCCAAATTGAACACTCCTAAACATTCCGATACCACCAGAAACAACAAAGTATAACCTTTGAAAGAAGAAAGAGATTAAATACCAAATTAATCTAAAAGAATAAAGAATAACTCCTTAGTAAATGAACATGAATGCTAAAGTAATGAAGACAAACCGACGTATATACTAGACCAAATGTGACTAAATAATACCCAATAGATTAGGATAGTGAGTAGACTAATTATGAAACTATGCAGAGAACAAAATAAAGACAATCCAAATATAACTTGTGAAGGAGGTATGACAATTAAAAATAAAAGAGATCAAATGAATCATAAAAAACAATTAAGTTTATAAAGTAAAGGAGAAATAACATAACTCAACCACTATAAATAAAGAAGAGAGTATCTAGAAGATAAAGAGAGTAGAAAATAGAACTCCAAATTGAAGGAAATATAATTATTAAAATAACAGGCAAAACATACTAAATGACATGACAATAAAAATAAATTAGACTTATATTAATAAGTTACCCAAACATGATTAGGAGAGTGAAGAAATAACCATATGATGATGAAATATATGATAATGTCTAATATAAAATAATAAGGTTGTATCTTATCTTCAAAAAATATCATTAATATAACCAAATGAATATCAGAAAGAACTGATTAATAATTAAAAATGTACTTAAAATATAAGACAAATTTGATAATATTAATCAGAAGTATAACTAGTAAATAGTACTACTAACAGATAGTACTAAGTAATTAAAATAACTAATAAAAACCAAGCAGGTGAAATAAATGTAGTCAATGAAGGTAAAAGGGGACAACCTAACCTAACAAGCAGTGAATTTACACTTGTAAATACAAAAATATGTATTAAAAATGACATAAAACTATTATATATTATACTTAGATGAAACTGGATAACATAAGCAACATTCTAAGACAGATATTAGGTCATCAAGATGTTGTAATTATTGTAATTAACATGATGGAAGATGATAGAGTAGCAGAGGCTAATATTGTACATTAGAAAACCACAGAATTACCAATATAAATGGAGAGTAAATAGGCCTACTATCAATACAACCAATGGTATGTAAACTAACTATTGATATGTAAACCGATTACTAATTGTCACTAAATTAACCATTAATAATATACGTATAATGCACATGACCTGTTGCAACAAGATGCAAGGTTCATTCGTGGAAATCACAAGAAAATAAGAATGTTAAGTTGAAACAACCTATTGTAAGACTTATTAGTAACTAAGATGCTTAATTAGGAATAAGATATTAACAGAATAACAATTGTTTAATGTATAAATAAGAATAAGTAACAAGATGCCTAGTTGTACAAGAACTCATGTGATTTTAATGATAATATACGATAAAAAAGGCATCTCTTAATAAAAATTAAGTTAATCAAAAGTTGATATCGTTCTTTAGAATTAAGTATGCAATGTTATAAACTATTAAGATTCAACCATTATACTATAAAAAGTAAAATAAACTCAGAGTGCTATAGGCCTTATGAAGCCTAGAACCTACTGTAATTATGTGTTGTATTCACAATTGAATGTTTTTAACGTTAAATAATTACAGCAAAAGGCTTGGAATTCATTGTATTCAATATATGTGATAACAAAATGTTAATTAAATAAAAATAGGACATAATTTTATAAAAGGATTGTAATAGAATATAAGTTAGAATTGTTACCTTTGTTAATCATGAACAGAATTATATCTTGTGAGATGTCTAAATGCTTAGCAGATGATGGTAAAGCTAGATTGGAGCTCACAAATAGCATAAAGAATTGTTATCCATTGTAAACTATTTTTGTAGATTTTAGTAAAAAGGTTGGCGTCTGTTTTGTACTCTCAAACCCAAAAACTAACGCTTCTGACAAAATTAAATAATTTCAGGGGTGATGGTTTCATGAAAGAATATCATGAATTCTAACCAATCAAACTATGAGATCGAGAGCCCCCCCCCCGCGGACATAGGTACAGCGAGGTGACGCTTGACTTTAGAGGCAGTTCTTCATAGGTTTTAACCCGTACGGCTGACAAAATCCGCGCACAATTAATTCACCAGTTACCCATAATTCAGTGCGGTACCGAACGTAAACACGGGGCGTCCTAACCTTCAAAAAGTGAAGTAAATCAACTTGGAGTAACAGTGTAATGAAGAGTGTTGTAATGATAAAGCAATGAATGCTAATTAAAAGTGAATAGTGAATATAACCATTTTAGAAAAGGAATTAAGGAAGTATAGTGATTTATAAAACATACTTAAATAATTTATCACATGATATGACTATACTTTTCGAACTTATTGAACACATGTAACTATTGTCAACACTACACAAACAACAAACATTATTAATATACTAACGTTTACTTTTTATAAAATGTACCTTAATTGTAAATTAAGGTTAAACATGGGTGAACTCTTAGTCACATGTTAATCTCCACATTTTACGTCAACGTTCAGACGGACTTTATCGTATTAGATTAAGGATTTATTCAACTCATAGTGTAATCACTCTCCTATTATGATGTTTTAATATTAATAATCAGCATTTTAGTGTCGTATTTTGCAGTTAAAAGAACCTGATTGTAAATAATTAACTTAGATCATTTTATCAACAAAATGGTTTATGAACCGTGTTACCAACCCGGAGACATGAGTCTCCACAAAGTAACTGACTGTTGTAAAGTATAAGTAATTGAATTAATTGTTGGAACAAAGGATTAATAATCCAATAATACTATGAATAAATCGCCTTTTAAACAACATTAATGGAGTATGAAGTTAGTTTATTCCGTCGAAAGCTATTAGTGGTTTGAGTCCAGGTTACGTTTACCTCTGGAGTCAGTTGGTAGCAACCACTGCCCGCCGAAGTGAAGCAGTTCAAATCTTTTATTACTTATCACTGACCCTAACTTAATGAATAGTGTTGTCACCAGTGATGAAACCACAATCGAAGTAAGTACTTATTTAGATCAACAACATAGTTATTAATAACCACAACAGAATTATTTATCACAACAACATTGAGTGACGATTACTGCGGGTAGGGTTAATACATAAGACAATTGAACTTCAAGCAACTCAAGCATTGGGACCGTTTAATCACCTTAGTCCATTAATGAGGCGAGTAAACATTATCTGTTAACAACCTAAACAAGAATAATCGTAATTAAATCCCGTATATAACCAAACCGTACTTCTAAAATAAGAGGGCGAACGGTCATTTAACAAAGTGACGCACCTACGTAAGAGGCTCGAATTAAGTCAGACACACTAACCTAATTGAAAATAATAACATAAACATATAAAATATAATATTAAAAGGGAGAATATCCCGTCATTTTACAATATCCATCCTGGAACCACTTAACGCTTTACTTAAGGATGGAGCCTATTGTGCCCTAATTGGGCTCCTTCTAATTGTCTCTTAAGTGCTACTAACCGTTGGGTGAAAGTTCAGTCTGTCTTTTTTTTCAGTAGGACCAACTGCAGAAACGTGGTCCTATTCCTCCTTGTCACAAAGCATAATCTAAACTACGCCCTCGAGCTTAAACTCCTCGAGCTCCATCTCTATTATCATACTCACCCTTCTGAATGATAAGGGAACAGTATCATTCCTTGTTGCACTTGAAACAGGTGTGTAAGGCAACTTCATGGGGAGAATTAACGTATTGGCATGCTGGGCTTACACTACTGTCCAGTTATGCCCCGATGTGTGTGTTTGCCTGCAGGAAATACATTTGAGGTCACAAGAACATTTAAAATGAGTTATTTCGCTGTGATGTGACTCCAAACAACGTCAGAGCTACGGGAGGCGTTGCTATATTTCTTAGCAACACATATCCCGCTCGCTGTGCCTCTACAAGCAGTAGCACTCAGTTTATTACAGCCACTGAAGATGACGATCTGCTGCTTATACTTACCAGATTCTAAGTGGCGAGCAGACGATCTACAGGATCTGGTCGAGCAGCTACCATCTCCATTACTCCTTGCCGGGGACTTCAATGCCCATAATCCCACTTGGGGTTGTCCTAGAACGAACAGCGCTGTATTAAGAACCAAGGATCTCTTGCCAAACAACCCGCTAGTTTCTTTAAACACAGACGAGACCACACATTTCAACGTTGGAAGTGGTTCTTTCTCGGCTATCGATCTTTCGGTCTATTTACCAGCACGTAGGACTGTCTGTGCAAGTAAAGAATGAAACGTTGAGTCAAGAATTTAGCTACAAACACATTCTAAGAATGTGTGTAGGAAAAGATAATTTTTCCGCATTAAAATATTATTGCGTCTCGTCTAACTTCTATTTTTTAAGATCAAAAACATCATAAGAAAATCTGAAAAATCATCTTAGATGTTTCTAAGATTTATCATCTTAACTTTGAGTAAACCCAATAGTGATAACTTACATTAGTTCAATATAATCTGAGCAAACCTTAGAAAAAAGGCATTGCTCTTACTGACTGCAGAGTTGAATAACGTAACGCCATTATTGTATTGTGGTCGAGACACTGCGCGCGCCTCGCACACACACACACACACACACACACACACACACACACACACACACACACACCCACAGCGCGCTCCACTCGCTTTGAACACATTCGCACGAAGCAATGAGAGGTAGTTGTCTATAAATTAAACCCGCGCGTGTGTTTGTGATAATTTACAATCGTCTGTTTATTTTTAAATCGCTAAAACGTCAGCTATCAAAGCAACTCTTCTCTTATTAACTGTAATGACTCTTTTCTCTCCACATACGGAGCTGTGTTGTGAAAACATTTTCGTATCATTTAGCCCTGTATTGATAGGAAAATGCTGACGCTTTCAAACACGGGTCGGCTTCATTGAAGGTGATAAGCGGCAGTTCTTGAATAACGTAAACGTTTGTGTTACGATCACGTTGAAATGATTGTTAAGTTCAAATAATTACTTGATCCCACTGTGCTTATTGGTTATTGCTCTTAGTACATTGATAAAAGAATTACTGTCATTAACTTAAAATCATATTATTCTTAGACTACCAGAATAGATGCTCCGAACTATTGAGAGAAAATGTATACACACATTGTAGGTGCACACAGAAAAGTAGCTAAACTTCAGAAAGCGGAATCGTTTCAAGAAATAAAAGTATCTCAATTAAATGTGTATATATTTCACTATTAGTGAATTACTTTCAGTCATATCTTACTTGTTATTACGTAAACCTACACGGTGACTTAATGGTGCATCAGATCGTTCTGTGCTAAGTATTGTTCTTAAACAATATCCAGTTCTCTCTATCATTATATTGATACTTTTATGAGCGTATTAATTGTAATTAGAATTATCCTCCATGTGCATCTCTGTCAGGTTAGTAACAAATGTACTACTTCCTCATACTTTTAAATATATATTCCAACACATATTTCTGAGTTTTAAAGATTACTTAAACTAAGCTCTAGTCATGAGTTAAATAATAAATTTATGGAGCCTATTATCCCTCCATATTTTGGATGACAGTCTTGTAGAATTATCGTGTCTTGAAAGCCTACCATATGAGGCTCTCTCTAAAGCCTCTACATAAGAGCTAAAAGCAGACATAATCGTGAACGATAAAATGAAGAAATTCGTGTTTCAGTTAAGTGCAGCTAGAAAGGGGTCACTCATTCGACTATATTCTAAATGATGCAATTACTAATACTGCACGTTTGTTGTCACAGCAATTTGAATAGTAATTAAGTTCGTAACCACCGTAAAACTTCTTAATTAGAATTTATTATATAATAATTCTGGGAAAACGTAATCACTTATTATGTTGGAAAACTTAAGACATAAATTTTTACTAGACATTTTTCAACTGTTATGAAAGAAAATGAAAATGAAATTACATCAAACATTAAGAAAATTAAGGAGTTGTAACATCAATGCCATACCATACATAAGTTCTGGAATTTTGATTCACGGAAGTTAACATCGATTCTGTGTTTGCTGTTTTGTTAGACTTAATGGACTGAACTGAATTAAATGACCTAACAAAGCATATAAAGTTATCGGCTTTATTTGTTTAACAACGGACGTACATATTAACACAGATACAAAGCGAAAAGAATTTCAGTGCTAACATTGAAATTTATGATAGGGCTATACATACTATACATGTTATAATTGTTGTATTATTCAACACCTATTGCACTGAGTGACTGATATAGTGAGTTGTAAATACTCGGTATGTAGTCGATGATTATACAACTGTTTCAATGCTTAGGTGTTTGAATTAGTTGATTGGTTAATAAAAATTTATAAAATATAATTAAAATTTAATTTTCTTGGTTATTGCTTTAAGTACGATTAGTTTTCTAAACATGTTAAGATAATTTATAATTTTTTAAATAAATAAGCAGTTACCCAAATTTCTTTACGTTTCTTGCAATAATAAAGCATTCTTATTATTATTTTGTATCCGCACGACAATTTGGGAAGTTTATAATTGGGGAGGGGGTACTATGTGATTGCATAGAGGTTTTCTGAAGCTAGGCATTCTTCATGGTTTTGCTAAGTTTTTCATATCTTACTGTTGCACTTAAAGTAATACAAATATAAAAAGTTCACATTTTATTGGGTCACTAAAGTTAACATTACATCTGAATAATATTGAACTTAGGACTACTGTTTGTGATCCAAAAATTCTTAGACTTCTCTTTTTTGTAATTGGCTTACTGTCTTGACGACTTTTATTCACTAACGACATTAAGCATCTTGTGTATTTAATATAGAGCAGTTCAGTATTTTTTGTATGCAGGTGTGAAGTTGTTTTTAATATGTCAACGCATTTATGTCAACTTTCTTATTATTGTATTATTATTTTCTGTAATTAAATATTTCAAAAGACAAGTGTAAATGTGGGATAACTTATCCTTCGAACATACGATAGGCCTACGTGTTTTTTTCTTATTCAAACCTACAATTATTTTTTAATCGAAATGAAGTGTTTTTGAGATACGTAATTTTAATCCCGCCAAACATATTGTTGAACTAAAATTTAATTTTCAGAATTATGAAAATGTCTTTAAGTTACATGGATGCTTCTCAGATACAAAAAATAAAACTAATTAGAGCCATGAAATACGTTGAACAGTTTCACCAATTATTAATGGCTGTCTCAAACCATAATGTTTCTTTAAGCTATACACAATCAAAAAATTTAAAAATTACATTTGTACTAACTTAGTAGTACGAATTAAGAATCTGTTAGTGGGACGGTAGAGATACATATACAAACGTCTTTACAAAGAATTGATCACTTAAACTTTAGATTTAAATTTACACGTACAAAAGTTTAAAAATTTGTTTTCTGAGTTTTAAAATTTTCAGAAGAATATTAATTGTCACACTCTGTTCTGATATTATACCAATCACTCTTTTTGAATTTTACATATGTACCACATGTTTCGAGTGATCGAGTTATTCATTACGTACTATGTTGTCCAGAAATTGTTCAATATGCAATTTGAACGCGAAGCTTTATTTAAAACATAATTTACAATTGTTGAATGAGAGGCTGGAATTAAGTACGCTAAATGGAAAAATCTGCAGAAGCCTACACATAATCAATGAAAATTATACTTTTGACCACTGAGGTGTTCCGACGCCAACCACATTCACTTATATTGTCCAACTTCCGACTTACAGCTAAAAATAATATCTATTCACTTTCGATGCGATGCCACGCTCACTGTTCCAAAATACGTATTTATCACGGGGCACTGGTGTAGCAAAAAGCAAGTTAACTATAAATTAGTTAACTAGGTTAAAACATAATTCAAAACAACTATATAATTCTACTTGCACAAATGCCAAAATAACAAATGTATGTATGTTTATGAAATGTTCCTACATATTCATAAACAAAAAATCTTGTTATATTAAAAACATGAAGATTTTTACGTATACGTAGTGGTTTTGGATGTTAATTTTGGTTGTTGTCATTTAAAGAAGTGTGTTCTTGAATGTTTGGGAAATACAGTTTCGGGTCAATTTACTATGTTAAATATGCACGATGTCTCGTTTATTCTGTGTTACAAAACTGAGGACAATAACAAGGTATCACATAAAGGCAAAGTTAATAACTATGTGCACTTGTCATTTTCGCGTACTGTTACTCTATGTAAGTAATCACTTAATTTCTTACAATCTGTAACAGCTTCAGAGTCTATTAATGTCTGTGTATGATTTATGGTGAGTGATAGGCAATTTTCTCAGCAACTGAGTCTCTGATGCCATTTCTGCATTCTACTCTGTTAATTTCTTTTAGTTGTACTTTTTTGAGATTAAATTTTTATTTGTTTGTTTTATTTAATGGTTATATTTGTAATATTTATAATTAAAAATTATTTAGTTTTCATTTTTTTTATTTTATCAAACTCTTTTCTACAAATTAAATCGTAAATTGTATAACATGATATGTCGTAATATAACATTAATCACAAGCATATAATAAATCATATTACACCATACACTTTTACATCATACCTCAAAACAAAACTCAAATGTCTTTCGCTATATAATAAATTAAAGTATGAGAAAGAACTGTTTGCAAATTCAACTATACGTCTCAATACACCTCTAATACCTCTAAAACCTTTACATACACAGCTATAATGGAGTTAAATATTATATTACTATTAATGTTCATTCACACTGTTTTTACCGAAAATAGGAATAGTTCACTCAGATCATCGGTAACAGTAATAAATTAAAAATTTACCTGTTAGAACAGTTTCACAAATTTCAGAAATTACAATTGTCAATTGTTTTTTTGTGAGTGCAGAAAACAAATTGCCTCTTTGTTTCTTTACCCAATAAATAAAAAGAGGTTTTATATATATACATATATATATATAGAGAGAGAGAGAGTTAGTGTAGAGTTTACACTTATATGATATGCCATATAAGATCACATAATTGAATATTCTATCCAATTTTTCGCTTTGATCATATTTCACCAAACGGCTTTATGCAAGTATATTTTGATTATATTCGACTTTGTTCTTTATGTTAATTGGACAGTGCTTTATTTATTAGTTTCACTAGAACAAATAATATTGTACTAACAGCCTTTTTATCTCCTTTTCTTAATAGTAAAAATAAAGAATAACAATATAACATTTATTAAAGTCTAAGGCAAAGTATCATACCGTAAAATATACCACATTTCAGGGCTTACAGTCAAAGGGTCAGTAACTCTTTCATCGCTGTTCTTTCTGGCAATGTAATGAATTTGTGACCAGGTAGTACAGGATGGAAAAATGTTACAGATTACTTCTTATTTGGTAAAATTAACAAAACGACTATAGATTGTTTTTTTCTAAAATCGTGCATGTTACTCGTCTTGCAAACTCTCTTTATAGAGTGGCTGAAAAGGTGTGAGGGCACTATCTTGAGATAGACGAATTTATTTTAAATTTCAAGAAGATTTAAATTAAAGCTCCGCTCTGATTACTGAATTTTAAAGAAGAGGCACCGTCTCTACCGCTTCTTCCACAACCCGCCACAACACGCAGGAACTATGGCACTATAAATTGTTATTGTACATATCACTCTAAACACAGCGAAAATTTTCAATAAACTTGATGGGAGTGATTCGACTACAATCAAAGCTGCTCAAGTGTTCTTTTCACCAGCATAGTCAAAAAATTTGGTTTACATTAAATTCAACATTTGTGTCTATTAAATCTATTACTCCGTTGAATATGTGTGTGCGTGTGTTTATTTGAGTGAATCGCTAAACATTTTTAAATATAATGACAGTAAGTTATTTCAAGCGAATGGCGAAGCAGCTGAAGGAAAATAAAATGACAAAGTGGACTTGAACGAAATCCAGGATATTTCACAGTAAGTAATATTGCTGTCATTAATAATGGAAGAATGACTTACTAAAAGAGTTTCTAGAAACACACATATCTACTGGCAGACAACTGAAAATCATTTAAATCTAAGACTTAGACAATTTATGACATCATTCAGTGTGGGTCTAATAAATATGATTACTAAAGCTTTTATCAGTACTTTTTGCCAACTATAATTTAATAGTTTATTCAAAAACCACAAAAAATTAGGACACCAAAGTTATGTAGATTATACTGTCTATGGCCAGCCATTATGAAAAAAGAAAAATGATTTAACTACAAAGGGGCTGCTACTAGTGTGCTATCAGAAAAGAAGTAGTGCTTAGTGTGCTTACATAAGTCCGGAGTAGTTACACAAAGGGGAATATAGTCAAGAGACACCAGCTGATTGAAGTAATGAAACAGACGCAGTTATTGTAGGCCAAGATATTCGCTTTTAATGACTGGGCTAAAATAATTACTTAATATAATTTGTTTAGTAATGGTATTGCGGTTAGTCTTTGGTTACGAAAAAATAGTTCAATAAACTGTATAAAATGCCGCACTGTCTAGTTGATAGTAATAGGCTCAACTCTTCGCAGATGTGCTTCAGTGAATATTACACATATCAGATCATCAGACACAAAAAATTATTTGTAAAGTGAAGACCAGAATAAGTATGTAGTGAAAACCGTGATATAAAAAAACTGCCATCATTCACCATTATTATAAAAAAAAGAACCATCCGTCAGTGATGTATTGTTCAGCCACCAGCTGTAAAAATCAACTGGATTTACGTTGTACAAGGGATAATCCGAATAAGAATTACTAGAAAAGTTCTTCAAACAAAACTCACTCCTTACGTAAATCAAGAGAAATGCCCAACAATGAAAACAGGATTCAGGTCTGTGCCGTACCTCAAAGTGTAAAGTTCAGTTAATATACCTCCAGAGTAATATACCTCTCATTGACATACGTTGAAGCTCAACCTAATTCAGAATGTTACCATTACTTAAATAATAATTATATTATAATAATTATATAATTAAGAATACAGAAATTATTATAATTAGAAAGAGGAAAAAAAGACATCACTAAATAAGTTTCAAACATTTGCAGAATAATTTGGCATTCGAATCACGATGTTTTTTTGAAAGAAAAGGCTCTAAAGAAAATATACATTAAAAGTATGACCAAAAGAATTAAAAACGTAATCAAAGCTAAAAGATAAATAAAAATAAGTTAAATATATTAGAAGAGAAAAAAATTTAACCTTTATTTAATGACCGACTTTGATGAAAAATAGATTTTCTTAATACTTATCTACTTTTAAATAACGCTTTTAATGTATGGTATTTTGGGGAGAGGAAGTCTTCAGTACGCACAAACCTGAATCCTGTATTAATATTTTTTCTTCATTGTTAGGAAACAATTTATTTACATAAGAAGTAAGTCTTGGTTGAAAAACTTATCACTCTTGTTCGCATTATCCCTTGCACAACGTGAAGCCACCTGAGTTTCACAGCTGGTGGTTTAACACAACATCAGTGACAGTGGATGTTTATTTTTGTATTTTAATGGTTATGACAGTTTTCTATAACATAGACTTTACTACGTACTTATTCTGGTGTTCACTTTATAAATTTCTTTTTGACTCTGATGATTTGAATATGAAAATATAAAAGAACTGATAAATTTCATTTTTTGATAAGGTTGCCTAATAATTTTGCCAGTGACTATAACTAATCCAGTCTTATCTTATATTTTCTTATTTCTACAGTCATATTTTACCAATTTTAGGTTACATTTTGGTAGTCTTTGAAGAAAATGGATGTATGGTGTTCCTACTAATAAGTATTAACGACGAATAAAAATGTATGACAACTACAAACTATGATTTACAGTTAAATAATGATTTAATGAGTGAAGACGTTTGTAATTTATGGCATGATAAATAAGAAACTAATACTAGAGGTACAGAGAATATTACAGGCGTTTCTCAAACTTAAATAGAGAAATCTGCAACTTTCAGTTTCATAAGCCTACGACTCTACAATTTGTTTGTTCGTATGTTTCAAATAAACTTTATATTTCATATAAAATACTTTTTTGGAACAGTTGGATTTGATAAAAACGTTTCTGCTTGACGGTATTGTGACATTAGAATGAGAATTACTTTTGACTTATTGTTTTGAGTTTTACAGTTATAGGTATGTGAACGGTGCCAGTGAATACCATCTGACGTCACGACTGCAGGTTGTATCTATGATCGTCATATATATTGTTTCCTATGATCGTCACCTTGCTCGTGATTAAAAATTATTTTCCTGAATATAGGTAAAGACATGCTACTAGTGTATAAGACATTAACGTAATAAATACTATGAAATTTTAGTGTAAATACGTAGATTAAAAAAATTACGTCATTACATTTTTAAACACCCCATTGCTACACATGATATTATTCATAAATCATTAATATTATAATTACATATCATTGTTAATGTTATAAATATCATGTTAATATTATATCATAACTCACATACTTTAATAATATTAAAATATTTTAATATTTTAATGATATTATATTGTCATCATTATGTCCATGATGATGACGGCGAAGTTTGTATTTTTATGATATAATGCATTTATGATCGTTTATATAGATCCATATATGAATGTAACATATAATTGATTCATCTTATTTAATGTATTTGCTGCCAACAATAAATTAATTCATTGTTATATTTTTCCAACTAACAGAGTAATAGTTAAACTTGATGTGTGGTGATAATTTCTGTATTACATAAGAATAAGTGAGCCAAAACTATTACTGTTTGTGTATAAAATAGGGGAAATTAAAAACTAAGGCATAAATGACTGAATAACAAAAAAAAGTAAAACTATATGTCTTAACCGTATACTAATTCTAAATATTTAAACAAGGGTAACATATCAGTCGTAATTAAAACACAGTTCCACATAAACCTAGGCAGTGTAAGTACTTCGTATTTAAATATTGGTGGCATCAATGGACCTAGACACTGGAACGTTATTCTGTATAGTAACGGTAGAAATCTAGTATTCAACTTATAAAACAGAACTTATAAATTGTGCATTTTCATAAACGGTGAATTGGAACGAAAGATCAGAAATGTGACATACAAAATAGTTTTTTTTTAATTTGCTTTTAACAAATTTTGATATGAACCGATAATATTATTTTTTAACTTAAACGATGGCTAATGTTGCGTGATGACTGGGTTTCGTTTTAGTCATTGTAGCTACAAACATTAAGCCCATATTTTATTGATTTTCTTCAAAATACAGTTGAGTAAACACTTCATCGTATGTGTTTTGCAAAATATTGCTCACGCTCTGAGTAAACCATATGCTTTTGTGAACGTTCAGTGACTAAATGGCATAAACGGAAAACAGAAATAGAATTATATCTTACAAAGTTAGTGTTTTAAAGTTAACTTTTTCAAGGAAGCTTTGCAAATCCTCTGTGTATAATAAGTAGACATCATTTCGACCTGATGTTTACATAGATTCGAAAACGTACGTCGTGCACATGCAGATACAGAAACATGAGCGGGACATTAGCCGTAGTTACCAAATTATTAACTTTTATTTTTTTTTAATGTGTCTGTGAATTGTCCTATTTCTCTGGCTCTACATCCCTTTGAAGGATTTGGGCTTTCGAACAAACCTATACCATTTACGTCTTTTTCAGCAGAACTCCTTTATTTTCTACTTCTCACGATCTTCCCTCTGCTTCCTCAATATACCTCTGGTCCTAAACTCTACGGGTTTTCACTCAGCAATAGATCTCGTAACTATATTTCTATCCACTTTGTAAACACTTCCCTAACAGAGTTTACACTATCATAGCATTCAAAAATCTAAAAATGGAAAAAGGAACTTAATTAGTACTTATCATTATTGGGTAGAAAGGTATAAAGCCGATTTAAGTATTGATAAGATGGAACCCAACCTTTGTAATCGTGCTGCTCCATGAACGACACTAAATAAGAAGTGAGTCCCCATTTACAAACAGAAAAGGCACCTAGAAAAAAGACAATACGATTTTGTGTATTTTGTAACTTTTGCTATATTTTCGTTATTTTTTAATACACAAAGCTCAAAATTCGTTCGGATTAGCCAGGCGCCATCTTATCCCTCTACTGTTCTGAAAAATTATCCCTAATTTTTCGTTCCCAAAGTTTTACGACTTAAATCAAACGTCACCGTCATACAATTTTTAATTACAAATTTCTAAATTAATTCAATTTAATTACGAATTGTAAATTTTAGTTTACAAATACAATTTTTAGTTACAAATTAATCTTTTTACGGTTTTTACGGTTTACGGCTTCATGGCTGACATACAATTCAATACTGTACGCTACGACATTATTCACCGGCAAAATAGGTTTGAAGATCGTTTTAGGTCAACTTCAGTGTTTTCTCGTACGGTTCACGTCTCGTAAGTTACTATAGATCGTATTAGGGTTTTAGAGATTAGTAATCGTGAATGTAGATTTAGGATGTTGGAGACTTTTGTTTGCAAGTTATGATCCTTTTCCCTTTACTATCTTTAACTGAATTTCACCGTTTTCCAAATTGTTTTTATTTAGACATGGACCTCGGTAGATAGGATAATGAAGTCTTTAATTGTGGAATACTGTAGTATATCAAGAGTATTAGGCCCTGTATATCAAGAATACCTGTATATCAAGAGTATTGATATCCGTTAATCTAATATTTGAAAAATCTTGAATAGGCTTATGCTTGTCTTTGACTGTATCAAATGGAAGTAATAAATTTTACCGTTTTGTGTACACATTGGAATGTGTCAAAGACTAACGTGTTACGATAAACTTTTTAAAACTATGAAGTGGTACACAAACCTTGTAAGAAGTTTTCAACAGCTTATTATTATAATATTCTTTCTGTAGAACCAGTGGTGCCCATCCCCCCCCAAGGCCCAATGCGCAAATCCCCCCAAATATTTTCAGCACTCCCCCCCCCCAATAGAAGCCTATACAAATTATTTTAGTTAAAAAAGTCATGAAAAACAAAACAAGATCCTACACTACAGTTAAGATAATTGTTACACTTGTTAAGTTGTTTTAAATTGTATCATTGTTTTAAAAGATAAGGCGCTACACTGGTGTGTGTGTGGATGAGAAGCAAAGACATTTGAGAGATATATTTTAAAACATATTGGTCATATTGGAACGTGGATGGCCAGTTTAAGCTTACAGAATTTTATCATTAGCCCTAATAAATTTGTTTAGAAGTTTTGTATGTCATTACTTTGAACAAAACAGGCTAGATTCAAAGGGTATTGGAGTAATTAAAAACCAAGCAAATATTGTACTTAGCAAATTGTATTTAACAAATGTGTTGCTAAACTAAAAATACATTTTAAATAATTGTACTATTAAAACCAATACAATGAAATGACGCAAAAACAACGTACAGTGTAGTTTAAATTATGATAGAAAAATATGTTTGTGCAAAAATATACATTTACATTAGTTATCACCTTGTTTAAATGTCTTGTACAAAAGCAGCTTTTTTCTTTGTACACTTGTGGTTGCAAATTTGTTAATGATTTCTTCGTTTTGTATCTGGCTCAGAACGTTGTTTTCACAGGATAGAATCAACAAACTTGACAGCCAAGAGTCTCCCATGCTGTTCCGAAGCCGATTTTTCACTATTTTCAAACGGCTCATCGTTCTCCCTGCAGAGCAGCTGGTCACGGCAAGAGATAACAATATTCGGTACATCACTGTCAGATTAGGTAGAGCCAAAAGGTTAAGGACACACCTGAATGGTCTAATGAATCCTCTCATTATCCATTGGTCCATCATCCTGTGTTTCTCACTTTGTAAATTTCCTTCCTTTACCTCCTCATATTCACTGCCATCTGGATCCTCTACCCCTGCCGGGATTCGCACTTCATCCTCTGTTATCTCCATCCTTTCAGCTTCAGGGGAATGTAACATGTTTGATATGTCGATGTCTGCGTGAGTGACTTTGTACACATTGCAAAACGTCTCCAATTCTGAAGCAATCATATCATTGTCCAGACTGTAATACTCACACAGCTCTTTTACCTTATCGGGGTTGAAGTCTTTTCCAGTCTCCAATTCATGTGCGATTTTCATAATTCCTCCATGAGAAAAATAAGACATTTGTTTATCCATGGCAAGCGAGCTGTCCGGGAAACGATCATTCAGTTGAGACAATAATGAGTCTAAGACTAGGAAATAAACCTCAACCTTCATTTTCTTTAGAGGGTCATCAATTTTCGTCTATCGAAAGTTCGTCCATGAGGCCTTTCCGTTTTCGGTTTCGCTGAGTTCGGACTTACGAGACGTTGTGCTGATCAGAAAATTGTGTTATTGAACTTGTACGTTTGTCCCACTCTTTTTCACTTCTAAATGTCTTCAGTTTCGCCCTCGTCTCTGAGATAACTGTTGGTATCATGCCATAATCAACTGATTTGGCTTGTAAGCAAATTGTGATTGGAGAAAGAACTTTAAATATAGTTGAAGCAATGTGCATGGCACATATATTTTCATAATCTGACATACTGTTGATCAGACCTTTCGCAGACACTTTAGTGTCATTGTCAGATTTCTTGTCAAGACAGATTTCTTGAGGGTCTCTTTGATGGTTTTGTAACATGTTAGCACAGTTTTGAGAGCATCACTCTTACTCGACCATCTTGTAGTCTGCACTCGTTTTACACTTTTCATTTTGTTTTGTGCTAGGCCCTATAAAGATTATTAGAGACTAGCTCAACGTATTGGTGCGCTAAATATAACTGCTCGTGAAGCGCGCGTAATTTTAGAATGTTGACTAAATAATTTATTCAAGACAGTATTGCATATACTCGGTAATTACATTGATTTATTGTGTTACAAATTATATTTAGATATATTTATTCCTGAATACTTCCATTCATTTTTGTATTATTGATTAATTTGCTTGGGCGCCAGAGCAGAGTATCTCAGGATTCTTATGAAATAATAACACTGCGTTCAGATACTAAGATTTATATTGTTATCTTCTTATTACTTAATACATCTGATAATTAATCATTAATATCATCTTTCCAATCTGTACTCATTAATATTCTTTATAATTAATAACAAAAAAAATTATTAATATCTCTAGTTTACGGATTCTTCAAAATCATATTAATCAAGTGTTATTCAAATGAGCAATCAGTAGATTCAAATTTACTTCCTTAACACATTTAAGTCTTCAATATTAATCAAAAACATATATATGTATCATAAATTCTTAACTACTATGAACTTCTATAATCTTCAATAGATTCAATTATTCACTTCGTTATCGTTTCTATAATTATTATAACTTGTTTCCTTACTTTACTATACCATAACTCTCCAAACATGTCATATCGCATAAATTGTAATATTTAGTATCTGAACTCATGGGTCTTTTGAGAATGAGATGAGTTATTTTTTTTTTTGATGCTAAAATTATGTTAATTTATTGAGTTGTGAATCATAAATGATATACTGATACTTGTTGCTGGATTCCAAGTAAAAGAATGACGAACTGTAATCCTGCGTTGAACATCGCACTACACTTTGCACTAATCACGCTTGATTAAACCTTCTTTATTTACTTCACTCGCTCGCGTTAGTACTAGACGTCGCGCACGTATAAATAAGTATACTTCTTGCTGCAATCTATGCGCACAAGTTAAACAGCTTCTGGTCCGTACGTACTATCGCGCACACATATAAAATAAACTTCTTGATGACTGTAATTCCTTCTCAACTATTTAACCGAGATAATCTATTGATTTGAACTTAGAATTATAGTATTAAAATGCTCACATCGAGTGACGCAGGTTTACCGTGTTTTGCGTGAAAGTTAAACTTAAACTTCCCCTTTTTGTTTGCTTCACTGGTTTTTTATAGTTTTCCGAGTCCTTCCCTCACTACAGTTCTTGTTGATCATACTCCCATTGACTTGGAAATATTTGCCGGTAAATTCGAACGTACCCATTCCGGTGCTGTATCTTTTTCGCGCTCACTACCGACGCTATACGTGATTGGTTGCCAGAGAGCGGGCGATAAACTTACGCGGACGTTCGTTAGACTCCTAAAAAGTGACGCTACTTTCTACTAAAATGGTCATACTAATTGGCGTGTCATCTATTGTCTGTTGAAGGACACAGTACCGTTGACCTAACGGTACATGGGCGTTTTTTGCTGTATTTACTCTACAAAACATTTTATGCTTTTATGACATGTAAGGGTGTTTTGGGTCTATTGTAACTTATTTTGTCGGCGCCTGACTGTTGCATAGTCGAGCCTCTTTTGATTCAATTTTTCATTTATACTTTACTTACATCTATGTACATTACAATGCTTTAAATTATTATATATTGTCATAGTTACCATTAATAGTTGATTTATTATTTTATATGTTTATATACATATTAAATTAATACACAGGTTCACAGTAACGTTTCAGCCCTTTTTAAAATTGTCGATAAACATGTGGTGACGTCGATGCCCAGACATGTAAACATACATCTCTTGAAGGAGGGAGAACATGTTTCGCATTTGAGGGCAAACATCAATATACTTTTGTACCACTAATGCAAACCGGTGAGAACAACACCATACTTAAAATGCTCGGGGACTCTCTCTAAGCACAACAGATTTTAACCCATTGTACCGACCTCTCATGTTCCCTGCTCCGTCCATGCTTTGCCCCACCATGCCATTATGGTTGATTCCTATGGATTTTAGAGTGTTCATTAATTCGTAGGCTACGTTTTCCCCTCTTGTGTCGCCACTTGTGAACACTTTGATCAACCGTTCTTCCGGTTTTACTGGATTGTTGGGAGCTCCTTGCTCATCTAGGTGCTCAACATATTGGAGCATAACCGCTGTGCATTCTTTTTTGCTTATGTTTTGTGTTGAATCCAGGATGACTGAGTAGGTGTTACTTAAATTTATATTGTTGACTATTTTTAAGACTACAATGTTACTCATAACATTAATCAAGTCAAATACATTTCGATAACTGAGAAAATTTGACCCCAATTTTCCCTTTTGGTTTCTGATTTTTTCTATCTTTTCAAGGTACACTCTGGCATCGGGATTATACTTAGCTATCAGTGAGAACAGTTTCACCAATTTCCCTTCTGAAACAACCTTTTTTCTGAATGCTAGCATTTCTTCACCTAAATACCGAAAACAATCAATTATTACCGACAACACTTCTCTGTTGTGATGAACGAGTCGGTCAGATTCTTCAGCAAGTGAGGAGTCTATTCTTTTCTGCGATATCCACTGGATTCTAGCGACTTGGGAAGATAAATGCTGTTTTGACTGTTCATGCTGTTCTATGTAGCGCTCGCCTCGATCTTCAGTCCAACCTCTGCAGCCAGTTGTACCCCATACCGTTCTTTCTCCTGGCAGAGCAAATAGAGTGCAATGCAGGCAAAAAAACCGCATCTTTCATCGGACTATAAACTAGCCAGTTTCTTTTACTTCTAGTCCCATCAGATAAAGTGCTGATTTTCCAAGCTGGATTAAATTTTCTTCCGCCTGTTGAAGGGAAACTCATCGAAGACAAATCTTGATTTTCTAGTCGAAGACCCAAATTTATCTCCTCCGCCGATAGTTTGATGTTGGCAAGCGATGCAGGGTCTTCTACATCATGAACACCAGGTAATGGGTCTGGATTATCTGTTTGAATGTTTTCTTGGCTCAGATCTGAGCCTGAAGGGCTACTGATTTCTAACTCTACATTTGGCGGTAAGGATAATTTAGTATTTAAATTTGAAGTCACAAACGAAGGAGGTGCTTTAGCTTGCATTTTGTCTCCATT
Source organism: Magicicada septendecula (assembly GCA_034769895.1). NCBI lineage: Eukaryota > Metazoa > Arthropoda > Insecta > Hemiptera > Cicadidae > Magicicada > Magicicada septendecula. The sequence continues at coordinate 954,278,474 of CM068367.1, forward strand.
TCCACCCTCCACGATATCAAGTGTTGGATTTATATCTTGGGACTCGTCTGGGGGTTTCGCATTTGAAGTTGATGGTACACCTATGTCCTCAGTTGTAGGGTCATCGTTAGCAACGTCACTGGTTACGTTCGATCTAAAAAAAATACAACGATTTTAGAACTGTCTCCTCCCCAAAGTTGTTATTTTATTGTTTGCTTTATTTTATTATTTTTAATGTTTGCCGTATTAGTGGAAATAACAGAACAACAAATATAATAAAATGTTACCGGTAGTACAAAAATGCTAATAAGCCCGAATAAAAATTACGCAATAAAGCGATTTCTTTATATCTTATATAAAGTTGTTTCTGTTTTGGCCTATTCAAACGGTAACTGAACGAGACAAAAATAATTATATTTTACATACCTGGAATCTAAACTATGATGTTGACTGGTACTGGGGTCAGCAGAAGATTCAGCATCAGTGTATTCCACCCACGGGCCGACACCGGACTTCACTTCAACCATTTTAAAACTAATGTTTAGGTTATGTCTAAATTTATAGGCGTGTTTCTTCTTACAATGTTCTAACCACTTGTCTTTTCGATGAGTTGTGTTACACATAACCTCCATACACTTATATTTAAACGATTGTTTCAGTTTTTTCGGCATTTTGACAACTATCAACTATCACGAAAAACGAGATTACATTCCAACCCCAACTCACACAAACAAAGCACCGCATTACAGAGTAAAACTCACGGGCAGACTGCCGTCGCGAGCGGCTGGTGGACCAGAGATAAGAACTGAGGACCCGTCCCCTTTACTCCACTGCCCGCCGGTCTACAAGCTTAGCACACGCACATATTTTTACATTCACGATCACGGACTCTGACTATTGACAGGATGTTGCTACAGGCTGCCAGGATCAGTTTTCCAAATTCCAAAACAAAATTTACTACTAGTTGTACTGGTAGAGGCATTTATGCCGCCAGTTCGTTAAAACAATCATAAAGATATTGTAACGTATCGATGTTACGTTTGTATAAAATACTTACGTTTGTTAACGATTTATGAATGTCTACTCACCAGTTCGGCCGTTCAATTCGAATTTACTGCCTCGCCGTCTGGTTGAGCAACACTACTTAGTGAATCGACTTCGTCAAATTTATTTATTCTATATTTTTATTTCTCAAACTTTTATATTACGTTGAATAAAATCAAACATACAGTTTAAAGTGTGTACGTAGTTTTATTAACAGTTATTGATATGGTTTGATAATTACAATTTCTTCAAAATATAACTCCTAATCTTGCGCCGGCATGTTTACTTTTCCGCGGTTGGCAATTCTGTCCGCTTGCTGCTCTTATGGTGGAGATACAGTTGACAATTTCGTTTAATTTAAATCTCAGGGGAAAGTTCTTTTGACTACAGAAAATGTTGTTTTACAGACTAATAAAAGTACAAAATCTTACAATATACCATATAAATATTATTGAACAGGTGATATACTTAAATAATAATAACAGTAAGTTACCGATGTGGAATTAGTGCTTTATAGGTTATCGTGAGTTACCAAACCTTCCGTTTTTAAAACATATTTATGAAAAATAAAATTTGGATTGATATATTTATTCTAGTAGAGGTGTTTGTGAAATAAAATTAATTTCCAAAAGTTTATTTAAGTGATTAGTGAAGTGAAAAGTTTTATTCAATTATTGTGGATTGTCTGGTTTTTTCGGTGAAGTATTTTAAATATACTTAACGCTCCTTCATCTCTGCTTATCATAGGTAACAATTCTCTGGAATACTGCTGCTTGTCCCTTCCGGTGTAGTTCCGTGAATTCCAGGTTCAATATTCATTAATGGTCCAGTTATGGTGTTTAAATTACCTCAGTCCTACTGGCGGATGTTAGTTTCAAGGTTCAGTTAGGTGTTCTTCTATTCTTCCTTCTGTAGGTTGTTAATTCTTCACTGGGTCTTCTTCAGCAATTTTTACAGATTATTTCTTATTTCCTGGGTTGATTGATTTAATTATCACTATTAGTTTTATTATGGTTATTTATTGTATCTTCTTAATCAATGTTTTAGATAAAATAGGCTGATTTGCTTCTTTTTATATCTTAGTGGGCTTCATACATCCACCCTACTCAAACTTCAATAATGGAATGATGATTTATTAACGGTTACCTATGTAACAAGGTTTTGTTGTCATGGCAACTCTCTGTAAAAAACTAATGCCCATTGGCTGATAATTTATAACATTGTTATAACAAACTAACGTTTTTCTATTCAAAATTATTATAATCTTTTAAAGTATTATAACTTCCTTATACTACTTGTAATATTAAATACAATAACACCATTATTTTGCTTTTTGTTTACAGATTAATTTGATACCACTCAAAGTTGCCTTTGGTCAATTTATAACAGATTACTAATTTTTCAGTTTGGTATTTCTTTAGTTAATCATATTTAAACTAATTATTATCTATCCAGTTGTGTACCCTACACTTTTACTTTGATACCTAAACAAGTTATACACTTTATTTTATTATTGGCTGTGGTTTTATCTTAAAATTCAAAAAATTCTGTTCATCAGTTCTAAGCCTAATGCCTAGATTTCATAATTCACCTACCATATACTTTTAACAATTGTTTATAGTTATTTATGTTAATTTATTAGGTTACTAAACATTATTAATGAAACAAACTAACTTAACTCATGACATGTGATTGTTTTTTATCATCACATAACATTATATAATTATTTAATACCTCTTTATAGGTCCATGCCTGTATCTGAATTTTTTACATGTTTTAATGGTTTTGTTTTAACATAATTTGCCATCTAATACTACTAATACTACTTTGGTTATTTACCATCAAAGAACTCTATAACAAACTTGAACATTAACTATGCACTATCATTCCCTTATAAACTCATTTAAGAGAATATAGTGTCTAACTCCCTCTGTTTTCAATCTAACATATTACTTTTATCTTTATTTTCTAAATGTTTTTTATATAACTTTATAACATTCCTTAAAAATAACACAATATATCTTTTATCCTACTTATTCTATACTAACAAATTATTATAACTGGGTTGCTATATTACTTATAGTCTGTTATTACCAGTTTATTATTTTATAGTTAATTTCACTGCACTTTATTTAACTAGTGTTTATGTGTTTATTCTACTATCACTGGGTTCTATACTGGTTTTTTATTGATTATCACTTTTTCACTTATCACCTCTTTACTAATAATTATTGTTGCTCAGGTTTATTTTATTTTATTAACTTTTGCTAGCTTCTTATTTAACATTGTATATTTTATTCATATCTTTGATTTTATATTTCCCTTTCTTTTATCTTTTCTATAGATTACAGATTACATATAAATTACATGTGTATTTTCTATAGATTACATATTATTTATTGCCATATCTAATTTTGTACCTTTATTTTATATACATTATTTTAGTTAATATTTGGGCTCTCATAATTGTAGTAATATTGTGGTTTGGATTATTGTTTTTGTCTCACCTTATCCAATCTGTTGGGTTTAGTCCTTGACATTGTCTTAGTCATTTTTTAGTTAGTAGTGTTGTGCTATCATTCTTCATGTTATAACCTTTTATTTTCCTTCAGTTTTCAGCCTTTCTTCCATTAATTATACTAGTAAGTTTTGTGCTATATTATGTCATGTTACAATATGCAATTGCTTTAGTTTTTTACTAACAGCTTAGTTTGTTGCACAAACACGGTAAAAATTTCCATCAATGTTAGATTTAAAATGTTATTCTTGAAAAAATCCCCCCCCAAAAATCCTTAAAATACACCCGAAAAATCCCCCCCAAAAATTTTCAATGAGCAACTTGCGCTGAGATCCCCCCCCCCGCTGTGGGCACCACTGTGTAGAACAAAAAGTTGTAAATAATTAAAAATTTTACATATATTTGTAAAGTATATGTATTAGGCCTACCACGAACATAATGTCAGTAATCAAAAAACCTAAAAATTCAAAAATGATCTTACATAGCATTTGCTATTATTGACTATAAAGGTTTTATTAATGATAATTATTTAATTTTCTAATTAGATAATTCAATTTGATTTAATTATTGATAAGATGGAACCCAACCTTCGTTAGTGTGCTGCTCCATGATCAACACGAAACAAGAAATGAGGCCTCAGTTACAAGCTGGGAAGGCACTTACAAAAAAATATATAATCATTACTACAAATAGACACTATTTTACTCGATTTTATTATTTCTCGATATTTACGGAACCAAGTGTTTGTACAGCGATTGCGTATCCAACTTTTGTGCAACTCAGGTAAGAGAAGATAATCAGTAATGTTAGGAGTGACCCTTCTCAGGTTCATCGATTTAAGATTGACCCAGATTGCAATAATGAATAATGAAGCGTTTCTCTGCAAATGAGTACAGCCAAACTCCGAACATTGACGTCCTTTTAACCGAACGGACCAGTTATGCCAGTACACCTAATGAAACGGCTCACATTACTCTAAATAGGAATTGGTTATTTTCAGTGCAAAATTACGAAGCAATTTTATTAATAATTTAGATGAGGTGTATTCAGATCTCACTGTAGGCTACAACATGTTTGACAGAATTTTCATTTTAGTACATACGTATTTCTTTAAATTAATAATTTAAATGTATTATATTAACATGTAAATTGCATGGTAAAATATAATTATCTAAGTGAAAACGTATGGAACCAAAGAAAAAATAATCGTCCAGTGATTCTAACAGTCTTGTTCTTTCTTGACGCAATGTGACACAGTTTCTGAACCTGTAGAAAGTAAGTAGGCTTATTTAAAGTTCGAATCGTTTTTCCTAGAAATTCTATTGTTAACGCGTATTCCACGATCAAGAAGAGGACGAATATAAATTTACTAATTCTTAGAAATACATTTTTAAAAATTAATAATTAAAAATTTTTTTATTTTATTTGAAGTGTCAACGAAGATGACATCAGTCTCTACTGAAATGAGAAATCGGCGGCGTATTGATTAAACATATTTGGTGAAATATCACAGGTATTTAAAAAACAGAAAGTGAAAGTTACGTTATTATTATTATTAGTTTTATAATATACGTAGTGTATTTACGACATTACAGAGAGTAGTTTTTAAACTTTGAAATGCCGGTTCAGCATGAGACATAACTATAGAGAACTGTAACGTGCTGTGTAGCTGACTATACCATAATACATGACAGTTACAAATTGGATTCAGGCACATCCTTGACGTATTGGAGCGTAAGGATTTAGATGCAAGAAGTAACGTTCCTTGTGTATCATAGTTCCAATTTTATACATGTGACATCTTAGTGAAAACTAGCTCATATTTCTTGTAACGTTTTCTTGTAAAATATGTGTCAGTGACGTATAATATAATTTGCTTGTAAAGTGTGGCAGAATTCATTTTAATTCTTTTATAAACCTGCCTACTTTCAAATTGTGTTTTCTCACCTAAATATTTTGTTGTTTAACCTTCATATTCATCTTTAACTTTAACCATCATCATCGTTGTTTCTTAACACTTTATTTTCATCTCCTTTGTTTCAAAAAGATATGAATTTCTTAGTATGCGGTAAAACTATATGATTGGTTATCGTAAACTGTAAGCTTTTCAACGTGCTTCTCTTACATTGAATTCTTTAACATGATTGATCCTCAAGCTTTATGCAGATTTCACTTTCATACCTAAATACGACAAGCTTCTGTACTGTACAATAATGTTTTCTGTATGAAACGAAGTACAGTGCTCAAAACACTGTGCTCTTAATAGTAAAATACACTCAATTTCGTAATATCCGAGTATCAGCAATGTGTGACCGACTAGTTTACAACATTTTTCAATTGTAAGTTAGTTTTACTATGGCTATCTAAAGATTCAATCATAGCTATCCGCACTTCTTATCACAGCCGTAACCTCTCTTTATATATGTTATTCTGTTTGCATCAATTACAAACAGTTTACTTTCCACAAATTTAGCTTTTGTGATATTATAATAGAATTTCCTATAAATCCATGATGAAGGTACCTGAGCCAAAAAAGGCTATGCTAGCATCTAGCTTCATATCACTTTCTTGACCTTGGAGATAAAATGGTAAACATTCCGATCACATTCTTTGATTACTTTACAAAATGAATAAGCAATCATGATTTTGTAATAATCATGTGTAAATTATCTTTCTAATTAACGCACGCGAACATTTTTGAAAAGTCAACGTTTTGTTGTTATTGGGAATATACGTTTCAAAACTAGCTCTTACTCTTGTGATATGATTATTATAACGTAATGGAACGAGAGTATGTTTTTTATAAAAATATAGCCAAAACACCGTAAGTTAAATATTATTAACGTATTTAAACGTAAAGAATAAGCAGGGACTCAATCTCTGAATAGATTTCATCGTTTTCAATAATGAATCCACCTTAAACCACCTTCAATATTGTTTACGTAATTCAAAGATTTTTTACGGTTTGAGGTTAACTTCTAAAGTTTTGGTGTTGCAAAAAGTTCAGAAACTGAACTGTTTTTTCCACTAGGATATTCACTTGCCTCATTCTCAGTTGATACTTCCACTCCAATTTTCTGATCAATTCGACTTCCGTTTCCATTTAATAAATTATCAGTTATCATATCTTCATATCCAGAATTCGCGGGATCTACCTATGACGTTTCAGTGACATCTGAAGAGCAAAATCTTCTTCTGCGATTACGTGTAGAGCGAAAGAATAAACTACCGTTGCCCTTAATCCATAAGAATGAAGCCGAAGAGGTGACCCTATTCACCTTGCCTTTCCTGTCCCTTTCGTGTGCCGAAAGTAGCTCATCATTCCAGATACTTTCAATGGATTGTACACTGGTTATTCAGACACTGTTTATTTATGGTGTCACTTGTCAGTAAAGTACGACTTCATGCTTTTCTGCAGCTACAAAACATTACCAAGATAGGATGCCGCTCCATCGAAAATCAGAAAGCGTGATTGCACAAATTGCATAAACACCCAGTGAAAATGTAGAGAGTGATAATAGAAGGAAAAGAGGTCTATACTGAAAACTTGAGGTAAAAAGGTAGGGTAATAATAATAATGTTAATATGAAAGTATAGTAGAAGATAGATTCTTAGAATGTAGCCTATGCATAGCCTGCAATTAGGTAAATGACCATGTTATTTACAACATGTCCTTCACTATCGTTAATTACACTACCGTTTCGCGTGTAACTCATTACATCCTGTAAGTTTGTATTTTCAAAATTCATAAAATAGAACTAATAAAGTCATAGCATAAACTGTATAATATATATTAAAGGGTAAGCTGCAAAACATACGTAATAGCCACCTAAATAATACATAATACACTCATTTCATACGAGAAGTAATGCATTCTTTATTAACGGATTATATTTCTATCACATACTAGTACTATACTTACTAGTATTAGTACTAGTATTTTTGTACATCCAGGAACATGCAACAAATTAGAAACATGAGAACGGAAAAAAGAAAAATATTTATTGCCAGTAAGTACAGAATTAAAAAAATCTTTGTACATGTGTTGCAAGAGAATTTTATTACGTGTCTAATAGCTATGATTATTTGGTAAATTAGCAGTTAACTGTTAATCTGTCCGCTGTCAACTGTTTTAGTACATAAATATACCAATGTATTGTCCTGTTTACAACGACTAAAATAATTGTTGACATTTCGGGAAATATTCAGTACATTTGGCAGAAATTATTCAGTTTAACATATCGTATACAAGGTTAAGCAATAACGTTTTCTCGCAATCACTTGCTTGTTTTTAAAATCAGCCGTTATTGATTTTGTATAAATTGGCAGATGTTAATGTATGACACAGTAGTTACATTATGAACGCTTATTACAAAAATTAATTTGTTCTTCTAATCCTGAAAGTTGTTAGATAGTTATTTCATAGTTATTCACATTTATTAAATTATATCTGTGACATTGGTAGTAAAAACATAGTAGAGTGTAAACAAAAATTTTAAAAACCGTGTGGTTTAACGAGAAACTGATTTTCCTAATTTCTCTGTGTATAAAAGAATGTAGGGTTAATTTTATTAGTACCCTACATATTGCTTAATACAGTCTGTTGTATCTACAGTGAACATCTGCTCGTTTATTTTACGTTTAACGTGTGTTAAAATTTGCTAAAAATACGTATATTTATTTACACGTTTTAAGAAACCTTGTTTCAAATATGAAACCGTGTTAGCTACAAAGTTTATGTAAATCTAATTTCTTTGGCGATTACTTACCAACCCTTTCAACGCGGAGCTACAAGAAAAATGATAAACTGCAACCATTTTCTGCACACTCACCCTACTTACGGATATTGACTTCCATGATATAGTTGTGAAAGATGGAAATGAATATTCCGTTCGGTACGAATAAACTGCAAATGATCAAAATATGCACAACAATCTTACTTGTGGTATTGAACGCTGTACGCATTTTGCGAATAACGCGCTTATAGAATACGTCATATCGGATATCTCACGTTGTTTACAAAATTGAAACATTCTTTAAAAATATATTTACTGAATATTACAAGTGGAATAAATACATGAAAGTGGGCCTGCACTTTCATGTACGTCGTACAAGCTAGTTACTTGTTTGTTTCATGACGTTGTGTGTTTAATGGGTTGCCACAACTGGCAAGGTTGTTACTAATATTTGACTCGTTATGGATTTTGTATTACCTTTCACAGTTAATTAGCAGTTCTTGCAATAATGCACACGCAAGTAAAAAGTATTTCTTTAAAGCATAATATCCCAATTAACGATGTTTTCTTTTTTGATATAAAAACATAAAGACATATGTTATAGACATTTTTTATGACCAACACGTAAATAAAAACATAAGTAATTGTAGGTGTTTTGTAAAACACATAGTGTCTATGGAACACAGTAGCACTAAGATCTGAAGATAAAGTGGCATGAATTTGCTAAAAATTATTATTCACCTGATGTGTAGAGAATGATTAAAAACTATGCGTTTCTCCTGTGGTTATGTACCTACTATAGAATATATAACACAGTGTTCACTTTATTATGTGTACTATAAGTTATTATTGTTATTATTATAAGTGTTTTTATGAATCTCGTATTACTATATTATAGTTATTACTACTATTATTAGTGTTATTGTTGTTGTTGGTACTGTTTTTCTTTTTGTGTTCCGGGGTTGTTAACAAAAACCTTTAGCCCAACGGTGTCGACCAGGAATAATGCTCGTTATCATCGTTGTTACTCGCTTATGTACAGGATTTGAAATGAAAATTGAAATTCAATCAATTGCATCTTCGCCTGAGCTGCATTTCTCGCTGTAACGTCACCTTCTTCATTACCTTGGTTACATGACCCGGACATTACTCAAAAGTAAAACAGAACCTAGAGTTTTAACACACGGCACAGTACTATTGTCTGTTGTATAGTGGATACAATGAGCTTGGGTGGTCTAAGGTAGTTAGAAAGCTTAGTGAATCCGTAAGGATAACAAATTTTCTTTCAGCTTGGTGTTCACACTTGCCGTCTTTAAGCCTACACTTGCCGTCTTGGACAGTGTGTATGAGTGGCAGATGCCCTTGACGATAAGTGCACCACCTACTCCACTCTCCGTCTTCGATCCATTAGTATACACAATGGTATGACTGTCAACGTATTCCTCTGGAACCAATCTGGAAAGGAATTTTGATTCTGATTGTGTTCTGTTGCACAATTTCGTGCTTCTACTAGCATCACCAAGCCGTCATTTTGGTTTACGAAGCAGCCAGACAGGTTCCCCTCATGGAATGTACGTTTGGTGTCTGAATGCTGTAGTGCACGACTACTACGAGAGCGTGGACGCTGCTGGTCGAGTATATATCGTCAAAATTGAATGAGACTCAATTTTTACAAGAAATTGTTATTCTTAAATAGATGTCAACACAAATATGTAAAGAATAACTGTAGAGAATACCGTTAGAAGATATCAGAGCGGTGTTTTTTCAAAAGAAGGCACCCTTGTCTTGGCGACAGCTGGACGGCTAAAAGTACGAAAAAGTCACGTACGGGACAGAGAGCCATAAAATTGTATTATATTTAAAAAACAGCAAAAAATAGGTGAAAGCTTGTGAAAGCTGAGTGCTTACAACAATAGATACCGTTATTTTAAACAGAGAGCGTTAGACAGAGAAGCGTAAGGATAGCGTCACTTCCCACCATAGCTCGAAAGATTTACACGCGCTGTTAGTTAACGAATAAGAGAAAGCGTAATTTTTTTAGCGGGTAAATTCTATAGTTGGGTTGGATAAAATCAAACATCGCGGTATTCTAATCCAATGGGAATGTGTTTTGTAAATATTAAGTGAGGGTAGAATTACTTAGGGTATAAAAAACACGTAGTTTGGAAATTTATAGTCAGTCAACGAAGGTATTACTCGTAATTTGCGTATTAGTAAAATCGTAACAGTAATTTAGGTAATCGGAAATATTATAACTATAATACTCGTAATCGGCGTGTAATAATTATTAATTCAGTGAAGATATTGTAACAGTTATACCAGTATTCATTATTTTAATAAAATTAAATAATCGTAAGTTTGGAAGAAATTGTCGGAGAAGTTATAAGCGTAAAGTGTAATCGATAATTTAATCAACGGGAACAGTTAATATTCAATCCAAAGTGATTAGTCTTTGTAGAAGCTACTGTAATTCGGCTGAGACAGTATCAAAGTTCATGTCGGAAGTAAACGTGAATCGGAGAATTACCACAGCGTGAGTCGGAAAATTAGTAAATCGTCTGACGGTATCGGCCTGAACGATCCGTGTTGCTAGCACTTAGCTTAATTTAATATACATGCAAAGGTGTTAAATATAGTGCCTGATACAACATATTCTTGCTTTAAATAATGTATTAGCTGTGAATTGTGTATAGTGAAAGTGATGCCTATGTATATCTAAAGTGTTATAATCAACGAGTGCCACCAGCAAGGACATCAGAACTCCAGGACAACACACTTCGAGCAGATAACCTTCAGCGCAGACTGGAATTCGACAATCAAGTAACCCATAATTGAACATTCAAATTTATATTATATTTCATGTCAAATCTATCATATTCTTATTGGCAATTCAATCCGTCTAAAAGAATCCACTATCAAAGAGACAATTGCTAAGAAAGCTGAATTTTCAATATTATAATCATATAAAAATCTTGTGTACTTGTAATTAGCAAATGCAAATAAATTATTAATTTTATAATTTATGCTATTTAAAATTGTGTTAATAAGTTATTTCATGCCCTGGGGTAATTCCTAAGAGTCGCTACAAAAGCAAGAGTTGACAGTATAGCATTTAATACACAACAGATTTTAGCATATTAATTAATACTCCTCTCTTGTGTAAGGTAGTAAGTAAGCGTATAACGGTGGTTGTATGTTATTCCAAGACTGTCTCGCAATTAACGCGTAGGTTCAGAGGATTATTAGCGCTATAAATTTAGCCACATATATCAGCAACAGATACGTCAAGCGTCTGTCAAAAGAAAGTCTGAATGAAGATCACAGTTCCGTGGGATTTGGTCCGTTGCTGCTGATGTAATAGCACCACTAAAACGGTGTATATCTGCTTCTATGTATGTTTCTGTCACACCTGTAGGTTCTATAGCCGTTATACAACCTGTCCAATTAGCACGGTCTACGCGCCATTTCTTCGACATATATGTGACCGTCTTAACCGTTCGCGTTGTTATGAGAACTGGGGAATGGTTTTTCTGCCGTCTGAGAGCACTCCCAAAGACAAAGGTGACGCAAGACTCGAGTTACAGATTGAAAGATTGACACCGGAGAAATTATTGCTTTCAACATTAGAGTGAGTTCTCGCCATTTTCAACATTAAAAAGACAAGCGCATTGTTTAGGAATTCTCATTCCAGCGATGTTCTTTCTACTGCATCAAATGGGTCTCTGAGAGTTAGTCTCCCTACAGGAAGATTGAGATGGTAACTCTTCAACCAGGTCCTGTAAGTCTTTTGTTCGCTATGAGGCATCTGGTAGGTATATACAGAACATCGCCATAGCCAGTTGTTGTAAACTGAAAGCTTCTACTTGCAGAGGTGTAGCGAGCGGAGTGCATCTTGCAGGGCTTGTTTCTAAGAAATAAAGTAATGCCTCTACTAGCTTTGATGTCAGGTGTAACATCACAGCGGTAGGATTTATACCACAATTACATTAACTGTTCTTCTGGCGTCAGATATGTTTTCTGCAGGCAAACACACTTCGGTGTATCATATGACTGGCAACCAGCATCTACAGTTCGCAGTAATGCAAAATATAAGAGGGCTATTTTTTTTTCAACATCCGTTGAGTTGGCAAACCTGTTTCTGTTGTTATAGCAACAATCTGGTTGTTGATTAATGTTTTTGAGGCTTTGTTCTAACCTGTAACCACTGGTTTTATAGTTATTTTGTCTATAACTGTGGTGACGACAGTTTAATTATGGCAACTACAATTGGAATTGCCTCCAAGTGTGAGATTCGATCTGTTATTAGATTTCTTCAAGCTGAAGGTCATAGTGCTGCAGAAATTCATCGAAGGTTGTGTAATGTGTATGGAGAAAATGTGATGAGTGATGGTTCAGGTCGGAAATGGTGTCGAAAATTTAAAGAAAGGCGAATTGATGTTCATGATGAAGGAGGGCATGGAAGAAAGTCCGTGGCTATTGATGATGTTGTTGAAAGGGTACACAGGATGGTTCGAGAGCGCTGTCGTTTCACAATTACTGAAATTTCTGCTGATTTTCCTGAAATTTCTAGGTCTGCTCTTTATGATATTCTTACTCAGAAGCTTGGGTGTAGGAAACTCTGTGCTCGGTGGGTTCCTAAACAACTCACAGATGTCAACAAGACTCGACGAATGGCCAGATTAGGCACCAAGCACCAATAGGCACCAATAGCCCAGACTTGGCACCAAGTGATTACCATTTGTTCACTGACTTGAAAAAGTGGTTAGGTGGGTAGCGGTTTGACTCCAATGATGAGTTAAAGTCCAGTGTGGCAGATTGGCTGACTACTCAGGAGCGAACAATCTACAACATGGGCATAGAAAAGTTGTTGCCTCGCTATGATAAGTGCCTCAACAATGCTGGTGACTATGTAGAAAAGTAGTTTACATATATATATATGAAACTTTTGTATATAATAAAATTATTGATGTCATTCATGTGTCTGTTTATTGGTCTATCGGAGGTTGAAAAAAAAATAGTCCTCGTATTTGTTTTCCACTAAAGAATACTCTCCATGCTGGATGTTAAAGAATCAGTTGTTTCCGATAGGAGTTACTTTCTTGGCTTCACTTTTGACCAACCTTTGTTCTTATGATGCATGTGCCAAGTTTGCAAGGTCACTTCAGTCGGTGAGTCATAAACGCTGGAGTGGAACTAAAATCTAAACCAGAACTCATCTTCTGCACGTCGAGGGCATTTATTATGCCCGTTTTTACTTTTAGAAAATCCTCTTTTGCGTATTCGGGGGTGAGCGGTAGGGCGATAATTAGGGGGGCGCAGTCGCAACCACGGGGTTTAATCCTGCCCTTGTTGACAGGTCAATTGAGGGTCTTCCGGCAGACCCGGCGTTATAAGCTGTACTCACTCTTATCACAACTGCACTTTATTTATGTGTTTGAGGGTTTGAATGATTTCAGAAAAGTATCTTACGATGAAACGACTCACTGCAGACAGTATCTCTCTCACTAAAGCTGCAATTGTTACTACAGATGTAACAGCATGCTCATAGGTATTTTGTGCTGAATTTCTGGGAAAAGAACGTTCTTTATTGTGATTTAGCTGACTTTTTTTAACTGTTTTGACTACTTGTATGGATACCACTTGTTCGCGCGATCAACCGCACCAAGGCGCTTAATTAGAAAAACCTGTGAAGATGTCAACAGTGATCCTTGGGGGCGGGGGTTTAAGATTGCGACCCATAAGCACGGAGCTTTGATGACCACCGGTGTAATGGATGTGGTGATGACCACGAAGAAAATTGAGCTCTCTTCTTCACCCATCCGGAGCGGCGGTACCGATTTTGGGAACGCTGGATATTTCCGTATTTTTACAGCCGAAGAATTAGAGAGGACGGGAAAACTCCAGGGCCCCACGGGATTCCCAGCGAGGCGCTGAACGCGATGTTTCGTCAGAAGCCAGAGTTGTTACTGAAGATGTACAACACGTACTTGACACCGTGGGTGTTCTGCACTTGTTGGAAAACACGGCTGGGAAGTTACTGGAGAAACTCATCAGGACAAAACTGCCAACAGCAATCAGAATCGCAAGAGATATCTACGAGAAGCTGTTCGGCTTCAGATAGGGAAGATTGGCAATGGACGCGGTACAGGAAGTGTGTGAGGTTGTCAGAAGAGCGGAGAACTACAGTAATTTCTCCCGAAGAGTTGTGCTGTTGGTGACACTGGACGTTAAAATGCGTTCAATTCCGTGAGGTACAGCGACATGGCGGAGGCGTTAGACTATGACTTTAGCGTGCCGATGTACCTTTTTAGACGAATATGTCAGGGGTAGAGCGCTGCTTTACCAAAAACAGGAAGGATAGTGGCGGATGTCTGTCACGGCCGGGGCAAACCTCTGGAACGCAAGATATGTCAGCCTGTTGAGGATGGAGATGCCGGAAGAGTCGTGTTTGATGGGGTACACCAATCATGTGACGGCGATAGTCGCTGCTCATACCATCGATCAGGCCCTGATCAAGTTCAAAAAAGTGATGTGATTAGTTAACAATTAGATGGTACTAAACGGCCTGACGTTAGCTCTCAGCAAGACGGAAGTCATGGTCTTGACTAAGAAGAGAATTCTCACTGTCATTTCGGTACGAGTCAGAGCCGAAGTGGTCGAGTAGTAGTACTGAGTATATTAGTAGATTCTATGACACTACATTCACAGTGGATTACGGAATAAAATTGAAACAAAGATATCAAAATACTCCACAGAATAAAATAATTACCAAAGTCTTCAATAAGGCACTGACTGTCTGAACAATGATAACAATAGAAAGATTAGATGAAAAATAATACAAAACAATTAAACGATATCATTATAGGCAAAGTAATACACTGAATTGAAAAAGAATATTGATACAAGACATTTAATTGAATACACAGAACTCTGAAAAACAATAAAAAATAAATTTGAAGTTACAACAGAATAGTACAAGACTCTACAACAAATAATAGAAATATAAAGAGCAGAAAGAAAATAGATACTGTACGAACAACAAATTACGACTACTAAGGAAAAAACTGAAAACATAGGAGGCAAAGCTGTTAAGGAATAAGAAATAAGGAATATAAAATAATGTGTAGAAAGTTCAATAAAGAGTTATATAAAAGTAAAGACAGTGCCATAAGTAATTCAAGCACACGCATGCAGCGTCCAAATAAAGTAATAAAGAACAATACGATTCCTTAAGTGTTGAAATTTTCAAGGAATACGCTGTAAAAGTACTGAGGAACTGTAGAAGGCGCAACAATGGAACTGTAAAGTGAGGACAGAGTAACAAACTGATGTGCTCTGTGTGTAGAGTAATTATCAGATTAATTATTTTACGAAATGAAATGTATAAATATCATTTCGTGTACAATGAACAGAAATAAATCTTTTGAAAGGAAAGTTTGAAGATTTCTGAAGGAAAACTCAGAATAACGAATACACAGAACGGAGTCTTATGCCAAGTTATAAATTTTGTTTTAAATGCTGACCAATACGAAAGTTGATCTATGGAATTGTACGCACATATGGGAGAGCAGATAGTTGACGATTCAAGAAGTAATGAGACCTTATAGTGCTGTTAACTTTCATACTAGCCTAAGCAACAGAAACATTTGGAAGAAGCGTCAGTTCTTTGTGAAGATTTATATTTGCTTGTAGAAAGAATTTTAGAATCTCAAGCTTCACGAAACGATTCTATTTGATGATTGAATTTCGTATATGACTTGAGGTAGTACTCAGTTTTTTTTACTGTGTGTTTCTATATACTTTAATACTCCATGTACCTATCTATCTGATACCTACTACCTATCTGTGTGTCTATCTCTGACTATCTGTCTCTCTCTCTGTCTCTCAATCTCTTTCTCTCTCCCTTCGTCTCGTCTTCCTTCTACCTAACACGCTCTCCCTTGGTCTCATTCCCCCTTACTTTTTACACACACACACACACACACACACACACACACACACACACACACACACACACACACACACACACACACACACACACACACACACACACACACACACACACACACACACACACACACACACACACACACACACACACACACACACACACACACACTCTCTCTCTCTCTCTCTCTCTCTCTCTCTCTCTCTCTCTCTCTCTCTCTCTCTCTCTCTCTCTCTCTCTCTCTCTCTCTCTCTCTCTTTATGCTTAAATATTTCCCCAAAGTTTTGTAATCAATATATAATTTTGGTTAAATATCAGATTCAATCGTTTATTTTTTAAACCAATCATTAACTGACGTTGACATTAAATTAAGATATTAGTACTGATTGTAATGTAAGCAGGCTTTGAATTAAATATTATATATATAATTAACTATTATGGATACGCAGCACTGGGTTAAGGCGTTCTTGTAGTTATGTACATAAGCAGCTTACAGGCTTGTTAAGTAACGAATGGGTGTGTAGCTATGTGGCTTACATTAACGTTGGGAAGCGCACAAGTTATAGATTCAGACACTCAACTCGTACGTTGAATGGAAACAAGGAAACAAGAGGCATTTCGTAAATACCAGTTTACCCTTTAATTGGTACCCTTTAGTTTTCTTTAACTCAATGGATTCAGCTTAGTGACATGTATGTTTGCTTGATTAAGATTTGTAAAGTCATGTACACTATTACGGAGAGACGTGTTGACAAGTTTAACAAATCCCTTTCTGTATAAGGGGTTTCACTTCTATAAGCAGCTGCAAAAAGAATTAAATAAACAATCGCTTGCCTTTCGCAGATTTGAAGGTGGGAAAATTAATAAAAATAATCATTAGGTAGTATATTTAACTAACTGGGTTCTGAACGGTTCACTAATTCTACCTTTAGCGTTTTTTAGCTAAAAGCCGTTTAATTTGCTCTACAGTATAGTTCATGACCATCTTTTATTTCGTTTTTTTACTGAATATCTGATATATTTTGTTACGTCATCACATTTGCGATTTTATTATATAATTTACGGCGTTGTTATTTGTTGTTGTTATATACTACTTAATAGTAGTATTTTAGCAATTAATAGTGTTACGTAATGCAGGAAAAGTGTTGTGTCATTACGGAACGTTCTGGTACATTGGAGAACGATCCCGCAGCTGTAGTGCATACGTGGCGCTTGACATGTGAGGCAGTATTACGTAATGCGGCACGTCTCGTACGTTCTGGAACCATCTCAATTAGCCCAACGGTGCGTGTTTCTGCGAAGGTCGCGCTGAAGTGTCCTCTAGAATTTTCGATGGCTTGTTAAGGACGCATGTTATGGAACACTGGAGACTATAAATAGCCCATACCTGCTGCTTAGTTTTTTAGTTTATTGTCGGGCGATTACAAGTGATTATCGGGCGATATTACTGCGTGCGTTCAAGTGGTTATTAGTGAAGTGTTTAATAATCGGGCGAGATAATTAATTGTAATACAATTGTGTTTAATTTTAGTGGACATTTTAATACGTGTGAACAATTGTTATTTGATTTGCTGTAAGAGACTGTGTTGCTAACTACAAACTGTTTAACTGTGAAAATTAAAGCTGGTGATTAGTGACTTCATTGGTGTCTTGATTTGGTTTCCACTGTACCTACGACGATCAAGTAGACCATCGTGACAATAGTTATTAATAGTTATTATTTTAACAATACTAGTAATTAATAGTAGTATTAGTAGTACCGGTAGTAGTAACAGTATACTACTCGTAGAATACTACTTAATATTTTTACATTTGTTTTAAAAGTTGAGTAGATTTATAATTAGTTCAAATTTTTTCAGCTTCTGCTTTAATAAAATGGTTATGGACGTGTGAGAATGTTCTTGAAAATAATTCAAAACGAATTTTTTCTTTACAGACAACTGCCATTCAGTTGAGCAAGGGCTAAAGAGTTACTAGAACGGCGTACCCTTCTTTCTAATGCGAGGAACGATATTCTTAACAAAGGTTCACTACTTTCTACATATTCTAATGCCTCATTTAATAATTCTATTCTGCTTAAACTGATGTCATGGAAAGTCAATATCAATACTTTTTCCTCCTTTTTATGTTTTCTAATTTGCTATGTTGTCTTTTCATTAATAATAGTTTATGTTTTCCATCTTTCTACTGATCCAGTGAACACTAAATACTTCAGTTTAGTATATAGAAATCCTCTATTTACTTTTAAAAGCTGATTTTAGCTTAGATTTTTTTTATTATCTATAAAGTAAATGTTCAGGTTTCTAACGGCTTAATTACATAATTTGAAATAACAATCCTGGTTCCATTTTGAAACACATTTCCAGTTTACGTTTAAAAGCAATCCTCCATCGGTTGCTAAATCAACCTTTGGTGTAAATCAGTATCGTTAGATATAATCAATCTTCAGCCTTTAGTTGTAATCTCATCAGCTACCCGCGATGTCTTTCGTCTTTTTGTGACTCTTTTGCCAAATGTGGTACTGTTTAGCAGCCTCATGTAGAAGATTAATTTCGGATTAATTCCAAACTCTTAGCATGGTAATCCTGGATCTTCGCATGCTTTTATTTTCTAAGCACCTGGTCCTAGAAAATTTTAACCGGATGCATGTATTTCCATAGGAAAATGATTTTAAATGTATTGAATTACATGGGTCTTATTTTTTAGAATTGAACATTTAAAGGTGATACGAAGCTTATTAAATCTCTACTTGTCTTAATGAGTCAATTCTTTCCTTTATCTTATTCAATTATTTCCAGATGAAAATTATTATCACCAGACATTTCATGCGTATGCGTGTGGATGTAATACAATTTATTCATTAATTTGTTTAAATTATTAATATACTTACATTCATCAATTTCTTGATGTTGTTTTAATAGAAGACATCAATGAACATATTCAAAAATTCGAAATGTTTTTATTTTGTTTTATTATTGTTTTTCTGAATTAAAATATTTATATAATTATGTAAGAAGTCACGCTCGAAAGCAACTAAAAAAAATGTTTTATTCAAGTATGCACAATAATTTTTGCAGCACGACCTCACCAAATGCCTAGAGCATCGCCCGAGGCTTCTGGACAAAATATTTTATACATATTACTATATATAGTATAAACTTCATTTGAATGAGTATGATATTTTCATAATATAACCAATATTAATTATCTTTAAATAAAGGTTTTTTCTCTACACACACAAAATCCAAATTAGTGTCTGAAACATCGTACTTGGGGTATACCAAAGAATAACCTTATGGGGTTAGAAACGTAAAAAAAGTGGTCCTAGACGCAGTGATCACATTTAATAAATGACCTACGGAGAGAGAAAAAGTGCTATATGAAATTGGAAAAACACCATGATGTTACGCTGTTTCTGGTTTTTTTAAAAGTGACAACCTATATATAAAAAAATCGGAAAAGCCATTCTCAAAACAACAAAAGAAGCAAGAGAGTAAAGAAGAGCCCAGAAAGAAAGAAGGAAGAAAAAGAAATATGTACATGTATACATATATATATATGTACATGTTGTAACAAGACATATGAGCCCAATATTTCAGTAATCCAAAATATTAACACATGTCAATAATTGAGTCAAAAAGGCACAACAAGTGATTAATCCAAAATGCCAAGAATAAAACTACATGAGCAACTCATCAAGAAGGATAAACTCACAACAATAAGAGTTAATAAAACTAATGGTAACTAACAAGTGAAATAACTTTATAAGAAAAGAAGATGCAACAAACAATGGTTGTACCACAGGAACCAACAACCCAATAGTTTTCGGTCAGTAAGGAACCAATGAAGACAAGGAAGAAACATACTACGAGAAAGACACCTAACAACCATGGCATAAAATATAGATTCTAAGAGCCAGTCAACTATAAATCAACATCTTACCCGTATATGCAATAACTGAACAACTTACAGATTGAAGAGATGGACAAAAACTGACTAACTGAGATGACCAATATACAACTGATAATATTATGAATGTATAGGACAAGATATGTTATGAAAAGAATGGAAGTAACAATACTGTTAATTGAAAAGAAGCTGTAAATAAAAGTATAATAACATGTTATGCACAGCACCCATGTAATATAAAGGAGTATTAAAATTGTCTCATAATAATAACAAATATTAGTCAGATAATCAAACAATTATGTAAGATAAGAAAAGGAAATAACTAAGGAGTTACCAGTTATCATTAATAAAACCAGACTTGAGAAAATAAGGTTAAAAAAATGTAAATTTGTATCAACCTAACACACACATTGTTGGTACAAATAATGAAACCACATAACCTAAGATACAGGCACTGTTCACCTAAATTCATATTTATCAATAGGGAAAACCTACCTAAACTAAAATGTTTTGTAGCTTAAACCAAGTAGAAATAATAAGCTTTCTACACATACCAATATAATATACCAAAAATGAATTTTAAATAAGAATTTAAGTAAATAAAGTGAACCAAAACCAACCAAAATGGGATTCACTATGTAAAACCTGAACAAAACCACATTGTAATGCCAAATAGAAACAAAAGGCTAATGTCTATACCACAAGTAAGGTATAATACCACTATTGTAATAGTATAAGAGTATTATAAGCAGGGACATAATGTATTATAAGAGTAATTAAGAACACCTGTCATGTGACACCAGGTGTTATTACTGTTGTCCAATGCTATACGCTTAGGGACAGACTAGTGTATTAAAAACACAAGACCAATTATAAATATACTACTATGGTTAAACTATTCTAACTAAATGATAGTAGAAAAAGACAAAAGAATACCAAATAAGAGTGAAAATAAGTGTACACCTCATAATGCAAAATAGAGGTCACTTTAATAACAGAAATGACCAAGAATAACCATATATTCCAACTAACAGAGACTCACAGTAGTTGAAACCACTTATTGTTTACAACTGGAGTGATACAGAAGGTACACAAATACTTTCTATTATTAATAATATGTAAATACAAGTATAGAGACATAGGCTAAGGCAATGTTAACTTAAGTAATATATTTTATCATTAGATGTAAGTTACCAGTAAGTAAGAAGTGCAAGAGAACTTGGAAGGCATGCCCACAAGTGCCATTAAATAGTGTTAATCTAAAAATAAATATAAATAATAGTGAATAGTGAATTGTGATAATCTCAAACATTAACTCCCTTAATAATGGACCAAAGCACACCATGAGTGGACTCAACATAAAGAGCCGAGTGTTACCAATACAGTGATACGCTTAGATTTCAAATCTAAGCCATAATAAAAAAGTTATTACAATTATAAGATATTTGGGTCAAATCGAGCAAATATTTATAATCTCGACACCAGCCACCCCACGCCAAAAACAACAATTAAAATAATTCGCGGAGGGGGTATTTGCATCAAATTAAAGATCGTCAACCAATCAGATCCAAGAAATTAACAAAATTTTCAACGATCACAAGACGGAACGGCAGAATGAGATGCGTGTTCCCGACACTTTGTAATCAACTTCGGAGGAAGACAGACGGCTACTATTCAGCGCAAAGAAACAGCTGTTCATATGATTTGTGCGCGTCACCGTTGTAAACAGAGCAACCTAACCTCAATTTGTGATAACATAAATACTTTAGTATCGAAGGTGTTAAGTGTAACAGTGCGTAACAAGGATTGCTCAGTGTATAATCCAGAGCAATTCCGGGATTTAAATTGTAAATAAAAAGGGAGTACAGTGATTTTTACATTATTAATTAAGAATTTGAGAAACGATATAATTAAAACATGTTCAAATAATGTTCGTAAATAAAGAACCTAGGTTAAGGTGTAGTCATATTATTTAATCACCAGTAATAACGACAATCCTCAGATTATTTTGAATATTCAATTTTTTAGAATTTTTCAAACATTCAATCAATTACTATGTATGAAGACTTAATGTGACATAACCACACCTAATGACAGTTGTCATTTATTAAATATAAATCAAACCAACCAGCATTCATCAATGACTGAGAATTGTCAACTGGAAGAACAATTAACGAAAGTTAATGAAAAATTTCAATGTTATTTATGTCTTGTAATTTAGGAAGAGTCTACTACTATAACTATTTAAATGTTTATGTTTACTATGAATAAGAACCAAGGTTGTAAAGCTACATAATTACTTACAACCATGCAATTACCTTTTTGTAGAATCAGATCATGAATCAGATGTTTCATTCAATAACACTGTTTCAACATATTATATTATTGTTCACTTTTTAAATGTTTTATCAGGAATTATTTTAACGTTAACCAACGTTCTTTAAACCATTTATTGTCGATTGAGTTTAACAATTTTGTTAACCTGAAATGTCCAGAGCAGACATGGTTATTATTTTGAATGTTAATTATTAAGTGATGATTGAATTGTAATCATCCTCAAACTGCCTAATAACGGCAGAGTAAGAGTTCTATTCAATAATTTGGTATTCTGTCAGCTAAAAGAACCCACACAGACACACATGAATTAAATTATTTTAACCAACAAGCATTTAGATACACTGATATTGTACATCAGTTCTACCACCCTGAGACAAATTTTATAAAAACAATAACTCATGTTACTTATTTTGAATTGAAATAATAAATGATACTTCAGATCATTTAAAAAGAGCATATTAAACTGAATAAAAATATTATTTTACACAAGAAAACGGAGTCAGTTAGTTTATTTCAAAAGACTAAATTTGAAAACAGGTGAACGACTCTCACTGGTCAGCTCGACAAGCAGCGGCGAATTTAAATACGGTAAGTTAATCTATAGATTAGATTGTTACATCGACCCTGCAAGATCGACAAGACTCACCTAAAGTAAGTGATTGTTCATGCAAAATATTTATGATTTCAGTGCGGAACCTACATCACCATTTCATCTAGTCGACGGAAGAACAACCGTATAAAATAAATTAACCGAAGGTGAAAACTACTTCGCTAACTAATCTCCAGTGCATAATCGGATTTATTTACGTTGGATTCAATGCTAGATTGAATCGAAATAAATAAATCAATAATAATAAAATACTAAACTAAAAACGTTATTGCAATTTTAAACAAAAATAAACGGGCAGTTAACACCCTAGAACCCCAAAACACGGTCTTAATACAATGTATAGATGTATTTGTACATGTAGAAGATACAAGTATTTCTTATGGGAATAGCGCCACTGACGTCTCTATTTTCTTCAGTGAGTTTTATATTTTTCCAAATACCAGAATTTAAATTTTATCTCCGTCTACTTGAGTTTCTTTTGCCATAGACTGATCTATATACTTATAAATTGAAGTAGTGTGAAAGAATAATTTTATTTATTTAACCAAGTTTCTTCTGCTATGATGGATCAATATGTGTTAACAATATCAAGTTTATTACTCAATTCCAATACTTTTATATGTGCACCAAAGGACCAACTTTGCCTGTAGCTTTTAATAACTTTCCTATGATTAATATCTTTATTTAACTGATCATTAAGCCACTCACGTAGCCAGGTAATGACATATCCTTTGACAGAGGAGCGCTCTTCTTTCTAATATAAAGGTAAAAATATATAGACACACACACAGGCACACATAGAATAGTACATTTTATAATTTATTACATGTATGTAGTAGTAAAATTCATTTAAAATATTTTCGAAATAAATATTTTTCCTAATTTCTTACATAATTTGTTTATTAAATCATAATCGTATGATTTCTCGGTACGTCATCGCATGTTAACAACCTCCACAGTCCATCAATTCCAGATTATCTCTCGTTCTCTATAATAATATCATTAAACTTTGTTAAAAAAAAGAAGCCCTTCAGATTAGAACTCCATTCACCATTTCTGAGATAATAAATAAATAAGTTTATCATTGAAATCCTCGTTCTTTTTTATACTTCTTTTATATTTTCTGTGTAAACTGTGGGTTTTCATTATTCTATGCTGCAGTAAAATCGTAAAAGTCATAGTTTGATTCCCTCGTAACATTAGCGTCAATTTCGTTGGTGTTTGTGAACAAAAATTGTGCACTTCAAATAACTATGATGGATAGCAATAATAATAACACACATTTAGCGGAAGACATAATTTTTATGATAATTATTAAAAGGGATCAAAATATTCCACTTTTAATATTTGGCATCCTGCTTTTAAAACTGCGCACAGTGTCAATGTACACCATTAACCAGGATATCTTAGATCGTTACTTCTTACTTTTGCTTTCTTTATGACTAAATAATTGTTTAACCATTTTCGGATTTTAATCATTATCATAGCCTGGAATGTTTTGAACGAAATGATATATAATTTGTCTGTGTTAAAAAATTGCAAGCTTACTAAAAAGAATAATAAAATGACACGTGCACAGAAAATGTGCGTCAATTCTATGGGCCTGCTGCGCACTGCTCACGATTTTGAACATTCATCAAGCCTGCTTCATTTTTATATACACTTCTTTAAGTATACATCCTTTCCTGAAAGAGTTTTAAGTCAAATAAAACCAATTTTTGAAGATCTCTCTAATGAAATCATTTTGAGTAAATTCTGTCTGAGAAATTTCCAGTACCCAAGCGAATCATCCAGCGCGCTGATTTGGAAAAGACTGCCAAAAACTATTACAGTTCCATCACAACACTAATAGTAGGAGTATATGATGCAGTTGTATTATTTAATAAAGGTGCAGTGGAAAAACTGGATGAGCTTAGTGCTTTGGGATTAAAATATAGTGAAAATTGTAAAGTGCGACTATGCCCAATCGACAGAATGCGGATACGAAAAGCTGATTAAAAAACCAAGAAAAAGTCGGCGGGGGCTGTGTCGGAGCCACGGCCGCAAATCTTCAGAGCGTAGAATACGTCTGTGTGCTTTAGGGTTGCTAATGTGTTATGAATAAAATGAACAAACACATATTTAATTTTACAAAGTACAAAATTTTATTTGCAAAATCATCACACAAGTTAATTATTTGGTTCAAGCAAGACTTTATTTATAATGTAAAAGACTTTACTTTTTTTCGGTAAATCCTCTGACGTTCGGCATTGGTCATTTTGGGTTTTTTGAATTCCCCATGATTTTATCTACTCTCCTGTATCCACTTACGATACTTTTGAGCACGTTTAGTATCCATATACCGCGACATTTTGTCCGAACACACGATTTTTACAACTTGAATTACAATTATTCAAACCTCTTAATATCACCGCTATTACGGTACACTATGTAGATAGTACTCGATGAGACAATTTTAACGACACCTCACTCAACGTTCTATCGCATCGGAAACCGGAGAAATACTAATTTTAGTGCGCGCCGAGCGGCGCAAAACATTTCTATTTCTCCCCCGCTCACCCCACGCTGGATGATGCAATAGCCCGCTTATATTGTGCTATTTATTATCTTTGTTCCTTTATCTGTCGATTGGTACCTCATATAAGCGTGAATCTTTTGTCGTTTAGATAATATTTCAATTTCAAACGTGACATAAAAACGTAACGATCGATTTTCTGGTTGGGGGTTCCTATTGCTGGCGTAAAAGGTAAGACGTATTCTGCGTCAAAAAATCATGCGTCAGAAGAAATTATTTTAGAGTATAATATTTATAAATGCTTTCTATTACATCTGAAAATTGTATTTTTGTATACCTAATATATTTATTAATTTTTTGTTTTACCATACAACGTGTTACCTGTAAATAAGACAGACATAAAGTTTGCTTTGTTTAAAGAAAAATATTTATTACAAATAATTCTGATTAATTCAGAAGTATATAATTGTTAGTAATATTTAAATCGACAGGTACTTGAATCACGAATATGAAAACGCCGCGGAAGGAAATGTACATGCATGCACGCTGCAATGATCTCTCTCGTGTTTATAATCAACAGTTTCAAACAACATTTGGTTCACCCATACAACGTCTAAATACATAATTGTAGTATAAAACAATTATACAATTATGAACTCATTTTCTACATTGAAGTACCGTGTACACGATATTTTATCTTCTGGTGAATACTAAGTCGCACAATATCGCATCTTAAAGAAATCTACACTTATACGCGTTCTTTAAATCTGTGCTAGCGACTACAATTTAAACGTAATTACATATGTGGCGTAACAGGAAACTACAGTAAAAGACGACTGTTATTCATTAAACCAAATATTTAAATTAAAATAAGTATAGTTCAGTTATAAAGTACGAGGTAAATGTTATTAGATTGCTCAAAGTAAAAATCAATTAAATAATTACGCAATCGATCGGAGCAAATAATTAGACAAACAGTAACCAATAGGAATAGCATCAGTTCCCTTAATTATATCTGAAGTTCTATTTTGTTTATTTCAGAACGAAGTTAGTAAGGCTAAAGAGGATCTGAGAACGTTGTTTTGTCTGCTCTGGAAATATCATAACACATATCTGCTAATTCATTAGGTATTTTAACATCCAATATTTACATTAGTCATTTATTATCAACAGCGTCTGCAACGGATTCTACACAATGTGAATAAACCCGCTTAACCAGTTAGTAGAATATTCTTGTCTCTAAAAATGATTTAGAGACTGATGGTTTTTATGTTTTATTATTTTTGTATTAAATATTTCCCTCAGTATGACAAAGCTTAATGTTTTCACTGATCCACTCTCCGCAGTACGCTTTATGATGAAGCACAAAGTATTACTTTTAGCCTATCCGATCAAAGCGATGCTTTGTTAATATGGTGAACATGCTCTCAAATTTAAACGATATTTTGTTAACATGTTGAACATGCTATCAAATTTTCATATAAACGTCCTATTAAGTTTCAGTAATATACTATCATTTATTAATCTAAAAATAAATGCGCGCGTGTGTGTGTGATAGAGAGAGAGAGAGAGAGGAGAGAGAAGTGGAAGAGGAAGAGGTATATTGTTTAGGCCCCTGATCAAACAAAAAGCAGAAAAAAAATGAAAAAAGTCTGCAACCAGCACAAAATGTTGCTTGTTCATTGTTTCATCCACCATGAGTAGAGATAAAATGAGTTTTTCAATTCGAGGTCACTCATCATGGGCGTAACAGACCGAGCGTACCTCACTATTGAGACGAGAGCAAGACACCTCATTGTTTTCGCCTTAACAATGAGGTACGTTCGGCCTGTCACATTTTCGAAAGTTTGTATAGTGAGGATGGCCGCCGGAGGTGTGTGTCGAAACGTGTAGTGACAGAAACGTAAGCAGTCGACCAAGGTCCAGCAGCCCGGTATATAATATTTTTATAAATTGATGGCTTATACATAATCACGTTTATATTTTTTTACAGTATATTATAAAAAGTTGGTACTAGTAGAATAGACGGGGGATCAAATTCTTATGAACCACTAAAATTCTTATAAAAGCAGAACTGCTCAAGATACTGCTTGTAAAGTCATATGTGCACGACAGTTCTTCAGTTTCTATAGAATTCAGAAAGTGTACATAATCATATGCGCAAGCTATATATAAAGAAAGTCACAAACAAAAATTACTCACAGTTAAGAAATATTAAAGAGATTAGCAAAGGAGGAACTAGCAAACTGCAATGCGGAAGAAATACGGTGCCTTGTGTTGCGCCTGCATGAAGTCTCATTAATTATTTCGTATGCAAATACTTTTACACGCAGTAGATACCACGACTCCAACATATTTGTCTGTAGTAAAATCTGCATTATGAAATGTTGTAGGCGAATCAATCAATACGAAGAAACATGGTGGATGGAACATTTATGATTTTTACTGTTTATGGATAAAAATAAATAATTACCACAGATAGTCTTGTCCTAAGATATCGTCTAGTGTAACTCTTGTGTGTCTGTTTGCATGTGTTCATTCTAAGCAACGGCACTTTTTGTCAAGACAATGTGGGTATCGTTTGATTTTATACGTTTCACAAAATATTTTTTTAAGCGAACATCTTTTACTTAAAAACTGTAAAATAGAAATGTTTTACTTATTTTATACTATTATGTTAATCATTAGCTCATTATCTAGAGAAGCAATGTTTATTGAATTGCATTTAAAACTTGAGTACATTTTTTATTAAAACGGTTACGTAGGCTTTTAGGCTACTTAACTTAGGCCAAACAGAAGTATTTTGTCAGATAAATAATTATGCCTAGACTTCTTTAATTTACAATGTGCTTCCTTACAAATGTTGGCCTTCCCTTGTATTGTAATAGAGTCCAGTAGCCCTTAGGCTAAAAATAAATAAATTGCTGATAATTTCAGTAAATAAACAGAGAAAAATATAAAGTTTTAGAAAAATTATAAGAAAATTGATCTTACCACAAACTGGATAAAAATGATAAAGAAACTGGAGACTTAAATTAACTATGAGCCTTGTATAATCCCTCTTAATGTTTTGGTGCCTCAGCTGCAATACTCAATTTTAATCTTGACCGACTGCAGTACATGAACTGGTTTGTAGAAATTGTTGGTCTTATTTCTTTAACAGCCTAATCTTTAAAATATTATGATTGCTATACTTATTTCCACAGTTCACAAACATCTTATTTTCAATCTCATATACTTTCATCACCATATTTTCTTCTTATGTGTGAAGCTTCTTTGAACATTATGTTGAACTTCTGAAGTGGCAACTGTTGTCATCTACTACGGTAGATTCTTGGTACGTTAGTAGCTATATCAGGCGCCAGTGGGTCTTAACCCTTAGGTATCACGTACTTGTAGTTTCAAAACTTCTAATATCAACAAACGAATATTCGGAGCTGGTATTCAATTCCAAGCTACTCTACAAATTCTTCTCACTTTCTGTTAAATACTGTTCTAAACTTATACTTCTAAACAAACTTTTCAAAATCGCTTTCACATCTCCATCCTTATCATTTTCATTAGAATAATAATATCAGATACTTTTATACTTAATTTTAGTTAAAATCTGTTATCACTTGTGCAACTATATCTGATTTATATTCCAATTTCATCATTCTTTCCTTCAAGTTCGTCCTTCCTTAAGTCGTCATACATTACAAACATTACAATTTTATTTTTTATATATTTCACTCTTTTATTTTATTATTTTAAGCAGCTTTAACCGTTTATTCGTAACTTTTATAGCAACAAGACATTTATATTCTTAACGCCTTGATTCTCACTTGATTCTCCGGCCGTTTTAGTTACACTATGGAAAATTTAATAACTGATTGTTTGCCGTTTATTCTTAGTGTTTATTACACTGAGAACACTCTTCTTTCTTCACACGGAGGGGGATATAGGATTTTAGGCGGCGTGATAAGCATTTCAAAATAAGATCAAAACAATCAATAAAAACTTTACATACGAAGAAAACTAAACAACTCATGCCTTGAACTTAAGGCATTAAGTCATTAATGCCTTTTAATTGGTACATATTGTTGCGCACATTCAATAATTGATCTGTATAATAATTAATAATTACCAAATTAAAACTAAAATACAATTGAAGCCAAAACTCCATCCTCACATATCTATTACAAAAAAGACATTTATTGTCTTTGTCTTCTAATCCCTGTACTTGACTCTCTTTTGAACGGATACATGTACTTGATTCTCCGGGGAGTTTTAACTACCCAATGGAAACTTTCATAACTGATTGTGCACCGCTTATTCAAGGCCTCTCTTACACTAAGAACACTCCTCTTTCTTCACACGGGGGGGGGGATAAAGGATTTTTAGAGGCGTCATATGCTGCTGCAACACTGCATCACTGATCCTATGTTTTCTGTCGAAGTAAACATATTAAGAAGGTCATTCTCCATTATAAGATTTTAATATAGGCTATAGATTGACAGATCTGTAGCTCTGTGTATCTGTGTCTTATTTGCTTACTGAATTAAATATCTAAACTGATTACTGAATTGATTATCCGAATTGTCTGCTTCCCTGGGTACACGATGTTCTTAAGTTTGACAACATTATTTTTTGCAACATTTTGTATGATAGAAAATTCACTTATTTTTTAGTGTGTTAAGTAGAGAATCCATGTGTAATTCGTCTGACATATTTTCAACGGTGTCAGTGAGTCAGTGTGTCGCGAGTCGTTGAGACGTCCGTGTATCCGTGACGGCCGTCATACGTGCAACTTGCGTCGCGTCGGTCACATTTTTACGTCCTACAATAATAACAGTAGGGCTAATTGATTAATTAATTGGTAGACTTTTTATGAAGAATAAACTCCATTCTAAGAATATAGAATTTTTAGAAAATTTTATAAAATATATCGTACAAAAAACTGCACGATTTACGTTTGCTCATTATTAACAGTGCCTTTGAATTAAGCGTCGTGCACTGTACGTCGCCGACAACTGGAATGGTGTATATATACCATGATTCACTGTATATCGCAGTTTCTCATTTAGGTTTAAGATGATGGGTTGACATTGTACCATGCTAGTCATCCTTGTATCATCTAACGC
Organism: Magicicada septendecula; assembly: GCA_034769895.1. NCBI lineage: Eukaryota > Metazoa > Arthropoda > Insecta > Hemiptera > Cicadidae > Magicicada > Magicicada septendecula. The sequence goes on from CM068367.1 coordinate 954,309,193, forward strand.
GTTAGATGAGTAAACTGAGCCAAGGATTTCATACATTAGAGTACAGGGAAGTTCTACATAGCAAGTAGTAAAAGTAAGTAGAAATTCTAGTATGTAGTGAATAACAATGACGTACACAAATTTGTAATCGGCGTATCTTACAAATAGGCTACGGAACTAATAGACATGTCAATGTAACGTTATGTTATGTTACGATATATCGTGACATTATCATGAACTGCATAATTTATTAATTATTTACTACGTTATCTCTTTCAAGTTGACTGTTGCCTCATGAATTTTACGAAAATTTCGCTGTTAGTTTTTTATGAATAAGCGTACGATTAAGATCCAGTTTTTGTACCATTGCCTACCAGTGTTATCAAATTTAGATTTAGTTTGCCACTAGTATTATTCTCATATTTCATTTCCTTGTTACCATTCGTGTTTTTACATCATCAACTGAAAAAAGCCGAAACACAAGAAATTTAAGAAAACTACGGCACTTCCTGACACACGAATACAGGCTAAACGAAGAGTTAATGCATAATAGTTGGTTATCAACCGAGCAAAAGGTGTTCAAAGGCGACAGTGATAAATTGCTATGTATGCAATTAGTGCGACTGTAACAAAGTTAAAACTTCTCCTTGCCATAAATACAATAAATCTTTAAATTCTGTTTATCTGATACTACAGTGAAACGCTTCCGTCATTACTGGCTTCATGGTAGAAATTACTTGAAGTAATTATTAGTCGATCTCAAAGCAATTTTCAAACTTCGAGATGTTTCTCAAAATTTTCAAAATGTGTCGCGTCCGATGATGTGTACTGTGAGAACTTGTTCGTTTCTACCACTTCGTGGCAGCATGGCGGCCGGTATCATGAAGTCTTGCCCTTTGCCAAAAATGCCCCCGCTATAGTTGCAAATCGTAAGTCAGCCATTAATACTTTTTTAGCTCTCAAACGTTGCCTATCTGCCATGAAGAAGTCCATCAAACTTATCACGATTTTATGAAGAAATATTTGGAATTAGCTCATGTATTTCCTGCCGTACGTCCGTTCTATTATGTCATACCAAACCATTGTGTTTTTAAAAAACACGACCTTCACAAGAAAATATGCGCAGTTTTCAATGCTAGTGCCACCGATAACAACGGAATGTCTCTTAATCAACGATTGCTCATCGGACCTAAACTTCAACGTCATCTGCCATTTATTCTGACCTTATTTCGACTCCACAAGTATATATAGTTACAGCCGATTGTCGCCCAATGTATAGACAAATTCTCGTTCGTCCTCAAGGCCGTCACTGTCAGCATATCTTTTGGCGAAGTAGTTATTCTGAACCTATCCAAGAGTATGAACTCAGCAAAGTCACCTACAGTACGATGTCGTCCACCTACTTACCGCAAAGGGCCCTTAAGCAATTAAAGTAGGGGGAAAATGACAGTTCTAACGCGGAAGTGACGTCACACGGCGGGAAATTCAAAAATTGTGGTGGTGGGGGTAACCATGCGGCAGTAGTCTGTCGGCCATGTTGTCGTCGTCGCCGCCTAAAGTGGGGTAATGTGTGCGTTGATTGTCGGAGGCGTGGCTATGTTCGCCGTTCGCCGTTCGCCGTTCGCCGTTGACGTCGTCGTTGACGTCGTCATCGTCGCTGGGCGGCGGCCTGGCGGTGGCTTGATGGCCGCCCGTCGTGGTGGGGGCGACGGGGGCCATGTTGGAAAAGGTGCGATGTTGTCTAGTGGTGTAAGAGTGTAGTGGTTAAGGTACGGCCTGGTTGCCGATTCGTACGTGTGTTATAGTGTATGGTTATGTATATGTAAGGGGTTTTTCCGGAAGTTCGGCCATGTTGGAAAAGCGTCGTCGGTGTTGCCAACTGTTGTCGGCTCGGTGTTATAGTGTACGGGTTGAATGTATGTTTCGCCATTGTTGCCAACTCGGTGTTAAAGTGTACTGGTTTCGTATATATTTACCCTGCCGTGCCGATATCGTCGATGTTGTGTATAAACATGGTTACTCCCACCACCACAATTTTTGAATTTCTCGCCGTGTGACGGTCCACGTTAGAACTGTCATTTTCCCTGTAAGAAATACACATGATATTCAGTGTTCGATTCACTTATCTGAACGATTGCATTGTTGACAACTGTGTGTCTATGTGTTAAGTAAATTGTAGTATGCGAAAAGGATAGTTAAAAATAAACACTGATACAATGAAAAAAATATTTACAAGTTTATTACAAATATAAACATAAAAGAAAAAAATAACTATTTTACAATTAATATTTACAAATATATAAACATAAAAATATATACAAATTTATACATTTCACAATCAGGTATTTTTTTTTACAAGTCTCCATCCGGGTGGTTAATTTCCTACAACTAATATTTACAAATATATAAACATAAAAAATATTATACAATAAAAAAATATATACAAATTTAAACATTTCACAATCAGGTATTTTTTTTTTTTAAAAGTCTTCATCCGGTGGTTAATTTCCATCTGTAACAAAAAAGTAAGAGTATTAGTGACATGTGGTTGTTACAAGTAGGATGGATTACTAAAACCTTTATTAACACTGTAATATACCTTAAATATGCATACGCCCATAAAACGTACGATTCGACTTTCCGAATACGTACATCCTGCATTGTGGGCATGCGGGTGGTGTCCCCTCCATCGCTACCGCCTGGAACCAGTTGAGGACGCATCGGTAATGGTATGTATGGCCACATACCAAACCGAGGAGCCTTTGCCCGTCATTGTATGATTCTATGCATATACTGCATGTATTGTGTGGAGGAATCATACCTTGAACAGGACAGGGCTCACCGCGACGCCAACACCATGTCGGTAGACTCCTTCTAAGAAGGAGTCTCAATGTTGTTGGGTCATCGTGCGTCCTCGGTTCGGTTGCGTGTAGCACTTCAAAGAAGACGGGTAGCGCGTCTTCTGGAGGGGTCCACAAACGGGGATCTCTCCGCAATAGTTGCTGCTGCTGTTGCTGATAAATGGGCTGTGGGCGTGGTTGAGGTTGCATCTGCGGTGGTGGCGGTGGTGACGGTGGTGGTGATTGCGGTGGCGTAATCGGTTGTGGTTGTGGAGGTGGCGGCGGCGCTGGTATCGGGCGAATGTCACTAAAAATAAAAAAACATAGAAATTATGTATAATCGCAAATAAAACAAAGCAGTATGTACGCATAAGAAGATGACTTACATATTTATGTCGAGGACTTCTACATCGTCATCATCACTGTCACTATCATCATTACCGTTCGGATTTAATTCAAGCGTATCAGCATCGCTTTGATTGTCCTCCACCTCCATAACTTCACCTTCTTCTGTGGGCTCGACATTACTGAAACAAAAAAAAAAGGAACAATTTTATTACCTGATTTAAACGTAAGAGAACAAATGAATGTTAATTAAAAACAAACGTACCGACTCGTACCGGGTCGAGGGTGAAATACCGCCACTCCTGCAGCTAGAGCATCGCTGAAAAAAAAGTATAAATTGAACACATTAGGTAAACGCAATAGTATAAGACTTTGTTGTTAATGAAAACTGACTTACCGCAACACACTAGCCTGTAATCGAAATAACGCGCGTTTAAAACATTGCAGGCTGTTTGGAGATAGGGGACGACGACAATCTGCAGCAGCAGCAACAGCACCAGTCGGAGCGTTAGCATCACTTAAAAAAAAAACATGTATGAAATGAACACCGGAGGTAAAACGTAAGAGCACAGGAGTTTATTAATGAAAATTGTCTTACCGACTCGTGCCAGGTTGCGGAGATTGGGGACGAATTACAGCAACAGCGGGAGCAGCAGCATCATTGCTGAAAAAAAAATAAATTGAACACTGGAGGTAAAAAGAAAACACAAAAGTACAAAAGTTTATTAAAATGACAATTGTCTTACCGACTCGAATCGGGTTCTGGAGATACGGGAGAATCAGCGGTGACAGGTGCCTCGTCGGTATCACAGAAAAAAAAAAAAAATATATATATAATTGAACACCGGAGGTAAACGCATTAGGACAAGAGTTTATTAATGAAAACGGTCTTACCGACTCGAGCCGGGTCCTGTCAAAGCACGACGTAACCGTTGTGAACTATAAAAAAAAAAACACACATCAATCGAATGGAATATTCTTTTTGTGCATTATAAATAAAGAAAAAATGTTATATTTACCATCGTACTCGACGTTGCTCTGCTGTCTTATTTTTCACAATTTTCTTGTTGTTCATTCTGTAAAACGTATCAAAAGTTGTAAAATAAGTAAATAAAGAACATAAAGTTAATGTGTGTGTGTGTGTGTGTGTGTGTAATGCTGAACATCATCTTTACCGTTAGTTATCGGTCCGTGTACTTTCTCTTTTTTGCCTTAGGACCAGCAGCGTCGTTGGTTATTGCTGCTATCATGTAATGCCCGTACGCGAGTGTACTTACACCGTCGTCCAGTACATACCTCTTATCATCATAAGGAGACAGGGAAAGTTTTGTTATACGTTGCGTGTACAGCTTATGATGATTGCTTCGTGTACAGTCAGCAGAGGTGAATACGGTACGACTGTCAAAAAGACACTCGCTGTACAATTGATGTCGTAACCTTTTTTTTATTGCCGTCCTTGGCACACCTTTCGCCACCTTTTTGTCGGTGCGGTCGGACAACAAGAGCGAGTAACACTTCGCCCTGAGTCCGACAAATTCCCTGATGGGTTTTCCATTGGTCTCATCCTTGAACTTCCCCACGACTTTTTTGTTGTCGTCGCAATGACAAGGATGATCCACGGGATAGTCCGATGTGTCAAAAAGGTGGAGATCCTCTTTCATATCTGAGTACAAATCGTCAGTCTGAATGCTGTAAAGCAAACTGTCTGTGTCAGTCATTAGTAAGGTCAATCGTTGTCCGTACTTGGCGACAGCGTACCGATAATGAAAATTGTACATTATCAATTTGCTGACATCGAGTACTGTGAAGCCGACGTACACCGGACGGGAAAGGAATATCGTCCTATTTCGTAAGGCCAGTCCGACCAAGTTATCGGTGTAGCGGATCATACGCTTTAGCCGAGGATTGGAAACAATTTTCTGCAGCCGTTGTTCGTTAGAGACTAGTTGGAAGTCTATTCGTTTCCTCACGTTCTCCAGCGATTTGCCATAGACGGCGTTGACCATCAGTTTGAAAAAATCCTTTTCGAAACTGTTGGTGGCTGCTGCTCTCTTTTGCGTGTTGAAATCGATAAACGGTTTCATCCACGCTCTCTGTTTAAAACTCAACACCCTATGTATCGCTTTCAATTCTAAACCGAGACTCAGATACAATTTTAAATTTCGAAAATGAAGAACGTAATTTTGCTTGTCGTCCAAAGTCGTCAGCAACTTGGGAACGGACGACGAAGGCGTTTCCGATCCGCTATACCCTTTTGTATAGTGCAGTCGTGTGTGGAGTCGTCGAGAGTACGGTGAAAGTACGTCAGGATGGACACAGGAACGGACGGGTGCCAATGGATAATCGGAATGGAGGTCATGAAGTTCAGGTGGATAGTGTAAGTCGACCTCGAGTATGTAGCCCATGTCACCGTCATCGCACAGAGTACGCACGTCCAGTGAGTTGATCTCGTTACGATCTAACCATCTGAAGGCGGCGTAAGGGAGCGGTTGTGACATGGCTGCACCGTAAAGGTTGTTGCAGTCCGTGTACAATATGAAAGAGGTTGGCTTTGAAGCATCGTACTGATCGACAATTAGTGGGTTGTTGGCCTTGGCGTGGCGGTTGGGTACCATGCTAACGCCACCACGAACAGCCGATTCTATAAAGAGATGCTGATCTATATCCGTCAACAGCTCCAGTCGCATACGGGTCATCTTTAACATCGCATGCCAAGCGACACCAGGAAGCGAGTAAAGATGAGCCGGATCGATCTGGTAGTACCGCATGGCCATCTCACGGAACGCCTCAAAGACGTCGGCCAGTAGCAGCACGTCTGTTTTAAGATACAGATCGTGATATTCGCCCAGTGTACTGATTCCAAAAGTACGCCACACGTTGTGCGCGTGAGCGTAATCTTCGTCAGATATTGGCGATTCACTCAACCTGTTGAAAAAGTGTTCGCGTGCGGGCAGACGTGTTTCGTTGAATTTCTCGCTACCCGTCATGTAATCGTAAGGGTACACGCCCTTACGTAAGAGTAGCTCGAAGTGTTCTTCGAAACATTGCTTCGTTAAATCGAAATCCGCTCCGCTCGCGTGCAAGTTTCCAACAAGTGTGTCCAAGGACGTGTTCAGAAATTGAAGCGTGTCTACGAAACGCAGACGACCCAACGAGACTGATACGAAGCGTTCGCTAGTGGTAGCGATACAAGCGAGATCGTCGTATTTACCCAACCCTTGTACTAGGTGATGTGCATCGTAACCTCGTAAGTTGTGAAAAAATACAGGTATGTGTCGTGGAGTCTTGAAATTAAGGTTACAGATGTTGTGAGCTGCGCCTAGGTATCGTCCTGTCAGATGACAATGGTTGCGCACTTTGTCGATTTCGTTCAGTGGTTCTTCACAGAGATGACATACGAGGGCATTTGCGAAAGATAACAAATCACGGTCACTCATAGTCATAGGGACAATGGATCGGATGATTCTGAAAAGTTCTCGCTCTTCAGCGACCAGTCTATTGAGAAAAACGTCTACCACGTTCTCACCGCGATAAACGACCTGGGGTTTGAAAATGTTACGCTCGTAGTCGACTATGAGGTAGGAGAAACCTGAAGGAAGATGTAACGACTCCGTTGTGGTGGACGATGTGTGCGGAGGAGCGTCGCAGCGATGGCAAGGGACGATAAATGATTCAAAATCTGCGTATATCGCAAAAGGGACTTTATGGCAGTATGTATAATTTCTGAAATACATCACATTCTCCTCCTCCGCTGTCGTGGGTAAACGAATTTTCTGTTCACCATATGGTGAACAGTGGGGGATATGTTCGGTAAGGAGTCGTTCTTTGCAGAATCTATGCAGACAGTAATTGCAATAAAAAGAACGCCCATCGTGGTTGCTTAGTGAAGAGAATAAGCGACTTGTATTTTTGATTAAACAGTAATGTTTTCGGTCGTCAGCGGTAAGAAGTAATAGATTAACGTGATGTTGTCTACCGCTGGAAGGAGTTATTCTTAAAGGGTAAATTTCATATTCTTCGTAACCGAAAACATTTATAGAAACGTTAGGATTGTCTCGTTCGAACTTCACAATGTCGGATAGACGGGTGGGGTAAGTTATACCAGAAGTATTGATACTGCGGATATGCGGCTTGTATTTGGATACGCGATTGGTGTCTCTGTGTTGTGGAAACAGAGCGGCCAACACTGACCATACGAAACACATTTGATCGCCTGTATTGTTCACGTTGATGATGGATTTAGTACGAGACATTTCAGGAGGTGTACGAATGAAACTGGAGGCGGTTAGCGGTTGGTATCGTGAGAGAACGAGTTCTAAGGAGATTATGTGGTCTAACACCCAACCGCTACCCTCGCGTGTGAATTTATCAATCGATTCAATGATCTTTTCGTATGAAGCTTCTAAACGATCGGGCAATACATCTTGGTCAGCGATCAGTGTCGTATGACATCGTCCGTGAAAATAAGCTTCAGTCGTCACTTCTTCGTCCTGGTCCGTGTCAGCGTTTACGATGTACTTGACAAATCTCGCTTTAACCGTTATATGCCACTTTATAGAAAGCAAACGTGTCAGTTCGTTTAGAATGTCCGTACGTAACGTATCGTGCATTTCATCAAAAAAGGTTATGACATCGTTGACACATTCTTCGTCATCTGTGATAGGCGTGTAAACGCGCAATACCAACGCGCCGCGTAACGAATATTTACATTCAACAGCAAATGACTGCATTATCAACAACAATGAAAACACGAAACTTTAACAATTACTTGCTCGCTTGAAGAACAATTGAATACTGATACGAAATTAGAAAATAAGCACTATTTTATATGCGACACGTGAAAGTTACACTGCACGAGACTTGAAGGTGAACGCTGGCAGTGATCGTCGCTCTACTTATACTATCTATGACAGTAGCGCGCGCAGCTATCCGCTCCCACTACCGAACTATTACCGCCGACGATCCCCCACTACCATCTGCGCGCGCAGCTATCTGCTCCCACCACCGTGCTTTATTTCATACCGACCAATTGACGACAGCCATCCCCACTACGGATGCGCGCGCAGCTATCGCTGAGGAGGTGAAATGCAACGCGACAAACCAACATTCTTGCTTCAGATATGGATGTGTCCACATATTCTTTTGCAAGCCGATTAAAAAGCTTTTACAACATCAGTCGTCGTGGTAACATTAAATTTTTCGTTCATAAATTTCCGAATGCGAACGTAAAAATTTTTGACCTAGCCAAAGCTGGGTTTATTTACGAAGACGATGGTGATGTTGTAAGATGCTGCAAGTGTAAAATACGAATTATGGATTGGGCAGTGGGTGATGATCCCGCCCAAGTCCATAAGGCGTCAATGCCCGCATGCGATTTCGTTCGTGAACACTTGTAGAAGTCGACGCACGCAAAAACGGCTCTTTTCAGAGCCAACATAAACTCATGTACAAACATGCCCGTTTGGGTAGTACTAGTAGTACTAGGTGTTACTACTACTACTACTACCGAACGACAGTATTCACTCCAAAAGTGTGAGTGAAGACACATAAAAAAAAATTACTCAAACAATATGCGTATACACTATAAATATCATGATCACGATTAATAACGTATCACTCACATCGCAGATCATCGAGACGATGGACATCTATCGATATTATGATGGGAAACATTTCACAATAACCAAAGCTTCACGAAGCGCGATACGCTCCAACTTATGTTCCATGTATTTTGTGAAGAAAAGACGATTTTGTGGCAACTACTGTACACGTTACAAATTCGGCGTTGACAAATATCACGCACGTTGTTGGCGTCACATAAAAAAACACCGCAGTGATTTGCCACCGATCGTGCTGTTGATGATAGTATCCGATCGTATACACAACAAATCACGGTGGCTTCAATTTATCGTAGAGTGCGAACAAAATAACGTACCGATAGAACTTGTGGTTTACGAAAAGAATATGTTCAAGTGTACCGTACGTCACGGATGGAATTTTCTTTCACGTTTCCGTCCGATTCCTGAACTCTATAACGCTGTTCAGCGTGTGCACGGCTTACACGATTCACACGGACAGATGAACTACACTACTGTATACACGGACATGCTCGCCTACGGAAGTTCGATACCGCACGCTTCTTGTTGCATCGTCCTTACGGAGCGCACTATTCCGATACGCACACCGATGGAAATATACAGAAGCGTGATGATGATAGTGCCAAAGTGCGCACTGGATCCTAGCTACAACGTAAGTTTTGACCTGCACTGCCCACCGTCCTCGTTACCGACACTAGCGAGAGGGAAACAGTTCGCGTTGGTGAACAACAAGGCGCAGGGATTATTTTCGGTAGCCTTTCTGAAGGAGGCATTGCCTACACTCCGCAAGTATTGCGAATACTTTGGTCTGCGGTATTCGCACGAACAAGGGTACACGGTGAAAGACCAGCGTTTGTACGAACAGTGGCAGCATTGCACGGGCTCTATGGCGGACGAATTTTGGTTGTTGAACTCGTATCTGATACACCTGCATACGAAATCGAGAAGTCAACGCCCAATCGCTGAACTCAAAGCTAAACACATGTGCGAGTGGCTACCTGAGAACGATAACGTCATAGTCGCGGAAATGCACGAGTACCGCGACAACGTTATACGTAGCGTCATGTTCAAAGACATGAATTCTGTTAAGACTGTAAGAGCGTTGGACTCGAAACAACACGCGCTCCCGAGATACTACATCGGTATGAGCCTCGTGCGTAATGGGCGTATGAAAATCAGTTTAGCTCATGTTTTAACGTACTTGCGCAATCGGAAAAAGAACGCGATGTTCTTCCGTTCGGTCGAGATGATATAAGCGGGTGTGGAGCGGTGGCGGTGTGACAGTCGCGTGATGGAAGGTGGACGTGCCAGAACGGCATCGATGAGAATTACCTTCAGCACCGAGCCGACAGTTTACTACATTCCAGCGTATTGCGAATCACGGTTCGCACGACGACACGAGAATGAAACGAGCTGTGAAGAATATACACCAGAGCGTTCGCAAGACTATCGCGACGGAGTTGCACAGACCGGTAAGAAGGAATTTTCCGAGACGTGCGGTCGAGTTGAAGGGACTTCACGACTTGTACCAAGCAGACCTGGTAGAGATGATACCGCACGCAAAGGCGAACAAGGGATTCAAGTACCTTATGACGATGATTAACGCGTTTAGCAAGTACGCGTACGCCGTTCCATTGAAAACGAAGACGGGTGTAGAGGTCGCACGAGCTTTGGAACCGATTCTGCGTGCTAATAAAATGAAATATCTGCAGACGGACAACGGGAAAGAGTACTACAACAGTACCGTAGAAAAATTGCTGAGCAGATATGGTGTCACACTCTATTCCACGTACAGTGAGAAAAAGGCTTCCATTGTGGAACGCTTCAACCGTACGTTGAAAACGCACATGTATCGCGCGTTCAGCGAACAAGGTCATTACCGTTGGTTGGATATGTTACCGGAACTAGTCAGCACGTATAACAACACCGTGCACAGAACGATTGGAATGAAACCACAACAGGTGAACGAATCCAACGAACGTACAGTGTTACGCAGGATTCGTGTGAACACGGCGAGGAGCATCGATTATAAACGACCGAAGTTCAAAGTAGGCGATCGTGTGCGTATAAGCAAACACAAAATGACGTTCGCTAAAGGATACACACCGAATTGGACAAACGAGATATTCTTCGTTCACACAGTGCGTACCGGCAGCGTACCCGTCACTTATTCGCTAAAGGATCATACAGGAGAAGTGTTGAAAGGTGGTTTTTATGAACACGAAATCAGTAAATCGAACGTTGGTGACGTGTACTTGGTAGAAAAGATCGTACAACGTAAAGGCGATCGTGTGAAAGTCAGATGGTTAGGATTCGATGGTAAACACGATTCGTGGATACACAAGAAGAACTTGGTATAACAACGATTCGACTCGAGGAAATAGAACTAGTATGCGTCGATGCGTTACGATGACAACATGCGCGCTGTGTACAGTGTAAAAGACATTGTGTCACATCCTGGTTACGATGAGTACATCGTGAACACGACCGCAAACGACGTTGAACGCATGCGCAGGATCTTGACGGTGTACGAGTACTGGCAACGGGTTACCAATCGCGTGACGAGGTTCCGACTCAGCGAAATAGTACCAACCGGCACCGGATTCGATCACTACAAAGAATGTGTTTGGTCGGATCCAAACTGTGAAACGGGTCCGGACACATGTGTATGCAGTTACATATCTACCGACTGCTACGATATAGTGCGACTATTAAATAGACTGTGCGTAGAACGTCAACATGAAAATATTGCAACAAGCGCACAGACTAAAAATACAGGACGTGGACTATTCGAAATTGTGCGACGATGGTGGGAGTTGCAGAAAAAAACGTAAACACGGACGTCTTCTGCCCGATACCGTTCGTTCGATTATCTGCGGACCTTCCGCGTGCGGAAAGACAAACGTCATGTTCAACCTGTTGTTCGATGTAAACGGATTGAGATTCGTGAACTTATACGTGTTTTCTAAATCACTATTTCAACCCAAATATCAGATGCTGGAGACCCTGATGACACGACTTTCCGACGAAGGAATGGGTTATCACGCCTACAACGATAACGAAGAGGTACCACCTCCCGACGAGGTCGATCCCAATTCTATTATGGTGTTCGATGACGTGTCTTGCGAAAGGCAACACAACATACGCAAGTATTTCTCTATGGGACGACACAGCGGTGTGGACGCGTTTTACCTTTGTCAGACGTACAGTCAAGTGCCAAAACAGTTGGTTCGTGACAATGCCAATCTAATAGTGTTGTTCAAACAGGACGATCGCAACTTGAAACATGCGTACAACGATCACGTCAACACGGACATGAAATATGACACGTTTAAGAATATGTGCGCTGAGGCGTGGAAAGATCGTTACGGCTTTCTCGTTGTGGACAAGGATTCTTCTATCGACGCTGGCAGGTATAGAGTCGGTTTTGACCGTTTCATAGTAGTCGCGCCTAACGATTAAACAAAAAAAAAGTCACACGTTCAGCTAAATACACATGACCTGCTGTCAACGACTTTAGTTGATGTTCTGCCGTTTATCGAGATGGACGACAAGAAGAAACGACTAGCACGTGATATCGACACGATTAGTGATGATATACGGAAGAAATACCGTGCGTTAAAACATGGGATTCGTGAAGAAGAAGCATCGTTATCCAAAAGTTACAAACCGATTCTAGAACCGTTACAAAATATTTCGCAAGCGTTGCTTGAAAAGAAACGTAAATCAACAAATGAAAAGCCTTCAAGAGTGAAAAAGATGAAACGTGAAGAGGATGAGGAAGAGGAGAAGGAAGAGGATCCGACAGGTGCAATTAGTAAAATCGATGCGGGAACACCATCTCGTTCCCGAACGAAGCCACCGCGTTTCCTGAAAACGCCCGTGATAGCCGAAACATTAGACGATGATGATGATGATGATGAGGACGATCCCAGTCTCAACATTGAAAAAATGCTAGACACACCGGAAGGAAGACGTGAAGCGCGTAGATATTTTCAGGACAAATATGACAGTGAATCATTAGCGAACAAGTACATGCGTATGATCGTTTCGTCCGAACGCGATCGTCTGATGGACTATACGTACGGTGTAAGACACGAAAACGGAAAATGGATGATCGGTGATTCACAGTTCGAAATCGATACGGACGATTCGATTCTTATCAACGGTAAACGATACAAAGGTACACCAGGACTCTACGAACTAGTGTTCATGAAGCATCCTAATGAAAATATTTACAAGGAATCAGATCTGAAAGCGTACAAAGATATACTGCGTAACACCAACGCGCATAAGCAGTATTACTTAGCGAACGCACAGGTGAACGCGAATAGAGGTGTAAAGTATAAACGAATAATATCGCAACTGTTTCCGCCGAAACGTACAGGACAGGGGCATAATAATATTGATACATCGTATATGACGTTAACGAGAAAAAAAGACAAAATCGATTACGTGCACTGGGACGATCCGAACGAACTGGTGGACAGATTGCGACTGTTAATGGCATCACAACGTGTTGGAAACAGTGGGCACACGAACGAAATCGTCTCCATAGTGGAAGAACTACGTGAAGCAGGCATAATCGTATAATAAGAGCGGTTCGATTCTGAAAGCCGATAAAGTGTATAAATAATACTGTCGTACATGCGCCGGGGACATTCCACGTTTGGTTGTGACAACATGGATATCGTGCTACTGTTTATTATCGTGTGCACAAGTGCCGTTGTCGCATCGAGCGTTAACGCTAACGATGTTGATTTCGCTATAGATTACTTGGTGCGATACGGTTACGTACCCGACGATAGTTTACGACTCACGGACAACGCCACCATCGATATGGACGCCTACCTTCGCACGTTTCAAGTGAATTACAATTTAACCGTAAATGGAGAATTGAACAACGAAACGATGAATCTGATGCGTGCGCGGAGATGCGGTAACGAAGATTTCGTGTCGTACACCTTACGAACACCGTGGGCCAAGAGACGTTTGTCGTGGCGGTTCTTTCACGGTAGCGCCAGCGCTATAGAAACGTCGCGACAAGCGTTCGCTGTATGGCAGAAACACTCGAACCTGGAATTCGAATATCGACCCACCGACATAAACGCCGACATGGTCATTGCTATGAAATATTTTAAACACAGGTGTCTGACTTCCAGGTGCACGATCTGCGGGTACGATTTGGACGGACGAGGAGGTATACTCGCTCACGCTTATTACCCGCCTGATTTACCGTATAACACTACCGAAATACACATGGACTACTACGAATCGTGGAATTATACGAACGCAACCGAAATACCGGACGATCAGACCAGTTTCCTTCAGGTGTTAACGCACGAAATCGGACACGCGTTAGGACTGTCTCATTCCCTCGAGAAGGATTCGATCATGTACCCGTTCTACGTACCACGCTCGAACGGTCCGTTCGACCTGAGAGACGACGATATAAAAGGCATTCAACGCTTGTACGGGAAGCCGCCGCCGCCGCCGCCACCAGCTACGACGACGACGTCAACGACGACGTCAACGACGACGGCGACGACAACGAACGACACCGTTCGGACGACGGATTTATGTCGGCTAAAGAACGTTAATCAATTTTTAATAATCAACAGACACCTGTATATTGTGCACGATAACTTTTTGTGGACATTGGATCTCGAGTCGAAGCGATCGAGTCCGTCGTCGCCGCTTCTGTTGACGGATTGGTTGACTTTCTTACCGTTGACGTTCACCAACGTTTCAGCGATGTACCAGAGACCGCGAACCGAAGAAGTGGTGCTATTCATAGACAACTACGTATACATGTTCGATATACACAGTCTGCAACTGCTGAACGGGTATCCGCGTTCGATCACAACGCTCGGTGTTCGCACGATGACGAAAATAAACGCTGCGATACACACGTACACGGGTCGAACTCTTCTGTTGTACAACGATATGTATTACGGCGAAATAGACAAGTGCACGTTCACGATCAAGAAACACGGATACGTTAAAGATCGTTTTGTCGGCTTACCAGAAGCCGTCGACAGTGCGTTCCGATACATCGACGGAAAGATTTATTTCTTCAAAGACGCACGCGTATACGTGTACGATGAATTTCTAAATACGATCGTAAAAGGAAAACATAGCGACGGACTCTCCGTTGTCGGAATAAAATGCATAGACAGTACGATCGTATCAAAACTAATCGATTTATTACGCGAGTACGTATAAATGCCGTGAACAACGGACGAGACGCATCATTCACAAGATGAGTGTTGACAAGTTCGGCAGACACCAGAGCGCTGTCAGAGCGCGAAGGGAGACGCGTCGCAGTCTACGGGAGGATATTGGTATCTCGATGACCGAGGACGGGCACTTCGACGTAGCGGGGAAAAAAATACACAACTTGGGCGAACCGCAAGACGGTAACGATGCCGTTCCACTGCGCTTCGTGCGTGACCACTGTCTGTTTGCCGACGATCCGTCGTCGACGACGACGACGACGCAAGGAATAGACGCGAAAGGTCGTAAGCTCGTCAACGTCGGCGCTCCCGTCGATCTCGGGGACGCTGTCAACAAGCAGTACGTAGACTACTCGTGCTTACGTTTCACACAGCTGGTACCGAACAAGAAGAACGGGGCTGTCGTCGACGCGCGGGATCATCGCATACAGTCTCTGAGGGAACCGATTCGTGCGAGAGACGCTGCGACGAAAGTATACGTGGACTCGAAAATCATACCGAAGGATACGAACTCTAACCTAATGGTCGGCAACGTGCGGATAACACAGTTAGCGCCGCCAGTCAACAACAAGGACGCGGTGAATTTGGAATTTTTGAACCGACACACGATCACCGCGGTAAACGACGCTTATTTCAACGCACAAGGAAAGACTATTCTAAACGTCGGCGACGGTGGCGCACGGGCTACGGACGCGGTGAACGCACGTCAATTGGAGGAGGCGAAGCGGTACGCGAAGAGCGAAACGTACAAACTCGCAAAAGTGTTCCAACATCGTTGGGAGAAAGTGGTATCGTATATCTATAAATTGCATAAGCACGCAGCGCGTACTTCACTTGGTGCCGAAGAGGCGGACTTACTACTTACGAACAAGTCGGAGACGAACGAGTTGATTAGTGATCTGGACAAATCTAAGGACGAGCACGATTGGAGATCCCTTTATCGAGAGCAAGCGAAACAGTAGTCATGTACGAACTACGTAGCCGAAAAAAAAAGGGAGGGCGTGGTCTTATCGGAAAAATAGTTAAAAGCGCGGTACCATTCGTTGCGAAGTCAGTACCTACACTGATCAATCGAGCGGTGGACGTATTACCGGTGGAACTACATCTGCCCGGCTACAGGTTCTGTGGACCCGGAACGAAACTAGAGCAGAGATTGGCTCGCGGTGATCGAGGAATCAGCGAGTTGGACGAAGCTTGTCGTGAACACGATATCGCTTACAGCAAGTACAAGGACAACGAACGACGACGTGTAGCGGATCGTGTGCTAGCCGGTAAAGCGTGGGAACGAGTGAAAGCTTTGAATTCCGGCATCAGTGAAAGAGCGTACGCGGCAGCCGTAGCAGCAGCGATGAAGGCGAAATCAGCGTTAGGCAGCGGGCTATGCTGCGGTGGCGGTGTGCGTAAACGTCGCACCAGACGACGCAAGCCGGTTCGACGCACGATAATCAGGAAGAGGAGGAGGAGGAGGACAACGACAACTGGGGCAGGACGTCGACGAAGACGGGCCGATGGTAAAAAGGCTTCAGGACTATACCTTCGACCGTACCGAAAAAACTAATCAAAATACCCGTGCGTCCGTTGTCCGATCGAGATCTTTATGAGTACACGAAACTATTGCGTATACCTTATTTCAGAGGCGTGTACATGCGCGACACACTTCCTAGTACATCACCGTGGGAGAACGAAAGCGCAATCCTGAATCTGGACGACGCTACCGGACCGGGCACGCACTGGGTATGCTACAAGAAGCGAGGCGACAGAGTCTGGTACTTTGATGGATTCGGCAATCTGCGCCCTCCTGTCGAGCTGATACGGTACTTTGGATCGAACGTGACCGACATTCATTACAATTACGCACAGAAACAGCCATCGAACACGGTCATCTGCGGACATTTATGTTTAGAGTTTTTGACATCGAACGATCAGTAAACGCCAAGATGTCTTCGCTTACGGTCACTGTCACAGGAACGGATCCAAGCGCACTGGTTTGTGACTTTTTTCCACCGCTTGAACTGACGAACGGTGAATGGTACGCGGGACTGCTGGACTTTACCACGTACAACTCTATACCGAACGTGGAAAGCGGAAGAAATAACATCTTTCCCGTACTAAAGGGAGCACGTAAAACGTTAGAACTCGTCAATATACCGACCGGAGTGTACGAAATCAGTGATATCGAAACATACCTGAAGAAAGAACTAGCAGACCCAAAATTTTCTCTACGACCCAACAACAACACGTTGAAATGTGAAATTTATTGTTCATACGATATCGATTTCGGATGTACGGAACACACGATCGGTACCATGTTGGGTTTTTCCAAGAACAGAAAGTTAGAAGCGTATATATTACACACGTCGGACGTGCCTGTAAACATTAACAAAGTGAACGTTTTGGAGATAAGGTGTAACGCTGTACAAGGCTCGTACAAGACGGGACGAAACGAGCATATACTGCACTCGTTCTATCCAACGGTTGAGCCAGGATTCAAGATAGTAGAAACGCCTAGAAACGTCATTTATTTTCCACTTAACGTACTACACTTGCGTAACGTTACACTGTCCGTACACGATCAGGACGGTGATATTGTGAATTTTCAAGGCGAAGTCATCACCGCACGTATACATTTGAAACGTGTGTAGTAATCATGGGAATTTATTTCACCGATACCCCCGTGATGAAGAGCGGTGGCGGCGGCGGCTCGCACCACGAGATAAAAGAGGTCAACACTTTTGGAAAAGGTATCAGTAGACGTTCGTCGTTGACACGGTTAACAGCAACTAACCGACGCTACCTGATTTCATTAGGATTCAAAGTCAAGAAAAACAAGTAATATGGCGGACAGCGGTATCGTCTTATCGGTTGAACGTCGACCATTCTTCGAAGACAACATCACACATTACGAATATCATCCTCATGCACCGTACGCGTCAGCGTCACGATACGGAAATAACGATGAGATACGCATACCTATACTGCAACAGGAAGTCTTCACTTTACCGATGGAAAGTTTCCTGTACGTTGAAGGCAAATTGAGCAAAAAGACCGACAGCACCGGTAGTGTGAACGTGAAAATGATCAACAACGCGATCGCATCGCGTTTCTCTTCGAAGAAATCCGTTACGAACTGGCCGGTGTGGAAGTGGATCGTACCAAGAGCGTCGGCATCACGTCCACTATTAAAACCATGCTATCTGCCGGCAAGCAGGATATTGTTTCGATGCAAAACGCCGGTTGGGTTGCTCCTACAGCTAACGAGATAACACCGACCGGCCAACACGAGGAATTCAACTTTTGCATACCGTTGAGGATGCTGATGGGATTCGCTGAGGATTTCACGCATGTTATTTTAAACATGAAACAGGAACTTATACTGTTGCGCACTTCCAGCAACGTTAACGCTTTGTTCTCGTCCACGGATGCGCCCGCTAACGCCGATATAGAACTGACCAAAATCTCTTGGATGATTCCGTTCGTGTACGTGAACAACGAAGTACGGATACGATTGTTGGATATCATACGCAAGGACCTACCGCTATTCTTACCGTTTCGTAGTTGGGAACTGCACGAGTATCCGGCTTTACCGACGACTGACAGACAGACTTGGACAGTGAAAACAACTACACAACTGGAGAAACCACGGTACGTGATACTCACCTTTCAGACCGCCAGAAAAAACAATCTGAAAAAACACGCAGGTGAATTCGATCACTGCAATGTGACAAACGCGAGACTCTTTCTGAACGACAAATACTACCCGTACGATAACCTGAACCTGGATATCGATAACGGACGTTACGCATTGCTGTACGACATGTATACACGATTTCAAAAATCGTACTACCACAGAAGTCAACCCAACGTACTTCTAACACCTACAGAGTTCATAACAAAACCACCGTTATTCGTCTTCGATTGTAGCAGA
This sequence comes from Magicicada septendecula, assembly GCA_034769895.1. Lineage (NCBI taxonomy): Eukaryota > Metazoa > Arthropoda > Insecta > Hemiptera > Cicadidae > Magicicada > Magicicada septendecula. The sequence goes on from CM068367.1 coordinate 954,328,115, forward strand.
CAGGACGAATCGCTCAAGTCATCACCAGTCGACGTCAGATTGGAATTCGAGTCATCGACCAATTTCCCCGCTCAGACAGCGGCCTACTGCTTGATACTGCATGATTCAATAAATGTGTACACTCCGTTATCCAACACGGTGCGCAGACACAATTAAACGCTTACTATATATTAATGTTTTTTTTTTTACTGTAAATAGAAATTTGCTTTTTAGAATGTAATTTTTAATTAAAAAAAAAAATGTAATCAATTTTCATGTATTTTTATTTTATTGTAAATAGAATGTAATGTAATCAATTTTCGTGTATTTTATTTTTGTGGAGGGGGAAAACGATTCTCCTCTTCTCCCTATTCTTCGTTCAGTGTTTCATCAGCACGAGTCGCGAGTGGACGTACAAGATGCTTTCACACGATATCTATGTTGACGATATCAATCACAACAGCAACAACCGCTATTTCAAACAATGCGGTGAAGCGGCAACGACTACATCAATCAAGTCTTTATCACCGGACGATAAAGAAGTACAGGTCATCTTAATTCAAAAAATCACATCTCCGTACCCGCGTTACAGAAACTTGGAAAACCGTTTAAAGAGTTTTAAAGAATGGCCTGTATCGTTAACGATAACACCTAAAGAATTATCAGAAGCGGGTTTCTTTTACACCGGATGCAACGATAGAGTGATTTGTTTTTGCTGTGGAGGCGGATTAAACAAATGGGAACGTGGAGAATATGCTTGGATGGAACACGCACGACATTTCCCTGCGTGCTCTTACGTAATGTTAATGAAAGATAAAAATTTTATCCTCAAGGCACTGGGTATTGTTACCGAGGCGCAAGCACCAACAGCTGTAGCAGTGACAGCAAAGAACGAACAACGCACCGACACGATCAAGGAGAATATAAAAAACGTAGAAGAAAGCTCGAATCGTGATACGATGTGCAAAGTCTGTTACACACAAAACGTGGAAGTTGTACTTATTCCCTGTCGACATTTTATTACATGTGTGAATTGTGCCATAACCCTACATAATTGCCCCTTATGTAGAACCGCATACACTGCTTACATGAGAGCGTATTTCTAGTTCGTTTTCACGCGTCTATTGAACACCCGGTTTGAAAATATATATATGCTGCTGTGACAAAAGTGTTTTATACAACCTCCGCTAATATCGCATACCTCAGTGTTTGAACAGCACGCGTTGAAGACGGACGCATGGAGCTGCTATCTCCATACGAGTACATACGCTGCAGTGACTTAAAGCATACAGTACTGTACCCTATAGAAATTTTTGTATACAACGTTCTGACATGTAAATTTGTTGCACTGATCCGTGACGAAAATATAAAGTACAAAATAAACGTTCCGAACAAATTCTTTACGAGCGTTTCACAATATACAACGTGTCTGTTCCGTAAGACGGACGGATCTGCAACGTTCCTAGTAAAACCAAACACGTTGTATATAACGAAAAAAGGATGTGCGAGGATAAACTAGCAGTCATAGTTGACTTTCACTGTTTTATCGACAACGATGGAAAAGAACTCGTTAAGGAACTAGCCGTTATGGACGTCACTGCATTTGCCAGCAGGCATTGGATATTTACACATCCAGTAGAGACGATTGTTTCGAATCACAAGCATGTGAGGACAAACAGATGGTTAACAGACCATTATCATGGACTAACGTGGACGGACGGGGACACATCGTACGAACATCTTGTACCGATATTAGAAAAGTATACGTTTCCTTTTAACTTCGTGTTCGTAAAAGGATTGCAAAAAAAAAGATTTCTACAGAAGCGTATCGTGCATTTTAATATTATAAATTTAGAAGATTTCGGATGTCCTAAACTCGATCAATTACAATCAATACACGGAACAGCCTGTCTCACGCACCGCTTATGTCCGGAAATATGTACAAATAGTAGAGTACACGCTTTACGCGAGTGGGTTGTGTCAGATTTTAGAATAGTCAATACGTTTCTGATAAATTACTAAAATTATTGTTTAGCGCTTATATAAAAAAAAACAGTCGTCGTCTTTCTATCGATTACATCATCTGTCTAAAAATAAATTAGTGTGTTCAAACAAGCGCGACCGCTGTCTAGACGTATAAAAAAAAATAACCGACACCCCTCTTCCCCACCTACCCATCGAACCGTGAGAAATCAAGTTGCATCCTGTTCACACAGTTAAAAAAAAAAAACAGTCGTCGTTTTTCTATCGATTACATCATCTGTCTAAAAATAAATTAGTGTGTTCAAACAAGCGCGACCGCTGTCTAGACGTATAAAAAAAAATAACCGACACCCCTCTTCCCCACCTACCCATCGAACCGTGAGAAATCAAGTTGCATCCTGTTCACACAGTTAAAAATAAATTAACGTCGGCGACATGTTCGAACAAGCACAAGTGCTGTCTAGACGTATAAAAAAATAACCGACTCCCCTCTTCCCCACCTACCCATCGAGCCGTGAGAAATCAACTCGTGACCTGTTCACACGGTTAAAAATAAACGCTTACTGTGCGTTGAGTGGTTTCCCCCCTCTCCGGTTTCCACCTCCACAACTACCTCCCTATATATTCTACTGCGCGCAAGCGTTATTCGTTCATTCGTTGAGAGACGTGCCGCAAATTATTATAAGTTCTTTATTTTAAAATGGCATCATTCACTGAAAAGTTTGGTACTATTAGCGCAATCGAGTATAAAAAAATAAAGGAATTGATAATCGGTGTAAAATATCCGATAGAAGAAATGCAAAATATAGACGCAAAATAGGTAAAACTATACTCGTCACTCTTCAAGATTACAAAGACCCTAGACTAAAATACCGTGTATATCTACCAAAGAGATACGCAGGTGTTTTTGAAGATGAGGAATTAAAAAATTTATTACCGTGCTCGCTGCAACTAATTTATCGCGGAGAAAAGGATAGAGCTTACATAGTAGAAATTGTACAGTAGTATCGAATGGACATCTTCATTTGTCACGTACGATTACATATATATATATTAACATGTACTTAGTTCTATTTCATTTAATTATAAATAATATATGTGATTACACATATTTCATTTGATTATGCCTAGATAATAAAACAAGGCTTACATGTTGTACACTTTAGACATCTTCAGAATTAACAAATATATTTGTACATAATTGTCATTGCACACGTTTACCAATAATATTTAAAATAATGTGCTTACACATAATTCATTTGATATAATTGTATACAATTGTATTTTTTTTAATTGTTACTACTGTGTGTGTTTATTTCATTTTTTGTACATATTTGTCATGTCATAGTGCACTGTAATTTTCACTACTGTGTACGTTTACATATTATGTATTTTAAATTGTAATATATTTTGATTACTTTCACTACTGTGTGCGTTTACATATTATGTATTTTAAATTGTAATATATTTTGATTACATGTATTTTAATTATTTGTAATTAAACAGTATTGCTTTAACCTTTTTATTGTTTTTTTTAATTTCAAAATTCCTTGGAACATTAACACTATTCTAAAAAAATCAATTTTATTAAACAACAAGTGTATGATTATAATATAATTTAGAAATTAAAGAATATTTAAAAATCAAACTGACCTTATACAAGTTCCAGTTGAGTCTCGCGACGAACTATGTGTCTTGGAGAGCAGTTCGTACAGGCTTATATATAGTATTTCAAGGATGTACACGAAAGAGATGGTAACAACAAAAAAAGCTCCCACACACAAAGTCATGAACACGCACTTAGCTCGGTCTGCGTTCTAATTCCCACACGCTGTGATAACAGATGGTGTCACACATCCTGTTCTGTTATTAAAAAAAACTTTATGTACGACCACGTTCGCACGCTGCGATAAACAGATGGCCATACAGACGGACCGATTACATCATCAACAAAAAAAGTAACGACTGCCACGCATATTTATCTTGACTTGTTCACACAATAATTTATGTACGCCTTTAAATTCGTTCACACCCAACATTAACATATGTTCAGACAGACAGCGACAATTAATTATACGCTCAGACAGACGGCGACAACTAACAGATGGTGGTAATTAATTCTACGCTCAGACAGCCGGATGCAATTAATTTAGCGACTCGCTAAACAGATGTCTAGACAGCTGCAAATGCACGTGGGAGTCAACTGCTACATTCAAAAAAAAAAAAAAAAAAAAAAAAAAAAAAAAAAAAAAAAAAAAAAATGCGTGTGGGAGCCAACTACCGCTTGTCCCTATTATATTACATACACACCAGTAATAACGTGTGGTCTGTCAGCATTCTGTTGTAAAAAATAACTCCACATGTGAAAAGCATGGATTTTTTTTATCGTATAATATTTTTATGTTTATTTTCAACTATCCTTTTCGCATACTACAATTTACTTAACACATAGACACACAGTTGTCAACAATGCAATCGTTCAGATAAGTGAATCGAACACTGAATATCATGTGTATTTCTTACAGGGAAAATGACAGTTCTAACGTGGACCGTCACACGGCGAGAAATTCAAAAATTGTGGTGGTGGGAGTAACCATGTTTATACACAACATCGACGATATCGGCACGGCAGGGTAAATATATACGAAACCAGTACACTTTAACACCGAGTTGGCAACAATGGCGAAACATACATTCAACCCGTACACTATAACACCGAGCCGACAACAGTTGGCAACACCGACGACGCTTTTCCAACATGGCCGAACTTCCGGAAAAACCCCTTACATATACATAACCATACACTATAACACACGCACGAATCGGCAACCAGGCCGTACCTTAACCACTACACTCTTACACCACTAGACAACATCGCACCTTTTCCAACATGGCCCCCGTCGCCCCCACCACGACGGGCGGCCATCAAGCCACCGCCAGGCCGCCGCCCAGCGACGATGACGACGTCAACGACGACGTCAACGGCGAACGGCGAACGGCGAACGGCGAACGGCGAACATAGCCACGCCTCCGACAATCAACGCACACATTACCCCACTTTAGGCGGCGACGACGACAACATGGCCGACAGACTACTGCCGCATGGTTACCCCCACCACCACAATTTTTGAATTTCCCGCCGTGTGACGTCACTTCCGCGTTAGAACTGTCATTTTCCCCCTACTAATTAAGCATTAATGAAGGTCATTTCTTTCCTCGCGCGGCCGGCGTTCGCCTTAGATCACCACATCTATATCGACGACTTGACAACTCGAGCCAGCTCCTTTGAAGACGTTGTCCTTTGACATAATTAATGAGTCGTGCAGGCTTGGAACTTCGCAAGTAGACGTCAAATCACCCTAGTCTTCTCCATAATTTTCCGCCTGACCATCTTCAAAATCTACTCATATTTTCTCATGAATCCTAAACTTTCAAGATTCTCGTCATCCATTGGTCTCCAACTTCCGATCATTTTTCCTATAATTCTGCCCCCTTTTGTGGCACCATTTCCAAGCGTAGTGTATTGTCATATGTCGCCCAGTTATTTGATGCGTGTGGGTATCTTACCCCTGTAATACTTTGGGCTAAGTGTTAAATCTTTGTATTTGTTTATTATACCCGTGTGCAATCAGCCCACGCAATTACGTCATCCGCTTAAAGTACAGTTCGCTAACTGCGAGCTGCGACAGAAGTTAGTTAAACCTCAGCCTTCATTCGCTCAATACTCTTTTTCTATTTGCTAGCCGCGGCGATGTGAAATTTAATTATTTACTTAACTTCTTTATACAATTTTCATTCTTCTATCGTTATTTAGCTTGGAAATGCACGCCATAGTAATTGCATGGGTCATGCGCTTTATTATGTAATTTCTTCAATAAACGGCTAGTTAACTCAAATTTATACAGTCCACTTCTTCTTTTAAAAAACATATATCCGATTCCTTAAACCAGCAGCATGTCGCATGAGAAATACAAACTCAAGAAATACTCGAGAGCACTGATCATGCAACATTTGGTCCTCCGGGCCGGATGATTCATTTCATGGATGATTCATTTCGCAAATAATTTATTTCACGGAGCATTCATTTCATGGATTCAGTTCAATTAGCAGGCCCTATCAGCATTTAACAACATAATTAAATCAACAGTTCTTTAATTATCAACCATAATTGGAGCACGAATTGCACGACTTTTGGGGACGTCATACTTCGTCGACCGGATCGTTTGAAGCATTATTTCAGCATTTGAACACCATCACCACGTGGCATTCATCACTTGGGAAAAATCCAAAGCATCCAGCCTATGCAGAATTCGACCACTTCAGACATCACCTGACAGGCATAAACAGTGTCTACATCGTCATTTCATGGCTGCCGGATGGGACTGCCAAGGATTCGACACGCTTTGAGACCTTCTTGAACATGTCGATAAGTACCACATACCAAGTGACTATAAATTTATGTTTCATATGATCCTTTCAATTTTATATAATTTTGTATACCTTTAAAGGGCATTCAACTAAAATAAGCAGTATTTAAAAAATAATATAACTTTTTTCTTTATATCAGTTTCAATTTAACTATGAACTTGGATTTTTTGCGAACTCAGCAAGCTTATAAATTTTTCTGTGAATCAATCACAAACTTAAATAACTTAACAAGCTTATATTCATATTTTTTGAATTAATTGTAAATCATATTTTAAATAGTGTTCTTAGCAATAGGAATTATACTGTTATGTTGTATATGCTGTCTATATCAGTATTTAGTACAACATAGAATTAGTCTGAGATGTGTTAATCAATGGTTACCGCGTTGTAGCGTGACTTCATAAATTAGATAACCTGCATTGGTCTTGTTCATCTCAAGAAATACTCGAGAGCGTTGATCATGCAACATGGTCAACATGTTTACTTCAGCGCCTATGGTCTTCTCTTCCTGACTGTGACGATGCTCTTCCCGCCGATTTAAAACTAGAATGGGAAAAATTTACCGCCGACTTGGACACCGTTTCTCAGTTTTCTTTGCCTCGTCGTCTGTATTTGAAAAACGCCGTTTATCGTCTTCTAGGTTTTGTTGACGCATCACAATCAGGATACGCCGCCATAATTTACCTGCATTCTAAAAACAAGAATCAAGATGTTACTGTTCGACTGATTGCTGCCAAAAGTCGCGTAACTTTGTTGTTTCTATTTCTGGCATTGAACTCGACGCAGCATTGTTACTCACAAAATTGTTAAAGTCCGTCCAGGAAGCATTGCAGACAACTGAAACTGTTGAAGTCTGATTGCATTCCGAACGCAAAGTAGTATTTAATTGGTTATGTAGGCATCCATATCACCTTAAAACATACGTGGTCAGTCACAGAGTGTCAATTTTGGAAAGAACTTCATTAAAGAACTGGTTTCATAATACAGTAGATTCCAACCCTGCTGATCTCGGATCACGTGTCTGTACTGCTAGAACTCCACGACTTGTGGTAGAATAGTCCCCCTCATCTACGAGTTTCGTCAACCTTTTTACCATCTTCAGAATAGCAAAACAGTTCTGAGCCCGTACCCGAACTAAAGCCGTCGTCTGAAATGTCGAAATATCTGTTGCTGAAACCAAAGTCGATTCACCACTGACAGTTCTGACACTATAAAGAAAAAGGATTTCACACTATAATACGCTCATTCGTGTTTTTTGCTTACGTTCGTCGATTTATCAATTGTATTCGTCGTCAAGCACTCGTACTTCATTGAGAATCACTGATGACGAATTTTTCAGCTGAAAAAAAAACAAACATCATCCGTCTTGTTCAAAAGAAACGCTTTCACCAAAAATATGAAGACATTTCATCAATGATAAGATGCTAGCCAATCTCCTAACTTTCTCTCCGTTTGTATCTCCTGAAGGTATTCGTGTTGGAGGTAGATTGAATAATGCCTTGATCCCAGACAATGCTAAGCATCCTGGTTTGCTAACCAAAAGTTACATTGCACATTATCAGTTATTGATAATTTTCACACGCTGGGACTTCAAGTTGGTCCACGCACCACACAAGGTTCAAGAATATGGGGATTCCTTCACTCCGAGCTGCACTACGCTCTCGTCTCCGAAACGGTGTCAAATGCAACGTATTTCTGCCAAGCCTGTTCAGCCTATCATGTCTACATTGCCTACCGTTTGAGTCAAAGCTCAGTCGCCATTTTCGTCAATTGAAATAGATTTTGCCGGCCCATTTATGGCCAAGGATAGTCACTTGCGTAAAGCACGCATCTACAAAGGGTATTTATGGGTCATTGCTTGTCTCTCTACCAAAGGTGTCCATTAAGACTATGTCACCTCATTGTCTACCGAAGCTTTCCTAGCAACTTTCGGTCGATTCATATACAGACTCGGTTTGCCTTCAAATGTTTATTTGAACAATGGCAGGGCCGTAACTAGGCTGTGACATCCGGGGCACTGCCCCGGGATCCCCGGTTCCATTAGTTAAAAACGACATCGTTTACATGGTGAAAACAAGACCAGACATAATGCATGTTTACGCAAGCTAGACCAGACATACACCTATAACTCAGTGAAATCTTTAAGTTGTTCCTCTGTTGTGTCCAATGATTGTTTCGTCTTACAAAACGTTCATGCATTGTGTTTAGTCGTATCGAAATCAAAATTGAAATGTATTTGTAGTGATAATAAACGAATAAATAAGAATACTTACTTTTTCCAGAGCGCTATCGGCGACTGGTAGTTCCTACTTCCTCTGTGCTTCTCATGCTCTGTCTGTTTTTTGCTCCTCTGTTTTATTTCCGCTGCGCGCGCGCGCGCGCGTGTGGGTTTGTATTTTTACTAATTTATTATTGCATCAAATATAATGATTCGTTTGGCGGTTATTTTTCTCGTTTCAGATATTAGTCTGTTGTTTTTATAATTTTCTATACTTACAATTTTTCTAATATATTAATTTTTTGTATTTTTATATGACTTTGTAAATTTTAACATTATTTCAATGTAGACAATATATGACTTATCTGTACCTTGAACACAAGAAAGCTTTCCTCAAGCTAACAATATACGAAAGCAATCTAGTATTATATACAATGAATACAAAACCATTTTCAGATATAAAAAACTCATTAAATGGATAGAAGATGGCCGTATTAGAAAACCTTATATATGTAAAGATACAAAAACAATAGAATAATACCCGGGCAGGCACAGATAAACACCAAAATACTAATCACAATGTGATACTTGATGCAATAATAAATTAATAGTTTAACAATAATAAATTAACATCAACCCCTCCTCTCCATCACACACGAGCTCGTGCGCGCACGCAAAAACATCACACGACAAAAGTGAATCAGTGAAGGAAGGCAAAACAGCTCGCCACGCACCCAAACACTGATGAAGGGGGTACTACCAGTCCTCGAAAGAGCTCTGTAAGCTTTCTTGATATAGGGGTTTACTGTCGATTGTCAATATACGAATAAATAAATGTATAAATGTAGTGTATAAATAAATAAATGTATAATACCACTATAAATGTAGTGGTATTGTTATTGTGTGTTTGTTAGTAAGGACAATATTAGTTAAAATTCTAAAAGACAGTTATTTTTTAACAAAACACTATTGTTCATACACATTTGCCAGATTCGGTATGCCATTGATAAAATTATTGTTCAATCGTTTATAGTAATAACACAAATAATATGCAACTTTTGCTTAAAACTGAAGCGAGTTTTAGTGAATAATAACCGTTTACAGAGGACAATGAATATATTTATTTCACAAGAGGGGTTTAAACCCAACCTCTACCTACCAACATGCTTTATATCGTTCTGTTCCCAAGAGATAATAATTCGTTTTGTTAAACTGTATTTTATTAATCTGCCAGTACATTATTAAAACGTATTTGTTACAGGTGAGTGTTTTATTAATTGATAATCAGTGCTAGTAACAATTTTTTATGCTTAGTATTGTTTTGAACTGTAAACTTACCATTTGTTTTATAACATATTTGCATGATATTTTCCAAGTTTTTTTTCTGTTTATATTTTACTCTAATGAACACAGTATATGTAGGAAGAAGATTGTTGATATTGCGACTGAAATATTATGGTAAGTGATTAAAATGCTTGAAGGGTAGCCTCGATCTGTAATTTAAATTATCTACTTAAAAATAACTAGATACGGAGTGAATTTGTAATTGTTTATTTTCTCTGACCCACGTAGAAGTTGCTGAACGGTAAAAGGTAATCGGCGATCTAAAGTATACAGCAAAGTAAAAACCTTACTCCTGCACAGCTAGAAATTATTATATTATAAGATTTTCTGTTTGTGTTTTTATTCCTCTTCTCTGTTGAAATGATAATAACAATTTGGAATTACATATATAATTTACAACACCTAAAAAAAACTGCAATTACATGTAATAACAAACAATAATAAGAAGCTAACGACTGAAGTGTTGAGTGTGTTATTGAGTGCTGGGGGACGTTAAATAGCATTACACCAAGGAGTGGGCAGTTACAAAAAGCGTATTATCCCAGGCTAGGAGCGGCAGAGGATACATGAAGGTGAAGTCAACGGGAATCCACTACAGGATAGCTTTTATCAAGAAACCTCATAGATATTCACCCATGATGGGTCTCCGACTTTTAACCATGGAAGACAAACTCATGAGTGAAAATAATAATAAAGCACAGTTAATACAATTTGTATTTGAAATTTTATAAGGAAACCCTTAGAAGTCTGAAAGGGTCTGTGCCCCCCCCCCACCACTGCACAGGGGAACATCGCCACTGCCTCCTCTTCTTTACTTTGCGGTTTGGACTGTACAGCTTTGTACGGGTTTTTTTTTCTAACACTTTGAAATTTACATATTATTGTGCTTACTGTCAGGACGTTTCATCGCTGACGTTTTCTATCTAGACGTTTGTTCTACTTTGCATTGTTTGAGTTGACTCTTTAATTTAACTTAAAGAACTTGAGGTACTTCCCTCGTTGAATCTTGTATTATAATATTGTTTGTACCTTTTAATTCACCTATCTGTGAATACGTAAATAACGTAATCCCTGGTCAATGTGTGGAACGCTGTGTAACGAGAAAGTGTAAACTACACTTTCTGGCTCCGTATAACAAGAATTATTTGGTTAAAGTACGCAACTCCAATTAAAAAAGAAAAACAGGCATGATAAGGCGCATAAAAATTGGTCTTCCATTTCTTCCTTTAAACAAAGTCTTCAATACTATAATCCGTACCTGTAATCTGTGTCCGTAACCAACATCTGTAGTTTTCTAGACTTTAATGTGTACTGTCAATGCAGATGATACGAATTACTCTTAATTCTTACATAAACTTCGAGAAAAATAACAGGAATTAGTAACGTGAATGCATTAAAACACAGCTTAGTGAAGTCTTTCCATTTTAATTAACCTGAATGGTAACTTGTTTCAGAATGGTGTAAGCGATTAGAAGTTATTTTATACCTACATCGCTAGGAACAGCAGTCGCATAATGGGTAATTACGAAATAAAACCTATAGAAATGATATTTGTTGAATGTTTTACGAATAAAAGTTCACATTTAAACGTTATAATTTTTCACATCTCAGCGTTGCATAGAATTTTTCCTTGACCTTTCCTTGTTCACATTGATAAGTGTAGCATTACATGAAGCGTTAACACAAATTTATTAATATATTTCAAAGTTGTCCGTTGGATTCTGTGTTGATGTAAGATGTGTAAGGTTGAAGACAAACTATATTTCCCCTTTTCATAGTAAATACTAACTACTATTCTATGATTATAGTAGGCGTCATATTTGACGAAAAAAGTTTGTTATTAATAAATTATCTTGTTTTCACGTATCCATAAACCGTAAAAATTTACACTTGTTTCAAATTACAATTTTTATCACCGTCTTCGGTGCAAACGTGTGCACATTCTTAAAGTAAGAGGCGACAGATGACATTGTGCTGAAATGGCATTATGCAATAACATTATAGCTAATTATCAAAATGTGAACCTTTTGCGCCACATTTAGCTAAATCTTTCAAGCATATCCGTTTGCTGTTAATAGAATTGTTCTAGAAGTATACGACAAACAGGAAAATGGAACTCCTGATGACGTTGTCAGTGATATCTAAAAATGTCTTAGTTGTAAGAAAACTACAGGTAATTATTTAATAACTGGATAGTTACTAAAAAATCTAAACAAAGGAATAAGGAAACTTACACATTTCTTTCATGCAGAATTACGACTTAAGTATGTGCCAATGCAGCGGAAAATTGTCTAGATGACAATGCTCCCTAAATCTGGCAAACCGCCAAACGATAAATCATCATATTGGTTTATATTCTTGTTGCCATTTATATCTGAATTGTTTAAAAAACTGCACCTCAAAATGTCTCAATAATCGAAGACAGCAAACACTCAACTATTAATAGGTGCACCGTACCACTAATGTGATTGAGCGGTCAATGGAAGAAAAATGGAAAAAATAAAAAATGCACACCAGCTTTGTAATGTTGGATAAAGTTTTGAGAAAGTGTGGCAAAAATTTCTGACGTATAAGATGAAATTAAACCTACCTTTTCAGATGAGCCAAAACCTTTAATCATATATTTCAAAACAGCAGTTCAGAGTAAAGTGTCGCAAAGACTATTCTGTGCTAAAAGATATTTCAGCTTGGATACCGTAAGGATGTGTCCTCGGACCTATTACATATTTGTTGTACACTGTTCACATTCCAAAATGTGATCGTCTAACAACCAGTACATTTGCTGCCGATTCTGCATTATTAACGGTAACAATGTACTCTAATATTAGAACGGTTTTGACATTTGTAGACGACGTGCCCTAGCTCGTGAGTTTTAACCAATCATATTGTCGTTGTCACAGCAACATAAAAACAGTCCCATACAATGTTACCAGATGTTTGGCTCATACAGCAAACCTCTTTTACACAAATGCTCATTTTTATACCGTATATTGTGATTTTATAGTGCTAATCTTGTCTGTTTCGTCTGGTAATTTACAGTTTCAAAAAACTGTATTTTTTAATGCAACTACGATTATTTTAACTTAAGACTGTGTTTTATGCAGATTTAATTATCATGAGTTTTTGCAATAAAGAAAGGAAAAGATGAACCACACATGAGGGTCTAATTTTTGCCGTTGTGAAAACATTAATAGCCAAGCTTGAGAAATTGTGCTGCAAGGGAATTTTCGAAGAAAAAGGCTTAGTGAAATTTAAGAACAACTACTCTGTCAGTGATATTTCAGAAAGTGGTGGAACATACTGCCGTTGGGCTCAAAGTCAGTAAAAATAATATATTAAAGGTAATTCAAAACCGGAATATCGAAATATCATGACTATCTGCCCTGGCTAAAAACTGTCTTAGGACTTGTTTGGAAAAGGCTATCCCAGTTACTTGTTTGGATTCACTTTCATAAAACGTAATTCGTTACCATATTCATGGTTCTTATGCTAGAAGAAAATTTCCAACAACCTTCAAACTGCTAGTGACGCTCAATGATGGAAATATAGTTTACTTAGTTTATATTAAAACTAGTATTCGAATATCAACAAAATTAATGAGTGGAAGCTTCTGTTGGAGAGAGGAGACATTGCTGCAATTTGAATTGTCTTTTTGAAAAAGGTAAGGAGCCAAGAACTAATGACAATCGTTTAGTAGATGAAACATTTGCCACTAAGTGTCACTAAAGAAATAAAGGATGGATAGACGACTTTCTTCTAAGAGCAATCTTAGTAACTACGGGAGGAGGAGAAGACATATATGCCATGGAGGGACAGCATGCGGGTGGTAATACTTAAGCTTCATTGAAGCTATTTTCTTAACTCAAAAAAATACAGGGAGGAAGAAATGGAATGGGGCGGTTTAAGGAGTAGCTTTTCCCTAATGTCCAACATAGTAGTGTAACTGTTATGGTTAACGCTCCTTACCACAGCGTAGAATTAGATAGAGCGCCGACGAACGCCAACAAGAAAAAGTATATGATGAACTGGCTAGTTCGTTGCGGGATCGTAGCAGGCCAAAATTACTAAGGAAAACCCTCTCCAACTTGTTAACTGCAGCAAACCACTGCAGTGACTCCACTGTAATGTGACGCAATGTCGAAATGGCAAGAAAATGTAAATGCGAGTCATAAAATTGCCATTCTACCACTGTTACTTCAATCCCATTGAAATTATATGGAGTTAATAATAAAAATTCAATGTAAAAGGGTACGTTGCTTTTAATAACAACAAAATTATAATATTCGAATTAGAGCGGCCGACTGGGGAAGCAATAGAAAATATAATAGCTGAAGGCTGAAGATAGCTGTTTTGCATGTAAAATCAGAAATCGGATAAACTATTCGGAAAGAAGGACTGTTACTACCCTAGAAGAAAATACCAAATATCATCACATTGAGAACGGAAAACAGCAACAATGATGACGACGTTGATATGGCGGGTTTCAACTATTCCCCAGCGAGAACTCATAGTATAAAAAAATCAATGTTTTGTTTGTGAGTTGTATTCAGAAGCAAGATTATTATTGCTTTTATAAACAATCTGTGAGTACTATGGGTTAGCCAACGTTTCAAAATGCTTGAAAGGCAATTTACTGTTTTCCAGTTGATGAAAGTGTATTGATTATATCACTTTGTGTTGTACGTTGAAAAAACCAATGCATTGAGTAATAAAATTAAAATTACTTTTAATACATCACAATGAAAATGACGGGTTGGTGCCTTTTTTGCTGAAATTGATGTGTTTATTGTTAGAAGTAACAAGAATATGACAATTTTTTCAATCATACATATTGGATTGAATTATATAGTAGATAGCCAAATAGACAGCCAGGCAGAGAAAGAGAAAGTGTGTGTGAGAGAGAGAGAGAGAGAGAGAGAGAGAGAGAGAGAGAGAGAGAGAGAGAGAGAGAGAGAGAGAGAGGAATGGAGAAGCAGCGAAAATTGCGCTATACGCGTGTGTTTGTTTGGCAACAACGCATCGTGTACTCTTCTCTCTTTAAAAACTGTAAAGTTTATTCTTTCAATAATAGAAGATTAGAAATAGCATCAGTCTGCAGTGAGCAGTTAATAATGTTACTAGATTGACAAAAAATTGGCGTAATAAACTGAATGATGCAAAATCCACTTACGTCATTTTAACCAACATGATATTAATGGAAATAAATATTAACATGAAATTAAGGAAAGTAGACATTTGTAATGTCTTTTTCTGTAGACAGTGGTAAGCCTACTTACCAATAATAATCAGTCACCAAATAACTCCCACGTAAATTCAGCAAAATATTTGGGCATGATATACATGCTAAGGTTAGGAGGAAAGAACACGATCGTAAAGGAGTTGGATGAAAACTGAAGAAAGGGTACGTGGATACTTTTAAGTACTCTGACTGTCACTGCGTAATAAACTATTATTACACAAACAAGTTTAACAGCCCGTGTGACCTTACAGCATGGGATGGGAGTTTCCAAGGAAATGTAACATTAATAGAATTCAAAAATTTTGAAATAAAGATTTTTCAGGTATGGATACACCACGGTATGTAAAAGTGATGATGTACGATCTATGAAGACCTGAAACTGCACATGATTACTACTGATTAAACGGTTTGCAACTAAATATAAATATAAATAAATTTTATAAACATAAAAAACTGAAGTATTACAGCTGCTTGATAACGCTAGACTTGTTCGGCGGTTGCAGAGACGGAAACGTTTGAACTGGTGTAGGTAAATAGAGTATTTAAGGAAATATTTGCAATAAACAACTTGCAAACTATAGCGAGACGTGCTCCACTCATATGGATTACGGCAATTACCTTTTATAGCTTTGTTTTGACCAGAATACTTTATTATAATGAATATCTAAGAACAACTGTAGAAACATATTCCTTGGTAGTCGCTGTGTGACCCATTATTAAACAATACCACTGTTAACCACTATTAATAAAATTTTTAAACAATGCTAGTTGTTTTTATAAACATTAGTTGTTGATAAGTTGTATATGTAAGTAAGTTGTAAGTTCTGATAAATAAGTTATTTTTTTATAACATACCTCAGTATTGTTTTCAATTTTTTATACAAGAAACTTTTTATTTTCCTACATTTCTCAGCATGATATAATTTATTATTCACTGTACATTCTGCATAAATTTGTAAGTCTGTGTTTGACTTCCTGCACTCGATGTTCCAAGCTTTCGTTCTGCTCAGTGATACGGTAAAGACTACAGTTCTACTGTGTCTATAATTTGGCACTTACTAAAACAGTTGAATATTTTTATTACTCTTTTATGTTCGTATAACTCGAACTGTATTTTCAGGTACATTCCATTCCTGTTCTCCCCTTCAACTAACTTATCAAATAATATTTTAAAGTTAAATATTATTTCCTTGCCAGAATTCTTATATCTCACTGAGTTTAGCCTATATTACGAAAGACTCTTTTTGACGCAATATCGGCTCAATCGATCTCCATCTGAGGAAGCAGTAGCTTTAGTCCTTCTTTGCAAAAGTTACTGTGGTGTAAAGTGTCCTGCTCTTACATAGGAGTATGTTCTGCTTACGTACACATGGTCCTCGGCATAACACAATGAGCCAGATATTTAGAGATTAAACACAATGAAAGTGCGTGCAAACAGAACATTTGTAATAAGTTATATTTTCAAAAAAGCATGGTAATTGACTGACGAACGGATTACAATCTTTTCAAAGTTCGTGGACCCAATTAAAATGTAAAATATTGTTACGACGGTCTCACTGATCGTCGTATGGTAGGCCTATAGTGGAAACAAAATACAGACACCAATGAAGTCACTAATTACCAGGTTTAATTAATCACAAATAATAATATATAATCAACTCGTACAATAATTCAATTTAAATTTGTCCACATGCAGTAATAATGTTCTGCATATTAAGAGTTCCGCGCTACTTATAGCACAATAATCACTTTTTACTAATGACTCGATCCACACTAAAGAAATCGCTCAACGTAACTTAACTGACAAAGCCATCCGCTCTTGGTTATATAGGTCGCGCTGCGGTTACAGCATAACTTTCCGTCATTACTGCGGTGTGCCAGCATAATGCGTATTTACAAGTGCCCTCCAGAACACTCTGGAAGGTACGCTGAGACACGCACCTGCTCAGCTAGCAGAGAAACGGGTGAAAGGACGCTCTCGCTATAGCAAAAGGGTTCCATCGCTACACCATATTAAGTCAATTTTAATAATGTGTCGAGTGAAAAAAAATAGCAGTGCTTGTAGAAAGGTGAGTAACACAAGCATGACATTACTTAAACATGCATTGTTAAAGGTACGTTAAGGAAACTTCCATAGTCGCCTTTGAGGACGTGTTAAAGTTAATATTGTTTTTCGTGCACTACGTTTCCCGTGTTCTGTATCATCCCACAGGTTCTTTTTTAATGCATTTTGCACTTTTTGCTATTTTTATATTTAAACACAACGAACCACTACTCATCCTCATATACCCTTAATAACGCCTTACACATACGTGTAATATTGGTAAAGGCCTTAATATTAGACAATTAGATTCAGAAATAATAAACCCAGACTATCTCGATAAATCAAAATAAACCCTTTATCACTGTCTTAATGACACTAGATACGTAAAAAATTATCTTAAAATTTTGCACTTGTACCTGTAACAATAATAAACTTTGAAAACATAATAAACTTTGAAAACATTATTTCGATTGCTCAATTCCTTGTACTGCCACTTTCCTATTATTTCGGTTTATCCTGTCTTGTTTTTAACCTTCAACCATTCGTTTTAAAAGATAAAATCCGATTTAAATAATCAGCTGAGTGCTGCAAGAAATAAATAATAACTTTCCAACGTCAAGCGTTTTCTACGACTTATCTGTAATCAGAGACTTTTCTCTTCTTTAAAATCACATTATCTCGATAGACTGAAACATGTTCATAGCCTGCTTGTTGCTTGTACTTCTACAACAGGGTTTGTAAGAATTTATTAAATACCCATTTAGCGTCTGAACCCGAATATATTCAGAGTTCTCACATTGAGCAATACATTACAAAAGTATTTATGTGTTTAAAATAGCCTATAGCCTATAAATAACGAAACGAGCGAAAGCTAAACATTTCGTATCTTCAGTGTACATTAAAATAGAGGTAAGATTTTAAACCCGAAGGGGAAAGTAAAAGACGAATTGAGAGTCGCTTAAAATGCAATCGATCCCTTGAGACACGAGTAATGGGTAACAATAAACGATAAGGCTGCGCACACGTGACTCTTGTTCATCCATCAACAAGGTAGACGTTTTCCATTTACCTCTATTGTACTGTATCACAGTTTCCATTCACCTGCCTCAACGTTAACTCATATGTACAACACGTATACAGTTGAACAGACGCATTTGTTGTATCTATGCTTGTTTTAGGAGTTTTGTTATGTTTTTATAGCCTACATAAAAATAAACACATTCTTCTAAGTGACTGATGTGTTTAAGTATACAAATAATATATGATAGCATGGGTTTATTAGGATTATATCAAATACTTTATGTTCAAGAATACTAAAACGGTGAATCCTGAATGTGAATCATTTACACCTACACGGCTTTAATTAAGATAAATATAATAATCATCATCATTATCATCATTTGTCTTCCAAGCACTACATCTGATAACTTAGGCTTTTACAGTTTCCGTTACATTTTAAGTTAACTCAAACTGAAATAAACTGATACCGAAGAGAAAAATTAGCGGTACGTAGAGACTGTCGCTGTGTGTCTCGGGTAATTAGAGTATCGTTACTGACGCTGCTCAGCCTGAGTTAGACTAGTGTACTGTTTGCTCAGAAAACAGGTACGCGGGGATAGAATTCGTGCACAGGATGCCACCTGTGTGCGCGTAAGATTTAAACCATTGATCCTCTCAGCTAACAATAATATAATAGCCTACATCTTTCCAGTTTTGAAATATGAAATTATGGTGGAAGTTTGTTTATTGTACTTTTTGTAAAGCATGCAATAAAGATTTTATACAATTTCAGCTTGGTCTTCTGAGTAATGAGTTGTGTTGGTGCAACACCAAGTATTTTTTATTTACACTTAAGATTTCCTTTCTTAAATACACTTTTATTTTCTGCAATACACAGCACTGTTCTTATTTAATTCTTAGCAATGCTAAAGACTAGCTTTTATACTTTTCACTACAAAAGAAAAGGTGTGATATCTCCTATGGAACCTATATCGATTGGGATAGTGTAACGGTGAATAAATAATAAATAAATTAAATTCAAATCTCAAATGCCGCTTATATGCCTTACGTTTGAAGCACCAAATTTGATGACCAAATAAAATAAATTTCAAATAAATCTTCTGTTGTATAAATCAATTCTTCTTTAACACCTAACGTTGTAAGCGAATTTTATGAGGTTTTAATCTGTTTCTTAAAAAAACTTTTAACATTGAAAATGTTTATAAGGACGTGTCGCACATTTGGAAACGACCGCTGGTGTGTGATCAAAAATGGGAACCGGTGAGTTTCTATAGAAACTACTTCTTTGTTGTCAATAACGTAGTACACAGATAAAACTTCGCTTATGAATGCGACTACATTTAACTTATAATCTGTACATTGGTAAATGAAGAATGAATTCATTGATTGGAGAATGAACATAAATATATATATTTTTTAGATTTATTGAAGAATTTTCAATGCCCTTCTGTGTGCATTGCATTTGTGCAATGCCTGTAAATTTTTCTAATGATTTTATTTTATTTCCAATGTAAAAATAATTAAGTAAGTATTGGCTTTTAAAATGTAGAATTATTTTAAAAATTAATTGGAATGAATAATAATTTAAAATCTAATTTATTATCGATGCTCACCTTGGTACCCAAAGTCGCCATCAGACTTCGCTTCGAATTCTGTCGACTCGAGCACACGTCTTTTTAATCTTTTATTAATTAAAAGAAACATGTTTCCAAATAATTAAAAACAACTATGAATTCTTTTACTTCAATATTCTTTTATTATAGAATAAATAAATATTCTTTAAATGTTATTAGTCAATTAACCTATATGTACAATTACTAGCTCAGATGTTGGCAATATCGAAAATTCTCAGGGAAATAGGTTATATTGTATATTAATTCAACTTGATGTAAACAAATCTATGGGTTCTTGTGACTACAATAATTTACTTGAAAAATGTTCTTTTTGAAGTACAAAATATCACAAATCTTTGATCTATTACATAAATTAAATAATTACTTATAATTAATCCACGAACAGTTTTCAGTGGTGTAAAATAATAGTGTTCACAGGGGTGCACTGGTACCGGAACGCCGTTCCGGTACTGCTTTTTGAGAAAAAGAATAATTTTCTTTCACATGAAATGTGTTTTTACTCAAAAATCTGGTCCACGTATTATTTTAAGATTTAGTACTCACTGTTATTATACTGCTTATTGCAAGATAATGAAGAAATATTAACATATTCGACAAATAATTCCTTTTAGTTTTACTGTTAATTTTGTTTACACACATTATTCATCTCAATGACCATCGCCGAGATCGAAAATTAAAACTGACGAAAGAAAATAAAAAATAACAATCATTTGGTAACTACGCACTAGGCTCACCGAACGGCGCCGAACACAACGCACAGGAGATCTATTTTGGATGCGGGATGACCTTGAAGTGTAGACCAGCGGGCAGTGCAGTGGAGGGGGTACCTTCCACCGATCGGCTCACTACTCAACTCAGTATTTACTGATGAGTCATTAGTGGTTCCCGCGTCTTGCTTGTCAGTTGTAAATCGCTGTTGTGAACCGTTACGTGTGTTTATTCAGTGCTACAACAGTCATGGAATCTGTCAATATGAAACAAAAAAACTCTAACGTCGTTCTTCAGAAGAGGGACTATACAGCCTTCGTGCGAGCCTTTGCGCAGCATACAGAAACCGAAGTTATTTGTGTTATTGATAATTCTCTGTCTGTACCGAGTTCATCAACTGAGGACTCAACTATTTCTCGTTGGCCTTCCATTTGGATAGAAGAAATGTGGGAACGTAAAAAGAATGCTTTTCCGTGGCTTGATTGTATCAACGGCAAACTTGGCTGTAATGTTTGTAAAGAAGTTGCTCAACTTGGCACATTTAAAAAAGAGCGCATGAGCATATCAAAAGAATGGCGTTTGTTCCTAATTACGTTTAATGGATCAAGTAAAACCTCTCAACTTACATCGTTGAGAAAACAAATATTTGAACATAAACACTCTTTTGGTCACACAACAGCTGAAAGAATTGCTGCTGAAGCCAAAAAAGAGTCAACAGACAAGGTTTTTGATGAAATGAATGCAGCCCACTTAGTGACAACAAAAATTGTCTTTAGAAGTGCTTACTTCATTGCGAAAAACAATAGGCCTTGGACTGACCATTTTGATTTGTTGCAGATGCAAAAATTGAATGGCTTGGATATAGGTGTGGGGCTACACTCTAAAAGAATTGCAATGGAAATAATTTGTCACGTTTCTGACGAAATGAAAAAAAGAGTAGTGAAACAAATTTTAGGTGTATCAGGAAAAATTTCAGTCCTGATAGACGAATCGACCACTCTCGGCAGCAAGTCTACTCTGATAGTATATTTGAAGTGTGAAGTTTGCAAAGAGGACTCTCCACATTTCTTATTCTTAGATCTCCTATCCGACCAAACGTCTAAGACCGTAGAAGAAAATCTCCTTGATTGCTTAAGCAAATACGGTTTTGAAGATAACTACTTAAAAGAAAACTTTGTTGCATTTGCAAGTGTTATGCTGGGGAAAAAATCAGGAGTCGCAGAAAGATTGCTTGAAAAATATCCAAGCCTTATTATTTGGCACTGCATGAACCACAGACTTGAGTTAGCTCTGAGTGATGCAATAAACGAAGTGGGAGCTGTAAACCATTTCTAAATTTTTAAGGACAAAGTGTACTCCGTTTATAGCAGGTCTCCAAAGAATCAAAGGGAGTTAGCAGAATGTGCTAATGGCCTAGATCAAGAAATAAGTAAAATCGGGAAAATTTTAGGGACACGTTGGGTAGCAAGTTCATTTAGAGCCGTGTCAGCTACTTGGTATGGATACGGTGCCTTAAACAGACACTTTGACTTTGCTAAAGCCGATAAGAGCAGAATTTGACAGAGCGAGCCATGTACAGTGGACTATCAAAACGATGTTCATCACCTCAGTTTTTGCTAGATTTCGCTATAATGTATGATGTTTTGGCTGAGCTGCCGATGCTGTCAGAATCCTTACAAAACCAAGAAACAACAGTAATCTATGCTGATAAACTTATACGACGAAGCGTCCGGTTTTTTGAGGCTATGAAGAAAAATCCCGGTACTAAGACTTTGGAAGCAAAAATTTGCATCAGGGAAGGAACATTTAATGACGTTCCACTCATAGAAAATCACACAATTCCAACCATCAATCATCAGCAGTTAATAACAAGTGTCATAAATAACTTAAAAAGAAGAATGTTTACTACAGTTTCTAGCCACGAACCCCATCGGTCAAGTGCGCCATCACATCATCATGAAGCTTACGAATCATTTTTAGATAAATTAAAAGTGCTGGAACCAGATACGTGGCCTACTGAAAAACCTGCAGGCTTTGGCGAACCAGAGATTGAGAAGTTGTGCAGAAGGTTTAAGTTAAACATACCCAAAATCAAAAACAGCTACAGGGATTTTGTCGAAAACCATACAACAATACCAAAACATTTAACACCTTTGCTTAACTGTACAAAAATGATCCCTTGCAGTTCAGCTGATTGCGAAAGAGGATTCAGTTTAATGAATCTCATCATTACACCCACCCGTACGAGACTGACAGTGCCACATGTGTCAAGTTTGATGTTTGTTAAACTACACGGCCCAAACTTGAGTGACTGGGATCCAGAGCCATATGTAAAAACATGGCTCCGAAAACACCGGACTGCAGACGACACCCGAACGAAACAAGCAAAACCAACCACTCTGGAAGAATCCAATCCATTTGCTAAATATTTGTGATTAAGGTAAGTTAAATTATGTTGTTCAAATGTTCAAGTAATAAATATTTTTTCTGAATATTACAAGTGTTTAGTTAGATTCCAACCATCACTTTACTTTCAGTGATATGTTATCCATTATGGAGTGACTATGTAGCCGACATTGGCTGTGGACCATAGTCTTGCCGTCTGCTAAAAAAAAAAAAAAATCGTTCCGGTACTGGAAAATTTACGAGTGCATCCCTGAGTGTTCAGTGTCTTTTTAGGTTTTTAGGTTAACCACAAATTCACTTCTTAATTCGAAGTGTACACAAAAATATCTTACAATTAATGATTGCAAAAGTGTTAGTGTTAAATGGTTCAGTGATAGTTCAAAATATAAAAATAGTGTATAATTATTATTTAGTGTCACACGTAGGTTATATAGAAATAATGACTTGAGTTGATCTCACCAATTGTTATACAATTTTTAAACTCGGGTAAGTTGTTTTCACAATTAAATATTGTTAAATCACTCTTCACAATTCGCGGATTAGGTTATTCACTTAATTTCATAACTCACAAATATATCTTGGTCACCTAACCTGTCTGGTGTTCGATACTCGTTAACAATTTCCTGAACACAAGTAATACAAGGAGTGTGTTCTTTACTCTTCGAAGTGTAACAATCAACTAACTGCGTGGGTTGATTTTTCTGCCTTCCTGGACCAAAACTTGCAAAACTCCGATTGGTCGAAGTCCTAGGCATTGTCATTTGATGGCGTCGGTTTTTCTGGTTCCAATATACCATCAAATAATTATTTTGAAACTCCCACTTCATACTAAATCTAATTTTAATGATTCCCCTTTTCCACTGATTATTTAGACACCTCATAAGATGGGTTTCTGTTCAGTATCTTTGAAGTTACAATTTTGGATTTTTTATTTAAAGTTATGTTTTATATTTAAAAGTGCCCCTTCTGTGTACTTAATGCTTTAAAACAATTCCTATTCACTTTCAATGTACTAATAACAGTTAAATACATTAACATTAGTAATGGTTATAACAAATGTTAACATAATTGTCTTATGCCTTTTAACATCCTTAATTTTCCTAATATACATTGTTTTTTTATAAGATACAATCCTTTTATGGTTTACATTGTACTCTCTCCCTAACTACAGTTCTTCTGAAACTTACTCTAATTGCAAACACCAATTTTACACAATAACATTTTTAGGCCATTTCTTAATTTATGTAATATACACTTTAACATAATAGTCATAATGAGCTGTTTCTTTTTGTAGCAGTTTATACCTCATTCTTACTAATATTAACACAAATTATAAATCATAACATTTAAATAAACAGTTTTCTTTCTTTAACATGTAATCATCATGATCTGTTCCTTTGTAACAGTTTGTCCATGATGTTTAATAATAATAATAATAGAAATTAGATACTGTAACATTTAACTACACAGTTTTCTTCACTTAACATAGTAATCATCATGAAATGTTTCTTCGTAACAGTTCGTTCATGATGTTTAATAATAATAATACACATTATATACTGTAACATTTAACTAAACAGTTTTCTTCAATTAATATAGTAATCATCATGAAATGTTTCTTTGTAACAGTTGGTTCATGATGTTTAATAATAATAATACAGATTAGATACTGTAACATTTAACTACACAGTTTTCTTCATTTAACATAGTAATCATCATGAAATGTTTCTTTGTAACAGTTGGTTCATGATGTTTAATAATAATAATAAAAATTAGATACTGTAACATTTAACTACACAGTTTTCTTCACTTAACACAGTAATCATCATGAAATGTTTCTTTGTAACAGTTGGTTCATGATGTTTAATAATAATAATACAAATTAGATACTGTAACATTTAACTACACACTTTTCTTCACTTCACATAGTAATCATCATGAAATGTTTTTTTGTAACAGTTTGTTCATGATGTTTAATAATAATAATTATTATTATTATTAGTTTACAATAGTAATCTAACGAACTTTAGACGCATCTGTGTAACGATTCATAGGTACCTGAAAAATAAAACACGGAAGGATACCCGAATGAAATTTTACAAATCTGTGACTGTCCCCACGTTCTTGTATGCTAGTGAGACATGGAATCTTGGTAAAAGGGACGTACAGAGGATTAAGGCAGCTGAAATTAAATTTCTAAGAGGGGCGCAAGGTTGTTCTCTCCTCAATAGAAATAGGAACGAGGATGTTAGACGTGAATTAAACATTGTATCATTGCAACTGAAGACTGAAGACCACAGAAGGAGATGGTGTACACATTTGAACCGCATGCCTAATATCCGTCTACCCATGGCTGCCTTGGGTTATCACCCAACTGGGAAGAGAGATGTCGGTAGATCGAGGTGGAGATGGGTTCCGGAACAGGTCTAGGGCCTAATCCTTGGAGTGGTGTTGATGATGATTAAAAAACAAGGTTCCTTGTTTTGGGTGTTCCCACCACATCTAACAAGCAAGTGGGTGGCTTCAGCGTTTCCCATACTTACTTGCAAAACTTTGGACTTCAATGTTGACAAAGGGCATTTATACATTCGTAGGATAATCCTGATCCTAGGCGCTTAAACGATATTCCATACTACTTAAGCAATTAACAATCTTTATTTTTATAATAATAATGTGTCTTCACGTGAGTTGACTGGAAGTAATTTGTTTTTTTTTGTTTTTTTTTTTAGAAGATTGCTTTCAGCTTGCAGTGGAATCTATAATTTTACATGAACTTTAACTATATGTATTTTGTTTTTCTTGTTACCTTAATAATCTTTGTAACTGTCTATTGTTGGCTCTTTTACACACTCATTTATTATTTCATGTTGTACTTCCTCAATGTCTTTTCTCCATTTTTAAATCAGATTATTGAAACGAGTATTATCTCCTACGTCCATATTGTATTATTCAAGTCATGCACATGCTCCCACTTTGTTTCCTGTGTATTATACAAACTAATATTTACTTATTAATCAAGTCGCTCCACATTTTTATAACATTTCCTTAGGTTTACTCGTTTCAAAAGCTTTTCTAGTATCCAACTTGCCTAAACGTTTCCAGACTGTGCAGTTGTTGGTGGCAAGTGCTGGACTACTTTCTTTGTGTACAGCATTTTCACTCAGTGCTAGTAATCTGGATAGTAGCCACACTTGAATTCCTGTTTTTAATCTACACTAACTTTTAAGTAATTAATAGTTATGTTAAGGAATCGATTATTCCAGAGTCAGAAAACAAAAAAAGTTGTCTTTCCAGCTGGCAAGGTTTAAATTTTTTTTTTACTTTATTATTCTTGAATACTTAAACTCCAATGAATGTTCTTTTTCGAAGATTCTATAGAAAGTAATAAAACGGTTGCCGTAACGTTTTTGTTAATCGACATAATTTACTCATACTGTGCGCAATGGTAGCGTAAAGTTTCCTCTGTACAGGTAGGGCCTATTCTAGAAATGTTTTCTTCAATGCAGTTGAATAACGGATGCCAAGCATAAACGACGTGCGGCCGCTGATTTCTTTACGAAAGAATGTGTGGTCTGGTCAGGATCCATAGAAGGCTAGTGAGTATTTGAAAGATAAAACAATTGACAAGATGAAAACCTATGGGCGAATATTTACAATATTTATCTATACGCCCACATACTGTCCATGAACACACAAATATTACACTGCGTTATGTTTTTCAACTACTCGGTATTTGCTTTCCATAATTTATTATCATTCTGTATATTAAGTACTAACATACTAACACACACACACACGCGCGCGCGCGCGCGCGTTTGTGTATGCTGCGAAAGTAGAATGTACAAAGATCAGTGAGCAGATTTACAGTAAGCAGAGAGTATAAAACGTTAACAGACATTCTGTAATTTGAACGGCAAGCTCGAGCAGGTGTAAGTTCCTGATTTGACCACACGTAGATTGAAATCTAATCTAATCGAATGAGTGTGTATAATGTAGTCGTTTGTGTGCATGCAACTTGCACTGACAGGACACTTTACAATCGAAATACAACTATACGCTTTATGCAAAGTGTGCAATGTTGGTCAATGTGATGAAACAACAAAATGTACAAACGGATGATGCAAAGTCATTCGCACTATTAGACTCGAGGTTGTGCGAATTCGTTTATAAACAAAAGAAGAAAAAATTATTCACAGTTACTCTGTTAACAAAATAATTATGGAATAATAAACTGTTATAGGCCTAATCATAGCCCAAAAGTTATAAATTACTGTAATTACAATCACAAAATTACAATTACAAAATTGACGTATGTATTTTACCGATTGTGCAAACCGTAGGTAAACGCGAATAATTTTCAGACGGTTGAAAGTGATGACAAGCCTGTTCTGATACTCTTTGGCAGGACCAGGACTTGGTTCAATCTTTGACATAAACAGAAACCCAGACGCGCGCGCGCGCGCGCGCACACACACACACACACACATATTGCAACAGTACACAGGATATGAAGTTTCATTTAAGTAGAATACTAATGCTATATAACATTTTCTGATGGCCATAGACAGGTTCTGAATTGATTTTGTTCTTTCTTTGTAAAGTAGTCATAAGTTTTGAACCAAGCTATGTTTAAAAAAGTATATTATGTCAAAATGTTCACAATTTCATTCTGCGTTATGTCATGTGAAATATTTGTGTGTAAGTGCGCGATGATTTAAATTTGGTTTAATAACTTCAAGGAAAATTAACATTTCGTTCTGAAACTTGGACAGAGCTGTGTTTACATGGTTATAAGCTACATTTTCCATATAATCAATTCTACACAACTATAATTTTTCTATGGTTTTTTTAATGAAATCAGTTTTCTTTTATTCTCGTTATCTCCTAGAAAGTAATAAAATTTGTAGATTAAATCTAGACAGGCCTTTGCAGAATCGGACAGAGTTTAAGCCTGATTTCAGTCTATGTGTGTTCTCACATGTGACGTTGCTAGAGTTTCAACCAATCAGAAGGTCTAAAAATTATTTGAGATGGTCCGTGCACATCGCCCAGTTTCTTCCAAAGACTCGTCATAGAAAGACTTACTAGCTGTCACGAGTTTTTCGTTACAAGACAGGTCGTTTCCCTTTAGACTTAGAAGTTGGTTCACGGTTCGAGTTCTTCGTAACCATTACCACTTACAAAACTTTAATAATAAATAAATCATTCTAGTACTTTTTGAGTACAGTAGAAGATTTCCGTTTAGGGCAAAATATCTGCCGAGATATTTTGATAGTAACGCGAGAACACTTCAAGAAGCCGGAGTTTGTGTAAGCTCAGTACACGATCTATTTTACCTAGTTTTAATCCCTGAGATTAAATGAATTTAAGTTATAAACAATAACAGTTCGTGTCGCAGTGCGCGTGTGTGCAAAGACGTGAATTGTCAGCGTAATAGTCATCGGTCGACATGCAGAGTCGCAGCGAGAGGAGCGCATGGTGTCTACGCAAACAGTTGGAATTCAACCAAACAAGTAACATAGTTGTAAAACAAGCCCATAGACTCATTTATTGAAAGACAATTTTTTTTAATAAACCATTTTATATTATAAAGTAATAAGACAATAGTAAATTTTAATGATTTAATTTAATAAATGTTCCTACCTCCAGATATCGACTCTGTTGTAATAATTTCATTATATCCTATCTATGCAGTTTTAACTTGTATCATTGCAACACACACACACACACACACACACACACACACACACACACACACACACACACACACACACACACACACACACACACACACACACACACACACACACACACACAGAGAGAGAGAGACATATGGCCTATCATACCTTTAAAATTTTTCAGACCATTTACTTTCTGGCATTTAGCTCTTCAAGAGTGAAGGTCCGAGTCGATTATCGTCAGTATATATGGCAAGGCTGAAGGCCACAAAACACAAACTTTTGGAGGACCGTTAAGGAAGAAAAACTCACACAAACATGGTGAAAATTGTCGACGATACCCTAATTGATTCATAATGAAAGGAAAAAAAGGAAACGGAGACAACAATTGTAATAGTCTTGTCGTGCTGTTTCAAATTCTTGGATTTTTTGTCCATGACGTGTCCGAGTGTTACTACTGACTATAATAATGACTATAATAAATTATTCCGATGCGGAACATAGTTATTTTAGACATTTAAAAAAATGTATACCTTATTGCCTGAACCAGCTATTGCAGGTTACGAGCCCCTCAGTGGCTGCCGCTAGGACTTTGTCCGTCTTATTATTGTGAAGGCGCCGTCGTTCGAAAGATCGTTGTTGTTGTGTGTGTGTGTTGTGTAATATGTTCAAGTAGTATATATGATTTAAATTGTGTCTGTTCGTTTAGAATGTTTTTTATACGCGGTTTTGGGTTTTTGTGTAGGCCCGTCTCTAATTGTTCGAGAGTGTCTAGCTTTCGGCCTTTCTTGTGAACGTGTAGAATTTTCATGTTGTTAATGTTTGTGCAAGTGTAGTCTGCCTCAATGAGATGGTTTGAGAAGGTGTACTTAGGTGGATATAATGCTCTTATGTGTTCAATATATCTCTGTTTCAAGCTGCGTCCATTCTAACCTGTGTAGAATTTGTTATATTCTGAGAGGTTTAATTTGTAAACAGAAGGTAAATTAAATTTGCTTAAATTTTTGTACGTGCTTTGTACAGTATGTGTTCTGTTTAGTTTATAGTTCTGTATAATGCTGTATCCTGATTTTTTAAATTTGCGAGCTATTTTTTCAGTGTGGTTATTGATATATGTTACTGTTATGAATTTGTTGTTTGCTATCTTTGTGTGTTGTTTGTTTTGCGTAGTAGTTCTATTGTAACCATTGGCTTCGGCTAGATATTTTATTGTGTTTAATTAGTCTTGATAGTCTCTTTACTCTAGTGTTGTTTAGTCTGTGTATCATGGTTCTGAACCGCTGATAGTTTGTGTCGTATTGGGTGATTGGAGGAGTTATGTATCAGTGTGTTAGTTGTAGTGGATTATCTGTATATACTGAGGTTGTGTCTGTTCTAGTTTTGTAATAGTAAGTTCCAGGAAATTTATCCTCTTCATTTTTCGTATTAACAGTAAACGTTATGTTTTGTGGATTTTGTTGATGTTCACATTGTCTTGTGTTTCCTTTGCATCGTTAGAGTACGGTTGAACATTATATGATACGTATAATATTGTATGATTAATATATCGTAAAATTTATATTAAATATAAATTAATAGAATGATTTGTTTTAAATTACTGGTTACACTGCGTATGGTACAGGTAATTATGAACAAGGTTTGCTGTATTTGGAAATTCAAGTGTCTGCAGTGCAGAGGATTTACGTTTGTCTACCTGTTGTGCCGGCATTACAGCGACGCGAATGCAGTGACAGGTGGCTCCGTCAGTAAACGTTACGCACATACCGTACTTATTTTAATTAAAGAATGATTTAAACAGGTTCAAAACGCCGTATCATAAAAATAACAGTGAAAAGTAACACAGTGGTTTG
Source organism: Magicicada septendecula (assembly GCA_034769895.1). Lineage (NCBI taxonomy): Eukaryota > Metazoa > Arthropoda > Insecta > Hemiptera > Cicadidae > Magicicada > Magicicada septendecula. The sequence goes on from CM068367.1 coordinate 954,358,646, forward strand.
GAGTACGTTGCGTTAGGTTACTTTATGTCTCCACTTACTGTATATATAATAAATGTAGTCTTTGTTGGCGAATGTACATTACCAACCCCTCAATATTCAAGTGTGCAAAATTCTGTAAATGAAATGTATATGGAGAGCAATGAATACCTTTGCAACAGAGGTTTATATAAACAGACGTAGTAGCCTAAACTAATTAACTTAATAGACCATACATGTTAGTTTTCCTCCTAGAACTGACAAAGGTAAACCGCTTGTCGTAAACGACGAGCTTCAAACGACGTTCCCTTTGGTTTCCTCAAGTCTTCCTGCGCTTCACATTACAATGTATCATAACTAGACGTCAACTTGGTTAAGTAAAAGTATACGTGGTTAGAGACTTGAAGGACCTGCAATAACGTTTTGCAAAATACGCCTACATATAACTAAGGTTATTGTAAACAATTGTCTTTTAATATGCAAATTGAAGATTCTCAATGCTGTAAATAAACGTCGTTCCGTAATTCCAAAGGAACTGAAATGATCGATAGCTTATTACTTTTTAAAGTTTATATAACTTTACACTTTTTAATAGCATACTGTGAGATAACTTTAAATTCACAACTGCACTAATGTATTTTAATTAGGTACTCATGTAGGCACTTACGATTTTAGTTTGGGTAGGGGCTGCACTGGAATCTCCAACATAACATTATCATATATTAATGAAACCTATGTGCTATTATTAATCTTTTACTTGCATTGAATCTGAAACTGCGACAAATCATTAATCTAATCCTTTTTTGTGGTTCTGTTGTTGGTGATGACATTTAAAATCCTGATATTAATCTCAGGAAAACTACAAATTCCGGAAAACGAGGAAGCTCTAACAAATAGGTAAATATTCTTTATAGCAGAAGAAATGATCTGGAGACTACTGTAAATAGCTATAGTGAGAAGACTATAAAAATGTGTCGCAGTATGATATATTATCATGTTTTGTACTTAGGATTTATATATTATTTTTTAAAGTGTAACTAAAAATATACACACAGAGTCTATATCTGGAGGTAGGAAAAGTTATTAACTAACACAATTATTATTTCTGTCTCATTAAGCTTTTAAACATAAAATTATTTATTTGATTATTTGTCTTTCAACTAAAGAGTTTATTGGGTTCTTATTTTTACACTAGATTTTTACTTGTATGCTGATTCCCACAAATACTGTTGATCCCCGGCGATCAGCTGCTGTAGACGATTCGTTGCCGTTGACCGCAGCGTCGTTCACTTCTACGTTTCCACTCGCGCGCGCGCGCGCGTTGCGGTTATCGAACGGTTATTGTTTATAAAATTATCTCAGGGAGTTTTGTAATGGGTGAATAAATAGATCTTGTGTATTGAGCTTACACACTCCCGTCTCTTGAAGTGTTCTCGCGTCTAATTAGCAATACCGCAAATTAGTATTACTGTTCCTATGCGGAAAATCTTGCACTAGCACGCAAAACGCTAATACTAATCTATTAAATTTTTATTTGAGTTTTTCGACTAGATAACCTATACGAAAATCTCGTAACTTATACCTAAGTTCTACGACACATATAGAATAGACCTGTCCTGACACGAAAAACTCGCGACAGTCAGTACGACCTTCTGTGACGAGATATCAATGCCAACTGAACGAAGTGTTCTGTGCAAAGGAGTGACTCGAATAACATTTAAACCTTCTGATTGGTTAAAATTTTAGCAACGTCATAGATTTAAACCATGATAAACTGACTTCTAGTTAAAACTCTGTCAAACGCTGCAAAGGCCTGTCTAGATTTAATCACCAAATTTTATTACCCTCTTGCAGATAACGAGTTAAAAGAAGAATTAATTTCATAAAAAAAATATTAAAATTATAGTTCTGGAGTATTGAATATATGGAAAACGTAGCCTTCAATACTGTGCATACTCTGTCCAAGTTTCATAAAGAAATGTTAATTATTAATGAAGTTATTAAATAAAATGTGAAATCACACGCTCACCCGCGCACTCACGCGCACACTCACGCACTAACATTGAGCTGAACATGATAAGAGTATAAAATTATAGGTATTTTGGCATAACTCATTTTTTTACCCATACCTTAATTCAAAACTTATATCTAATTTACAAAAAAGGAACAAAATCAATTTATAACTTGTCTATGACCGTCAGAGAATGTGTTATAGCACTAATATTCCTATTTGATGACTTCTTTAGCACGTTCCGTTGCAATAGTTGCAATATATACACACGCGCGCGAGCGAGCGCGCGCGAGAGAGAGAGAGAGAGAGGGAGGAAGAGGCAGACAGACAGACAGACAAACAGTTTATTCTATTAATTTAATTTACTAAAAATAATACATAACTTTTCATAAATAAGCGCTGTCATAGGCCTACATATGACCCTTAATATTACTTAAGATGTTAAATAAACATGCAAAACTAGATATGCCGGTGTTAAAACCAAATATATAAATTTTTCTGATCTGATTTCGATTATTTCAATGTTTGTCCTGTTTGTGGTAGCCTATATTATGAATGTAGTAGTTAAATATTAAAAAAAAACTTTCAACTAAAAGTTATTTAGTGGTTTTGATAACATTAAATGCATCCCCCCCCCTCAAGGCCTCCTTTAACAGCCTCCGCCAGTTGTCCCGGTCAAGTGCAGCTGCTCTCCAGTTCCGGGTCCCAAGGATGTGGCGCGCATCATAGCTCACACCGTCTTCCCAACGTAGTTTGGGTCTACCAACTCTCCTGGTGCCACAGATCTGTTCTGTGAGTGCCTTTCTTGGTATTTTATTCTCCCCCATTCTGATCACGTGTCCAGCCCAGCTGAGTCTACCAAGCTTTATAATTTTCACAATATATGGTTCATTCAGAAGTGTGTTCAGTTCTTGGTTGGTTCTTTTCCTCCATTCACCTCCCACACATATTGGACCAAATATACTACGGAGGATTTTGCGTTCATGAACCAGCAGGCTTGACTCAGACTTTCTAGAAATGGTCCAGGTCTCAGAACCATAGGTGAGAACTGGGCGGATCAGTGTTTTATACAAAAGCAGCTTGATGCTCCTGGCAATTATTCTGCTTTGGAACAGGGGTCTGAGACCAAAGAAGTACCTATTAGCTGAGGTGATTCTTCGCTTTATTTCCTCTGTTGTTTCCCCATCAGCGTTAACTTGGCATCCTAAATAAACAAAGTTGTTGATTTTTTCGAAGGACTAGATGCCAATTTGGATGTGCTCTCCTTCTCTAGCCTCCTGTCCTGTGGCCAAGTATTTTGTCTTGCTTTCATTTATTATGAGACCCAATCTCCTTGCGGGACCTTCAAGAACAAGAAAGGCTTCAGTGACTGCTCGAAGGGACCTCCCGATTATATCTAGGTCATCAGCGTATCCTAGGACCTGCACAAACCTGTTGAATACAGTCCCAGAGGAATCTATTCCAGCATCTCTCATAGGTTTTTCTAAGGCAAGATTGACGAGGAGGCAAGCAAGAACATCGCCCTGGAGGACTCCATTTCCATAGTCAAACTCTCCTGATAAGTCATTCTGAATCCTCACCATGCCCTTCACTGTCAGCATTGTCATCCTACACAATCTTATTAATTTCTTTGGTATGCCCAGTTCTTCAAGAGCAGTGTAAAGTTCTTTGATGAAAAAATTATTACAGTTGATTACCTTTCAATAGAGTGTCAACACTAAAATCGAAATAGAGTTAATTTTTAAATATTAACATTTTGAGAATAGTATTAATTTTTTTAAATGTTTTTATTCCAGTTAAAATATTTTTATTAATTAAATAACATAAAGTAGCCTACCTTGTTAGATTTGAAATATTGTACCTGGTATACAGTGAAATATTGTGTTACATACACCTCAGAATTATTCAGCATACTTAAAATTATAATTTTGTTGATCTTGTTTCAAATTAAAATAATGCGGGCACAAAAATTATGTATAAATAATTCTATTTTTTAAGATTACTTACCAACCCTTTCAACGCGGAGCTGCAAGAGAAATGACAAACTGCAATTTTCTGCCCGCTCACCTCACTTTCGGATATTGAATTGCATGATATAGTTGTGAAAGTTGCCAATAAATTTTTCGTTTGCTAAGTATAAATTAATAAATTATAAATTAAAAAATGTAGCGGCACTAATCACAGTTTTACATATTTATACGCTTATGTTGTTCCAGTTTAAAATTTTGAAATAAAGAATCCTTAGAACACGTTCCACCAAATACCATACAGAATCTGCAAAATACAGCTATCAGGTGAAATGTCTTGTGATGAAAATACAGACCGATAAAATGTCTTGTTACAAAAGTAATGTGCGTATGGAAGAAAATGTTACCAGTTTTTACATGATAAAGTACATGTAAGGTAAAAATATTGTTTATTTTTTCGAAGATTACTGAAGTTGACTAATTCTAAAAGCTAATTCAACTTCGAACAATTCTCCTGATCATGGTACTCATTTACCTGCTTTGCCAGGAAACATATTCTATATCCGTCCGTTTTTTGTACGTGTTTTTTATTCTACTAATAATTTTTTTTAATATTTGCGATTTGATAACTATTACGTTTATTTGCCCTCAAATAATACAGCAATGTTCTTTCTGAACTATGTGTTACCTACGTAAATTTATACTTTATCTAATGACAACCAAAAACTTTTTTCCCACCGTAACATAAAGCGGGTGTCTGATAGAATTAGCCTACTGCGCCCGCTTATTCCTCCTTAATTTGTACATCATACACAGTTGATAGTTTAGTAACAGCAAATGCCACTTCGTGTATTTTTTTACTTCGAGTCACAGAGAAATTATGATATTAAAAATGTTTCATATCATATTAGCAATACCACTTCATCTATCTAAGAAGGGCGAATTATAAAAATATGGAGAATAGTACATATGGTTGTTAGAAGATATGAAAATACAGTTTCATGTACATTTTTACCACGAATTCAGTACCAGTAATAACAGTGAAAATCGTAATAATTAAAAAATAATCTTATATTAAGTAAAGCGAAGATCTAACATCTAATAAAGAATGTTGTATGAGTAATAATTGAAATTATTAATCTAATAATTTCTTTAACCTTCTTATAATCTGTCCATTTACAAGTGACTAGTCACTGTGAAAAAGGAATTCGACAGTAAGGACCATTAATCATTATGAAGTTGTATAATCGGGAAGCTGAATTATTGTTATTCTACGAAACAAAGAACCATTATACTTTTTTTTTTCTATCGTTGGTCTCTTATCCAATACGTGAAACATTTAGCGAGATTAATTATTTTCGCGATATTATATAACATCGTTTGTTGCAAACTGTTCCACGTACGCAGTAAAAACGTTGCTCTGTTTTTAAAATGCCTTTCAATAACAATTGTATTTAGATGGTGTAAGAACTGCACGAGGCGATTAATGTAATTTTTCAGCTGTGAAAACTATTCATTAAATTTTCACACGCCGCTGCATGCGTCGACGTAGCATGTGTTCCTACGTGCTCAGTGCACGCTAACAAACTCTCTGTAAAACGTTTAATTTTTGCTCTGCATTTCGGTATACACACGTGTACGCGTGTTTTGTGTCTTTGCTACTTTGCCTGTATTAGCGATTTCCGTGGAGGCTGAATTCCGAAACAGAGCCTATTTGATTAGTGTACTAATGCGTGGTGTCATCGGTTACGTTACTGTGTGAACAGTGTGTGTGGCAGAATGTTTATTTGCCATTACGAACGTCACTGAGCAATCCCAACTGCAATCTCATTAAGTTTCAATAGTAAAGTAAAGTTTATTATACTTCAAAAAAATGATTTACGAACACAATGTGAGGTTAGAACAGAAACTTTTAACAATAATTTTTCATTTTGCATTTTCCATTTTCTCATACAGAAACAATTCTGTTGTTTAAAATTAATAACTAATCCATATGTATTGTTTAATATTAGTTGAGAACTACGATTTTTGGTGTTACTCTTGAAATTGAAGAGAAACCACAATAAAAGAAGCTGAATCTGAAGAAATCAAAATAACACGGTAACCTAAGCTGAAACTATAATGGAAATTTCTATTTACTCACTGATATATTTACTTGGATCGCGAAAGGTCTACGAGGCAATGAAGTGACAATTTTGCATATGCAATTGTTTACCAGACAAAAATAATTGAAAATACGTTTATTATCATTGCTAGGACTATATGCATTCCCTAAGTCGGAAATATCCGAAGAAAAGTTTTTAGCCAGTAGAAAAACTTTTAGTTTGTCAAACTATTTTTCATATAATATGTATCTATTTTTATATATATGTAAATGATATCATGTTTTAATGTTTATATCACTTCGCGTGGAATTAGACAACAGTGAAAATGCGATGATTCTCAAAGTGTAATAACGAAAAGAGTTTGTGAAAAGAGTAACATTACGAGGTAAAACATGTTTGTTTTACAAATTCTTTTCAGCGTCTATATAGGCATTGAGGGAGTATTTTATGGGCTCTGGATGTTAGCTCCTCTTCAGTGTCAATCCTACCAAAATCTGCTCCTTCAACTTACGTGTCATGGTACGTAAGTCTTTATAGACCGAGTTTTTGTCATGAACACGTTTCATTTGGTGTTATTCAAACTCAACGTACGCATTTTTTATATACGTGATACGTGAACAATCATGTTATATGTCAAACAATCATGTTTCCGGGAGTTCCATCTTTGCCACTGAAGACATTTTGTTTATGACAAGAAAATTTGTCATTCCATTTAGTTTACTGAATTCGCCTTTAGGTCTGCTACTCTTACCTGCATTTAGCTATTCGAAAAGAGCTTATGTATCGTTTTAACAGCTTTGTGGTAGTATGTTGCTATTCAATATTATGCTGCTTAGTATAATGTTACCTTTTCTACGATTACAGTGGAAGCATAATGGCCGCCTACAGCTCAAGTTGCGTGTATGGAAACGAATCTTTCTCCGCAGACTTGTTCTTTTATCCTGCTTACCCTTTTGTCGTATCAGTGGTGTATAGGCTATAAAATTATATCAGTACAGAGGTGTCAGGAATAGAATAGCGCTGTTCCAAGTAATCTCTTAACTTAAAATTGTTCTTCAATCAAACGTAAATGTTTGCAGTAAACCAGAAACTCACACAAGTCTTTATAAATTTTTATGATGGCAGTTAGTTACTTGTGAATGCGTTGAGTGCAAGTACAGGGTTAGGAAGATTTAATTTACTTGCATTCTGGATATTATGTACATATTTGGCACTATCGGCATGTTATTGATAGATAATTTCTTTATCTGATGGCACTTTCACATTTCATAGTTTGCAAATAAGTATTTCACCATCTCACCAAGTTCAGAAAATGTTTATTTACAGTGGGCATGTTTGGGTCATTATAGCTTCATAACTATAAATTCGCGTAGATTTAAAATGAACGTTACGCGCAGTGATAAATCATCCATTTAGAAAGAGTAATGAGAAATAGTCAGAAAACTTATATTCCTACTGATGTTCTTCAATAACCAAATACGAACATGAATATATAAATACTGTACTGAATCTAATGATTCATTAGAAGCTATACTAAACAGGGCACCTTTTTCGCATCTTTACCTTGACTAAAGATATTCCTTAAGTAGTAAATGTGTATTGATCCCGTGTGTAACAATCCTGGGATAAACTAATATTTGCGGTTTAGTTATTAGTTAGTAGCATCGGCGATTAGTTAGTACCACCTGATTCAGTGACAGTAGTGGTAATACCGTTCCGTAGGTGTTATCACGAACTCAGCATCGAAGATATCAACACACATCGTCATAAACAGCAATGAGAAAACTGTTATCATATAATTAATGAAGTTGTTCGTTTATGAAAGAGCAATAACTAACAGTTTATAAATAGCTTTTAGAAACAGCTTAATAAACAGAGAAGGCTGCCGGAGTTGGCAGTGTGGTTAAGGCTAACCTAATGGCCGGAGTTGGCAGTGTGGTTAAGGCTAACCCAATGGCCGGAGTTGGCAGTGTGGTTAAGGCTAACCCAATGGCCGGAGTTGGCAGTGTGGTTAAGGCTAACCCAATGGCCGGAGTTGGCAGTGTGGTTAAGGCTAACCTAATGGCCGGAGTTGGCTGTGGTTAAGGCTAACCCAATGGCCGGAGTTGGCAGTGTGGTTAAATTATTGTCCGGGCTGGTAGAGCGTCGTCCGTAAATTTCACTTGGTAAAACGCCAGACCTTTCGTCAGTGCCCACGACGGCCGTCATCAGGAACTAAGGTTTTAAACGCCGCTAAGGACTAAGTTAAGATCAGTCACACTAGAACACACTTATATTTATAGTTTTAGCGCAGCTATTCCAGTTGTTACCATACGTTGCGCTGTAGAAGCTGACATGCTAGCCTTGCCATCTGCACCATATAGGACCGACGTTTTGGTTCCGATATATGGACAACAACTTCGTTGTCTGGAGCCAGGGGGAGGAGGAGCTACATCATTTCCTGGATCACTGATCAGCATTCACCGCAATATCCAGTTCATCATAGAGAGAGAAGCAGACTGCAAGTTGGCATCCTTGGATGTGTTCATCGTTAAATGGACCGAGGGAGCATTCAGACATCGATTTCAACGCACACTGACGACTAATTGCATCACGATTCGAATTACCATCTCAGGCAGAAGCGCACCTTGGTCAAGACGCTGATTGATCGAGCTCATCGTATATATGAGTCCCAGAATCTGCATGAAGAACTTGCCCACCTTGTGGTGGCGCTTCAGACGAATGGTTATTCCGTTGCTGAGGTGAGGAGAGTTTTGAGCTAGCGTCGATCTGGACTAGCTGATGCTTTGGAGAAGCAGCAGGTGGTTGGCACGGCGTTCTTGCCCTATGTCAGGAGCGTGACGGACCGCATTAGAAAGTTGCTCGAGAGGTGTGGGGTACGCACTGTCTCCATGTCGAAACAAGAGATCCAACATCGCCTGCGATCGTTGAAAGACGCCAGGGATCCGCTTGTGTCCATAGTGCCTTATTCCTGAAGTAAAGTGTATATCTTTACTAAAAAGCGTAGTGTCACACTCGCATCACAAAACACCGGCTATATTGCCGTCTTGGTTAACCTGAGACCCAGGTTCTGTCCTCGACTCGTCGGTAATTTTCTCTGTTGCAGAAGGAAGCGGTGTTCAAGCATAGCATAGCTCGTGAGTACGGATATGTGCGAGAAAGTTGTAAACAAGTGTACTTTTACTTAGACTGATTTTAACTTAGTTTTATCGGGCGTTTAAAACCCTTAGATCCCACTGGCCTGACGACGGTTGTCGTGGCCACGGTCGATAAGTTTGGCGTTTTACCAACTGAAATTTGTGGACCACTTCCTAAGAGCTCGCACAATAATCCTAATCACATTGAGCTTAACGTACAGTTTTACAAAATGTTGTGATAACAATAGCAAAGGAAGACACTTGTAAAATGGGCAGTTACGCGTTTAATTCATATACTTATTATACTCTTATTGATATCCTTATCCTTGTATACATACATCGTCATCAATAGCAACAGTTATCATCACTTAGCTTGAAGCGTCTTCCAAACCTATACGGAGAATCTTCCACTACCACGGAAAAAACGCATTTGTAAAATGTGGTCAGACACTATTTAATAAAGTTTTAAATTACTCAAAATTATCTATGTGAGATCCGGGGCGTTCAATCAGGTGAATTCGCGGACTTGTGGTCGTTGCCTCCAAACTTACCGGTTTTAGGGAAACATACGTATGTCACGTTCGAATAACCGATATGTACTAGTCTTGTACGATTATCGGGACTCTTGACTGAAATTCTAAAGGTCTGATTGGTCAATATAATTTCAGTGATAGAGATACAAATCGATCATGTACAGTTTGGCTTATTTTGGTCAAGAATTTTAAGTTTCTTCATGGCTATTCAAGTATGAGTGATACCTAATATAAAAAAATAAAAAATAAACATAAAAAATAGTATGTTAAATGACGAAAATTTTTTAAAATAATATAGCCTAAACTACATTATTATTCAAGTCCCATCTCGTGATCTTAATGAGTCATAGCTCTACACACACACACACACAATGAACTCTCGTAATGAGAACTTACGAGAATTACCACATTTTCATATATCGCACTACATATTTGCAATTACAATAAGAATAAATAAATTTTAACAACAAAGTTCCTTGCGAACTAAATACCTACGAAGTTCTACATGCAAACATCAGGAGTATATATACATTTCATAAAACTTATGCATCAGAAATACATAATACTACCTTAAGTTATATTATATTATTTTGTGATATTTATGATATAAGAAATCATATGAATAACTTGTCTCAAGTGACAAAGATGCCGACGAATCTGCGAAACATGCCAAGGCGAAACAACAAAATGTATACTTGTAAAGGAAATCTGTTATTATTGTTGTAATACAAAATTTTAGTAGAGAGGGCCGAGTAATGTAATCATATTACACAAATGAGCAGCCTATCTCAGAGTCGGATTTAGATGTGTTTCTGTTATACAGAAGCCAGAGTACTGGTCTGTGATTTCCTCGTATGAAGCTAAGATTGCATTGCGGAATTGTGGACTGTGGATTCGGAGAAGAGTTGATAGAAGTGTCAACAGATGCAGTCAATACCATGGAACCGCTGCTAGCAACGGATAGTAAGGAGAGTATGCCTACCTATGTCTAAGGTACTGATAAAATTGTTTGAGCGATGGAATAGAATTTCCTTTTGAGAGATCTTGAGAGAATTTCTTAGCGTGAAGTTTATTTAGTCCTGTTCTAGAAATTACTAACATAGGGGGATCAGGAATGAGGTACACGTAGATGAGAGCATTGACTGTGATATGGTCATGTCGTAGTTGGAGAGGACATTCTGACGGTTCGGAAAATAATCAGCTGGAGATATACGAAATTTTCCGTGACAAGTCTTAATGCCGTATGACGGACAGAATTGTGTTCATTGAGGTCCTGAGAGTTTACTGAGGAACAGGTTAGACTAATGCATGGAAATATTGAATGGATGACCCATCGGCACTATAATAAATATGAGTTAACCTTTAGAGGAGATTGAATCTACTCGTCGTACTTTTTCAATGAGTAGTTTACAGGTCAGTTTATTATGAAAGATGACGCCCAAGACGCATGAGCTTCCGGAGACTGGTACGGGTTATTCATTTACTGGAGACTGGTATTTCATTTATACCTACACTTACTCTATGCACGAACTTACTGTTTCTCTTTTAGTGATTTACGCCGATTCCTTCACTCTTTAGGCAACCAAGGAAATCTCTTGTGTATGAATGTTACGATGCGTATTGTATTTTCGAATTGTAAAAAATGAAACTAGTCATATTTAAGTACATTGTTTATCGGTAACATTCTAATCACAGCGTCACGTACACAAAAGACGTGGTTCCCTTAACGGTTTGTATTCATTGATTGTGTGTATTTTGTCTACTCTGTTTTATTATAGTTATATCTGATTAACTGATAGTTGTATCAGAAACAAGATGGGTGCGTTGAGTTAGATGGCGATCAGTACTGAAAAACGTTCGCTGCCTGCAAGATCGGTATGTAGCCTATGTGTAGAAGAAAGTTGATCGAGTAGATAAGCTACTGTACAGACAGCAAAGTATAAGATCCAGATTAGACTGTGTGGGGTGTATGTTCAATGTGGGAAAGTTGTAATTAGTTGCCTTCCTTGAATTAATTTTTTTTTTTTAACTTCGTTGTAACTAGTTACGAACTATCTAGCAATTTTATTCTAATACATAAGTTAACAGTGTGTAGGTTAAGGTGCCACTGGAGCACTCCTCAGTACGGTTACACTTTGTTCATGTGCTAAGAATTACTATACATATTTTGTTCAATAGTTCAGATGGTTTCTGTCTCTGCAATTGCCGAGTGAATCCAGCATTATCAAGCAGTAGTAACACTTCAATGTTTTCATGAAGTCTTCTTTCATATTTATTCGCAAACCGTTAATCTCGTCAGCAACCGTACGCATTTTCAGGTCGTTAGGTGCTCAGAACCTCAACTTTTGGTTTAACGACACGATGGCCCCACGTAGGGTAATGGACATTGAAGTAACCGACTATCAGTGTGGACGGGAGAGGTGAGTATATGAATTGTGCGGGTTCATTCTTCAAATAAGATATTGTCCTGAAGACGAAATAAAGAAAAGACGAATGAAGACGAATTGCAAGTAGTGATCTGGGTGTTTCAAAAATTTTGTATTCCTTATACCTATAGTATGGGACGAACTGGAATTTTATGGTGATTCAGGTTGGATCTAATAGCTACTAATACCCTTCCATGCGCGTGATCTTGGGATAGAACAGATTTGATGATAATATTGTATCACTAAGATTAAAAGGTTGATTCTGTTTTAAATGTGTTTACTGGAAGCGAATAGCTTAGGTTGTAATTAATGATTAATAGTTTATGCTCCTGATAGTGGAGACTGATGTCATTACAGTTCCAAGAAAGATTTTTGGATCGGACATTCTATTAGAATATATTATGGAATGGTACAGTTAAGGTATGTGCTGACTGGGGTTAGTTAATTTTGGGAGTCGCTGAAGAAGCTAAGTAAGCCTCACTTTCACTTTCGGTGTCTGACTAAGATTGAGCTAACTAATGTTTTGAAGTTGTTCCTTGATTTTCATAAATAGAATTTTTAGTGAACATTTTAAGAAGCTGTACTTGTCACTTAGCATTCTCATAGTTCCCAAGACGTCCTTTGTAAATTGCAACACTGTATCTAAGAGATTTTTTTGGCATTGACCATATCCTTTGAAATAAAAATTTTTAATGTGAAAATTGGATATTAAATTTGTTTTTAATAGTTACACTGTCTTGAATAGGTTGCAATCTCTGATTTATGTAAAAAATTTATAATTGTTTAGACAACTTCTTTGCATTGTTTTTAGTTCTAACACAATTATTTCTTGTAAGTTCGTTAGGCAATGTCTGCGATCTTAATATTTTATCAGGAGTTTTAAAGCTGTTTACTTCTGCAAAAATTCGTATAGTTGTCGCTTTAAATGTCCATTGTAGGAGATTACTTATATTATTTTTCCGAGTCTCTGAGAAATTGTAGATGATATTTATGTTAGTTTATATTATTAGAACGTCAAAACCGCGATGAGAATCGACTGACTGACAGAAAAGGAATCGCCTGCTTCGTTAACAGATTCAGTTGTACCGTCATCCATTCTGATTCCACAATCTGGTGAAATGTGGCTACGAATATGACAATTTAGAAGAGTATAATTCGTTTGAGCAGATAAATATCCTGTAGTTGATACTCCTCAGTATTTTTGTCGTCACGTATGTATATAAAATAACGGAAACTGAGAGTAAGGTTGAATTCAATGTGGTTAATGATCCGGACGTGCTTAGTGATCAGTGATGAGGTAATGCGAACATTGTGCTGTAATAAGTCTTCTAGAATGTATTAATCAGGTATCCACGTATCTACAGTAGAAAGAATATTTTCTTTTTAAAGTTGCAAGTAACTGTTTTGAGTTAAAATTTGAATGTTGAGAGTTACATTGAAGTGCTGTTTGATGAACTTCTCCACCGTGTTTGTATTATCTACGCTAATTACATAGAAATACGTTTGATGTAAATACGGGAGGCAGCTATAATCCTCTTGTCCCGAACGATAAGGCTGCAGAAAAAGATAATCTTTAATTTCTAACTGCTCAAATGCCAAAAGGGTTACCAAAAAGGGTGATGGCTCCACTGTGTTCAAGACCATCTGGGGAAAAAATTTTGTTACTGTTAACAGTATTTTTTTGACAATTAATATGTTTTCTCGGTAGGTCAGTAATAGACATTTGATTAGTGTAAATATTTTGTAAATCTAAAATATATGAAAGACAATATTCTGCAGTATATAACACTTAACCTATCAGAAAATGTCAGGAGATGACAGATTTGATCTTATGACTACATATCATGATTGCTGAAAACAATGGGATGCTGATCATTCCTTTTTTGTTGAAAAGAGGCTATCTGTTTTTAGAAATGGAGGCTGTCATTGTCAACAGTTTATTGTCAGTAACTTATTTATTCCTTAAACATACGGAGTGAATCCGTTTTAAACACTAGTCAAAAAAATTTGTCTCCTGAAAAAAATATGTAATTGTTACAGTTTTACAAATAATTGTACAATTTACAAGTTCAGTATCTGTGCGTGTTCCAGACATTTTCCATACATTAACAAAATAATAATACATGTACATTTCAAGTCTCATTCTAGTGCTTCGATGGTTCTGTTTTTTTTTTTTAACCATAGACTTCGAAGAAATACGAAACACTATGTACTTTAAAATGATTAGGATGTGACCAATTGCTTCTTTCAACATAATAGTAGACAAATTTTTCTTTAGATTTCTAATATGCTAACAGTTTTTAGTTTGATTTGGTTTTATTAATTCGCGTTACTGTAGTGATTTTCAATCTTCAGCTTAAGACTAACTGGGGCTTCATCAGGAACTTTGAGTGCGTTGCAATCAAACCTCAATAGTACACACACGCGCGCGCGCGCGCGACTGCTTTTATATATATACATACATACTGTAAATTAACGAAGTTTATATTACAAATAAGCGTAATAATTTTTTAATAAAATTTTTATTATTTATTTATTTTTTTATTTGTATAAATAATTAATTTAATTTTATTATTTTAATTATTTTTATTATTCTTGCATACTTCCTACTCTTATATAATTCACTCTAGGTCGATATGTTCTGTTATTATAATTACCACCTTGTTGATAATTTCTACTGTTATTTGAATAAGGATAATTATTAGTTTGGTTCGAATTTCTCTGACTGTTTCCGTTGTTTTGGCTGTTATTATAATAATTATTTCTATTTGATTGGTTGTTATTATTACTACCATTATGGTTATTATTATTATTATTATTATTGATGTGATTATTATTATAGTAATTATTATTCCGGTTCGTAGGGTTATAATTATTATTATTCCCGTTATTTTCATTGTTATTTACATGGCTATTATTATTCCTTAATTCTGGTCTATCCGTTCTTCTCCTACTCTGTCGGTAATAATCTTCATGCTCGTACATCTCGAGTAACTCCGTCATAGCTTGTACGGTTTTAATCTGACTACTCCTACGTGCTCTAATTATATCCTACTCGTAGTGATAGGACAGTTTGCTGACTAGACACTCCTCGAGTATTTTAGGCTCTAGGTGTTTGGCACACCTTTCCCAGGAAATACGAGGTCAAAGTGTTACCCCAATATGGGTTATATTTCCCATGACATATGTTGTCTCTTGCTATGTTTTGCGTAGATTCTGACCAATACTTAGCTTTAAATAACCTCTTAAACATTTGGTAGTCTGTGATGCCATCTCTGATAGCCATCCACCAATTATCAGTCATTTCTTTAAATGACTCATCGAGTACTTCTTTGTTGGTATTCCAGCGGTTACCCCTATTTTTCGCGAAATATTCTTCTATTCGAGCTATAAATTCCATGGGTTTTCTTTGGTATAACCGGAAATTAACCCATTCTCGGTTTTCAGTACTGGAACAATTGGTAAAGTTAGTCGGTCTACTCAGACAAGTTTCTATGTCTGCTTGGTTCTGGCGAACCTGGCCATTTATACTGGTAACAGCAGCTTCAATCCCGTCACATTTTTCTGTGAATCGGTTCTGCACCTTCTCCCATTCTTCACGTGCTTCCTTTTGTTTCTCTTCTATATTTGTAACCTTGGTGTTTACTTCTGCTTTAAAACTCTGTACTTCTCGCTCCGTCTGACTACATCTTTCGTCAGCTTCCGCAACTTTTTGTTCTATCACGGTCATTGTCTCTTCTGCCTTCTTGCTGGTTGCTTCATTCTTCTCTACCATCTTCTAGCTCAACTCTTCTTGTGACAACTCTATCCTTTCGTCTAACTTGTACATATTTTCCTGGTTAACCTCCCTCAATTTTTCTCTTAATAGTTGGTTATTCTCATCCATCTTCTCTTCCATCTTCTTACTATTCTCCCTTAACTCTTCCCTCAACTGTTGGTTGTCACTTTCCATCTTCTTACTATTCTCCCTTAACTCTTCCCTTAACTATTGGTTGTCACCTTCCATCTTCTTACTAGTTTCTTCAATTTTCTTATTGGTATCTCCAATTTCCTTCATGGTTTCTCCAATTTGGTTACTCAATTCTTCCTTTGTCGATTTGTTGTTCTCATCCATTTTCTGACTCAATTCTTCTTTTATGGATTGGTTGTCACCTTTCAATTCTTCCATTTTCTTACTCATGGATTTGTTATCCTCTCTCATTTCCATCATAAGCCTGAACATTTCTTGCATTGTCGCGTTCTCTGTTTGTTTTGGTTTTTCCGGTTGTTCCTCTTGTTGTTGTGTGGGTTGGTTCGGTTCCGCCGGAGGTAATATCATCTCCAAATCTTCCACTGGAGTCGCCTCCTTGTTCTTCATGTTTATCTCCTTTTCGGCTTCTGCCGCTCTTTTCTTCGACGGTTATCTCTTTGGCATTTTGATTACTTTCCTGACCTGTTAACAGCTGCCAGCTAAAATAGGAAATTGGGCAAATTGTCTTTATTTTATAGGCCTATCAATTCCTATTTTTAGCCCCTAAAGTTGAGCGCCAATTTGTAAATTAACGAAGTTTATATTACAAATAAGTATTATAATTGTTTAATAAAATTTTTATTATTTATTTTTTTATTTGTATAAATAATTAATTTAATTTTATTATTTTAATTATTTTTATTATTCTTGATTATTATTGTTCAATTAATTAAACTATGAATTAGTAATTGTGTATGACTTGGTGACGAAATATTTGTTTCTCCGCGTTAAATAGATTGTCGTGGCCAAATCGATTGCATGTCGCGGTCCATTCAGTATCTTTATTTCTTCTTCTGCTCATTCCTTTCCCTCAGAAGTTCTCGTTTAATATTTAATAATTAATGTATTTTAAATTAGTTCTCAACTAATCAATAAAACAATGTTTTAAAACAATAATTATATTTATTATGCTCAAAGTAATTATTCGACTTGCGTCGACTAATTCGAGTCGGAGTCGAGACTAGATCCCAGGTCGATTATTACATATACAAAATTATTCAAATCAAATTATTGTATAACAAGGATTCTTTGAACTGTCGAAATAGTCAGGAAAGGCAAGAGAATTCAATACTTACAACTATAAAAACTTATTCATTAACAGACAATAATAATAAAATATAGTGTATAGAAAAATTTAGATTCAAACCAGCTCATTGCTCTGACGTCACTACGTCCTCTTCCGTTTAGATTCGTTCGACTTGTAATGACAAGATGGCCGCCTTCGTGAGGTGTTATACGCTGAAAATCAGTCTCCGAGATTTCCTTCAAATAAACGTAGCAGTTGATTAATTCCTCTTCTGTGATGCCGCTATTGGAATATCCACAAGTTGTAGTGTTTAGTTTTAGTCCTCCAGGTTGTATTTCGTTCGGTAATAGGCATATGGTGTCGAATGTTCTTTCCAATCAGTTGCTTGTTGTATGAGGTTAAATTTATTATTCGCTCGTGTCCATACGTAGTGACAGATAGATTTGGTGTTGTTTAATTTAGCTGTGTGATTCCAATGACTGTTTTAATTATTGTATTCATAAATTTACTGTCTATTCTGTATTCCTTTATAATTC
This sequence comes from Magicicada septendecula, assembly GCA_034769895.1. Lineage (NCBI taxonomy): Eukaryota > Metazoa > Arthropoda > Insecta > Hemiptera > Cicadidae > Magicicada > Magicicada septendecula. The sequence continues at coordinate 954,376,373 of CM068367.1, forward strand.
CATAATATATCTTGGCTTGAATTAGTCAAAACTTCAATTCAGTTGGTTTTTTAAATATACTCTGACACGTCCGTTCTGCTTGGCGTTTAACAATCAACTAACTATATTTGTTTCTTCATATAGAAAATTCTGTAAGATTTAGGTCTCATTTCTCATTGTTCATTATCAGCTGTTTTCATAATTACTAATTCAATTTTATAGAAATAGATGACATTTTTTATATTTAACTGGCTATAAATTATTTGTTTAGTACTTTTATGGAATTCTAATTATATAACAATATTCCTGCTTTTATTTTATACAAGTTAATACTAAATTTGACCTATTTTGGTTTTAATTAAGCTTCTGAATTACATTCCTTGAAATTTACCTCTAGGCCTTATTTTGATTCACATAATTACCCATTATATGGTTTACAATATTTTTTATGTTACAATTTCCCCTCAAATACGATTACTAATTAAACCATTGTAATTTACTTTTTCTACCTGGCTATTATTCTAAACATTTAACAATTTATTTGTATTTTACTAGTACTTGCTTTACTGATTATGGCATTATCTTGTACAATCACCATTTAAGTCAATTTTACACTCTGACTCTTTTAATAACTACTATAGGTTGTTGTTATAATTATGATAATGTATTTGTATTCTGAATGGGATAATTTATATCAATTTGGTCTAGTTTCTATAATTTATTTTCTCTGATTTGATTTACTGGGTCAAAATTGAATTTGGCTTGGTCATCAATTTTCAGTTTTCCTACCAATGTTATAATCAATTCACATTATTATTTTTTTATTTTCTGATTCACTATTTATAGGTCGTTTGAATTAATATTTTGCCTTTCCTTACTTCACAAAATTATGTCATTAATTAACATTATTCAAATACAATAAACACTTACATACTAACATCTAGTATCTCCTACTATCAACATGGTCTGTATTGAATACACATAAAATAATTAAACATAATAATTATATAAATAAACAAATTAAAGTCTTATCCTAATGATTGTCTTTTGTTGTCCTTTTAAAACTGGTTTGGGGTGTTCCCCTCAATCACACACTATTTTATTTATACCTAAGTTTACATTAGCTCTGATTATTTTGTATTGTATTCTCTTACTTTGTTATTTGTTTTTCTAAATTGGTATAACTAATATAGTTTAAGTTCTTTCATTTATGTGGTTTGCTGCTATAGAGTGTTCTGTCTTTAAAGTAGGTTTTTGGGTGTCTTGAGATTTATTTTATTTTAATTAATTTGTTCTTGTCTGTAATTCCTTACTACTCCTTATCTTACTGGGTATAATAATTATATTACTGGGATGATAATCATACTATTTGTTTTTAACATATTTTGCTATAAATTGAACGTATATAATTTCTTTGAATCGAGATGTTTTCTAGTTCTGTTAAAGCATTTTATTTATTACTGTGATTATTTTTTGTTTTTTCTGTTACTTCTATTTAAGTTTATTTTACTTCTTCCAGATGGCTTCTTCACTTCTTTTTCTATGTGATCTTATATTGTAGAATAAGGCAAAAACTTCGTTGTGCTACAATACATACATAACAACCATGTTGAAATAAATTAAATATATACTATTTGTCGTCAGAGTAGTGAGGTTCAAGACTACCGTGAAAGCAGGTGTCGGGACTCTTGCTCTTGTCAATTACAGGGCACACTTTATAGCACTCAACAGAGTGTTTACAACTCACGACATTCCACAGGGACGACAAATTATCGCCCACTTCATTCTTACGACGCTAACTTCTGCTTACGAAGTAAACAAGTTACATTAGGCGGAGCATTCTCTAACACACAAATATGAATATTCCGTACTTTCAAAATGAAACGTGACTTTAGTCTAAAATAACTTTAGCCACGAATATGGGAGTTTTTTGTTATATACTAGCACTTCCATGTACTAATTATAAGCAATAGATATCTTTCGATACAGACATTTGTCTATCGTGAATTACTTGTTTAATCATAAAGGCAAATACAATCTTACAATCTTCATACACATACTGAAAAACATTGCGTGCTGGGTAAAGTGTTAACATGTGCAATATGACTGTTGACTATTATTATTATTATTATTGTTGTTGTTGTTTTTGCTGTTAAACTAATATTGTGGTAACAAAATTTATTAGTGAACAGTAATTTAAAAATACAGAATACCACTAATTACACTATAGAATGTTTAGTGACTTCTGACAAGCGCACTAGAGCATTTCAGGTGATCTTCAGATCGGAATGAAAACACACGCTTAGAACAGTATTCTATATGTTCTTCTTCTTATTATTATTATTATCATTAATTTATTTGGGGTCTCGGCAACTAAGGCCTCTAGCCCAGTGACGCCACGAGGAGCGTTGCTCGACGGGATTTTCGTTTTCGCCAACAGTTTAGTTGACCCAACGAGGGTGGAAACTCGTAAACACAAAACCACATTTTCAAAAGCCTATACATTGATAGTAGTGGTTGTTGCAGCTAGTTGCCGTCGTCAGGTCGTATGGCAATCGTATCGACTTGTACGGTGTCCGCAGCGCTTCTCGCTGCAGCGTCAGCTTATTCGTTACCTAAAGGTAACGGACACTAAACAAAAGTAAAAGATGAACCAAAGTTTTCTAATGCATGACATAACGCCATTATCTGTTATAATACGGATCCATTTTACCCGGATTGTCTGAGGCACTTAGAAAACTCAGTGATTTGCTTTTACACAAAGATTTTCAGTGATTTTCATGAGGCACTGATAACAAATTTCCTTTTACCTTGGTGTTCACGGAAACGAAGAGCCTATCACACTTCTTCCTGTTCGGCGGTGTATACACTTGCCGCCTTGAACAGTGTCCAGGTGTAGAAGACGGCCTCGACGACAAACGCTCTACTTACTCCACATTCTCCGTCATCGACCCATCAGTGTACACAATGATGTGTTTCTGGACATATCTAGCAGGAGGACCAGGAGTTCCATTCGGTTGAGTGGCAAGATTTCTTGCTTCTACTGCGATATCTACGGGTTGGTGAAGCATTCAGGGGGCAATTCGGACGGAACGTACGCTAGGACTATTGGCGCCTGGATGTTGTAGCGCAGGCTATTGCGAGCGCACGAATGGCAGCTAGTCTGGTGAACGCAGAACGGCGGTCGTGTATTCTAGCTATTCTGTTGTTTGCTAGCAACACGTGGTTTATGTGACTCGGTAGAGCTAGAATTATAGCCATATATCTATATATCTCAGCAATAGCAGTTGACGTCGCAGATGTTAGGACGTCAGTCCTGCTTCAAAATATAAGGTTGTACAGGGCTAGTGCGGAACGCCCCTGTAGTGTACTGCATCCCTGCGTTGTGAACAGGATTCAGCCTTTTCAAGCGACCTCCTGATTGAAGAGTACATTGCGCATACGCAATCCATTTTGGATAGCGCCAGGTCTACAGATGCTGAAAAGCTTCTCTATTTCCTCCCCAGGTCATATGGCAGATGCGTCTGATTGCATTTAACGAGAATTTGTACTTCACAGCACAAGATCATTAATATAAAAGCATTTCCCAACTAAAGTTTCTATACCCTCGAAGATCCCGTTGATGGCGATAGTAAAAAGCGTCCCGATCAACGGAGATCCCTGCGGTACTCCATTTTCCAGCTCGTGTGGGACCGACAGTGATTGTCCGACACGAACAGGGAAGCTGGAGAAAAATTTAATCAGGTTACCTCTGAACCGCCAATCATGTATTTGTCGCTTGATGGTAAATATCCACGTTCTATTGAACGCTTTGGCCAACTTCCACAAAAACAAGTCTTGACTCGGCCATATCTGGATACCGTATGACCAAAACATAGACACTGAAAGCACTCCATGGGCTGAGGGATGAAAGGTCTCACGTTCAGTCGATGGATAGCTTCTCTTATTTTCTCCGGCTGTGTTGTTTTGTTAAAAGTCAAGAAGTGGGAGGCGGAAGGAAGTGTTTGTCTCTCCCTGCATACAATCAGCCTCTGACATGCTATAACTCCCTGAGGTGCTAATTCAGTTATAGGCTCCTCCTCAGTGCATTTCAGCAAGTCACGGCACACCAGATCTCCCTTTGTGGTATTTAGAATGCGTGAGGACTACTTCAACCTCTATCTCGCCCATCTTTTTCAACATGAGCAATCTTGCTCCTTGCTGGTCGGTTTGGGTATTGATAAACAGATCCCCAGCCGTTTTCCTAATGTCTACAAAAAGACGATCTAGCACAAGCAATAACGGACTTTTCTATTAGAAAGGGGCTTACTTTCGAGAGGCCTATTCGTTTCCTTTGACTGCGCCATAACTTCTCCGCATGGACAGTAGTGTAATTCTTCCTTCCGTTCACTCTCCGAGGACGACTTTTTTTGGTCAATGTTTTAAGACATCCCTCAACTCCAGAATTAATTTGTCAACCTAAACTTTTGGTCCTACAAATACCGGGGTAGTGACAGACCACCGCGGAAGAGCCCTCACGAACCACGGCTAGGACTAAATGGAAGGGGGTGCGTACTGGTGCCCTGAGGCCATCGTTCACGTCTCACTAACGTAGAGCCATCCACCCATTGGCACGATCAGTTCCACCATGGGTTTTGGTATGTTTTCAAGCGGTAGTACTCACAAATTTGTCAAACTCATTTACCAGAGCCCTGTTGGCCAGCTAAAGAGTAACAGCTCTGTCCCGCTCCCTAAGAAGCTGCTGTAGCCCGGGCGTATTGTTGGAGTTCTGGAGGTATTATTATTATTATTATTATCACTTTGTTCATTAGTTGATATTGAATTTTCAGCATGTCAGGGGAATCCTTTTCTACTATCTGCTTTTTACATGTTTAAGTAAATTTAATTGCATATATATTCTAACACTGTATATTGCAACAGTACAAACTGTCCCATTAAAATCAACTAACCAAGTAACCAGAAGTGATGATAACCAGTAGTAAATCTACTATCAGCATTGAATGACAATACAACATAACCAGACGATGTGACTGAGACATTGACAAAGACTAGTTCACAACTATATTAGTTAAGTGAGCATAAGAAACCATTAAACAAAGTCAAACACCATAAATAGAATTAAAGGTGAAAGAAGTGATATTTACAACATGTATTAAAGTAGTATAAACAGCACATTAGCTGAGTAATTGAAAAGTAATAATTTGCATAACAAATAAAAGGAAATATATTGTAGATAATCATGAATTATAGATGAATTATAATAAATGAACCATTAAAATAAGATTAACAGCATAATTACAATGTTAGATCAACCTTGAAAGAAAGGTATGCTGAGGTATAATGAATAATGATGGTAGAATAATTAATGAAAGAACAAATTGTATATGTTCTAATAATAAATGATCTCAATGTAATCAACAATGTAAAAACTATATGTATTTAAAAAATGTTATAAGATGGTAAATTTTGTAGAAAGATGTATTATCAGTTAAGGTGAACAAAACCTTATTATGAATTGAGTAGACTAAGAGAATGGCATAAGATGAATTAAGATGACTCATATTATTTTGGCTTCAAAGGCAAATAATAAGCTCGAGAAAAAACTTATGTTTACAAACAAAAATAAACCTTCCGATGTATTTGACGGTACTGGTGTATATAGACTTAATTGTTCGGATTGCACACAATTCTATATAGGACAAACGGGTCGTTCGTTCAAATTACGTTATAAAGAACACATCCCAAGCTTCAAGTCAAATGTAGGAAGATCTACATTTGCTGAACATTTAAGCTTACACGACCATAACATAAAGAGTATTGGTGAGAATTTAGACATCTTACATAACTGTAAGAAGTCACTAAAGCTAGACACTCTCGAACGGTTTGAGATATATAAGGCTATAAAGGAGGATTACAATCGCGTCCTAAACGAAAAATCAGTACATAAAAATAATATTTTGTTTAATAGAATCAATCATATGGAACGAGAAATTGGCTATATCAGATCGATAAAATTGAACGAAGGTCAAGCCGGTATCGATTAGTTTCACCGTGGAGGCGTTCCTGTACAGGTTCGTGACGGCCGCATGTTTTGTGTGTTATTACGTTTTGTTTTATATTTATATTTATTGTGTGTTATTTTATTTAATGTTTTATACCGTGTACATGTTGTTTTTATTATCTGACGTGATGTACAAACATCGAAAAATGGGGTTTTAACCATATTTGTATATAAGATCTGATGATGACACAGTTTTGATCGAAACTCGAGTTATCCCGCAATTGGATTCAAAGAAACGTGGCAGAAGGTAATTAACCTGTTTTATAGTTTAAGATGACTAAATGAATTATAAATAATGTAATAAAAGCTCAAAATAATGACTCACAACAACTTGTGTGGAGTCCATACTGAAGGAAGTAGAGTAATTCTAAACTTGAAATAATAGACGAACAAATGATGACAAAACAAATTATGAAAATAATAATCTTGTATAATAAAGAGACCATACAGAGTATAGGAAAATAAAGATATAAAAATTATCTAAAAGGTGTAAGTCACCAAACAATGTCAAGTATAATAAGTGTAGGAAATAAGAATAATTTTGAATCATTAATAATGAAGTAAGGAAGCCATTAAATAATAATAAACAAATATGTTATAAGGATTGTTAATGTTCAGCTGGATACAGCAAATTTAGATAATAATATGTTAATTTCAATAAGATAATTGTGTTCAAAATAGAGAAAAATGATGGTTTAATAAATGTTAAAAAATACAAAAATAGAATCTGCAAAGTGTAGCAGAAGACATTTGAAACAACACAATATTTAAGATAGGCTATCATTAAGATAGAGTTTATTAATGAAATATCGGTATGGAGAACCATACATGACTTCCATGTTCTAAGATTTATATTTAAAATCATATTCGAAATGAAATATTTCCATAGAAACTACTTCTTTCTACTTATTGCTTCAGCCTTAACCACAGTACTGTGGTCACTAACGTATAAGACCTCACGTTTTCGCACTCGATTTTCACTGATGGTGGCAGTCGATGGCACTTTTCAGAAAACGTTGGACTAAAGCTAAACAGCCCGGGAAGGAATTTTAACAAAGAACTACATCTTTGTTGCCGATAACGTAGTACACATATACAAAATTCTCCCCTCTCCCTTGAACTATAATTTTCATCTATAGAAAATTACCCCCACCCCGTTCACCCAACCTCTTCATTTATAGATATTTCAAAATCAATAGCCCTTCAGTCCTCTACAATGCAGGGATGCATGCAAAAAAGTATATTTGATTCTGTTTGAATGTGTGGCACTTATCGTTCGTCATGGAAACATTTCTCTTGTTACAACATAAAATGTTGCAGGTAAACTACTCCTTTCCCTTAACCGATCTTCACCAAAATCAGGAGGCCTTGAGCTACCTACAATTCAGGAAAGTATGCAAAAAATTATTTGATTCTCTTTGAATTTACGGCAGTTATCTTTCCTCAAACAAAATTACCCTTCTTAAAACATAAAATGTTGCTGGTAAACTACCCCTTTCCCTTAACCGATCTTCAACAAAATCAACAGACCTTGAGCTCTCTTTAATTCAAAAAGGTATGCAAAACATTATTTGATTCTGTTTGAATTTGCGGCTGTTATCGTTTGCCATAGAAACAAATTACCCTTGATAAAAAAACGTTTCATGTAAACTACCCCTTTCCCTTAACCGATCTTCACCAAAACCAACAGGTCTTGAGAACTATACTATTCCGGCCTGTATGCAAAACATTATTTGATTCTGTTTGAATTTGCGGCTGTTATCGTTTGCCATAGGAAAAAATCACCCCTGATAAAAAAACGTTGCAGGTAAACTACTCCTTTCCTTTAACCGATCTTCACCAAAAACGATAGGTCTTGAGTATTCTACATTTCAGGGCTGTATGCAAACAATTATTTGATTCTGTTTGAATTTGCGGCTCTTATCGTTTGCCATAGAAAATACCCTAGTTAAAATATAAAACGTTGCAGGTAAACTAGCCCATTCCCTTAACCGATCTTTAACAAAATCGACAGACCTTGAGTTCTGTATAATTCAAAAAGGTATGCAAATGAGTAGTTGATTCTGTTTTAATTTACGGCAGTTATCGTTCGTCATAGGAAAAATTACCGTTGTTAAAATATAAAATGTTGCCGGTAAATTACCCTATTCCCTTAACCGATCTTCACCAAACCAACAGGTCTTGAGAACTCTACAATTCTGGGCTGTATGCAAAACATTATTTGATTCTGTTTAAATTTGCGGCTGTTATCGTTTACCATAGAAATATCGGTATGGAGAACCATACATAACTTCCATGTTCTAAGATTTATATTTAAAATCATTTTACTGTGGTCACTAACGTATACCACCTCACGTTATCGCACACGATTTTCACTGATGATAGAAGTCGATGGCATTGCCGAAACGTCTGGTTTTGTAGAAAACATTGGACTACGGCCAAACATCCCGGGAAGGAATTTTAACAAAAACTACTTCTTTGTTGCCGATAACGTTGTACACATATATATATATATATATATATATATATATATTGCAACACATCTTTTTATGATTTCTTTTTGTGTTAAAGCGGGACGTAAATGTTTACTCCTCTCTACTAACATAATGACGTATTCATCTTCAGACAGCTTACCTGGATTATATTTACCAAATTCCAGTGTATTTCGTATTCTCATTTGTATGTATTCATTCCAATACCTCCCTTCGAATGCTAGTTTAAATTCTTCATACGTTTTTAAATCGTCATTCACCATCGTGAACCAACTGGCTGCTGCATCTTTTAAGTAACGGCTTACAAAGTCTATTTTATCTTTGTCACTGAGAATAGATCCAATACTATCCATTTCTTTCTCACATTTGATACGAAATTCAATGGGATTTTCCCCTCTGGATCCTCTAAAATAGTTAATGGGTCTCTCTTCTCTAGGTACGGTCGAGTATACTAACGCTTGTGTTGGTAGTCTTCTCACTTCTCGTGTAAGTCGGTCTACTTCACCTTTTAACTTGACTTCCAGCTGATCTACCCTGTTGTCATGGTGTTGGATAGATTTCTTGATGTGTCGTCTGCTGCGGCGAGACTTTTTGTTTCTTCTTCAATTTTCATGGTCTTCCTGACATTACTCTGCACCAACTCGCTGATGACTTGTATCTTGGTATCTTGTCGATGCGTAATTTTTTCGAGTTTCTGGTCCAGTGTGTCGGCCATAGATTTAAAATTTTGTTGTAGTCTTTTTCGCTGCTCTTCGAAATTTTCATTCATCATCACCGCTTGTTGTTTTAGAGACTCTTTAACTTTACCTTCTAAGGTCTCCATTCGTTCCATAATTTCTACCTTACTTTCAGCATTATACGCGTATAGTTTCTGAATTTCTGACGTGCTTGCTTCCAATCTTCTCATAGTTTCAGCACCACTAGTTTTTATTTCTTCAAACCTTTTTACGTTTTCAACGTTGCTGGCTTCTAACTTCTTCATTATGTCGGCTAAACTGACCTCTTGTTTATGTGCCATGTTTAATTTTAATTTGGTGAACCGATTTTAAAATATTTATTATTAATTTGTATATTATTAATTATTTGGATTATTATTAAATATTGGTAGTCATTTATTCATCAACATACAACCGTTATCTTGGGCGCCTGTAGTATCAGTTTCTGATAACCACAATATTTATCTAAGCTCCCCTTTGTTTACTCTACTGATAAGGCTAACTGTACGTTCTTATCAGCTACATTCAACATATAAATGCATGTTTTATAATAATTACACATCAACTCTAAATATTTGTTCTACGTGAATTTATATTTATTTAACTTCTTACTAATTTTTTAATTTTTTTTTTTATTATTTTTTTTTTATTTAATCGTGCCCCACGTTGGAAGCGACATTTTCTTTTGCAACACATCTTTTTATGATTTCTTTCATTATGGATTATGAGTTTTACATGGACCTGGTTAGGGTATACCATGCCAACACTTACCTGCAGTATATGGTACTTTTCTGCTTTGCCGGCTATTAGGTGTGGGATTTGGGCTTATTAGGTATCAGGTAACGAGTTGGGACGATGTGTTTTCAAAAGAATTATTTCAGGAAGCTGAGTTGTATAAATTGTGAATAAATGAAAACTACCTTTTTAGTCTATCATTCCAATGATTATAATTGTCACCCTCAAGGTGCTTATCTTTAAACAAATCATAATAATAAAAAGAATTTCAAATATTTAACACAATTTACGGCGGGTTCCACCAATTTATATTCTTTCTTGAATATTACTTTACACATATTTTCTCTAGTGATATATTGTTATAATGCTTACGTCTAACAATCACATATTAAAATCATATATCTTAGTACATAATTTATAAGTTCCTGAAAATAAGACATACAATACACAGTATATACACAAAACATATAACATGGAAATATACACACATTTATGGGCAGTTTCACACTGTCTGCCTGTAATTATAATTCATTTATAAAAAAATCATTTTGTTATATTGAATTTAATTATTTAATAAAATGGAAATACTGAATTGATTTCATTCTATGAAATCCGTAACCCTGTTCTTTATACATGAGAAAATAAAATACGAACTTTTCAAATGAATATAACAAGGGTTATAGTTATCGTTATCTCTATGGTAATTATTATTAATCTAAACATTTTTATTAAGGGTAACTCCCTTTTAATTATTCTACTCTTTAGCCTGCTTGGCTATCAACAATAATTAATATGAAACAATAAAATTTGTGACATCTAATATCTTGATAACACTCTTAGAGCTTCTCTGCACTCTCCCTTAATTTATCACATTTAATTTATCAAATATAATTTTTTATACAGTGCACAATCTCATGAAAACATTTGCTTAGAGTCTTTCTGCACTCTTATTAACATATTATTATAATAATCACACATTATCTAAATGTTCTGTCTTTTTGAATAAATGTCTCTATATGATATACAGTACAACATTTAAAAGTGTCTTTAGGCTTTAGTCATACCGCCTATATAAAAAAATGTTTATCAATTATTTAAAACTGTTCAATTTCGTTTATAGCGGCTTTTCATTTACTTGTTGTGTGTTACAACATTATTATGAACCCTGAACCATATCAGGTCACCTGTTTTGATGATTTCATGTTACACAGATGTACACGGGTCTCAGGCGTCGGCGTTGAGTACAGCTATTCCTCTCGAAACCTCCGTCAGCGTCGCTTAGCGGTGTATGAACAGCTAGGCTAGGCGTCGTTCCTTTATCGTCATGGACACAGCGTCTCTGGCCTCGGGTATAGTCTGATGTCCGTAGTACGTAGTTGTAGTAACTCAGGTGTCTGCCGGTCTCATTGAAGCGTCTTCTGCAGCGTATCGTTCCGTGTGTAATACTCAACGAATACTTTATGAATGCCACAGATGCTCGTTTTGGCTCGCTATTTATAGGGCAAAGCCACGTGTGCAAATGAGTTTCTATCGGCGAATACCTCAACAATCCTTTATTTATTTAGGTAACAAAGTTGTTTGTTATACGTGTCTTGAACACCGTTATTAGCTATGTATACACGCGATCTTTAATTAGCACCGCGAAAGGTGTGAAATAGTAAAACGCTTATAGTTCACGACACTCTCACTATATCGTTATGTGTTTGGTGTCTAAATAAAGCTACATTTCCGCACTATTCACTGGTCAACCTAGTTCTTCTTAATCTTTTGTCATTTTTTTTTTTTTATTTAAGTTTTAAAACACTTCTGACATGTGCCGACAAAATTCTGTTTTGTTTGCTATATAAAATCTTATCTGTACCCTTCTAAATGTACAATTGTAGCAGATAACGCTTATTATGCGTACTCCAGTTAGAACGATAAACATTGATAACAATGTCTCGTTATAATATATATATATATATATATATAAAATATGCATAAAATTAATGGCTTGTATAAGTTAATGATTGATCTCCATTAAGTAGTGCTCAAGTTTCCAATGTTTTAATATTATGATGTCTATAATTAAAACATCAGGTGCAGGTTTAGTGTGTATGAGGGTACACCGTGGACAAAAATTTCCTATTGAGCGTTGCTTAGAGTAAAGCTGCGAGTCTAGAGTGTACGTTTCACAGAACAAACACGCGGAAAAGGAGGAGCGCTCCGAAGTCACTCATGGCCCCTCAGCATCTTGCAGAAGGTTCATTCCCTAAAGACGAAAATTCTGTCTATGAATCGTTCTTCTGTAAACACGTGCAGTTACACTGCCCAGCGATTTACAGGAAGCAAATCGCTATCCAAGCTGGACAATTTTTCGGCTTGCACGCGTTATGTTGGTGTGGGTTTCGGCACTTTCCATTTAAAAAGCGTGCAAATGTAAGAAAATAAACATGAGTGAGGCCAAAAATTACGCGAATTGTGTGTGTGTGTGTTCCCTGCCTTTTTATTGCAGTAATCATAATAATAAAATGTAAACGTAAACATTCCATAATTAAGATATGTTTGCCTGCCACGAACGATATATTTTCTCTCATACATGATTTACATTAAAATTATAATTTTATTACCTGGCAACAAAATTATTTCTTTTTTAACAATTACTATTGTTTGAAAAAGTTTAAATGAATTTTCAAGTACTTTACTGTTGTTAAAACGTAAAAGGTTGCTGGTAAACTACCCCTTTCCCTTAACCGATCTTCACCAAAATGGAAAGGCCTTGAGATCACTACAATTCAGTGATGTATGCAAAAAATTATTTGATACTGTTTGAATATGCGGCTGTTCACCAGACAGAGAGACACACAGCACACACAGAGATACTTTTCGAAAAATGACTTTTTTTCATGTTTTGAGTGTAGTACAATCAGAATCTGCAATAATCTCGAACACAATTTTTTTTGCCATCACCATACTTCATTTCCTTAACGAACATGGAAGTAAAAATTACCCTTGATAAAAAAACGTTGCAGGTAAACTACCCCTTAACCGATCTTCACCAAAAACAATACGTCTTGAGTACTCTACAAATCAGGGCTGTATGCAAAAAATTATTTGATTCTGTTTGAATTTGCGACTGTTATCGTTTGCCAAAAAAAAAAAAAAATTACCCTTGATAAAAAAACGCTGCCGGTAAACTACCCGTTTCCCTTAACCGATCTTCACCAAAAACAATAGGTCTTGAGTACTCTACAAATCAGGACTGCATGCAAAAAATTATTTGATTTTGTTTAATTTGCGGCTGTTATCGTTTGCCATAGAAAAAAAATCTACAGACACACAGACACCAGACAGACAGACACACACACACACACTTTTCGAAAAATAACCTTTTTTCATGTTTTGAGTACAATCAGAATCTGCAATAATCTCGAACACGATTTTTTTTGCCATCACCATACTTCCATTTCCTTAAGGAACATGGAAGTAAAAATATCGGTATGGAGAACCATACATGACTTCCATGTTCTAAGATTTATATTTAAAATCATATTCGAAATGAAATATTTCCATAGAAACTACGTCTTTCTACTTATTGCTTCAGCATTAACCACAGTACTGTGGTCACTAACGTATACCACCTCACGTTTTCGCAATCGATTTTCACTGATGATGGCAGTCGATGGCACTGCCGAAAAGTCTGGTTTTGCAGAAAAAATTTGACTACGGCTAAACAGCCCGGGAAGGAATTTTAACAAAAAAAAACTTCTTTGTTGCCGATAACGTAGTACACATATAAAAAATTCTCCCCTCCACCTACAACTATAATTTTTAATTATAGAAAATTACCCCCACCCCGTTCACCTAACCTCTTCATTTATAGATATTTCATCTACGTTGCTACAGTGGATTATTATGAGCTTCTTATCAGGATACTTTATTTATAAAAATTAAGTACTTTATTCTTGTTAAATCATAAAATGTTTCTGGTAAACTACCCCTTTCTCTTAACCGATATTCTCCAAAATCAATAGACCTTCCGTCCTCTACAATTCAGGGATGCACGCAAAAAATATTTGATTCTTTTTGAAAGTGCGGCAGTTATCGTTCGTCATGGAAACATTTCTCTTGTTACAACATAAAAGGTTGCAGGTAAAATACCCCTTTATCTTAACCGATCTTCACCAAAATCAACAGACCTTGAGCTCTCTGTAATTCAGGAAAGTGTGCAAAAAATTATTTGATTCTCTTTGAATTTTCGGCAGTTATCGTTCGTCATAAAAAAATTACCCTTTTTAAAACATAAAACGTTTCTGATAAACTACCCCTTCCCTTAATCGATCTTCAACAAAATCAACAGACCTTGAGTTCTCTTTAGTTCAAAAAGGTATGCTAAAACCTAGTTGATTCTGTTTGAATTTACGGCAGTTATCGTTCGTCATATAAAAAATTACCCTTGTTAAAACATAAAATGTTGCAGGTAAACTACCCCTTTCTCTTAACCGATCTTCACCAACACCAATAGGTATTGAGAACTCTACAATACAGGGTTGTATGCAAAACATCATTTGATTCTGTTTGAATTTGCGGCTGTTATCGTTTACCATAGAAAAAAATTAACCTTGATAAAAAACTGCTGTAGGTAAACTATCCCTTTCCCTTACCGATCTTCACCAAAAACGACAGGTCTTGAGTACTCTACAATTCAGGCCGGTATGCAAACAATTATTTCATTCTGTTTGAATTTGCGGCTGTTATCGTTAGCCATATAAAACATCCTTGATAAAACGTAAAACGTTGCTGGTAAAGTACCCTATTCCATGAACCGATCTCTACCAAAAACAGTAGGTATTGAGAACTCTACAATTCAGGACTGTATGCAAAACATTATTTAATTCTCTTTGAATTTACGGCAGTTATCGTTCGTCAAAAAAAATTACCCTTGTTAAAACATAAAACGTTGCTGGTAAACTATCCCTTTCCATTAACCGATCTTCAACAAAATCAACAGACCTTGAGTTCTGTATAATTCAAAAACGTATGCAGAAGAGTAGTTGATTCTGTTTTAATGTACGGCAGTTATCGTTCGTCATAAAAAAAATTACCCGTGGTAATACATAAAATGTTGCCAGTAAACTACCCTATTCCCTTAACCGATCTTCAACAAAACCAACAGGTCTTGAGAGCTCTAAAATTCAGGGATGTATGCAAATTTTATATGATTCTGTTTGAATTTGCGGCTGTTATCGTTTGCCATAGAAAATACTCTTGATAAAACAAAAAACGTGGCCGGTAAACTAACCCTTTCCCTTAACCGATCTTCACCAACACCAACAGGTATTGAGAACTCTACAATACAGGGCTGTATGCAAAACATCATTTGATTCTGTTTGAATTTGCGGCTGTTATCGTTTACCATAGAAAAAAATTACCCTCGATAAAAAACCGTTGCTGGTAAATTACCCCTTTCCCTTAACCGATCTTTACCAAAATCAACAGATCTTGAGAACTCTACAATTCAGGGCTGTATGCGAAACATTATTTGATTCTGTTTGAATGCGGATGTTATCGTTTGCCAAACAAACAAAATTACCCTTGATAAAAAAAAAACCGTTGCAGGTAATTACCCCTTTCCCTCAACCTATCTTCACCAAAAACAATAGGTCGTGAGTACTCCACAAATCAGGGCTGTATGCAAAATATTATTTGATTCGGCTTGAATTTGCGGCTGTTACCGTGTGCTATAGAAAAAAAATCTACACACACACACACACACACACACACACACACACACACACACACACACACACACACACACACACACACACACACACACACACACACACACACACACACACACACACACACACACACACACACACACACACTTCAAAAAACGACTTTTTTTCATGTTTTGAGTGTAGTACAATCAGAATCTGCAATAATCTCGAACACTATTTTTTTTGCTTTCACCATACTTCCATTTCCTTAAGGAACATGGAAGTGAAAATGTATCTAAACTGGCCGCTATTCATATCAAAATAACCAGAAAGGAACGAGCAATACGATGCTAGTAATAGAACCAAATTTTTGTAATTAGTATAACTGAAAAACAAACATAAATATGATAATTCTAGTACGTAGGCTTTCACGGCCGGTGTCACTATAATTACTTAATACTTCCGGGCTGAAAGGCCGTGGTCGAATGCTTGTTGTAATGGTGCTAGACGTTTCGGCCACACCACCGGTGGTCATCTTCAGTAGTAAAGAAAAGAAAAGTTCGTGAGATGGAATGCCGAACAATTCGCCCAGTTAAACCGAGACAAGCAATAGTAAGACGGCTACGCTGGTTCTATTTTATAACTTTTTGGCCGCTTCAGGTATTTATCGCGAACCCACCGGACGCCAGCTAATCATTCTCCACTCTGATTGCCCGTGGAAAATTAACCATGCCAGACACTATTTAAGGAAATGCTCTACCTGCTGCCGCGACCGGAGTGACAGCACTCTGCACTCAGACTTCGACGAGTGAAGACCTCACAGCTTACATCAGAATATCGCAGAAGCAGAAGACGATCGCCTCGACCTCTGAACTGCCATGAAGAGGCTCGGCCAACAGCCGACGGAGGCTGCCAAGAAGAAGCCGCCTGAACAACAACATCAGAAACCACCTCGCCAGCGCCAACACCAAGCTGCTGCGATGGAGATCGACCAGCCGTCTTGCCAGGACGAAGATCATCAACGCAACACAACTGGGACCTGCCGCACAGTGCCGGTAAGTCTTGTAGGTAGTGCTGTCCAGCGAAAGCCGAGGAGTCCGAGAGTAGGACTCACAAATAGAGATGCGGGTTGCGCCGCCACTGTGAAGGTGTCACAGTTCGGCCCCCGGGTACCCGCTGGAAAAAGAGCCGAGCTAGTCGGCATTAGACCAGCTGATAGTGCCCCCAAAGCACTGTGCGGCAGCAACGAGCCCCCCGGCCGGCCACTTGGGCCAGTCGGGAACCCTACGACTCGCGCGGGAAGCCCTGCTGAACCCGCGCAAGCTCGTCCCAATAATCGGTCCTTATTAGGGCCGACCAAGCCCTCAAAGGCCGGACCTTCCGGCTGCACGGCCGCCAGTAGGCCAAGCAGCCCTGTACTTTTGCCGGAGTCTGACTCCCCAGCCATGGAGACCTCGGCTTCCACCGACTGGGTGGTAGTAGGGCACGGTGGCAAGCCGAGAAAGTCTCCCTCCCTGACCTCCTTGAGTTCGGCCACGGACTCGGCGGCATTCCAAGCCTCCGCTGAGGTTGCGCCTAGTCGCACCTCCGAAGGAAGGATCCCGCCAGTGTTCGTTACGAACGTCAGGGATGTAATCGGCTTTGTTCGCCGGCTCCGCAAGGTCGTTGCGCTGGCAGATAACGTATCGGTCAAGCTCCTTGCGAGCGAGACTGTGCGCGTTACCTGCCGCAGTGCATCCGAGCACTTCGGAGTTGTCCAGTGGCTGGAACGTGAATCGTTCCAGTTCCATACCTACACTCTTAACAGAGTCAAGCCTGTAGCCCTCGTCCTTCGGGGCCTGGACATACAGGCGGATCCGCAGGTCGTCCTAGACGAACTGCGCGACGCGGACTATAAGGTTGTGGGAGCCTCACGGCTGGACACTATTTATGACTCGCGTCGACCACTCCCGCTAATCAGACTCCTGGTAGAGAAGGGCGACTCCTCCCAGGCCTTGTTAGATTTAAAACGGCTTTTCGGGCTCTGCGTGAGCGTAGAGCCCTGCCGCCAGACCGGGCGACTTTCCCAGTGCCACAGGTGCCAGCGGTTCGGCCACAGCAGCTTCGGTTGTCGGAACGCGCCGACCTGCGTCCGCTGTGGAAATGACCACTTGACGCAGGCCTGCGCTGTCCCGGCCAACCACCGATATTGTATAAACTGTGGCGGCGCCCATGCTGCTAATAACAGGCGCTGCCCAGTCTATAGCGAGCAGGTGGACAAGCTCAAGAAACCCGTCCAGCCTAAGCCTCGACATGTTAGCCAACCAGTCAAACCGGCCAAAGCCGCTGAACCTGTGGTCCGGAAACCAGCCCCTAGGTCTGCTCCGGTTCCGAAACCCAGCAGTGCAGTGAGCCCGAGCGAAGTTCCACAGGCCAAACCAACCACCGCGCCCACGGAACCGGAACGCGAAATTCCACACTACACCCAAGTCCCGCTGCCGGACGATGAGGAAATTGCCGCCGCCACCCAAGCCTAGATTCCCCAGATCGGGCAAGAAAGGTAGGACTCAGGCCAAGAACACGGGCCAGCCTAAACCACCTGCCACTGGACCCAAGACCGTCCACCAAAAGCCAGAGCGGCCACCCGCTCCAGTACCTGCCCCCAAGGCTTCCACCGTCTCGCCCCGCCGCAGCTATGCAGCTGCCGCCAAGCGTTCTCCCCCGGCCTCATCTTCCGATGATCTCGCCGTCGTATCAGACTTTCTGGCAAGCTACGACTTGCAGAAAGTAGCCCAGACTTTCCTTAAAATCAAGGAACGCTTGGCAACAGCCTCGCCCCAAGATAAGTTCCTCCTCTTGGTGGAAGCCTGCCGTGTTACAGGTCTGTTATGAACGGACAACCACGGCAATCCCTCAAGCGAGACCTCGAGCTCGTGGCGTGGAACGCCAACGGCCTCACTTCCCGGCATTCTGAGCTCTTAGAGTTCGTTACCCGTCACAAGCCCGACGTGCTTCTTCTTGGCGAGACGCACCTGACCCCGCATCGTCGTTTCCGACTACCCAACTACGTGTGCCACCGGGACGACCGGACGGGTCGCGCAGGAGGGGGCACAGCCATCGCGGTGAAGGCGAGTCTTCGCCATCACCGCGTTGTCCTGCCTCAGCGGCGGAACCTCGAGTGCACCGCGGTCGAGCTCCATGGTGCTCTCGGCGGTCTACACGTGGTTTCCGCTTACAAGCCTCCACAAACCGAGCTCCTGTCGAACGATCTGGAGGCCGTCTTTGGAGCACACAGGAGGGTAGTCCTGGCGGGCGACCTGAACTGTAAGCACCCCGATTGGGGGAGCCGCTTGGCGAACCCAAACGGGACCCGCTTACGCAGGTATGCTGATGCGGCTCGGGTCACAGTCAAGGGTCCTACCGGGCCTACATACTATCCATCGAGGGCTAACTCCCGCCCTGACGTACTGGACATTGCCGCGGTCAGGGGCGTTTATTGCCCGGTCCACGTCTCCGTCATTTCGGAACTGTCCTCGGACCATTGCCCTATCAGTGTGCATATAGCTACCCAGCACGCCACCGTCCGCGACGAGCGGCGGGTAATCGAGTGGGACCGCTTTGGCCCGGCGTTCAGTCGCCGCCTACCAGAGCATATCCCGCTCGACACTACCCAGCATGTCGACGAGGCAGTTGCCTTATTCGACACAGCCGTAGTCTCGGCGGTAGACGTGTCCTCCCGGATGAAGCCGGGGCTCACGCCCGACTATCAGCGGATTCATGAAGAGGTGTCTCAGCTCGCTTGCGAGAGGAATCGCCTCCGGAGACGCTGGCAGAGGACTCGTGACCCGGCTGACAAGGCTGCGTTCAACAGAGCGTCCGGCAAGTTGCGTCGCGACATGCTGGCGTTCCGTAGACGCAACTGGGAGCTAGCTGTTACACAGATGGATGGCCCTGCCGAGGACCGTAATGTCTGGCGGATTCCCAGTGCCCTAACGGGAAAGCGCAAACGCGCGCCTCTCCCCGCACTGGCCGGACCCGGCGGTCAACCCCTTGGCCGCCCCCTCGAAAAGGCAGAGTTCTTGGCTGACAGTTTAGAGCGTCAGTTCGCTCCCAACCCATCCAAGAACCCGGCCTTCACTGAGCAAATCTGCCGCGAGGTAGAGCGCTTTCTATCGGCCGATATCACAGTCCAGCCGGAGCCCATCTCCCTGGAGGAGGTCTCTGAGAGGATTGTTCAGCTCAAGCCCCGGAAGGCGCCTGGCCGGACGGAGTCATGAATTCCGCCCTCCATCGCCTTCCGGAGCGAGGAACCCAGTTCCTCACTGACCTGTTCAATTCACGCCTCAGACTGGCCTATTTTCCGGTGAAATGGAAAACGGCTACCGTCATTGTGATACCTAAGCCGGGAAAGAATTCTACTCGAGTGGAGAACCTCAGGCCCATCAGCCTCTTGTCCGCGACGTCCAAGGTTTTTGAGCGTCTGATCCAGCGTAGGATCCGCGACCATCTAGAAAGACTAGACGTGCTGATCCCCGAACAGTTCGGCTTTCGTGAGCTGCACTCCTCGACTCATCAGCTGATGAGACTCGTGGAATGCATAACCGAGGCTGGCTGCCAGGGCAAACAGACGGCTGCGATCTTCCTAGACGTAGAGAAAGCCTTTGACCGCGTGTGGCACGAGGGTGTCCTCTACAAACTCACGGAAGTCCTTCTCCCAGACTGCTACGTTCACTTGATCGGCAGCTTTCTGCGAGACCGTAGCTTCCGAGTGAGAGTAGACCACGCTCTCTCTTCGGAGAGGCGTATTACCGCTGGCGACCCTCAGGGAAGTGTCCTTGTGCCTCTCCTGTTCTCGTTGTTTGTCAACGACACGCCCCGAGTTCCTGGAGTAAAATTGTCGCTGTTCGCGGACGACACTGCGGCTTTTGCCTCAGAGCCGAACGCGAGTTATGCGGCAGTTAAGCTCCAGCGCCAACTCGACGCGTATGTCGGGTGGACCGATGACTGGAGAGTTGCCGTTAACGCTTCCAAGAGCGCCGCGGTAATATTCTCGCGAAAACGTAAGCGGCCTCAGCCGCTTAAAGTAGGCCCCGTCGAGGTGCCCTGGACCAATAGCGTCAAGTACCTCGGGCTCCACGTGGATTCCCGACTCACCTGGCGAACCCATGCACAGTACATCCGACAACGCGCTTCGGCGCAACTCAGTAGACTCTGGCCCGTGCTTTCTAATCCGGCAATGACCCCCCGGCTAGGTAAGCTCATAGTCAACACGTACGTTTTGCCGGTGATTACCTACGCCTGTCCTGTTTGGGGATACCTGGCTCGTGGTCATAGAATTACGTTCCAGCGCGTACTCGACCGGGGACTGAAGCTCGCGTGCAAAGTCCCCCGGAGGTGCTCTTCTCGTCTTTTGAGGAGAGGACTCGGTGTCCGCTCTTTTGATGACACCGTGAGACGCCTGGCGCGACGATTCTATGTTCGTTACGACAGAGTGACCCACAATTCCCTCATTGCCGGACTTGGTAAATACACCCCGCGACCAGGTGAGTCCTGGAAGCGACCTCGTTTACTAGTCCCGGTGGTATAATCCACCAATCGCAGGTCGCTTCAGACCCCCCCCATAATTAGCTAAAAGTATATAATGAACTCCAACAGACCCAGTGGCAGGAGTCCTTTCTGAGACTCGGGACACTGCACTACTCGCGACCCGCGCTTCGCGCGGGCCGCGCAACCCCCAGTTGTGTGTTGCCGAGACCCTTTTTTTTGACGAGGACACTTCTGCTCCAGCTTCGAACTGAACAGGACTGCTCTTCGGACTGCTCTCTTCAGCTCTCTTCGCTGGACGAACTACGGCTTTGCTGCCTTCGCCCACCTCGCCGTTTGGTCGAGGAATATGACTGCTTTCTTCGTGGGAAAGAAGACCAAGGAGCCAGCTGCTGCCGGGGAATTAAGTAGCCGGTACAAGTGGTAGCTGGCCGAAGTTGACCTTTTCAGGACCACCTGCGCCGGAAAAAATCTTGGCCGGACAGGATAGAAGAGGACTGCTCTGGGCTCACTGGTGAGTGCCGTATCAGTGTGTAAATCCTAACCTGCTCGCGACTGTTAGGTAGCGCTGCCCCGGACGATCCATGCAAGCCCCCACCAGTGGTAAGCGAGCTTGGATATCGCCGGGGTAAAGGGGCCAGTGGACACCAGTCTTGGTAAGGACTGGTATTCAACGAAGCTGGTCGTTAGCCCAGCTCCTCCCGCATCGTCGTGAGCAGGGAAGTCGCGCGGGTAACCCGGCTTCGGCCGGACTCGAGATCCCTGGCGTCTGGCGGTGACTGCCTAGCAGTCTCTGCCCGGCAGCCGCACCTGGCCAGCATGCCTTCTACAGGCAACGGCTCAAGTGCCGAGTCGCTCGGCTCTGCCTTGCCCCATCTGGGCGACTCGCCTGAATCGCCTCGGGCGATGGAGACGGGCGATCCTCTCCCTAACCCGCTTCCCCCTCTCCAGGTAAACGAGTCGGGCGAATTCGCGACCGTTGGTCGGCGTAATCGTCCGGCTAAGAAGCCTAAGAGGACCCACACACCCGGATCCACTTCCTCTCGCACCTCGGCCATTGACATCGGACCTTCTTAGGGCCAACAGGCCGCGGTTCCGACTGCTTCGCTAGCAGCTCCGGCTGCTGCCGCTGTTGGTCGCGCGCCACCCCTGTACGTCCACGGGGTGTCCAATGTCGCCGCCTTATACAGACGGCTGATAGCGGCCCACGGCCTGTCGGCCGACAAGCTTGACCTGAAGCTGCTTGGCGGTGATACGGTCAAGATTGTCGTCCGCCAGCTCGAGGACCATCGCTTGGTCGAGGCCTTTCTGCAGGCGCACAGCCTGCAATACCACACCTTCTCTCCTAAGCGAGTCAAGCCCTTGTCTGTAATTTTGCGTGGGCTTGACGCGCATACCGATCCACAGGAGATCCTCATGGAACTCCGAGACCTCGGGTACCTGGTGCAGGCAATTTTCCGCCTGTTCACCAACTCTGAAACCCGAGTACCTCTCCCGCTCTTCCGTCTCCAGCTCGAGAAGGGCGAGGCTGCAGATAAAATATTCCACCTGACGCGGCTGTTTGGCTTCCGCGTCAGGGTGGAATCCAGTCGTCCCCCGGGCAAACTTGCGCAGTGCCACCGGTGCCAGAGGTTCGGCCATCACACCGACGTCTGTCGCAGTGCCCCGACCTGTCTACGTTGTTCTCTGGGACATTCAACTCAGGCCTGCACTGTGGCAGACAAGACCAAGTTCCGCTGCATTAATTGTGGCCAAGGCCATGCAGCAAATAACAATAACAGCCCGGTCTACAAGGCGGAGCTCCTGCGGAAGCAAAAGCCGCAGGGGCCCCTCCCGAAGCCAAGGCAGCCAATTTTGCAGCCCCAACCTCAGAGGCAGCCTAAAACACAGGCTAGGCCGCAACCGAAGGCACAACCGGCATGGCGCACGCCCTCTCCGGCTCCACCTCCAGCCCCTACAAAGGCACCTAAACGAACCGCGTCTCCTTCTGAAGCAGAGAACTCGGTTATGTCTCCCTGTAGCCGCCATCTCGGTTATGGAGCCGGAGAATCAACCCTCCACCTCCGCGGAACCTCCAACTCCCGCCTCTGAACCAGAGGAAGCCTCGCCACCACTGCCACCTCCGCGATTTCCGCGAGCAGGCATCATAAAAACCAAAAAAGGGTTAACCACACCGGATGCTCGGACCCGAGCTCCTGCCTGCCCACAGCCCAAGAAAAGTCCTGCTTCCCGGTACAATAAGTCCGACGAAGCCCAACAGCGTACTTTTCCTGCCGCTGATTCAAAACCGTCTGCCCCTGGTCCTGTGGCTTCCACCAAACCCCGATCTACCGTAAAACCTGGTCGCTCTTACGCGGCCTCAGTTTCCAGGCAAACCGCCCAGTCCGTCATATCCAATGACGCACAGTTCGTCCGCGACTTTCTGTCTGGCTACGACCTCAAGAAAGTCGCATCCACCTTCAGGTCCATCCGAGACCGCCTGGAAACTGCTGACCCAACTGAGAGATTCATGCTCTTGGTGGAAGCCTGCGAAGTCATAGGTCTCCTATGAACCGAGCCCTTAGACGAGATCTCTCTCTCATAGCCTGGAATGCTAACAACATCGGTTCCAAGCATTCCGACCTTCTAGAATTCCTGGCTCGGTTCAAACGCGACGTACTTCTCCTCTCTGAAACCCACCTGACCCCGGCGAACCGGTTTCGATTACCAAATTACGTGGTCTATCGGGATGACCGAGTTGGCCGACGAGGAGGCGGCACGGCGATCGCGGTGAGGACCTCCATAGGTCATCATCGTGTCGCTTTGCCGCAGCTTACTAACCTAGAGGCCACCGCCATTGAGGTCCACGGAGCTCTTGGCGGCGTCCTCGTGGTTTCAGCATACAAGCCCCCACAAGCTGAACTCCTTGTCGGCGACCTGGACGTCATCTTCGATTCCCATCGAAGGGTAATTTTGGCCGGCGATCTGAATTGCAAGCCTCGCGTTTGGAACAGTCGCCTGACTACTCCGAACGGGAGGCGCTTGCTCAGTTTTGTTGAATCGCGCCGGGCGATGGTATTTGGTCCAGCGCAACCCACGTTCTTTCCGTCAAGACCTAACGCGGCTCCCGATGTTCTGGATATCGCGGTGACCCAAGGAGTTGTCTGTCCGGTCGAAGTATTCTCACTTACGGAGCTGACATCCGACCACAACCCTATCTTGGTCCACGTCGCTACCCAGCACGCCTATGCACGTTCTGACAAGAAGAAGGTCATCGATTGGGATCGCTACGGCCCGGCCTTGTGCCGTATATTGCCGCCAGCGGCCCCACTCGATTCTGTTCGCCTCCTAGACGAAGCAGTTGCGGGAATCGAAGAGGCAATCATCTCGGCTATAGGCGTGTCTTCACGTACGCGAGCTGGTTTCACGCCTGACTACCAACGCATCCCTGAGGAAGTCTCTCTTCTCGCTCGCGAGAGGAATTACTTCCGGAAACGTTGGCAGAGGACCCGTGATCCGGCCGATAAGGCAGCATACAATCGGTTCACCGGACGACTGCGTGGCAGTCTGAAGGCGTTCCGACGTAGCTGTTGGGAACTCGGTGTGAACCCGAACGGGGGATGTGGACCCGCAAAGTCACCCGTACAGAATACCTACCGCATTGGCGGGACGGAGGCGCCGACCTCCACTCCCCGCCATTGTTGGACCGTTCGGTCGACTCCTGGGTCGCCCGGAGGAGAAGGCCGAGTACTTGGACTTGTGTTTCGAGCGACAGTTCGCTCCCAACCCGCCTATGGACTGGGACTTCGACGAACAAGTCGAGATGGCTGTGGAGACTTTCTGTCTCTTCCGATCACGGCGGAGCCCGAACCCATCTCTTTGGAAGAGGTCTCAGATCGGCTCGCTGAACTTCAGCCAAGAAAAGCTCCAGGCCCGGACGGTGTTACGAACACCGCTCTACGTCTTATTCCCGAGCCTGGAGTTCAATTCTTGACTGATTTGTTCAACGCGTGTCTTAGACTGGCCTACTTTCCCAAGAAATGGCGAAAGGCGACGGTTATCGTGATCCCGAAGCAGGGAAAGGATACCACCCGCTCGGAAAACCTCCGGCCTATCAGCCTACTCTCCGCTACGTCCAAGGTTTTTGAGCGCCTCGTACAGCGTCGTGTACGAGAACATCTAACCAACTTTGACGTGCTGGTCCCCGAACAGTTCGGCTTTCGTGTGTGGCATTCGACCACTCATCAACTGATGAGATTGGTGGAAAGCATCACGGAAGCCGGGTGTCGGAGAGAACGGACCGTTGGCTGTTTCTTAGATGTTGAAAAAGCCTTCGACAGCGTATGGCATGATGGCCTATTATTCAAGCTTAGGGAAGTCCAGCTCCCGGACTGCTACCTCCATCTGGTTGCTAGCTTTCTGACGGAGAGGACCTTCTGCGTGAGAGTTGGCGATTCAGTCTCTTCCGAGAGACGAATCACAGCCGGCGTCCCTCAAGGTAGTGTTCTAGGCCCCCTTCTGTTCTCGATCTACGTCAACGACGTGCCGAGACAGCCTGGAGTCCAGATGGCCCTCTTCGCTGACGACACGGCCGTATTTACGGCCGATCGTCATGAGGAAAGGGCCGTCCTACGACTGCAGCGCCAGCTCTACACGCTCGTGGACTGGACCGAGAGTTGGAGAGTGCAACTCAACGCTACCAAGAGTGTAGCCGTCGAATTCTCCAAGCGACGGAAGAACCCTGTTAGGCAGCTACGTATCGGCAGAACGTACTTGCGCTGGTCCAACGAGGTCAAGTACCTCGGATTACACCTTGACCGTCGGCTCACCTGGCGTACCCACGCACAGGCAGGTCTCAAGAGAGCATCCACTCGCGTGTGCGCACTGTTTCCACTCCTGATCAGCTCAGCCATGACCAGGAAATTGGGCAGGATGATCGTCGGCGCGTATCTGCTGCCGGTCATTTCCTACGCCTGTCCGGTCTGGGGTTACCTCGCCGCAATGCATAAAAAGAAGTTGCAGAGCGTCCTCGACAGGAGTCTTCGGCTAGCGGCCAAAGTCCCCCGTCGCTTTTCATCTCGCCTACTAAGGAGAGGACTTGGCGTCCGCTCCTTAGACGACACATTCAGGGGGCTTGCACGCAAATTTTATGCACGTGCGGCGAGGTTCCCAGGCAATCCTCTTGTGACTGGGCTGGGAAGGTACCGTATACGTCCAGGTGATTCGTGGAAACGCCCTCGGTGTATACTGCGCTAGTGTAGGCTAGCAAAACAGCCGAGAATCAGCCTGCTATAGAGCACACGCCCTACTTGGGCAGGGCCACGAGGCAGGAGCTCCAGAAGGTAGCTCGGAACTCAGTTACCAAGCGGTTCGTCTCTGCGACGCACAACCGCAAAGCCCAGAGCGAAAAAAAAGAGCTGTTGCCAGGGTAGGCTGCGTTCGTTTGTTACTCTACACAAGTGGAATTTTCCATTGTGCAACGCTGGCTCCAGATTGTCTGGAGCTCAATATCTCAGTTATTACTCTGTATATTTCATTCAAACTTTCACATAGTGTTTAACATCATTAGTGCTGTGTGTTACAATTGTGCGGGCAGTGGTGAACTCGTGTTTTTGGTGTTCTCCGCTGCTGACTGTTGCCTGGTAAGTGTTGTAGGTTGTTAAGTGCCATACCACACTACCCGACTAGCGATCCCTAGTACCTCACCAACCTAGGCGTAGGTTAACCTCGCCGATCGCCGCACCTACCATTCCCGTCGGTCCTTCTAAGGGCCACGAAATTCCTGCCGGCGCTCTGGCGCAACCTTTACCTGCCGAACCCGAGACAATGTCGGCTGGGACGAGTGCCATGGATACCGAGGAGTGGCAAACTGTTAGTAGCCGATTTTCACTGATGATGGAAGTCGATGGCATTGCCGAAACGTCTGGTTTTGTAGAAAACATTGGACTACGGCCAAACATCCCGGGAAGGAATTTTAACAAAAACTACTTCTTTGTTGCCGATAACGTTGTACACATATATATATATATTGCAACACATCTTTTTATGATTTCTTTTTGTGTTAAAGCGGGACGTAAATGTTTACTCCTCTCTACTAACATAATGACGTATTCATCTTCAGACAGCTTACCTGGATTATATTTACCAAATTCCAGTGTATTTCGTATTCTCATTTGTATGTATTCATTCCAATACCTCCCTTCGAATGCTAGTTTAAATTCTTCATACGTTTTTAAATCGTCATTCACCATCGTGAACCAACTGGCTGCTGCATCTTTTAAGTAACGGCTTACAAAGTCTATTTTATCTTTGTCACTGAGAATAGATCCAATACTATCCATTTCTTTCTCACATTTGATACGAAATTCAATGGGATTTTCCCCTCTGGATCCTCTAAAATAGTTAATGGGTCTCTCTTCTCTAGGTACGGTCGAGTATACTAACGCTTGTGTTGGTAGTCTTCTCACTTCTCGTGTAAGTCGGTCTACTTCACCTTTTAACTTGACTTCCAGCTGATCTACCCTGTTGTCATGGTGTTGGATAGATTTCTTGATGGTGTCGTCTGCTGCGGCGAGACTTTTTGTTTCTTCTTCAATTTTCATGGTCTTCCTGACATTACTCTGCACCAACTCGCTGATGACTTGTATCTTGGTATCTTGTCGATGCGTAATTTTTTCGAGTTTCTGGTCCAGTGTGTCGGCCATAGATTTAAAATTTTGTTGTAGTCTTTTTCGCTGCTCTTCGAAATTTTCATTCATCATCACCGCTTGTTGTTTTAGAGACTCTTTAACTTTACCTTCTAAGGTCTCCATTCGTTCCATAATTTCTACCTTACTTTCAGCATTATACGCGTATAGTTTCTGAATTTCTGACGTGCTTGCTTCCAATCTTCTCATAGTTTCAGCACCACTAGTTTTTATTTCTTCAAACCTTTTTACGTTTTCAACGTTGCTGGCTTCTAACTTCTTCATTATGTCGGCTAAACTGACCTCTTGTTTATGTGCCATGTTTAATTTTAATTTGGTGAACCGATTTTAAAATAATTATTATTAATTTGTATATTATTAATTATTTGGATTATTATTAAATATTGGTAGTCATTTATTCATCAACATACAACCGTTATCTTGGGCGCCTGTAGTATCAGTTTCTGATAACCACAATATTTATCTAAGCTCCCCTTTGTTTACTCTACTGATAACGCTAACTGTACGTTCTTATCAGCTACATTCAACATATAAATGCATGTTTTATAATAATTACACATCAACTCTAAATATTTGTTCTACGTGAATTTATATTTATTTAACTTCTTACTAATTTTTTAATTTTTTTTTTTTATTATTTTTTTTTTTTATTTAATCGTGCCTCACGTTGGAAGCGACATTTTCTTTTGCAACACATCTTTTTATGATTTCTTTCATTATGGATTATGAGTTTTACATGGACCTGGTTAGGGTATACCATGCCAACACTTACCTGCAGTATATGGTACTTTTCTGCTTTGCCGGCTATTAGGTGTGGGATTTGGGCTTATTAGGTATCAGGTAACGAGTTGGGACGATGTGTTTTCAAAAGAATTATTTCAGGAAGCTGAGTTGTATAAATTGTGAATAAATGAAAACTACCTTTTTAGTCTATCATTCCAATGATTATAATTGTCACCCTCAAGGTGCTTATCTTTAAACAAATCATAATAATAAAAAGAATTTCAAATATTTAACACAATTTACGGCGGGTTCCACCATTTATATTCTTTCTTGAATATTACTTTACACATATTTTCTCTAGTGATATATTGTTATAATGCTTACGTCTAACAATCACATATTAAAATCATATATCTTAGTACATAATTTATAAGTTCCTGAAAATAAGACATACAATACACAGTATATACACAAAACATATAACATGGAAATATACACACATTTATGGGCAGTTTCACACTGTCTGCCTGTAATTATAATTCATTTATAAAAAAATCATTTTGTTATATTGAATTTAATTATTTAATAAAATGGAAATACTGAATTGATTTCATTCTATGAAATCCGTAACCCTGTTCTTTATACATGAGAAAATAAAATACGAACTTTTCAAATGAATATAACAAGGGTTATAGTTATCGTTATCTCTATGGTAATTATTATTAATCTAAACATTTTTATTAAGGGTAACTCCCTTTTAATTTTTCTACTCTTTAGCCTGCTTGGCTATCAACAATAATTAATATGAAACAATAAAATTTGTGACATCTAATATCTTGATAACACTCTTAGAGCTTCTCTGCACTCTTCCTTAATTTATCACATTTAATTTATCAAATATAATTTTTTATACAGTGCACAATCTCATGAAAACATTTGCTTAGAGTCTTTCTGCACTCTTATTAACATATTATTATAATAATCACACATTATCTAAATGTTCTGTCTTTTTGAATAAATGTCTCTATATGATATACAGTACAACATTTAAAAGTGTCTTTAGGCTTTAGTCATACCGCCTATATAAAAAAATGTTTATCAATTATTTAAAACTGTTCAATTTCGTTTATAGCGGCTTTTCATTTACTTGTTGTGTTTTACAACATTATTATGAACCCTGAACCATATCAGGTCACCTGTTTTGATGATTTCATGTTACACAGATGTACACGGGTCTCAGGCGTCGGCGTTGAGTACAGCTATTCCTCTCGAAACCTCCGTCAGCGTCGCTTAGCGGTGTATGAACAGCTAGGCTAGGCGTCGTTCCTTTATCGTCATGGACACAGCGTCTCTGGCCTCGGGTATAGTCTGATGTCCGTAGTACGTAGTTGTAGTAACTCAGGTGTCTGCCGGTCTCATTGAAGCGTCTTCTGCAGCGTATCGTTCCGTGTGTACGACTCAACGAATACTTTATGAATGCCACAGATGCTCGTTTTGGCTCGCTATTTATAGGGCAAAGAAACGTGTGCAAATGAGTTTCTATCGGCGAATACCTCAACAATCCTTTATTTATTTAGGTAACAAAGTTGTTTGTTATACGTGTCTTGAACACCGTTATTAGCTATGTATACACGCGATCTTTAATTAGCACCGCGAAAGATGTGAAATAGTAAAACGCTTATAGTTCACGACACTCTCACTATATCGTTATGTGTTTGGTGTCTAAATAAAGCTACATTTCCGCACTATTCACTGGTCAACCTAGTTCTTCTTAATCTTTTGTCATTTTTTTTGTTATTTAAGTTTTAAAACACTTCTGACATGTGCCGACAAAATTCTGTTTTGTTTGCTATATAAAATCTTATCTGTACCCTTCTAAATGTACAATTGTAGCAGATAACGCTTATTATGCGTACTCCAGTTAGAACGATAAACATTGATAACAATGTCTCGTTATAATATATATATATATATATATATATATATATATATAAAATATGCATAAAATTAATGGCTTGTATAAGTTAATGATTGATCTCCATTAAGTTTCCAATGTTTTAATATTATGATGTCCATAATTAAAACATCAGGTGCAGGTTTAGTGTGTATGAGGGTACACCGTGGACAAAAATTTCCTATTGAGCGTTGCTTAGAGTAAAGCTGCGAGTCTAGAGTGTACGTTTCACAGAACAAACACGCGGAAAAGGAGGAGCGCTCCGAAGTCACTCATGGCCCCTCAGCATCTTGCAGAAGGTTCATTCCCTAAAGACGAAAATTCTGTCTATGAATCGTTCTTCTGTAAACACGTGCAGTTACACTGCCCAGCGATTTACAGGAAGCAAATCGCTATCCAAGCTGGACAATTTTTCGGCTTGCACGCGTTATGTTGGTGTGGGTTTCGGCACTTTCCATTTAAAAAGCGTGCAAATGTAAGAAAATAAACATGAGTGAGGCCAAAAATTACGCGAATTGTGTGTGTGTGTGTTCCCTGCCTTTTTATTGCAGTAATCATAATAATAAAATGTAAACGTAAACATTCCATAATTAAGATATGTTTGCCTGCCACGAACGATATATTTTCTCTCATACATGATTTACATTAAAATTATAATTTTATTACCTGGCAACAAAATTATTTCTTTTTTAACAATTACTATTGTTTGAAAAAGTTTAAATGAATTTTCAAGTACTTTACTGTTGTTAAAACGTAAAAGGTTGCTGGTAAACTACCCCTTTCCCTTAACCGATCTTCACCAAAATGGAAAGGCCTTGAGATCACTACAATTCAGTGATGTATGCAAAAAATTATTTGATACTGTTTGAATATGCGGCTGTTCACCAGACAGAGAGACACACAGCACACACAGAGATACTTTTCGAAAAATGACTTTTTTTCATGTTTTGAGTGTAGTACAATCAGAATCTGCAATAATCTCGAACACAATTTTTTTT
This sequence comes from Magicicada septendecula, assembly GCA_034769895.1. NCBI lineage: Eukaryota > Metazoa > Arthropoda > Insecta > Hemiptera > Cicadidae > Magicicada > Magicicada septendecula. The sequence continues at coordinate 954,407,939 of CM068367.1, forward strand.
TCCATCACCATACTTCATTTCCTTAACGAACATGGAAGTAAAAATTACCCTTGATAAAAAAACGTTGCAGGTAAACTACCCCTTAACCGATCTTCACCAAAAACAATACGTCTTGAGTACTCTACAAATCAGGGCTGTATGCAAAAAATTATTTGATTCTGTTTGAATTTGCGACTGTTATCGTTTGCCAAAAAAAAAAATTACCCTTGATAAAAAAACGCTGCCGGTAAACTACCCGTTTCCCTTAACCGATCTTCACCAAAAACAATAGGTCTTGAGTACTCTACAAATCAGGACTGCATGCAAAAAATTATTTGATTTTGTTTAATTTGCGGCTGTTATCGTTTGCCATAGAAAAAAAATCTACAGACACACAGACACCAGACAGACAGACACACACACACACACTTTTCGAAAAATAACCTTTTTTCATGTTTTGAGTACAATCAGAATCTGCAATAATCTCGAACACGATTTTTTTTGCCATCACCATACTTCCATTTCCTTAAGGAACATGGAAGTAAAAATATCGGTATGGAGAACCATACATGACTTCCATGTTCTAAGATTTATATTTAAAATCATATTCGAAATGAAATATTTCCATAGAAACTACGTCTTTCTACTTATTGCTTCAGCATTAACCACAGTACTGTGGTCACTAACGTATACCACCTCACGTTTTCGCAATCGATTTTCACTGATGATGGCAGTCGATGGCACTGCCGAAAAGTCTGGTTTTGCAGAAAAAATTTGACTACGGCTAAACAGCCCGGGAAGGAATTTTAACAAAAAAAAACTTCTTTGTTGCCGATAACGTAGTACACATAAAAAATTCTCCCCTCCACCTACAACTATAATTTTTAATTATAGAAAATTACCCCCACCCCGTTCACCTATCCTCTTCATTTATAGATATTTCATCTACGTTGCTACAGTGGATTATTATGAGCTTCTTATCAGGATACTTTATTTATAAAAATTAAGTACTTTACTCTTGTTAAATCATAAAATGTTTCTGGTAAACTACCCCTTTCTCTTAACCGATATTCTCCAAAATCAATAGACCTTCCGTCCTCTACAATTCAGGGATGCACGCAAAAAAATATTTGATTCTGTTTGAAAGTGCGGCAGTTATCGTTCGTCATGGAAACATTTCTCTTGTTACAACATAAAAGGTTGCAGGTAAAATACCCCTTTATCTTAACCGATCTTCACCAAAATCAACAGACCTTGAGCTCTCTGTAATTCAGGAAAGTGTGCAAAAAATTATTTGATTCTCTTTGAATTTTCGGCAGTTATCGTTCGTCATAAAAAAATTACCCTTTTTAAAACATAAAACGTTTCTGATAAACTACCCCTTCCCTTAATCGATCTTCAACAAAATCAACAGACCTTGAGTTCTCTTTAGTTCAAAAAGGTATGCTAAAACCTAGTTGATTCTGTTTGAATTTACGGCAGTTATCGTTCGTCATATAAAAAATTACCCTTGTTAAACCATAAAATGTTGCAGGTAAACTACCCCTTTCTCTTAACCGATCTTCACCAACACCAATAGGTATTGAGAACTCTACAATACAGGGTTGTATGCAAAACATCATTTGATTCTGTTTGAATTTGCGGCTGTTATCGTTTACCATAGAAAAAAATTACCCTTGATAAAAAACTGCTGTAGGTAAACTATCCCTTTCCCTTACCGATCTTCACCAAAAACGACAGGTCTTGAGTACTCTACAATTCAGGCCGGTATGCAAACAATTATTTCATTCTGTTTGAATTTGCGGCTGTTATCGTTAGCCATATAAAACATCCTTGATAAAACGTAAAACGTTGCTGGTAAAGTACCCTATTCCATGAACCGATCTCTACCAAAAACAGTAGGTCTTGAGAACTCTACAATTCAGGACTGTATGCAAAACATTATTTAATTCTCTTTGAATTTACGGCAGTTATCGTTCGTCAAAAAAAAAATTACCCTTGTTAAAACATAAAACGTTGCTGGTAAACTATCCCTTTCCATTAACCGATCTTCAACAAAATCAACAGACCTTGAGTTCTGTATAATTCAAAAACGTATGCAGAAGAGTAGTTGATTCTGTTTTAATGTACGGCAGTTATCGTTCGTCATAAAAAAAATTACCCGTGGTAAAACATAAAATGTTGCCAGTAAACTACCCTATTCCCTTAACCGATCTTCAACAAAACCAACAGGTCTTGAGAGCTCTACAATTCAGGGATGTATGCAAAATATTATATGATTCTGTTTGAATTTGCGGCTGTTATCGTTTGCCATAGAAAATACTCTTGATAAAACAAAAAACGTGGCCGGTAAACTAACCCTTTCCCTTAACCGATCTTCACCAACACCAACAGGTATTGAGAACTCTACAATACAGGGCTGTATCCAAAACATCATTTGATTCTGTTTGAATTTGCGGCTGTTATCGTTTACCATAGAAAAAAATTACCCTTGATAAAAAACCGTTGCTGGTAAATTACCCCTTTCCCTTAACCGATCTTTACCAAAATCAACAGATCTTGAGAACTCTACAATTCAGGGCTGTATGCGAAACATTATTTGATTCTGTTTGAATTTGCGGATGTTATCGTTTGCCAAACAAACAAAATTACCCTTGATAAAAAAAAAACCGTTGCAGGTAATTACCCCTTTCCCTCAACCTATCTTCACCAAAAACAATAGGTCGTGAGTACTCCACAAATCAGGGCTGTATGCAAAATATTATTTGATTCGGCTTGAATTTGCGGCTGTTACCGTTTGCTATAGAAAAAAAATCTACAGACACAGACAGACACACAGACACACAGACACACACACACACACACACACACACACACACACACACACACTTTTCAAAAAACGACTTTTTTTCATGTTTTGAGTGTAGTACAATCAGAATCTGCAATAATCTCGAACACTATTTTTTTTGCTATCACCATACTTCCATTTCCTTAAGGAACATGGAAGTGAAAATGTATCTAAACTGGCCGCTATTCATATCAAAATAACCAGAAAGGAACGAGCAATACGATGCTAGTAATAGAACCAAATTTTTGTAATTAGTATAACTGAAAAACAAACATAAATATGATAATTCTAGTACGTAGGCTTTCACGGCCGGTGTCACTATAATTACTTAATACTTCCGGGCTGAAAGGCCGTGGTCGAATGCTTGTTGTAATGGTGCTAGACGTTTCGGCCACACCACCGGTGGTCATCTTCAGTAGCAAAGAAAAGTTCGTGAGATGGAATGCCGAACAATTCGCCCAGTTAAACCGGGACAAGCAATAGTAAGACGGCTACGCTGGTTCTATTTTATAACTTTTTGGCCGCTTCAGGTATTTATCGCGAACCCATCGGACGCCAGCTAATCATTCTCCACTCTGATTGCCCGTGGAAAATTAACCATGCCAGACACTATTTAAGGAAATGCTCTACCTGCTGCCGAGACCGGAGTGACAGCACTCTGCACTCAGACTTCGACGAGTGAAGACCTCACAGCTTACATCAGGATATCGCAGAAGCAGAAGACGATCGCCTCGACCTCTGAACTGCCATGAAGAGGCTCGTCCAACAGCCGACGGAGGCTGCCAAGAAGAAGCCGCCTGAACAACAACATCAGAAACCACCTCGCCAGCGCCAACACCAAGCTGCTGCGATGGAGATCGACCAGCCGTCTTGCCAGGACGAAGATCATCAACGCAACACAACTGGGACCTGCCGCACAGTGCCGGTAAGTCTTGTAGGTAGCGCTGTCCAGCGAAACCCGGGGAGTCCGAGAGTAGGACTCACAAATAGAGATGCGGGTTGCGCCGCCACTGTGACGGTGTCACAGTTCGGCCCCCGGGTACCCGCTGGACCAAGAGCCGAGCTAGTCGGCATTAGACCAGCTGATAGTGCCCCCAAAGCACTGTGCGGCAGCAACGAGCCCCCCGGCCGGCCACTTGGGCCAGTCGGGAACCCTACGACTCGCGCGGGAAGCCCTGCTGAACCCGCGCAAGCTCGTCCCAATAATCGGTCCTTATTAGGGCCGACCAAGCCCTCAAAGGCCGGACCTTCCGGCTGCACGGCCGCCAGTAGGCCAAGCAGCCCTGTACTTTTGCCGGAGTCTGACTCCCCAGCCATGGAGACCTCGGCTTCCACCGACTGGGTGGTAGTAGGGCACGGTGGCAAGCCGAGAAAGTCTCCCTCCCTGACTCCTTGAGTTCGGCCACGGACTCGGCGGCATTCCAAGCCTCCGCTGAGGTTGCGCCTAGTCGCACCTCCGAAGGAAGGATCCCGCCGGTGTTCGTTACGAACGTCAGGGATGTAATCGGCTTTGTTCGCCGGCTCCGCAAGGTCGTTGCGCTGGCAGATAACGCATCGGTCAAGCTCCTTGCGAGCGAGACTGTGCGCGTTACCTGCTGCAGTGCTTCCGAGCACTTCGGAGTTGTCCAGTGGCTGGAAAGTGAATCGTTCCAGTTCCATACCTACACTCTTAACAGAGTCAAGCCTGTAGCCCTCGTCCTTCGGGGCCTGGACATACAGGCGGATCCGCAGGTCGTCCTAGACGAACTGCGCGACGCGGGCTATAAGGTTGTGGGAGCCTCACGGCTGGACACTATTTATGACTCGCGTCGACCACTCCCGCTAATCAGACTCCTGGTAGAGAAGGGCGACTCCTCCCAGGCCTTGTTAGATTTCAAACGGCTTTTCGGGCTCTGCGTGAGCGTAGAGCCCTGCCGCCAGACCGGGCGACTTTCCCAGTGCCACAGGTGCCAGCGGTTCGGCCACAGCAGCTTCGGTTGTCGGAACGCGCCGACCTGCGTCCGCTGTGGAAATGACCACTTGACGCAGGCCTGCGCTGTCCCGGCCAACCACCGATATTGTATAAACTGTGGCGGCGCCCATGCTGCTAATAACAGGCGCTGCCCAGTCTATAGCGAGCAGGTGGACAAGCTCAAGAAACCCGTCCAGCCTAAGCCTCGACATGTTAGCCAACCAGTCAAACCGGCCAAAGCCGCTGAACCTGTGGTCCGGAAACCAGCCCCTAGGTCTGCTCCGGTTCCGAAACCCAGCAGTGCAGTGAGCCCGAGCGAAGCTCCACAGGCCAAACCAACCACCGCGCCCACGGAACCGGAACGCGAAGTTCCACACTACACCCAAGTCCCGCTGCCGGACGATGAGGAAATTGATCCTCCATTGCCGCCGCCACCCAAGCCTAGATTCCCCAGATCACGCAAGAAAGGTAGGACTCAGGCCAAGAACACGGGCCAGCCTAAACCACCTGCCACTGGACCCAAGACCGTCCACCAAAAGCCAGAGCGGCCACCCGCTCCAGTACCTGCCCCCAAGGCTTCCACCGTCTCGCCCCGCCGCAGCTATGCAGCTGCCGCCAAGCGTTCTCCCCCGGCCTCATCTTCCGATGATCTCGCCGTCGTATCAGACTTTCTGGCAAGCTACGACTTGCAGAAAGTAGCCCAGACTTTCCTTAAAATCAAGGAACGCTTGGCAACAGCCTCGCCCCAAGATAAGTTCCTCCTCTTGGTGGAAGCCTGCCGTGTTACAGGTCTGTTATGAACGGACAACCACGGCAATCCCTCAAACGAGACCTCGAGCTCGTGGCGTGGAACGCCAACGGCCTCACTTCCCGGCATTCTGAGCTCTTAGAGTTCGTTACCCGTCACAAGCCCGACGTGCTTCTTCTTGGCGAGACGCACCTGACCCCGCATCGTCGTTTCCGAATACCCAACTACGTGTGCCACCGGGACGACCGGACGGGTCGCGCAGGAGGGGGCACAGCCATCGCGGTGAAGGCGAGTCTTCGCCATCACCGCGTTGTCCTGCCTCAGCGGCGGAACCTCGAGTGCACCGCGGTCGAGCTCCATGGTGCTCTCGGCGGTCTACTCGTGGTTTCCGCTTACAAGCCTCCACAAACGGAGCTCCTGTCGAACGATCTGGAGGCCGTCTTTGGAGCACACAGGAGGGTAGTCCTGGCGGGCGACCTGAACTGTAAGCACCCCGATTGGGGGAGCCGCTTGGCGAACCCAAACGGGACCCGCTTACGCAGGTATGCTGATGCGGCTCGGCTCACAGTCAAGGGTCCTACCGGGCCTACATACTATCCATCGAGGGCTAACTCCCGCCCTGACGTACTGGACACTGCCGCGGTCAGGGGCGTTTATTGCCCGGTCCACGTCTCCGTCATTTCGGAACTGTCCTCGGACCATTGCCTTATCAGTGTGCATATAGCTACCCAGCACGCCACCGTCCGCGACGAGCGGCGGGTAATCGAGTGGGACCGCTTTGGCCCGGCGTTCAGTCGCCGCCTACCAGAGCATATCCCGCTCGACACTACCCAGCATGTCGACGAGGCAGTTGCCTTATTCGACACAGCCGTAGTCTCGGCGGTAGACGTGTCCTCCCGGATGAAGCCGGGGCTCACGCCCGACTATCAGCGGATTCCCGAAGAGGTGTCTCAGCTCGCTTGCGAGAGGAATCGCCTCCGGAGACGCAGGCAGAGGACTCGTGACCCGGCTGACAAGGCTGCGTTCAACAGAGCGTCCGGCAAGTTGCGTCGCGACATGCTGGCGTTCCGTAGACACAACTGGGAGCTAGCTGTTACACAGATGGATGGCCCTGCCGAGGACCGTAATGTCTGGCGGATTCCCAGTGCCCTAACGGGAAAGCGCAAACGCGCGCCTCTCCCCGCACTGGCCGGACCCGGCGGTCAACCCCTTGGCCGCCCCCTCGAAAAGGCAGAGTTCTTGGCTGACAGTTTAGAGCGTCAGTTCGCTCCCAACCCATCCAAGAACCCGGCCTTCACTGAGCAAATCTGCCGCGAGGTAGAGCGCTTTCTATCGGCCGATATCACAGTCCAGCCGGAGCCCATCTCCCTGGAGGAGGTCTCTGAGAGGATTGTTCAGCTCAAGCCCCGGAAGGCGCCTGGCCGGACGGAGTCATGAATTCCGCCCTCCATCGCCTTCCGGAGCGAGGAACCCAGTTCCTCACTGACCTGTTCAATTCACGCCTCAGACTGGCCTATTTTCCGGTGAAATGGAAAACGGCTACCGTCATTGTGATACCTAAGCCGGGAAAGAATTCTACTCGAGTGGAGAACCTCAGGCCCATCAGCCTCTTGTCCGCGACGTCCAAGGTTTTTGAGCGTCTGATCCAGCGTAGGTCCGCGACCATCTAGAAAGACTAGACGTGCTGATCCCCGAACAGTTCGGCTTTCGTGAGCTGCACTCCTCGACTCATCAGCTGATGAGACTCGTGGAATGCATAACCGAGGCTGGCTGCCAGGGCAAACAGACGGCTGCGATCTTCCTAGACGTAGAGAAAGCCTTTGACCGCGTGTGGCACGAGGGTGTCCTCTACAAACTCACGGAAGTCCTTCTCCCAGACTGCTACGTTCACTTGATCGGCAGCTTTCTGCGAGACCGTAGCTTCCGAGTGAGAGTAGACCACGCTCTCTCTTCGGAGAGGCGTATTACCGCTGGCGACCCTCAGGAAAGTGTTCTTGTGCCTCTCCTGTTCTCGTTGTTTGTCAACGACACGCCCCGAGTTCCTGGAGTAAAATTGTCGCTGTTCGCGGACGACACTGCGGCTTTTGCCTCAGAGCCGAACGCGAGTTATGCGGCAGTTAAGCTCCAGCGCCAACTCGACGCGTATGTCGGGTGGACCGATGACTGGAGAGTTGCCGTTAACGCTTCCAAGAGCGCCGCGGTAATATTCTCGCGAAAACGTAAGCGGCCTCGGCCGCTTAAAGTAGGCCCCGTCGAGGTGCCCTGGACCAATAGCGTCAAGTACCTCGGGCTCCACGTGGATTCCCGACTCACCTGGCGAACCCATGCACAGTACATCCGACAACGCGCTTCGGCGCAACTCAGTAGACTCTGGCCCGTGCTTTCTAATCCGGCAATGACCCCCCGGCTAGGTAAGCTCATAGTCAACACGTACGTTTTGCCGGTGATTACCTACGCCTGTCCTGTTTGGGGATACCTGGCTCGTGGTCATAGAATTACGCTCCAGCGCGTACTCGACCGGGGACTGACGCTCGCGTGCAAAGTCCCCCGGAGGTGCTCTTCTCGTCTTTTGAGGAGAGGACTCGGTGTCCGCTCTTTTGATGACACCGTGAGACGCCTGGCGCGACGATTCTATGTTCGTTACGACAGATTGACCCACAATTCCCTCATTGCCGGACTTGGTAAATACACCCCGCGACCAGGTGAGTCCTGGAAGCGACCTCGTTTACTAGTCCCGGTGGTATAATCCACCAATCGCAGGTCGCTTCAGACCCCCCCCCATAATTAGCTAAAAGTATATAATGAACTCCAACAGACCCAGTGGCAGGAGTCCTTTCTGAGACTCGGGACACTGCACTACTCGCGAACCGCGCTTCGCGCGGGCCGCGCAACCCCCAGTTGTGTGTTGCCGAGACCCTTTTTTTGACGAGGACACTTCTGCTCCAGCTTCGAACTGAACAGGACTGCTCTTCGGACTGCTCTCTTCAGCTCTCTTCGCTGGACGAACTACGGCTTTGCTGCCTTCGCCCACCTCTCCGTTTGGTCGAGGAATATGACTGCTTTCTTCGTGGGAAAGAAGACCAAGGAGCCAGCTGCTGCCGGGGAAGTAAGTAGCCGGTACAAGTGGTAGCTGGCCGAAGTTGACCTTTTTAGGACCACCTGCGCCGGAAAAAATCTTGGCCGGACAGGATAGAAGAGGACTGCTCTGGGCTCACTGGTGAGTGCCGTATCAGTGTGTAAATCCTAACCTGCTCGCGACTGTTAGGTAGCGCTGCCCCGGACGATCCATGCAAGCCCCCACCAGTGGTAAGCGAGCTTGGATATCGCCGGGGTAAAGGGGCCAGTGGACACCAGTCTTGGTAAGGACTGGTATTCAACGAAGCTGGTCGTTAGCCCAGCTCCTCCCGCATCGTCGTGAGCAGGGAAGTCGCGCGGGTAACCCGGCTTCGGCCGGACTCGAGATCCCTGGCGTCTGGCGGTGACTGCCTAGCAGTCTCTGCCCGGCAGCCGCACCTGGCCAGCATGCCTTCTACAGGCAACGGCTCAAGTGCCGAGTCGCTCGGCTCTGACTTGCCCCATCTGGGCGACTCGCCTGAATCGCCTCGGGCGATGGAGACGGACGATCCTCTCCCTAACCCGCTTCCCCCTCTCCAGGTAGACGAGTCGGGCGAATTCGCGACCGTTGGTCGGCGTAATCGTCCGGCTAAGAAGCCTAAGAGGACCCACACACCCGGATCCACTTCCTCTCGCACCTCGGCCATTGACATCGGACCTTCTTAGGGCCAACAGGCCGCGGTTCCAACTGCTTCGCTAGCAGCTCCTTCTGCTGCCGCTGTTGGTCGCGCGCCACCCCTGTACGTCCACGGGGTGTCCAATGTCGCCGCCTTATACAGACGGCTGATAGCGGCCCACGGCCTGTCGGCCGACAAGCTTGACCTGAAGCTGCTTGGCGGTGATACGGTCAAGATTGTCGTCCGCCAGCTCGAGGACCATCGCTTGGTCGAGGCCTTTCTGCAGGCGCACAGCCTGCAATACCACACCTTCTCTCCTAAGCGAGTCAAGCCCTTGTCTGTAATTTTGCGTGGGCTTGACGCGCATACCGATCCACAGGAGATCCTCATGGAACTCCGAGACCTCGGGTACCTGGTGCAGGCAATTTTCCGCCTGTTCACCAACTCTGAAACCCGAGTACCTCTCCCGCTCTTCCGTCTCCAGCTCGAGAAGGGCGAGGCTGCAGATAAAATATTCCACCTGACGCGGCTGTTTGGCTTCCGCGTCAGGGTGGAATCCAGTCGTCCCCCGGGCAAACTTGCGCAGTGCCACCGGTGCCAGAGGTTCGGCCATCACACCGACGTCTGTCGCAGTGCCCCGACCTGTCTACGTTGTTCTCTGGGACATTCAACTCAGGCCTGCACTGTGGCAGACAAGACCAAGTTCCGCTGCATTAATTGTGGCCAAGGCCATGCAGCAAATAACAATAACAGCCCGGTCTACAAGGCGGAGCTCCTGCGGAAGCAAAAGCCGCAGGGGCCCCTCCCGAAGCCAAGGCAGCCAATTTTGCAGCCCCAACCTCAGAGGCGGCCTAAAACACAGGCTAGGCCGCAACCGAAGGCACAACCGGCATGGCGCACGCCCTCTCCGGCTCCACCTCCAGCCCCTACAAAGGCACCTAAACGAACCGCGTCTCCTTCTGAAGCAGAGACAAGCCCTGTAGCCGCCATCTCTGTTATGGAGCCGGAGAATTAACCCTCCACCTCCGCGGAACCTCCAACACCCGCCTCTGAACCAGAGGTAGCCTCGCCACCACTGCCACCTCCGCGATTTCCGCGAGCAGGCATCATAAAAACCAAAAAAGGGTTAACCACACCGGATGCTCGGACCCGAGCTCCTGCCTGCCCACAGCCCAAGAAAAGTCCTGCTTCCCGGTACAATAAGTCCGACGAAGCCCAACAGCGTACTTTTCCTGCCGCTGATTCAAAACCGTCTGCCCCTGGTCCTGTGGCTTCCACCAAACCCCGATCTGCCGTAAAACCTGGTCGCTCTTACGCGGCCTCAGTTTCCAGGCAAACCGCCCAGTCCGTCATATCCAATGACGCACAGTTCGTCCGCGACTTTCTGTCTGGCTACGACCTCAAGAAAGTCGCATCCACCTTCAGGTCCATCCGAGACCGCCTGGAAACTGCTGACCCAACTGAGAGATTCATGCTCTTGGTGGAAGCCTGCGAAGTCATAGGTCTCCTATGAACCGAGCCCTTAGACGAGATCTCTCTCTCATAGCCTGGAATGCTAACAACATCGGTTCCAAGCATTCCGACCTTCTAGAATTCCTGGCTCGGTTCAAACCCGACGTACTTCTCCTCTCTGAAACCCACCTGACCCCGGCGAACCGGTTTCGATTACCAAATTACGTGGTCTATCGGGATGACCGAGTTGGCCGACGAGGAGGCGGCACGGCGATCGCGGTGAGGACCTCCATAGGTCATCATCGTGTCGCTTTGCCGCAGCTTACTAACCTAGAGGCCACCGCCATTGAGGTCCACGGAGCTCTTGGCGGCGTCCTCGTGGTTTCAGCATACAAGCCCCCACAAGCTGAACTCCTTGTCGGCGACCTGGACGTCATCTTCGATTCCCATCGAAGGGTAATTTTGGCCGGCGATCTGAATTGCAAGCCTCGCGTTTGGAACAGTCGCCTGACTACTCCGAACGGGAGGCGCTTGCTCAGTTTTGTTGAATCGCGCCGGGCGATGGTATTTGGTCCAGCGCAACCCACGTTCTTTCCGTCAAGACCTAACGCGGCTCCCGATGTTCTGGATATCGCGGTGACCCAAGGAGTTGTCTGTCCGGTCGAAGTATTCTCACTTACGGAGCTGACATCCGACCACAACCCTATCTTGGTCCACGTCGCTACCCAGCACGCCTATGCACGTTCTGACAAGAAGAAGGTCATCGATTGGGATCGCTACGGCCCGGCCTTGTGCCGTATATTGCCGCCAGCGGCCCCACTCGATTCTGTTCGCCTCCTAGACGAAGCAGTTGCGGGAATCGAAGAGGCAATCATCTCGGCTATAGGCGTGTCTTCACGTACGCGAGCTGGTTTCACGCCTGACTACCAACGCATCCCTGAGGAAGTCTCTCTTCTCGCTCGCGAGAGGAATTACTTCCGGAAACGTTGGCAGAGGACCCGTGATCCGGCCGATAAGGCAGCATACAATCGGTTCACCGGACGACTGCGTGGCAGTCTGAAGGCGTTCCGACGTAGCTGTTGGGAACTCGGTGTGAACCCGAACGGGGGATGTGGACCCGCAAATTCACCCGTACAGAATACCTACCGCATTGGCGGGACGGAGGCGCCGACCTCCACTCCCCGCCATTGTTGGACCGTTCGGTCGACTCCTGGGTCGCCCGGAGGAGAAGGCCGAGTACTTGGACTTGTGTTTCGAGCGACAGTTCGCTCCCAACCCGCCTATGGACTGGGACTTCGACGAACAAGTCGAGATGGCTGTGGAGACTTTCTGTCTCTTCCGATCACGGCGGAGCCCGAACCCATCTCTTTGGAAGAGGTCTCAGATCGGCTCGCTGAACTTCAGCCAAGAAAAGCTCCAGGCCCGGACGGTGTTACGAACACCGCTCTACGTCTTATTCCCGAGCCTGGAGTTCAATTCTTGACTGATTTGTTCAACGCGTGTCTTAGACTGGCCTACTTTCCCAAGAAATGGCGAAAGGCGACGGTTATCGTGATCCCGAAGCAGGGAAAGGATACCACCCGCTCGGAAAACCTCCGGCCTATCAGCCTACTCTCCGCTACGTCCAAGGTTTTTGAGCGCCTCGTACAGCGTCGTGTACGAGAACATCTAACCAACTTTGACGTGCTGGTCCCCGAACAGTTCGGCTTTCGTGTGTGGCATTCGACCACTCATCAACTGATGAGATTGGTGGAAAGCATCACGGAAGCCGGGTGTCGGAGAGAACGGACCGTTGGCTGTTTCTTAGATGTTGAAAAAGCCTTCGACAGCGTATGGCATGATGGCCTATTATTCAAGCTTAGGGAAGTCCAGCTCCCGGACTGCTACCTCCATCTGGTTGCTAGCTTTCTGACGGAGAGGACCTTCTGCGTGAGAGTTGGCGATTCAGTCTCTTCCGAGAGACGAATCACAGCCGGCGTCCCTCAAGGTAGTGTTCTAGGCCCCCTTCTGTTCTCGATCTACGTCAACGACGTGCCGAGACAGCCTGGAGTCCAGATGGCCCTCTTCGCTGACGACACGGCCGTATTTACGGCCGATCGTCATGAGGAAAGGGCCGTCCTACGACTGCAGCGCCAGCTCTACACGCTCGTGGACTGGACCGAGAGTTGGAGAGTGCAACTCAACGCTACCAAGAGTGTAGCCGTCGAATTCTCCAAGCGACAGAAGAACCCTGTTAGGCAGCTACGTATCGGCAGAACGTACTTGCGCTGGTCCAACGAGGTCAAGTACCTCGGATTACACCTTGACCGTCGGCTCACCTGGCGTACCCACGCACAGGCAGTTCTCAAGCGAGCATCCACTCGCGTGTGCGCACTGTTTCCACTCCTGATCAGCTCAGCCATGACCAGGAAATTGGGCAGGATGATCGTCGGCGCGTATCTGCTGCCGGTCATTTCCTACGCCTGTCCGGTCTGGGGTTACCTCGCCGCAATGCATAAAAAGAAGTTGCAGAGCGTCCTCGACAGGAGTCTTCGGCTAGCGGCCAAAGTCCCCCGTCGCTTTTCATCTCGCCTACTAAGGAGAGGACTTGGCGTCCGCTCCTTAGACGACACATTCAGGCGGCTTGCACGCAAATTTTATGCACGTGCGGCGAGGTTCCCAGGCAATCCTCTTGTGACTGGGCTGGGAAGGTACCGTATACGTCCAGGTGATTCGTGGAAACGCCCTCGGTGTATACTGCGCTAGTGTAGGCTAGCAAAACAGCCGAGAATCAGCCTGCTATAGAGCACACGCCCTACTTGGGCAGGGCCACGAGGCAGGAGCTCCAGAAGGTAGCTCGGAACTCAGTTACCAAGCAGTTCGTCTCTGCGACGCACAACCGCAAAGCCCAGAGCGAAAAAAAAGAGCTGTTGCCAGGGTAGGCTGCGTTCGTTTGTTACTCTACACAAGTGGAATTTTCCATTGTGCAACGCTGGCTCCAGATTGTCTGGAGCTCAATATCTCAGTTATTACTCAGTATATTTCATTCAAACTTTCACATAGTGTTTAACATCATTAGTGCTGTGTGTTACAATTGTGCGGGCAGTGGTGAACTCGTGTTTTTGGTGTTCTCCGCTGCTGACTGTTGCCTGGTAAGTGTTGTAGGTTGTTAAGTGCCATACCACACTACCCGACTAGCGATCCCTAGTACCTCACCAACCTAGGCGTAGGTTAACCTCGCCGATCGCCGCACCTACCATTCCCGTCGGTCCTTCTAAGGGCCACGAAATTCCTGCCGGCGCTCTGGCGCAACCTTTACCTGCCGAACCCGAGACAATGTCGGCTGGGACGAGTGCCATGGATACCGAGGAGTGGCAAACTGTTAGTAGCCGATTTTCACTGATGATGGAAGTCGATGGCATTGCCGAAACGTCTGGTTTTGTAGAAAACATTGGACTACGGCGAAACATCCCGGGAAGGAATTTTAACAAAAACTACTTCTTTGTTTCCGATAACGTTGTACATATATATATATATATATATATATATATATATATATATATATATATATATTGCAACACATCTTTTTATGATTTCTTTTTGTGTTAAAGCGGGACGTAAATGTTTACTCCTCTCTACTAACATAATGACGTATTCATCTTCAGACAGCTTACCTGGATTATATTTACCAAATTCCAGTGTATTTCGTATTCTCATTTGTATGTATTCATTCCAATACCTCCGTTCGAATGCTAGTTTAAATTCTTCATACGTTTTTAAATCGTCATTCACCATCGTGAACCAACTGGCTGCTGCATCTTTTAAGTAACGGCTTACAAAGTCTATTTTATCTTTGTCACTGAGAATAGATCCAATACTATCCATTTCTTTCTCACATTTGATACGAAATTCAATGGGATTTTCCCCTCTGGATCCTCTAAAATAGTTAATGGGTCTCTCTTCTCTAGGTACGGTCGAGTATACTAACGCTTGTGTTGGTAGTCTTCTCACTTCTCGTGTAAGTCGGTCTACTTCACCTTTTAACTTGACTTCCAGCTGATCTACCCTGTTGTCATGGTGTTGGATAGATTTCTTGATGGTGTCGTCTGCTGCGGCGAGACTTTTTGTTTCTTCTTCAATTTTCATGGTCTTCCTGACATTACTCTGCACCAACTCGCTGATGACTTGTATCTTGGTATCTTGTCGATGCGTAATTTTTTCGAGTTTCTGGTCCAGTGTGTCGGCCATAGATTTAAAATTTTGTTGTAGTCTTTTTCGCTGCTCTTCGAAATTTTCATTCATCATCACCGCTTGTTGTTTTAGAGACTCTTTAACTTTACCTTCTAAGGTCTCCATTCGTTCCATAATTTCTACCTTACTTTCAGCATTATACGCGTATAGTTTCTGAATTTCTGACGTGCTTGCTTCCAATCTTCTCATAGTTTCAGCACCACTAGTTTTTATTTCTTCAAACCTTTTTACGTTTTCAACGTTGCTGGCTTCTAACTTCTTCATTATGTCGGCTAAACTGACCTCTTGTTTATGTGCCATGTTTAATTTTAATTTGGTGAACCGATTTTAAAATAATTATTATTAATTTGTATATTATTAATTATTTGGATTATTATTAAATATTGGTAGTCATTTATTCATCAACATACAACCGTTATCTTGGGCGCCTGTAGTATCAGTTTCTGATAACCACAATATTTATCTAAGCTCCCCTTTGTTTACTCTACTGATAACGCTAACTGTACGTTCTTATCAGCTACATTCAACATATAAATGCATGTTTTATAATAATTACACATCAACTCTAAATATTTGTTCTACGTGAATTTATATTTATTTAACTTCTTACTAATTTTTTAATTTTTTTTTTTATTATTTTTTTTTTTATTTAATCGTGCCCCACGTTGGAAGCGACATTTTCTTTTGCAACACATCTTTTTATGATTTCTTTCATTATGGATTATGAGTTTTACATGGACCTGGTTAGGGTATACCATGCCAACACTTACCTGCAGTATATGGTACTTTTCTGCTTTGCCGGCTATTAGGTGTGGGATTTGGGCTTATTAGGTATCAGGTAACGAGTTGGGACGATGTGTTTTCAAAAGAATTATTTCAGGAAGCTGAGTTGTATAAATTGTGAATAAATGAAAACTACCTTTTTAGTCTATCATTCCAATGATTATAATTGTCACCCTCAAGGTGCTTATCTTTAAACAAAGTATATACACAAAACATATAACATGGAAATATACACACATATATGGGCAGTTTCACACTGTCTGCCTGTAATTATAATTCATTTATAAAAAAATCATTTTGTTATATTGAATTTAATTATTTAATAAAATGGAAATACTGAATTGATTTCATTCTATGAAATCCGTAACCCTGTTCTTTATACATGAGAAAATAAAATACGAACTTTTCAAATGAATATAACAAGGGTTATAGTTATCGTTATCTCTATGGTAATTATTATTAATCTAAACATTTTTATTAAGGGTAACTCCCTTTTAATTATTCTACTCTTTAGCCTGCTTGGCTATCAACAATAATTAATATGAAACAATAAAATTTGTGACATCTAATATCTTGATAACACTCTTAGAGCTTCTCTGCACTCTCCCTTAATTTATCACATTTAATTTATCAAATATAATTTTTTATACAGTGCACAATCTCATGAAAACATTTGCTTAGAGTCTTTCTGCACTCTTATTAACATATTATTATAATAATCACACATTATCTAAATGTTCTGTCTTTTTGAATAAATGTCTCTATATGATATACAGTACAACATTTAAAAGTGTCTTTAGGCTTTAGTCATACCGCCTATATAAAAAAATGTTTATCAATTATTTAAAACTGTTCAATTTCGTTTATAGCGGCTTTTCATTTACTTGTTGTGTTTTACAACATTATTATGAACCCTGAACCATATCAGGTCACCTGTTTTGATGATTTCATGTTACACAGATGTACACGGGTCTCAGGCGTCGGCGTTGAGTACAGCTATTCCTCTCGAAACCTCCGTCAGCGTCGCTTAGCGGTGTATGAACAGCTAGGCTAGGCGTCGTTCCTTTATCGTCATGGACACAGCGTCTCTGGCCTCGGGTATAGTCTGATGTCCGTAGTACGTAGTTGTAGTAACTCAGGTGTCTGCCGGTCTCATTGAAGCGTCTTCTGCAGCGTATCGTTCCGTGTGTACGACTCAACGAATACTTTATGAATGCCACAGATGCTCGTTTTGGCTCGCTATTTATAGGGCAAAGCCACGTGTGCAAATGAGTTTCTATCGGCGAATACCTCAACAATCCTTTATTTATTTAGGTAACAAAGTTGTTTGTTATACGTGTCTTGAACACCGTTATTAGCTATGTATACACGCGATCTTTAATTAGCACCGCGAAAGATGTGAAATAGTAAAACGCTTATAGTTCACGACACTCTCACTATATCGTTATGTGTTTGGTGTCTAAATAAAGCTACATTTCCGCACTATTCACTGGTCAACCTAGTTCTTCTTAATCTTTTGTCATTTTTTTTGTTATTTAAGTTTTAAAACACTTCTGACATGTGCCGACAAAATTCTGTTTTGTTTGCTATATAAAATCTTATCTGTACCCTTCTAAATGTACAATTGTAGCAGATAACGCTTATTATGCGTACTCCAGTTAGAACGATAAACATTGATAACAATGTCTCGTTATAATATATATATATATATATATATATATATAAAATATGCATAAAATTAATGGCTTGTATAAGTTAATGATTGATCTCCATTAAGTTTCCAATGTTTTAATATTATGATGTCCATAATTAAAACATCAGGTGCATTTTTAGTGTGTATGAGGGTACACCGTGGACAAAAATTTCCTATTGAGCGTTGCTTAGAGTAAAGCTGCGAGTCTAGAGTGTACGTTTCACAGAACAAACACGCGGAAAAGGAGGAGCGCTCCGAAGTCACTCATGGCCCCTCAGCATCTTGCAGAAGGTTCATTCCCTAAAGACGAAAATTCTGTCTATGAATCGTTCTTCTGTAAACACGTGCAGTTACACTGCCCAGCGATTTACAGGAAGCAAATCGCTATCCAAGCTGGACAATTTTTCGGCTTGCACGCGTTATGTTGGTGTGGGTTTCGGCACTTTCCATTTAAAAAGCGTGCAAATGTAAGAAAATAAACATGAGTGAGGCCAAAAATTACGCGAATTGTGTGTGTGTGTGTTCCCTGCCTTTTTATTGCAGTAATCATAATAATAAAATGTAAACGTAAACATTCCATAATTAAGATATGTTTGCCTGCCACGAACGATATATTTTCTCTCATACATGATTTACATTAAAATTATAATTTTATTACCTGGCAACAAAATTATTTCTTTTTTAACAATTACTATTGTTTGAAAAAGTTTAAATGAATTTTCAAGTACTTTACTGTTGTTAAAACGTAAAAGGTTGCTGGTAAACTACCCCTTTCCCTTAACCGATCTTCACCAAAATGGAAAGGCCTTGAGATCACTACAATTCAGTGATGTATGCAAAAAATTATTTGATACTGTTTGAATATGCGGCTGTTCACCAGACAGAGAGACACACAGCACACACAGAGATACTTTTCGAAAAATGACTTTTTTTCATGTTTTGAGTGTAGTACAATCAGAATCTGCAATAATCTCGAACACAATTTTTTTTTCCATCACCATACTTCATTTCCTTAACGAACATGGAAGTAAAAATTACCCTTGATAAAAAAACGTTGCAGGTAAACTACCCCTTAACCGATCTTCACCAAAAACAATACGTCTTGAGTACTCTACAAATCAGGGCTGTATGCAAAAAATTATTTGATTCTGTTTGAATTTGCGACTGTTATCGTTTGCCAAAAAAAAAAATTACCCTTGATAAAAAAACGCTGCCGGTAAACTACCCGTTTCCCTTAACCGATCTTCACCAAAAACAATAGGTCTTGAGTACTCTACAAATCAGGACTGCATGCAAAAAATTATTTGATTTTGTTTAATTTGCGGCTGTTATCGTTTGCCATAGAAAAAAAATCTACAGACACACAGACACCAGACAGACAGACACACACACACACACTTTTCGAAAAATAACCTTTTTTCATGTTTTGAGTACAATCAGAATCTGCAATAATCTCGAACACGATTTTTTTTGCCATCACCATACTTCCATTTCCTTAAGGAACATGGAAGTAAAAATATCGGTATGGAGAACCATACATGACTTCCATGTTCTAAGATTTATATTTAAAATCATATTCGAAATGAAATATTTCCATAGAAACTACGTCTTTCTACTTATTGCTTCAGCATTAACCACAGTACTGTGGTCACTAACGTATACCACCTCACGTTTTCGCAATCGATTTTCACTGATGATGGCAGTCGATGGCACTGCCGAAAAGTCTGGTTTTGCAGAAAAAATTTGACTACGGCTAAACAGCCCGGGAAGGAATTTTAACAAAAAAAAACTTCTTTGTTGCCGATAACGTAGTACACATATAAAAAATTCTCCCCTCCACCTACAACTATAATTTTTAATTATAGAAAATTACCCCCACCCCGTTCACCTAACCTCTTCATTTATAGATATTTCATCTACGTTGCTACAGTGGATTATTATGAGCTTCTTATCAGGATACTTTATTTATAAAAATTAAGTACTTTATACTTGTTAAATCATAAAATGTTTCTGGTAAACTACCCCTTTCTCTTAACCGATATTCTCCAAAATCAATAGACCTTCCGTCCTCTACAATTCAGGGATGCACGCAAAAAAATATTTGATTCTGTTTGAAAGTGCTGCAGTTATCGTTCGTCATGGAAACATTTCTCTTGTTACAACATAAAATGTTGCAGGTAAAATATCCCTTTATCTTAACCGATCTTCACCAAAATCAACAGACCTTGAGCTCTCTGTAATTCAGGAAAGTGTGCAAAAAATTATTTGATTATCTTTGAATTTTCGGCAGTTATCGTTCGTCATAAAAAAATTACCCTTTTTAAAACATAAAACGTTTCTGATAAACTACCCCTTCCCTTAATCGATCTTCAACAAAATCAACAGACCTTGAGTTCTCTTTAGTTCAAAAAGGTATGCTAAAACCTAGTTGATTCTGTTTGAATTTACGGCAGTTATCGTTCGTCATATAAAAAATTACCCTTGTTAAAACATAAAATGTTGCAGGTAAACTACCCCTTTCTCTTAACCGATCTTCACCAACACCAATAGGTATTGAGAACTCTACAATACAGGGTTGTATGCAAAACATCATTTGATTCTGTTTGAATTTGCGGCTGTTATCGTTTACCATAGAAAAAAATTACCCTTGATAAAAAACTGCTGTAGGTAAACTATCCCTTTCCCTTACCGATCTTCACCAAAAACGACAGGTCTTGAGTACTCTACAATTCAGGCCGGTATGCAAACAATTATTTCATTCTGTTTGAATTTGCGGCTGTTATCGTTAGCCATATAAAACATCCTTGATAAAACGTAAAACGTTGCTGGTAAAGTACCCTATTCCATGAACCGATCTCTACCAAAAACAGTAGGTCTTGAGAACTCTACAATTCAGGACTGTATGCAAAACATTATTTAATTCTCTTTGAATTTACGGCAGTTATCGTTCGTCAAAAAAAAATTACCCTTGTTAAAACATAAAACGTTGCTGGTAAACTATCCCTTTCCATTAACCGATCTTCAACAAAATCAACAGACCTTGAGTTCTGTATAATTCAAAAACGTATGCAGAAGAGTAGTTGATTCTGTTTTAATGTACGGCAGTTATCGTTCGTCATAAAAAAAATTACCCGTGGTAAAACATAAAATGTTGCCAGTAAACTACCCTATTCCCTTAACCGATCTTCAACAAAACCAACAGGTCTTGAGAGCTCTACAATTCAGGGATGTATGCAAAATATTATATGATTCTGTTTGAATTTGCGGCTGTTATCGTTTGCCATAGAAAATACTCTTGATAAAACAAAAAACGTGGCCGGTAAACTAACCCTTTCCCTTAACCGATCTTCACCAACACCAACAGGTATTGAGAACTCTACAATACAGGGCTGTATCCAAAACATCATTTGATTCTGTTTGAATTTGCGGCTGTTATCGTTTACCATAGAAAAAAATTACCCTTGATAAAAAACCGTTGCTGGTAAATTACCCCTTTCCCTTAACCGATCTTTACCAAAATCAACAGATCTTGAGAACTCTACAATTCAGGGCTGTATGCGAAACATTATTTGATTCTGTTTGAATTTGCGGATGTTATCGTTTGCCAAACAAACAAAATTACCCTTGATAAAAAAAAAACCGTTGCAGGTAATTACCCCTTTCCCTCAACCTATCTTCACCAAAAACAATAGGTCGTGAGTACTCCACAAATCAGGGCTGTATGCAAAATATTATTTGATTCGGCTTGAATTTGCGGCTGTTACCGTTTGCTATAGAAAAAAAATCTACAGACACAGACAGACACACAGACACACAGACACACACACACACACACACACACACACACACACACACACTTTTCAAAAAACGACTTTTTTTCATGTTTTGAGTGTAGTACAATCAGAATCTGCAATAATCTCGAACACTATTTTTTTTGCTATCACCATACTTCCATTTCCTTAAGGAACATGGAAGTAAAAATGTATCTAAACTGCCCGCTATTCATATCAAAATAACCAGAAAGGAACGAGCAATACGATGCTAGTAATAGAACCAAATTTTTGTAATTAGTATAACTGAAAAACAAACATAAATATGATAATTCTAGTACGTAGGCTTTCACGGCCGGTGTCACTATAATTACTTAATACTTCCGGGCTGAAAGGCCGTGGTCGAATGCTTGTTGTAATGGTGCTAGACGTTTCGGCCACACCACCGGTGGTCATCTTCAGTAGTAAAGAAAAGAAAAGTTCGTGAGATGGAATGCCGAACAATTCGCCCAGTGAAACGGGGACAAGCAATAGTAAGACGGCTACGCTGGTTCTATTTTATAACTTTTTGACCGCTTCAGGTATTTATCGCGAACCCATCGGACGCCAGCTAATCATTCTCCACTCTGATTGCCCGTGGAAAATTAACCATGCCAGACACTATTTAAGGAAATGCTCTACCTGCTGCCGAGACCGGAGTGACAGCACTCTGCACTCAGACTTCGACGAGTGAAGACCTCACAGCTTACATCAGGACATCGCAGAAGCAGAAGAGGATCGCCTCGACCTCTGAACTGCCATGAAGAGGCTCGGCCAACAGCCGACGGAGGCTGCCAAGAAGAAGCCGCCTGAACAACAACATCAGAAACCACCTCGCCAGTGCCAACACCAAGCTGCAGCGATGGAGATCGACCAGCCGTCTTGCCAGGACGAAGATCATCAACGCAACACAACTGGGACCTGCCGCACAGTGCCGGAAAGTCTTGTAGGTAGCGCTGTCCAGCGAAAGCCGGGGAGTCCGAGAGTAGGACTCACAAATAGAGATGCGGGTTGCGCCGCCACTGTGACGGTGTCACAGTTCGGCCCCCGGGTACCCGCTGGACAAAGAGCCGAGCTAGTCGGCATTAGACCAGCTGATAGTGCCCCCAAAGCACTGTGCGGCAGCAACGAGCCCCCCGGCCGGCCACTTGGGCCAGTCGGGAACCCTACGACTCGCGCGGGAAGCCCTGCTGAACCCGCGCAAGCTCGTCCCAATAATCGGTCCTTATTAGGGCCGACCAAGCCCTCAAAGGCCGGACCTTCCGGCTGCACGGCCGCCAGTAGGCCAAGCAGCCCTGTACTTTTGCCGGAGTCTGACTCCCCAGCCATGGAGACCTCGGCTTCCACCGACTGGGTGGTAGTAGGGCACGGTGGCAAGCCGAGAAAGTCTCCCTCCCTGACCTCCTTGAGTTCGGCCACGGACTCGGCGGCATTCCAAGCCTCCGCTGAGGTTGCGCCTAGTCGCACCTCCGAAGGAAGGATCCCGCCGGTGTTCGTTACGAACGTCAGGGATGTAATCGGCTTTGTTCGCCGGCTTCGCAAGGTCGTTGCGCTGGCAGATAACGCATCGGTCAAGCTCCTTGCGAGCGAGACTGTGCGCATTACCTGCCGCAGTGCATCCGAGCACTTCGGAGTTGTCCAGTGGCTGGAACGTGAATCGTTCCAGTTCCATACCTACACTCTTAACAGAGTCAAGCCTGTAGCCCTCGTCCTTCGGGGCCTGGACATACAGGCGGATCCGCAGGTCGTCCTAGACGAACTGCGCGACGCGGGCTATAAGGTTGTGGGAGCCTCACGGCTGGACACTATTTATGACTCGCGTCGACCACTCCCGCTAATCAGACTCCTGGTGGAGAAGGGCGACTCCTCCCAGGCCTTGTTAGATTTAAAACGGCTTTTCGGGCTCTGCGTGAGCGTAGAGCCCTGCCGCCAGACCGGGCGACTTTCCCAGTGCCACAGGTGCCAGCGGTTCGACCACAGCAGCCTCAGTTGTCGGAACGCGCCGACCTGCGTCCGCTGTGGAAATGACCACTTGACGCAGGCCTGCGCTGTCCCGGCCAACCACCGATATTGTATAAACTGTGGCGGCGCCCATGCTGCTAATAACAGGCGCTGCCCAGTCTATAGCGAGCAGCTGGACAAGCTCAAGAAACCCGTCCAGCCTAAGCCTCGACATGTTAGCCAACCAGTCAAACCGGCCAAAGCCGCTGAACCTGTGGTCCGGAAACCAGCCCCTAGGTCTGCTCCGGTTCCGAAACCCAGCAGTGCAGTGAGCCCGAGCGAAGCTCCACAGGCCAAACCAACCACCGCGCCCACGGAAGCGGAACGCGAAGTTCCACACTACACCCAAGTCCCGCTGCCGGAAGATGAGGAAATTGATCCTCCATTGCCGCCGCCACCCAAGCCTAGATTCCGCAGATCGGGCAAGAAAGGTAGGACTCAGGCCAAGAACACGGGCTAGCCTAAACCACCTGCCACTGGACCCAAGCCCGTCCACCAAAAGCCAGAGCGGCCACCCGCTCCAGTACCTGCCCCCAAGGCTTCCACCGTCTCGCCCCGCCCCAGCTATGCAGCTGCCGCCAAGCGTTCTCCCCCGCCCTCATCTTCCGATGATCTCGCCGTCGTATCAGACTTTCTGGCAAGCTACGACTTGCAGAAAGTAGCCCAGACTTTCCTTAAAATCAAGGAACGCTTGGCAACAGCCTCGCCCCAAGATAAGTTCCTCCTCTTGGTGGAAGCCTGCCGTGTTACAGGTCTGTTATGAACGGACAACCACGGCAATCCCTCAAGCGAGACCTCGAGCTCGTGGCGTGGAACGCCAACGGCCTCGCTTCCCGGCTTTCTGAGCTCTTAGAGTTCGTTACCCGTCACAAGCCCGACGTGCTTCTTCTTGGCGAGACGCACCTGACCCCGCGTCGTCGTTTCCGACTACTCAACTACGTGTGCCACCGGGACGACCGGACGGGTCGCGCAGGAGGGGGCACAGCCATCGCGGTGAAGGCGAGTCTTCGCCATCACCGCGTTGTCCTGCCTCAGCGGCGGAACCTCGAGTGCACCGCGGTCGAGCTCCATCGTGCTCTCGGCGGTCTACTCGTGGTTTCCGCTTACAAGCCTCCACAAACGGAGCTCCTGTCGAACGATCTGGAGGCCGTCTTTGGAGCACACAGGAGGGTAGTCCTGGCGGGCGAACTGAACTGTAAGCACCCCGATTGGGGGAGCCGCTTGGCGAACCCAAACGGGACCCGCTTACGCAGGTATGCTGATGCGGCTCGGGTCACAGTCATGGGTCCTACCGGGCCTACATACTATCCATCGAGGGCTAACTCCCGCCCTGACGTACTGGACATTGCCGCGGTCAGGGGCGTTTATTGCCCGGTCCACGTCTCCGTCATTTCGGAACTGTCCTCGGACCATTGCCCTATCAGTGTGCATATAGCTACCCAGCACGCCACCGTCCGCGACGAGCGGCGGGTAATCGAGTGGGACCGCTTTGGCCCGGCGTTCAGTCGCCGCCTACCAGAGCATATCCCGCTCGACACTACCCAGCATGTCGACGAGGCAGTTGCCTTATTCGACACAGCCGTAGTCTCGGCGGTAGACGTGTCCTCCCGGAGTGCTGGCGTTCCGTAGACGCAACTGGGAGCTAGCTGTTACACAGATGGATGGCCCTGCCGAGGACCGTAATGTCTGGCGGATTCCCAGTGCCCTAACGGGAAAGCGCAAACGCGCGCCTCTCCCTGCACTGGCCGGACCCGGCGGTCAACCCCTTGGCCGCCCCCTCGAAAAGGCAGAGTTCTTGGCTGACAGTTTAGAGCGTCAGTTCGCTCCCAACCCATCCAAGAACCCGGCCTTCACTGAGCAAATCTGCCGCGAGGTAGAGCGCTTTCTATCGGCCGATATCACAGTCCAGTCGGAGCCCATCTCCCCGGAGGAGGTCTCTGAGAGGATTGTTCAGCTCAAGCCCCGGAAGGCGCCTGGCCCGGACGGAGTCATGAATTCCGCCCTCCATCGCCTTCCGGAGCGAGGAACCCAGTTCCTCACTGACCTGTTCAATTCACGCCTCAGACTGGCCTATTTTCCGGTGAAATAGAAAACTGCTACCGTCATTGTGATACCTAAGCCGGGAAAGAATTCTTCTCGAGTGGAGAACCTCAGGCCCATCAGCCTCTTGTCCGCGACGTCCAAGGTTTTTGAGCGTCTGATCCAGCGTAGGATCCGCGACCATCTAGAAAGACTAGACGTGCTGATCCCCGAACAGTTCGGCTTTCGTGAGCTGCACTCCTCGACTCATCAGCTGATGAGACTCGTGGAATGCATAACCGAGGCTGGCTGCCAGGGCAAACAGACGGCTGCGATCTTCCTAGACGTAGAGAAAGCCTTTGACCGCGTGTGGCACGAGGGTGTCCTCTACAAACTCACGGAAGTCCTTCTCCCAGACTGCTACGTTCACTTGATCGGCAGCTTTCTGCGAGACCGTAGCTTCCGAGTGAGAGTAGACCACGCTCTCTCTTCGGAGAGGCGTATTACCGCTGGCGACCCTCAGGGAAGTGTCCTTGTGCCTCTCCTGTTCTCGTTGTTTGTCAACGACACGCCCCGAGTTCCTGGAGTAAAATTGTCGCTGTTCGCGGACGACAC
This sequence comes from Magicicada septendecula, assembly GCA_034769895.1. Taxonomy (NCBI): domain Eukaryota; kingdom Metazoa; phylum Arthropoda; class Insecta; order Hemiptera; family Cicadidae; genus Magicicada; species Magicicada septendecula. The sequence continues at coordinate 954,433,798 of CM068367.1, forward strand.
TGCGGCTTTTGCCTCAGAGCCGAACGCGAGTTATGCGGCAGTTAAGCTCCAGCGCCAACTCGACGCGTATGTCGGGTGGACCGATGACTGGAGAGTTGCCGTTAACGCTTCCAAGAGCGCCGCGGTAATATTCTCGCGAAAACGTAAGCGGCCTCGGCCGCTTAAAGTAGGCCCCGTCGAGGTGCCCTGGACCAATAGCGTCAAGTACCTCGGGCTCCACGTGGATTCCCGACTCACCTGGCGAACCCATGCACAGTACATCCGACAACGCGCTTCGGCGCAACTCAGTAGACTCTGGCCCGTGCTTTCTAATCCGGCTATGACCCCCCGGCTAGGTAAGCTCATAGTCAACACGTACGTTTTGCCGGTGATTACCTACGCCTGTCCTGTTTGGGGATACCTGGCTCGTGGTCATAGAATTACGCTCCAGCGCGTACTCGACCGGGGACTGAAGCTCGCGTGCAAAGTCCCCCGGAGGTGCTCTTCTCGTCTTTTGAGGAGAGGACTCGGTGTCCGCTCTTTTGATGACACCGTGAGACGCCTGGCGCGACGATTCTATGTTCGTTACGACAGAGTGACCCACAATTCCCTCATTGCCGGACTTGGTAAATACACCCCGCGACCAGGTGAGTCCTGGAAGCGACCTCGTTTACTAGTCCCGGTGGTATAATCCACCAATCGCAGGTCGCTTCAGACCCCCCCCCATAATTAGCTAAAAGTATATAATGAACTCCAACAGACCCAGTGGCAGGAGTCCTTTCTGAGACTCGGGACACTGCACTACTCACGACCCGCGCTTCGCGCGGGCCGCGCAACCCCCAGTTGTGTGTTGCCGAGACCCTTTTTTTGACGAGGACACTTCTGCTCCAGCTTCGAACTGAACAGGACTGCTCTTCGGACTGCTCTTTTCAGCTCTCTTCGCTGGACGAACTACGGCTTTGCTGCCTTCGCCCACCTCGCCGTTTGGTCGAGGAATATGACTGCTTTCTTCGTGGGAAAGAAGACCAAGGAGCCAGCTGCTGCCGGGGAATTAAGTAGCCGGTACAAGTGGTAGCTGGCCGAAGTTGACCTTTTTAGGACCACCTGCGCCGGAAAAAATCTTGGCCGGACAGGATAGAAGAGGACTGCTCTGGGCTCACTGGTGAGTGCCGTATCAGTGTGTAAATCCTAACCTGCTCGCGACTGTTAGGTAGCGCTGCCCCGGACGATCCATGCAAGCCCCCACCAGTGGTAAGCGAGCTTGGATATCGCCGGGGTAAAGGGGCCAGTGGACACCAGTCTTGGTAAGGACTGGTATTCAACGAAGCTGGTCGTTAGCCCAGCTCCTCCCGCATCGTCGTGAGCAGGGAAGTCGCGCGGGTAACCCGGCTTCGGCCGGACTCGAGATCCCTGGCGTCTGGCGGTGACTGCCTAGCAGTCTCTGCCCGGCAGCCGCACCTGGCCAGCATGCCTTCTACAGGCAACGGCTCAAGTGCCGAGTCGCTCGGCTCTGCCTTGCCCCATCTGGGCGACTCGCCTGAATCGCCTCGGGCGATGGAGACGGACGATCCTCTCCCTAACCCGCTTCCCCCTCTCCAGGTAGACGAGTCGGGCGAATTCGCGACCGTTGGTCGGCGTAATCGTCCGGCTAAGAAGCCTAAGAGGACCCACACACCCGGATCCACTTCCTCTCGCACCTCGGCCATTGACATCGGACCTTCTTAGGGCCAACAGGCCGCGGTTCCGACTGCTTCGCTAGCAGCTCCGGCTGCTGCCGCTGTTGGTCGCGCGCCACACCTGTACGTCCACGGGGTGTCCAATGTCGCCGCCTTATACAGACGGCTGATAGCGGCCCACGGCCTGTCGGCCGACAAGCTTGACCTGAAGCTGCTTGGCGGTGATACGGTCAAGATTGTCGTCCGCCAGCTCGAGGACCATCGCTTGGTCGAGGCCTTTCTGCAGGCGCACAGCCTGCAATACCACACCTTCTCTCCTAAGCGAGTCAAGCCCTTGTCTGTAATTTTGCGTGGGCTTGACGCGCATACCGATCCACAGGAGATCCTCATTGAACTCCGAGACCTCGGGTACCTGGTGCAGGCAATTTTCCGCCTGTTCACCAACTCTGAAACCCGAGTACCTCTCCCGCTCTTCCGTCTCCAGCTCGAGAAGGGCGAGGCTGCAGATAAAATATTCCACCTGACGCGGCTGTTTGGCTTCCGCGTCAGGGTGGAATCCAGTCGTCCCCCGGGCAAACTTGCGCAGTGCCACCGGTGCCAGAGGTTCGCCCATCACACCGACGTCTGTCGCAGTGCCCCGACCTGTCTACGTTGTTCTCTGGGACATTCAACTCAGGCCTGCACTGTGGCAGACAAGACCAAGTTCCGCTGCATTAATTGTGGCCAAGGCCATGCAGCAAATAACAATAACAGCCCGGTCTACAAGGCGGAGCTCCTGCGGAAGCAAAAGCCGCAGGGGCCCCTCCCGAAGCCAAGGCAGCCAATTTTGCAGCCCCAACCTCAGAGGCGGCCTAAAACACAGGCTAGGCCGCAACCGAAGGCACAACCGGCATGGCGCACGCCCTCTCCGGCTCCACCTCCAGCCCCTACAAAGGCACCTAAACGAACCGCGTCTCCTTCTGAAGCAGAGACAAGCCCTGTAGCCGCCATCTCGGTTATGGAGCCGGAGAATCAACCCTCCACCTCCGCGGAACCTCCAACTCCCGCCTCTGAACCAGAGGTAGCCTCGCCACCACTGCCACCTCCGCGATTTCCGCGAGCAGGCATCATAAAAACCAAAAAAGGGTTAACCACACCGGATGCTCGGACCCGAGCTCCTGCCTGCCCACAGCCCAAGAAAAGTCCTGCTTCCCGGTACAATAAGTCCGACGAAGCCCAACAGCGTACTTTTCCTGCCGCTGGTTCAAAACCGTCTGCCCCTGGTCCTGTGGCTTCCACCAAAACCCGATCTGCCGTAAAACCTGGTCGCTCTTACGCGGCCTCAGTTTCCAGGCAAACCGCCCAGTCCGTCATATCCAATGACGCACAGTTCGTCCGCGACTTTCTGTCTGGCTACGACCTCAAGAAAGTCGCATCCACCTTCAGGTCCATCCGAGACCGCCTGGAAACTGCTGACCCAACTGAGAGATTCATGCTCTTGGTGGAAGCCTGCGAAGTCATAGGTCTCCTATGAACCGAGCCCTTAGACGAGATCTCTCTCTCATAGCCTGGAATGCTAACAACATCGGTTCCAAGCATTCCGACCTTCTAGAATTCCTGGCTCGGTTCAAACCCGACGTACTTCTCCTCTCTGAAACCCACCTGACCCCGGCGAACCGGTTTCGATTACCAAATTACGTGGTCTATCGGGATGACCGAGTTGGCCGACGAGGAGGCGGCACGGCGATCGCGGTGAGGACCTCCATAGGTCATCATCGTGTCGCTTTGCCGCAGCTTACTAACATAGAGGCCACCGCCATTGAGGTCCACGGAGCTCTTGGCGGCGTCCTCGTGGTTTCAGCATACAAGCCCCCACAAGCTGAACTCCTTGTCGGCGACCTGGACGTCATCTTCGATTCCCATCGAAGGGTAATTTTGGCCGGCGATCTGAATTGCAAGCCTCGCGTTTGGAACAGTCGCCTGACTACTCCGAACGGGAGGCGCTTGCTCAGTTTTGTTGAATCGCGCCGGGCGATGGTGTTTGGTCCAGCGCAACCCACGTTCTTTCCGTCAAGACCTAACGCGGCTCCCGATGTTCTGGATATCGCGGTGACCCAAGGAGTTGTCTGTCCGGTCGAAGTATTCTCACTTACGGAGCTGACATCCGACCACAACCCTATCTTGGTCCACGTCGCTACCCAGCACGCCTATGCACGTTCTGACAAGAAGAAGGTCATCGATTGGGATCGCTACGGCCCGGCCTTGTGCCGTATATTGCCGCCAGCGGCCCCACTCGATTCTGTTCGCCTCCTAGACGAAGCAGTTGCGGGAATCGAAGAGGCAATCATCTCGGCTATAGGCGTGTCTTCACGTACGCGAGCTGGTTTCACGCCTGACTACCAACGCATCCCTGAGGAAGTCTCTCTTCTCGCTCGCGAGAGGAATTACTTCCGGAAACGTTGGCAGAGGACCCGTGATCCGGCCGATAAGGCAGCATACAATCGGTTCACCGGACGACTGCGTGGCAGTCTGAAGGCGTTCCGACGTAGCTGTTGGGAACTCGGTGTGAACCCGAACGGGGGATGTGGACCCGCAAAGTCACCCGTACAGAATTCCTACCGCATTGGCGGGACGGAGGCGCCGACCTCCACTCCCCGCCATTGTTGGACCGTTCGGTCGACTCCTGGGTCGCCCGGAGGAGAAGGCCGAGTACTTGGACTTGTGTTTCGAGCGACAGTTCGCTCCCAACCCGCCTATGGACTGGGACTTCGACGAACAAGTCGAGATGGCTGTGGAGACTTTCTGTCTCTTCCGATCACGGCGGAGCCCGAACCCATCTCTTTGGAAGAGGTCTCAGATCGGCTCGCTGAACTTCAGCCAAGAAAAGCTCCAGGCCCGGACGGTGTTACGAACACCGCTCTACGACTTATTCCCGAGCCTGGAGTTCAATTCTTGACTGATTTGTTCAACGCGTGTCTTAGACTGGCCTACTTTCCCAAGAAATGGCAAAAGGCGACGGTTATCGTGATCCCGAAGCAGGGAAAGGATACCACCCGCTCGGAAAACCTCCGGCCTATCAGCCTACTCTCCGCTACGTCCAAGGTTTTTGAGCGCCTCGTACAGCGTCGTGTACGAGAACATCTAACCAACTTTGACGTGCTGGTCCCCGAACAGTTCGGCTTTCGTGTGTGGCATTCGACCACTCATCAACTGATGAGATTGGTGGAAAGCATCACGGAAGCCGGGTGTCGGAGAGAACGGACCGTTGGCTGTTTCTTAGATGTTGAAAAAGCCTTCGACAGCGTATGGCATGATGGCCTATTATTCAAGCTTAGGGAAGTCCAGCTCCCGGACTGCTACCTCCATCTGGTTGCTAGCTTTCTGACGGAGAGGACCTTCTGCGTGAGAGTTGGCGATTCAGTCTCTTCCGAGAGACGAATCACAGCCGGCGTCCCTCAAGGTAGTGTTCTAGGCCCCCTTCTGTTCTCGATCTACGTCAACGACGTGCCGAGACAGCCTGGAGTCCAGATGGCCCTCTTCGCTGACGACACGGCCGTATTTACGGCCGATCGTCATGAGGAAAGGGCCGTCCTACGACTGCAGCGCCAGCTCTACACGCTCGTGGACTGGACCGAGAGTTGGAGAGTGCAACTTAACGCTACCAAGAGTGTAGCCGTCGAATTCTCCAAGCGACGGAAGAACCCTGTTAGGCAGCTACGTATCGGCAGAACGTACTTGCGCTGGTCCAACGAGGTCAAATACCTCGGATTACACCTTGACCGTCGGCTCACCTGGCGTACCCACGCACAGGCAGTTCTCAAGCGAGCATCCACTCGCGTGTGCGCACTGTTTCCACTCCTGATCAGCTCAGCCATGACCAGGAAATTGGGCAGGATGATCGTCGGCGCGTATCTGCTGCCGGTCATTTCCTACGCCTGTCCGGTCTGGGGTTACCTCGCCGCAATGCATAAAAAGAAGTTGCAGAGCGTCCTCGACAGGAGTCTTCGGCTAGCGGCCAAAGTCCCCCGTCGCTTTTCATCTCGCCTACTAAGGAGAGGACTTGGCGTCCGCTCCTAAGACGACACATTCAGGCGGCTTGCACGCAAATTTTATGCACGTGCGGCGAGGTTCCCAGGCAATCCTCTTGTGACTGGGCTGGGAAGGTACCGTATACGTCCAGGTGATTCGTGGAAACGCCCTCGGTGTATACTGCGCTAGTGTAGGCTAGCAAAACAGCCGAGAATCAGCCTGCTATAGAGCACACGCCCTACTTGGGCAGGGCCACGAGGCAGGAGCGCCAGAAGGTAGCTCGGAACTCAGTTACCAAGCGGTTCGTCTCTGCGACGCACAACCGCAAAGCCCAGAGCGAAAAAAAAAGAGCTGTTGCCAGGGTAGGCTGCGTTCGTTTGTTACTCTACACAAGTGGAATTTTCCATTGTGCAACGCTGGCTCCAGATTGTCTGGAGCTCAATATCTCAGTTATTACTCTGTATATTTCATTCAAACTTTCACATAGTGTTTAACATCATTAGTGCTGTGTGTTACAATTGTGCGGGCAGTGGTGAACTCGTGTTTTTGGTGTTCTCCGCTGCTGACTGTTGCCTGGTAAGTGTTGTAGGTTGTTAAGTGCCATACCACACTACCCGACTAGCGATCCCTAGTACCTCACCAACCTAGGCGTAGGTTAACCTCGCCGATCGCCGCACCTACCATTCCCGTCGGTCCTTCTAAGGGCCACGAAATTCCTGCCGGCGCTCTGGCGCAACCTTTACCTGCCGAACCCGAGACAATGTCGGCTGGGACGAGTGCCATGGATACCGAGGAGTGGCAAACTGTTAGTAGCCGATTTTCACTGATGATGGAAGTCGATGGCATTGCCGAAACGTCTGGTTTTGTAGAAAACATTGGACTACGGCCAAACAACCCGGGAAGGAATTTTAACAAAAACTACTTCTTTGTTGCCGATAACGTTGTACATATATATATATGTATATATATATATTGCAACACATCTTTTTATGATTTCTTTTTGTGTTAAAGCGGGACGTAAATGTTTACTCCTCTCTACTAACATAATGACGTATTCATCTTCAGACAGCTTACCTGGATTATATTTACCAAATTCCAGTGTATTTCGTATTCTCATTTGTATGTATTCATTCTAATACCTCCGTTCGAATGCTAGTTTAAATTCTTCATACGTTTTTAAATCGTCATTCACCATCGTGAACCAACTGGCTGCTGCATCTTTTAAGTAACGGCTTACAAAGTCTATTTTATCTTTGTCACTGAGAATAGATCCAATACTATCCATTTCTTTCTCACATTTGATACGAAATTCAATGGGATTTTCCCCTCTGGATCCTCTAAAATAGTTAATGGGTCTCTCTTCTCTAGGTACGGTCGAGTATACTAACGCTTGTGTTGGTAGTCTTCTCACTTCTCGTGTAAGTCGGTCTACTTCACCTTTTAACTTGACTTCCAGCTGATCTACCCTGTTGTCATGGTGTTGGATAGATTTCTTGATGGTGTCGTCTGCTGCGGCGAGACTTTTTGTTTCTTCTTCAATTTTCATGGTCTTCCTGACATTACTCTGCACCAACTCGCTGATGACTTGTATCTTGGTATCTTGTCGATGCGTAATTTTTTCGAGTTTCTGGTCCAGTGTGTCGGCCATAGATTTAAAATTTTGTTGTAGTCTTTTTCGCTGCTCTTCGAAATTTTCATTCATCATCACCGCTTGTTGTTTTAGAGACTCTTTAACTTTACCTTCTAAGGTCTCCATTCGTTCCATAATTTCTACCTTACTTTCAGCATTATACGCGTATAGTTTCTGAATTTCTGACGTGCTTGCTTCCAATCTTCTCATAGTTTCAGCACCACTAGTTTTTATTTCTTCAAACCTTTTTACGTTTCCAACGTTGCTGGCTTCTAACTTCTTCATTATGTCGGCTAAACTGACCTCTTGTTTATGTGCCATGTTTAATTTTAATTTGGTGAACCGATTTTAAAATATTTATTATTAATTTGTATATTATTAATTATTTGGATTATTATTAAATATTGGTAGTCATTTATTCATCAACATACAACCGTTATCTTGGGCGCCTGTAGTATCAGTTTCTGATAACCACAATATTTATCTAAGCTCCCCTTTGTTTACTCTACTGATAACGCTAACTGTACGTTCTTATCAGCTACATTCAACATATAAATGCATGTTTTATAATAATTACACATCAACTCTAAATATTTGTTCTACGTGAATTTATATTTATTTAACTTCTTACTAATTTTTTAATTTTTTTTTTATTATTTTTTTTTTTATCTAATCGTGCCTCACGTTGGAAGCGACATTTTCTTTTGCAACACATCTTTTTATGATTTCTTTCATTATGGATTATGAGTTTTACATGGACCTGGTTAGGGTATACCATGCCAACACTTACCTGCAGTATATGGTACTTTTCTGCTTTGCCGGCTATTAGGTGTGGGATTTGGGCTTATTAGGTATCAGGTAACGAGTTGGGACGATGTGTTTTCAAAAGAATTATTTCAGGAAGCTGAGTTGTATAAATTGTGAATAAATGAAAACTACCTTTTTAGTCTATCATTCCAATGATTATAATTGTCACCCTCAAGGTGCTTATCTTTAAACAAATCATAATAATAAAAAGAATTTCAAATATTTAACACAATTTACGGCGGGTTCCACCATTTATATTCTTTCTTGAATATTACTTTACACATATTTTCTCTAGTGATATATTGTTATAATGCTTACGTCTAACAATCACATATTAAAATCATATATCTTAGTACATAATTTATAAGTTCCTGAAAATAAGACATACAATACACAGTATATACACAAAACATATAACATGGAAATATACACACATTTATGGGCAGTTTCACACTGTCTGCCTGTAACTATAATTCATTTATAAAAAAATCATTTTGTTATATTGAATTTAATTATTTAATAAAATGGAAATACTGAATTGATTTCATTCTATGAAATCCGTAACCCTGTTCTTTATACATGAGAAAATAAAATACGAACTTTTCAAATGAATATAACAAGGGTTATAGTTATCGTTATCTCTATGGTAATTATTATTAATCTAAACATTTTTATTAAGGGTAACTCCCTTTTAATTATTCTACTCTTTAGCCTGCTTGGCTATCAACAATAATTAATATGAAACAATAAAATTTGTGACATCTAATATCTTGATAACACTCTTAGAGCTTCTCTGCACTCTCCCTTAATTTATCACATTTAATTTATCAAATATAATTTTTTATACAGTGCACAATCTCATGAAAACATTTGCTTAGAGTCTTTCTGCACTCTTATTAACATATTATTATAATAATCACACATTATCTAAATGTTCTGTCTTTTTGAATAAATGTCTCTATATGATATACAGTACAACATTTAAAAGTGTGTTTAGGCTTTAGTCATACCGCCTATATAAAAAAATGTTTATCAATTATTTAAAACTGTTCAATTTCGTTTATAGCGGCTTTTCATTTACTTGTTGTGTTTTACAACATTATTATGAACCCTGAACCATATCAGGTCACCTGTTTTGATGATTTCATGTTACACAGATGTACACGGGTCTCAGGCGTCGGCGTTGAGTACAGCTATTCCTCTCGAAACCTCCGTCAGCGTCGCTTAGCGGTGTATGAACAGCTAGGCTAGGCGTCGTTCCTTTATCGTCATGGACACAGCGTCTCTGGCCTCGGGTATAGTCTGATGTCCGTAGTACGTAGTTGTAGTAACTCAGGTGTCTGCCGGTCTCATTGAAGCGTCTTCTGCAGCGTATCGTTCCGTGTGTACGACTCAACGAATACTTTATGAATGCCACAGATGCTCGTTTTGGCTCGCTATTTATAGGGCAAAGCCACGTGTGCAAATGAGTTTCTATCGGCGAATACCTCAACAATCCTTTATTTATTTAGGTAACAAAGTTGTTTGTTATACGTGTCTTGAACACCGTTATTAGCTATGTATACACGCGATCTTTAATTAGCACCGCGAAAGATGTGAAATAGTAAAACGCTTATAGTTCACGACACTCTCACTATATCGTTATGTGTTTGGTGTCTAAATAAAGCTACATTTCCGCACTATTCACTGGTCAACCTAGTTCTTCTTAATCTTTTGTCATTTTTTTTTTTATTTAAGTTTTAAAACACTTCTGACATGTGCCGACAAAATTCTGTTTTGTTTGCTATATAAAATCTTATCTGTACCCTTCTAAATGTACAATTGTAGCAGATAACGCTTATTATGCGTACTCCAGTTAGAACGATAAACATTGATAACAATGTCTCGTTATAATATATATATATATATATATATATATATATATATATATATAAAATATGCATAAAATTAATGGCTTGTATAAGTTAATGATTGATCTCCATTAAGTTTCCAATATTTTAATATTATGATGTCCATAATTAAAACATCAGGTGCAGGTTTAGTGTGTATGAGGGTACACCGTGGACAAAAATTTCCTATTGAGCGTTGCTTAGAGCAAAGCTGCGAGTCTAGAGTGTACGTTTCACAGAACAAACACGCGGAAAAAGAGGAGCGCTCCGAAGTCACTCATGGCCCCTCAGCATCTTGCAGAAGGTTCATTCCCTAAAGACGAAAATTCTGTCTATGAATCGTTCTTCTGTAAACACGTGCAGTTACACTGCCCAGCGATTTACAGGAAGCAAATCGCTATCCAAGCTGGACAATTTTTCGGCTTGCACGCGTTATGTTGGTGTGGGTTTCGGCACTTTCCATTTAAAAAGCGTGCAAATGTAAGAAAATAAACATGAGTGAGGCCAAAAATTACGCGAATTGTGTGTGTGTGTGTTCCCTGCCTTTTTATTGCAGTAATCATAATAATAAAATGTAAACGTAAACATTCCATAATTAAGATATGTTTGCCTGCCACGAACGATATATTTTCTCTCATACATGATTTACATTAAAATGAAAAAATTATAATTTTATTACCTGGCAACAAAATTATTTCTTTTTTAACAATTACTATTGTTTGAAAAAGTTTAAATGAATTTTCAAGTACTTTACTGTTGTTAAAACGTAAAAGGTTGCTGGTAAACTACCCCTTTCCCTTAACCGATCTTCACCAAAATGGAAAGGCCTTGAGATCACTACAATTCAGTGATGTATGCAAAAAATTATTTGATACTGTTTGAATATGCGGCTGTTCACCAGACAGAGAGACACACAGCACACACAGAGATACTTTTCGAAAAATGACTTTTTTTCATGTTTTGAGTGTAGTACAATCAGAATCTGCAATAATCTCGAACACAATTTTTTTTGCCATCACCATACTTCATTTCCTTAACGAACATGGAAGTAAAAATTACCCTTGATAAAAAAACGTTGCAGGTAAACTACCCCTTAACCGATCTTCACCAAAAACAATACGTCTTGAGTACTCTACAAATCAGGGCTGTATGCAAAAAATTATTTGATTCTGTTTGAATTTGCGACTGTTATCGTTTGCCAAAAAAAAAAAAAATTACCCTTGATAAAAAAACGCTGCCGGTAAACTACCCGTTTCCCTTAACCGATCTTCACCAAAAACAATAGGTCTTGAGTACTCTACAAATCAGGACTGCATGCAAAAAATTATTTGATTTTGTTTAATTTGCGGCTGTTATCGTTTGCCATAGAAAAAAAATCTACAGACACACAGACACCAGACAGACAGACACACACACACACACTTTTCGAAAAATAACCTTTTTTCATGTTTTGAGTACAATCAGAATCTGCAATAATCTCGAACACGATTTTTTTTGCCATCACCATACTTCCATTTCCTTAAGGAACATGGAAGTAAAAATATCGGTATGGAGAACCATACATGACTTCCATGTTCTAAGATTTATATTTAAAATCATATTCGAAATGAAATATTTCCATAGAAACTACGTCTTTCTACTTATTGCTTCAGCATTAACCACAGTACTGTGGTCACTAACGTATACCACCTCACGTTTTCGCAATCGATTTTCACTGATGATGGCAGTCGATGGCACTGCCGAAAAGTCTGGTTTTGCAGAAAAAATTTGACTACGGCTAAACAGCCCGGGAAGGAATTTTAACAAAAAAAAACTTCTTTGTTGCCGATAACGTAGTACACATATAAAAAATTCTCCCCTCCACCTACAACTATAATTTTTAATTATAGAAAATTACCCCCACCCCGTTCACCTAACCTCTTCATTTATAGATATTTCATCTACGTTGCTACAGTGGATTATTATGAGCTTCTTATCAGGATACTTTATTTATAAAAATTAAGTACTTTACTCTTGTTAAATCATAAAATGTTTCTGGTAAACTACCCCTTTCTCTTAACCGATATTCTCCAAAATCAATAGACCTTCCGTCCTCTACAATTCAGGGATGCACGCAAAAAAATATTTGATTCTGTTTGAAAGTGCGGCAGTTATCGTTCGTCATGGAAACATTTCTCTTGTTACAACATAAAAGGTTGCAGGTAAAATACCCCTTTATCTTAACCGATCTTCACCAAAATCAACAGACCTTGAGCTCTCTGTAATTCAGGAAAGTGTGCAAAAAATTATTTGGATCTCTTTGAATTTTCGGCAGTTATCGTTCGTCATAAAAAAATTACCCTTTTTAAAACATAAAACGTTTCTGATAAACTACCCCTTCCCTTAATCGATCTTCAACAAAATCAACAGACCTTGAGTTCTCTTTAGTTCAAAAAGGTATGCTAAAACCTAGTTGATTCTGTTTGAATTTACGGCAGTTATCGTTCGTCATATAAAAAATTACCCTTGTTAAAACATAAAATGTTGCAGGTAAACTACCCCTTTCTCTTAACCGATCTTCACCAACACCAATAGGTATTGAGAACTCTACAATACAGGGTTGTATGCAAAACATCATTTGATTCTGTTTGAATTTGCGGCTGTTATCGTTTACCATAGAAAAAAATTACCCTTGATAAAAAACTGCTGTAGGTAAACTATCCCTTTCCCTTACCGATCTTCACCAAAAACGACAGGTCTTGAGTACTCTACAATTCAGGCCGGTATGCAAACAATTATTTCATTCTGTTTGAATTTGCGGCTGTTATCGTTAGCCATATAAAACATCCTTGATAAAACGTAAAACGTTGCTGGTAAAGTACCCTATTCCATGAACCGATCTCTACCAAAAACAGTAGGTCTTGAGAACTCTACAATTCAGGACTGTATGCAAAACATTATTTAATTCTCTTTGAATTTACGGCAGTTATCGTTCGTCAAAAAAAAATTACCCTTGTTAAAACATAAAACGTTGCTGGTAAACTATCCCTTTCCATTAACCGATCTTCAACAAAATCAACAGACCTTGAGTTCTGTATAATTCAAAAACGTATGCAGAAGAGTAGTTGATTCTGTTTTAATGTACGGCAGTTATCGTTCGTCATAAAAAAAATTACCCGTGGTAATACATAAAATGTTGCCAGTAAACTACCCTATTCCCTTAACCGATCTTCAACAAAACCAACAGGTCTTGAGAGCTCTAAAATTCAGGGATGTATGCAAATTTTATATGATTCTGTTTGAATTTGCGGCTGTTATCGTTTGCCATAGAAAATACTCTTGATAAAACAAAAAACGTGGCCGGTAAACTAACCCTTTCCCTTAACCGATCTTCACCAACACCAACAGGTATTGAGAACTCTACAATACAGGGCTGTATGCAAAACATCATTTGATTCTGTTTGAATTTGCGGCTGTTATCGTTTACCATAGAAAAAAATTACCCTTGATAAAAAACCGTTGCTGGTAAATTACCCCTTTCCCTTAACCGATCTTTACCAAAATCAACAGATCTTGAGAACTCTACAATTCAGGGCTGTATGCGAAACATTATTTGATTCTGATTGAATTTGCGGATGTTATCGTTTGCCAAACAAACAAAATTACCCTTGATAAAAAAAAAACCGTTGCAGGTAATTACCCCTTTCCCTCAACCTATCTTCACCAAAAACAATAGGTCGTGAGTACTCCACAAATCAGGGCTGTATGCAAAATATTATTTGATTCGGCTTGAATTTGCGGCTGTTACCGTGTGCTATAGAAAAAAAATCTACAGACACAGACAGACACACAGACACACAGACAGACACACAGACACACACACACACACACACACACACACACACACACACACACACACACACACACACACACTTTTCAAAAAACGACTTTTTTTCATGTTTTGAGTGTAGTACAATCAGAATCTGCAATAATCTCGAACACTATTTTTTTTGCTATCACCATACTTCCATTTCCTTAAGAACATGGAAGTGAAAATGTATCTAAACTGGCCGCTATTCATATCAAAATAACCAGAAAGGAACGAGCAATACGATGCTAGTAATAGAACCAAATTTTTGTAATTAGTATAACTGAAAAACAAACATAAATATGATAATTCTAGTACGTAGGCTTTCACGGCCGGTGTCACTATAATTACTTAATTTTTCCGGGCTGAAAGGCCGTGGTCGAATGCTTGTTGTAATGGTGCTAGACGTTTCGGCCACACCACCGGTGGTCATCTTCAGTAGCAAAGAAAAGAAAAGTTCGTGAGATGGAATGCCGAACAATTCGCCCAGTTAAACCGGGACAAGCAATAGTAAGACGGCTACGCTGGTTCTATTTTATAACTTTTTGGCCGCTTCAGGTATTTATCGCGAACCCATCGGACGCCAGCTAATCATTCTCCACTCTGATTGCCCGTGGAAAATTAACCATGCCAGACACTATTTAAGGAAATGCTCTACCTGCTGCCGAGACCGGAGTGACAGCACTCTGCACTCAGACTTCGACGAGTGAAGACCTCACAGCTTACATCAGGATATCGCAGAAGCAGAAGACGATCGCCTCGACCTCTGAACTGCCATGAAGAGGCTCGTCCAACAGCCGACGGAGGCTGCCAAGAAGAAGCCGCCTGAACAACAACATCAGAAACCACCTCGCCAGCGCCAACACCAAGCTGCTGCGATGGAGATCGACCAGCCGTCTTGCCAGGACGAAGATCATCAACGCAACACAACTGGGACCTGCCGCACAGTGCCGGTAAGTCTTGTAGGTAGCGCTGTCCAGCGAAACCCGGGGAGTCCGAGAGTAGGACTCACAAATAGAGATGCGGGTTGCGCCGCCACTGTGACGGTGTCACAGTTCGGCCCCCGGGTACCCGCTGGACAAAGAGCCGAGCTAGTCGGCATTAGACCAGCTGATAGTGCCCCCAAAGCACTGTGCGGCAGCAACGAGCCCCCCGGCCGGCCACTTGGGCCAGTCGGGAACCCTACGACTCGCGCGGGAAGCCCTGCTGAACCCGCGCAAGCTCGTCCCAATAATCGGTCCTTATTAGGGCCGACCAAGCCCTCAAAGGCCGGACCTTCCGGCTGCACGGCCGCCAGTAGGCCAAGCAGCCCTGTACTTTTGCCGGAGTCTGACTCCCCAGCCATGGAGACCTCGGCTTCCACCGACTGGGTGGTAGTAGGGCACGGTGGCAAGCCGAGAAAGTCTCCCTCCCTGACCTCCTTGAGTTCGGCCACGGACTCGGCGGCATTCCAAGCCTCCGCTGAGGTTGCGCCTAGTCGCACCTCCGAAGGAAGGATCCCGCCGGTGTTCGTTACGAACGTCAGGGATGTAATCGGCTTTGTTCGCCGGCTCCGCAAGGTCGTTGCGCTGGAAGATAACGCATCGGTCAAGCTCCTTGCGAGCGAGACTGTGCGCGTTACCTGCCGCAGCGCATCCGAGCACTTCGGAGTTGTCCAGTGGCTGGAAAGTGAAACGTTCCAGTTCCATACCTACACTCTTAACAGAGTCAAGCCTGTAGCCCTCGTCCTTCGGGGCCTGGACATACAGGCGGATCCGCAGGTCGTCCTAGACGAACTGCGCGACGCGGGCTATAAGGTTGTGGGAGCCTCACGGCTGGACACTATTTATGACTCGCGTCGACCACTCCCGCTAATCAGACTCCTGGTAGAGAAGGGCGACTCCTCCCAGGCCTTGTTAGATTTAAAACGGCTTTTCGGGCTCTGCGTGAGCGTAGAGCCCTGCCGCCAGACCGGGCGACTTTCCCAGTGCCACAGGTGCCAGCGGTTCGCCCACAGCAGCTTCGGTTGTCGGAACGCGCCGACCTGCGTCCGCTGTGGAAATGACCACTTGACGCAGGCCTGCGCTGTCCCGGCCAACCACCGATATTGTATAAACTGTGGCGGCGCCCATGCTGCTAATAACAGGCGCTGCCCAGTCTATAGCGAGCAGGTGGACAAGCTCAAGAAACCCGTCCAGCCTAAGCCTCGACATGTTAGCCAACCAGTCAAACCGGCCAAAGCCGCTGAACCTGTGGTCCGGAAACCAGCCCCTAGGTCTGCTCCGGTTCCGAAACCCAGCAGTGCAGTGAGCCCGAGCGAAGCTCCACAGGCCAAACCAACCACCGCGCCCACGGAACCGGAACGCGAAGTTCCACACTACACCCAAGTCCCGCTGCCGGACGATGAGGAAATTGATCCTCCATTGCCGCCGCCACCCAAGCCTAGATTCCCCAGATCGGGCAAGAAAGGTAGGACTCAGGCCAAGAACACGGGCCAGCCTAAACCACCTGCCACTGGACCCAAGACCGTCCACCAAAAGCCAGAGCGGCCACCCGCTCCAGTACCTGCCCCCAAGGCTTCCACCGTCTCGCCCCGCCCCAGCTATGCAGCTGCCGCCAAGCGTTCTCCCCCGGCCTCATCTTCCGATGATCTCGCCGTCGTATCAGACTTTCTGGCAAGCTACGACTTGCAGAAAGTAGCCCAGACTTTCCTTAAAATCAAGGAACGCTTGGCAACAGCCTCGCCCCAAGAAAAGCCTGCCGTGTTACGGGTCTGTTATGAACGGACAACCACGGCAATCCCTCAAGCGAGACCTCGAGCTCGTGGCGTGGAACGCCAACGGCCTCACTTCCCGGAATTCTGAGCTCTTAGAGTTCGTTACCCGTCACAAGCCCGACGTGCTTCTTCTTGGGGAGACGCACCTGACCCCGCATCGTCGTTTCCGAATACCCAACTACGTATGCCACCGGGACGACCGGACGGGTCGCGCAGGAGGGGGCACAGCCATCGCGGTGAAGGCGAGTCTTCTCCATCACCGCGTTGTCCTGCCTCAGCGGCGGAACCTCGAGTGCACCGCGGTCGAGCTCCATGGTGCTCTCGGCGGTCTACTCGTGGTTTCCGCTTACAAGCCTCCACAAACGGAGCTCCTGTCGAACGATCTGGAGGCCGTCTTTGGAGCACACAGGAGGGTAGTCCTGGCGGGCGACCTGAACTGTAAGCACCCCGATTGGGGGAGCCGCTTGGCGAACCCAAACGGGACCCGCTTACGCAGGTATGCTGATGCGGCTCGGGCCACAGTCAAGGGTCCTACCGGGCCTACATACTATCCATCGAGGGCTAACTCCCGCCCTGACGTACTGGACATTGCCGCGGTCAGGGGCGTTTATTGCCCGGTCCACGTCTCCGTCATTTCGGAACTGTCCTCGGACCATTGCCCTATCAGTGTGCATATAGCTACCCAGCACGCCACCGTCCGCGACGAGCGGCGTGTAATCGAGTGGGACCGCTTTGGCCCGGCGTTCAGTCGCCGCCTACCAGAGCATATCCCGCTCGACACTACCCAGCATGTCGACGAGGCAGTTGCCTTATTCGACACAGCCGTAGTCTCGGCGGTAGACGTGTACTCCCGGATGAAGCCGGGGCTCACGCCCGACTATCAGCGGATTCCCGAAGAGGTGTCTCAGCTCGCTTGCGAGAGGAATCGCCTCCGGAGACGCTGGCAGAGGACTCGTGACCCGGCTGACAAGGCTGCGTTCAACAGAGCGTCCGGCAAGTTGCGTCGCGACATGCTGGCGTTCCGTAGACGCAACTGGGAGCTAGCTGTTACACAGATGGATGGCCCTGCCGAGGACCGTAATGTCTGGCGGATTCCCAGTGCCCTAACGGGAAAGCGCAAACGCGCGCCTCTCCCCGCACTGGCCGGACCCGGCGGTCAACCCCTTGGCCGCCCCCTCGAAAAGGCAGAGTTCTTGGCTGACAGTTTAGAGCGTCAGTTCGCTCTCAACCCATCCAAGAACCCGGCCTTCACTGAGCAAATCTGCCGCGAGGTAGAGCGCTTTCTATCGGCCGATATCACAGTCCAGCCGGAGCCCATCTCCCTGGAGGAGGTCTCTGAGAGGATTGTTCAGCTCAAGCCCCGGAAGGCGCCTGGCCGGACGGAGTCATGAATTCCGCCCTCCATCGCCTTCCGGAGCGAGGAACCCAGTTCCTCACTGACCTGTTCAATTCACGCCTCAGACTGGCCTATTTTCCGGTGAAATGGGAAACGGCTACCGTCATTGTGATACCTAAGCCGGGAAAGAATTCTTCTCGAGTGGAGAACCTCAGGCCCATCAGCCTCTTGTCCGCGACGTCCAAGGTTTTTGAGCGTCTGATCCAGCGTAGGATCCGCGACCATCTAGAAAGACTAGACGTGCTGATCCCCGAACAGTTCGGCTTTCGTGAGCTGCACTCCTCGACTCATCAGCTGATGAGACTCGTGGAATGCATAACCGAGGCTGGCTGCCAGGGCAAACAGACGGCTGCGATCTTCCTAGACGTAGAGAAAGCCTTTGACCGCGTGTGGCACGAGGGTGTCCTCTACAAACTCACGGAAGTCCTTCTCCCAGACTGCTACGTTCACTTGATCGGCAGCTTTCTGCAAGACCGTAGCTTCCGAGTGAGAGTAGACCACGCTCTCTCTTCGGAGAGGCGTATTACCGCTGACGACCCTCAGGGAAGTGTCCTTGTGCCTCTCCTGTTCTCGTTGTTTGTCAACGACACGCCCCGAGTTCCTGGAGTAAAATTGTCGCTGTTCGCGGACGACACTGCGGCTTTTGCCTCAGAGCCGAACGCGAGTTATGCGGCAGTTAAGCTCCAGCGCCAACTCGACGCGTATGTCGGGTGGACCGATGACTGGAGAGTTGCCGTTAACGCTTCCAAGAGCGCCGCGGTAATATTCTCGCGAAAACGTAAGCGGCCTCGGCCGCTTAAAGTAGGCCCCGTCGAGGTGCCCTGGACCAATAGCGTCAAGTACCTCGGGCTCCACGTGGATTCCCGACTCACCTGGCGAACCCATGCACAGTACATCCGACAACGCGCTTCGGCGCAACTCAGTAGACTCTGGCCCGTGCTTTCTAATCCGGCAATGACCCCCCGGCTAGGTAAGCTCATAGTCAACACGTACGTTTTGCCGGTGATTACCTACGCCTGTCCTGTTTGGGGATACCTGGCTCGTGGTCATAGAATTACGCTCCAGCGCGTACTCGACCGGGGACTGAAGCTCGCGTGCAAAGTCCCCCGGAGGTGCTCTTCTCGTCTTTTGAGGAGAGGACTCGGTGTCCGCTCTTTTGATGACACCGTGAGACGCCTGGCGCGACGATTCTATGTTCGTTACGACAGAGTGACCCACAATTCCCTCATTGCCGGACTTGGTAAATACACCCCGCGACCAGGTGAGTCCTGGAAGCGACCTCGTTTACTAGTCCCGGTGGTATAATCCACCAATCGCAGGTCGCTTCAGACCCCCCCCCATAATTAGCTAAAAGTCCTTTTTAGGACCACCTGCGCCGGAAAAAATCTTGGCCGGACAGGATAGAAGAGGACTGCTCTGGGCTCACTGGTGAGTGCCGTATCAGTGTGTAAATCCTAACCTGCTCGCGACTGTTAGGTAGCGCTGCCCCGGACGATCCATGCAAGCCCCCACCAGTGGTAAGCGAGCTTGGATATCGCCGGGGTAAAGGGGCCAGTGGACACCAGTCTTGGTAAGGACTGGTATTCAACGAAGCTGGTCGTTAGCCCAGCTCCTCCCGCATCGTCGTGAGCAGGGAAGTCGCGCGGGTAACCCGGCTTCGGCCGGACTCGAGATCCCTGGCGTCTGGCGGTGACTGCCTAGCAGTCTCTGCCCGGCAGCCGCACCTGGCCAGCATGCCTTCTACAGGCAACGGCTCAATTGCCGAGTCGCTCGGCTCTGACTTGCCCCATCTGGGCGACTCGCCTGAATCGCCTCGGGCGATGGAGACGGACGATCCTCTCCCTAACCCGCTTCCCCCTCTCCAGGTAGACGAGTCGGGCGAATTCGCGACCGTTGGTCGGCGTAATCGTCCGGCTAAGAAGCCTAAGAGGACCCACACACCCGGATCCACTTCCTCTCGCACCTCGGCCATTGACATCGGACCTTCTTAGGGCCAACAGGCCGCGGTTCCGACTGCTTCGCTAGCAGCTCCGGCTGCTGCCGCTGTTGGTCGCGCGCCACACCTGTACGTCCACGGGGTGTCCAATGTCGCCGCCTTATACAGACGGCTGATAGCGGCCCACGGCCTGTCGGCCGACAAGCTTGACCTGAAGCTGCTTGGCGGTGATACGGTCAAGATTGTCGTCCGCCAGCTCGAGGACCATCGCTTGGTCGAGGCCTTTCTGCAGGCGCACAGCCTGCAATACCACACCTTCTCTCCTAAGCGAGTCAAGCCCTTGTCTGTAATTTTGCGTGGGCTTGACGCGCATACCGATCCACAGGAGATCCTCATTGAACTCCGAGACCTCGGGTACCTGGTGCAGGCAATTTTCCGCCTGTTCACCAACTCTGAAACCCGAGTACCTCTCCCGCTCTTCCGTCTCCAGCTCGAGAAGGGCGAGGCTGCAGATAAAATATTCCACCTGACGCGGCTGTTTGGCTTCCGCGTCAGGGTGGAATCCAGTCGTCCCCCGGGCAAACTTGCGCAGTGCCACCGGTGCCAGAGGTTCGGCCATCACACCGACGTCTGTCGCAGTGCCGCGACCTGTCTACGTTGTTCTCTGGGACATTCAACTCAGGCCTGCACTGTGGCAGACAAGACCAAGTTCCGCTGCATTAATTGTGGCCAAGGCCATGCAGCAAATAACAATAACAGCCCGGTCTACAAGGCGGAGCTCCTGCGGAAGCAAAAGCCGCAGGGGCCCCTCCCGAAGCCAAGGCAGCCAATTTTGCAGCCCCAACCTCAGAGGCGGCCTAAAACACAGGCTAGGCCGCAACCGAAGGCACAACCGGCATGGCGCACGCCCTCTCCGGCTCCACCTCCAGCCCCTACAAAGGCACCTAAACGAACCGCGTCTCCTTCTGAAGCAGAGACAAGCCCTGTAGCCGCCATCTCGGTTATGGAGCCGGAGAATCAACCCTCCACCTCCGCGGAACCTCCAACTCCCGCCTCTGAACCAGAGGTAGCCTCGCCACCACTGCCACCTCCGCGATTTCCGCGAGCAGGCATTATAAAAACCAAAAAAGGGTTAACCACACCGGATGCTCGGACCCGAGCTCCTGCCTGCCCACAGCCCAAGAAAAGTCCTGCTTCCCGGTACAATAAGTCCGACGAAGCCCAACAGCGTACTTTTCCTGCCGCTGATTCAAAACCGTCTGCCCCTGGTCCTGTGGCTTCCACCAAACCCCGATCTGCCGTAAAACCTGGTCGCTCTTACGCAGCCTCAGTTTCCAGGCAAACCGCCCAGTCCGTCATATCCAATGACGCACAGTTCGTTCGCGACTTTCTGTCTGGCTACGACCTCAAGAAAGTCGCATCCACCTTCAGGTCCATCCGAGACCGCCTGGAAACTGCTGACCCAACTGAGAGATTCATGCTCTTGGTGGAAGCCTGCGAAGTCATAGGTCTCCTATGAACCGAGCCCTTAGACGAGATCTCTCTCTCATAGCCTGGAATGCTAACAACATCGGTTCCAAGCATTCCGACTTTCTAGAATTCCTGGCTCGGTTCAAACCCGACGTACTTCTCCTCTCTGAAACCCACCTGACCCCGGCGAACCGGTTTCGATTACCAAATTACGTGGTCTATCGGGATGACCGAGTTGGCCGACGAGGAGGCGGCACGGCGATCGCGGTGAGGACCTCCATAGGTCATCATCGTGTCGCTTTGCCGCAGCTTACTAACCTAGAGGCCACCGCCATTGAGGTCCACGGAGCTCTTGGCGGCGTCCTCGTGGTTTCAGCATACAAGCCCCCACAAGCTGAACTCCTTGTCGGCGACCTGGACGTCATCTTCGATTCCCATCGAAGGGTAATTTTGGCCGGCGATCTGAATTGCAAGCCTCGCGTTTGGAACAGTCGCCTGACTACTCCGAACGGGAGGCGCTTGCTCAGTTTTGTTGAATCGCGCCGGGCGATGGTGTTTGGTCCAGCGCAACCCACGTTCTTTCCGTCAAGACCTAACGCGGCTCCCGATGTTCTGGATATCGCGGTGACCCAAGGAGTTGTCTGTCCGGTCGAAGTATTCTCACTTACGGAGCTGACATCCGACCACAACCCTATCTTGGTCCACGTCGCTACCCAGCACGCCTATACACGTTCTGACAAGAAGAAGGTCATCGATTGGGATCGCTACGGCCCGGCCTTGTGCCGTATATTGCCGCCAGCGGCCCCACTCGATTCTGTTCGCCTCCTAGACGAAGCAGTTGCGAGAATCGAAGAGGCAATCATCTCGGCTATAGGCGTGTCTTCACGTACGCGAGCTGGTTTCACGCCTGACTACCAACGCATCCCTGAGGAAGTCTCTCTTCTCGCTCGCGAGAGGAATTACTTCCGGAAACGTTGGCAGAGGACCCGTGATCCGGCCGATAAGGCAGCATACAATCGGTTCACCGGACGACTGCGTGGCAGTCTGAAGACGTTCCGACGTAGCTGTTGGGAACTCGGTGTGAACCCGAACGGGGGATGTGGACCCGCAAAGTCACCCGTACAGAATACCTACCGCATTGGCGGGACGGAGGCGCCGACCTCCACTCCCCGCCATTGTTGGACCGTTCGGTCGACTCCTGGGTCGCCCGGAGGAGAAGGCCGAGTACTTGGACTTGTGTTTCGAGCGACAGTTCGCTCCCAACCCGCCTATGGACTGGGACTTCGACGAACAAGTCGAGATGGCTGTGGAGACTTTCTGTCTTTTCCGATCACGGCGGAGCCCGAACCCATCTCTTTGGAAGAGGTCTCAGATCGGCTCGCTGAACTTCAGCCAAGAAAAGCTCCAGGCCCGGACGGTGTTACGAACACCGCTCTACGACTTATTCCCGAGCCTGGAGTTCAATTCTTGACTGATTTGTTCAACGCGTGTCTTAGACTGGCCTACTTTCCCAAGAAATGGCGAAAGGCGACGGTTATCGTGATCCCGAAGCAGGGAAAGGATACCACCCGCTCGGAAAACCTCCGGCCTATCAGCCTACTCTCCGCTACGTCCAAGGTTTTTGAGCGCCTCGTACAGCGTCGTGTACGAGAACATCTAACCAACTTTGACGTGCTGGTCCCCGAACAGTTCGGCTTTCGTGTGTGGCATTCGACCACTCATCAACTGATGAGATTGGTGGAAAGCATCACGGAAGCCGGGTGTCGGAGAGAACGGACCGTTGGCTGTTTCTTAGATGTTGAAAAAGCCTTCGACAGCGTATGGCATGATGGCCTATTATTCAAGCTTAGGGAAGTCCAGCTCCCGGACTGCTACCTCCATCTGGTTGCTAGCTTTCTGACGGAGAGGACCTTCTGCGTGAGAGTTGGCGATTCAGTCTCTTCCGAGAGACGAATCACAGCCGGCGTCCCTCAAGGTAGTGTTCTAGGCCCCCTTCTGTTCTCGATCTACGTCAACGACGTGCCGAGACAGCCTGGAGTCCAGATGGCCCTCTTCGCTGACGACACGGCCGTATTTACGACCGATCGTCATGAGGAAAGGGCCGTCCTACGACTGCAGCGCCAGCTCTACACGCTCGTGGACTGGACCGAGAGTTGGAGAGTGCAACTCAACGCTACCAAGAGTGTAGCCGTCGAATTCTCCAAGCGACGGAAGAACCCCGTTAGGCAGCTACGTATCGGCAGAACGTACTTGCGCTGGTCCAACGAGGTCAAGTACCTCGGATTACACCTTGACCGTCGGCTCACCTGGCGTACCCACGCACAGGCAGTTCTCAAGCGAGCATCCACTCGCGTGTGCGCACTGTTTCCATTCCTGATCAGCTCAGCCATGACCAGGAAATTGGGCAGGATGATCGTCGGCGCGTAT
Source organism: Magicicada septendecula (assembly GCA_034769895.1). Classification (NCBI taxonomy): domain Eukaryota; kingdom Metazoa; phylum Arthropoda; class Insecta; order Hemiptera; family Cicadidae; genus Magicicada; species Magicicada septendecula. Next base: position 954,457,618 of record CM068367.1, read on the forward strand.
CTGCTGCCGGTCATTTCCTACGCCTGTCCGGTCTGGGGTTACCTCGCCGCAATGCATAAAAAGAAGTTGCAGAGCGTCCTCGACAGGAGTCTTCGGCTAGCGGCCAAAGTCCCCCGTCGCTTTTCATCTCGCCTACTAAGGAGAGGACTTGGCGTCCGCTCCTTAGACGACACATTCAGGCGGCTTGCACGCAAATTTTATGCACGTGCGGCGAGGTTCCCAGGCAATCCTCTTGTGACTGGGCTGGGAAGGTACCGTATACGTCCAGGTGATTCGTGGAAACGCCCTCGGTGTATACTGCGCTAGTGTAGGCTAGCAAAACAGCCGAGAATCAGCCTGCTATAGAGCACACGCCCTACTTGGGCAGGGCCACGAGGCAGGAGCTCCAGAAGGTAGCTCGGAACTCAGTTACCAAGCAGTTCGTCTCTGCGACGCACAACCGCAAAGCCCAGAGCGAAAAAAAAGAGCTGTTGCCAGGGTAGGCTGCGTTCGTTTGTTACTCTACACAAGTGGAATTTTCCATTGTGCAACGCTGGCTCCAGATTGTCTGGAGCTCAATATCTCAGTTATTACTCAGTATATTTCATTCAAACTTTCACATAGTGTTTAACATCATTAGTGCTGTGTGTTACAATTGTGCGGGCAGTGGTGAACTCGTGTTTTTGGTGTTCTCCGCTGCTGACTGTTGCCTGGTAAGTGTTGTAGGTTGTTAAGTGCCATACCACACTACCCGACTAGCGATCCCTAGTACCTCACCAACCTAGGCGTAGGTTAACCTCGCCGATCGCCGCACCTACCATTCCCGTCGGTCCTTCTAAGGGCCACGAAATTCCTGCCGGCGCTCTGGCGCAACCTTTACCTGCCGAACCCGAGACAATGTCGGCTGGGACGAGTGCCATGGATACCGAGGAGTGGCAAACTGTTAGTAGCCGATTTTCACTGATGATGGAAGTCGATGGCATTGCCGAAACGTCTGGTTTTGTAGAAAACATTGGACTACGGCGAAACATCCCGGGAAGGAATTTTAACAAAAACTACTTCTTTGTTTCCGATAACGTTGTACATATATATATATATATATATATATATATTGCAACACATCTTTTTATGATTTCTTTTTGTGTTAAAGCGGGACGTAAATGTTTACTCCTCTCTACTAACATAATGACGTATTCATCTTCAGACAGCTTACCTGGATTATATTTACCAAATTCCAGTGTATTTCGTATTCTCATTTGTATGTATTCATTCCAATACCTCCGTTCGAATGCTAGTTTAAATTCTTCATACGTTTTTAAATCGTCATTCACCATCGTGAACCAACTGGCTGCTGCATCTTTTAAGTAACGGCTTACAAAGTCTATTTTATCTTTGTCACTGAGAATAGATCCAATACTATCCATTTCTTTCTCACATTTGATACGAAATTCAATGGGATTTTCCCCTCTGGATCCTCTAAAATAGTTAATGGGTCTCTCTTCTCTAGGTACGGTCGAGTATACTAACGCTTGTGTTGGTAGTCTTCTCACTTCTCGTGTAAGTCGGTCTACTTCACCTTTTAACTTGACTTCCAGCTGATCTACCCTGTTGTCATGGTGTTGGATAGATTTCTTGATGGTGTCGTCTGCTGCGGCGAGACTTTTTGTTTCTTCTTCAATTTTCATGGTCTTCCTGACATTACTCTGCACCAACTCGCTGATGACTTGTATCTTGGTATCTTGTCGATGCGTAATTTTTTCGAGTTTCTGGTCCAGTGTGTCGGCCATAGATTTAAAATTTTGTTGTAGTCTTTTTCGCTGCTCTTCGAAATTTTCATTCATCATCACCGCTTGTTGTTTTAGAGACTCTTTAACTTTACCTTCTAAGGTCTCCATTCGTTCCATAATTTCTACCTTACTTTCAGCATTATACGCGTATAGTTTCTGAATTTCTGACGTGCTTGCTTCCAATCTTCTCATAGTTTCAGCACCACTAGTTTTTATTTCTTCAAACCTTTTTACGTTTTCAACGTTGCTGGCTTCTAACTTCTTCATTATGTCGGCTAAACTGACCTCTTGTTTATGTGCCATGTTTAATTTTAATTTGGTGAACCGATTTTAAAATATTTATTATTAATTTGTATATTATTAATTATTTGGATTATTATTAAATATTGGTAGTCATTTATTCATCAACATACAACCGTTATCTTGGGCGCCTGTAGTATCAGTTTCTGATAACCACAATATTTATCTAAGCTCCCCTTTGTTTACTCTACTGATAACGCTAACTGTACGTTCTTATCAGCTACATTCAACATATAAATGCATGTTTTATAATAATTACACATCAACTCTAAGTATTTGTTCTACGTGAATTTATATTTATTTAACTTCTTACTAATTTTTTAATTTTTTTTTTTTATTATTTTTTTTTTTATTTAATCGTGCCCCACGTTGGAAGCGACATTTTCTTTTGCAACACATCTTTTTATGATTTCTTTCATTATGGATTATGAGTTTTACATGGACCTGGTTAGGGTATACCATGCCAACACTTACCTGCAGTATATGGTACTTTTCTGCTTTGCCGGCTATTAGGTGTGGGATTTGGGCTTATTAGGTATCAGGTAACGAGTTGGGACGATGTGTTTTCAAAAGAATTATTTCAGGAAGCTGAGTTGTATAAATTGTGAATAAATGAAAACTACCTTTTTAGTCTATCATTCCAATGATTATAATTGTCACCCTCAAGGTGCTTATCTTTAAACAAATCATAATAATAAAAAGAATTTCAAATATTTAACACAATTTACGGCGGGTTCCACCAATTTATATTCTTTCTTGAATATTACTTTACACATATTTTCTCTAGTGATATATTGTTATAATGCTTACGTCTAACAATCACATATTAAAATCATATATCTTAGTACATAATTTATAAGTTCCTGAAAATAAGACATACAATACACAGTATATACACAAAACATATAACATGGAAATATACACACATATATGGGCAGTTTCACACTGTCTGCCTGTAATTATAATTCATTTATAAAAAAATCATTTTGTTATATTGAATTTAATTATTTAATAAAATGGAAATACTGAATTGATTTCATTCTATGAAATCCGTAACCCTGTTCTTTATACATGAGAAAATAAAATACGAACTTTTGAAATGAATATAACAAGGGTTATAGTTATCGTTATCTCTATGGTAATTATTATTAATCTAAACATTTTTATTAAGGGTAACTCCCTTTTAATTATTCTACTCTTTAGCCTGCTTGGCTATCAACAATAATTAATATGAAACAATAAAATTTGTGACATCTAATATCTTGATAACACTCTTAGAGCTTCTCTGCACTCTCCCTTAATTTATCACATTTAATTTATCAAATATAATTTTTTATACAGTGCACAATCTCATGAAAACATTTGCTTAGAGTCTTTCTGCACTCTTATTAACATATTATTATAATAATCACACATTATCTAAATGTTCTGTCTTTTTGAATAAATGTCTCTATATGATATACAGTACAACATTTAAAAGTGTCTTTAGGCTTTAGTCATACCGCCTATATAAAAAAATGTTTATCAATTATTTAAAACTGTTCAATTTCGTTTATAGCGGCTTTTCATTTACTTGTTGTGTTTTACAACATTATTATGAACCCTGAACCATATCAGGTCACCTGTTTTGATGATTTCATGTTACACAGATGTACACGGGTCTCAGGCGTCGGCGTTGAGTACAGCTATTCCTCTCGAAACCTCCGTCAGCGTCGCTTAGCGGTGTATGAACAGCTAGGCTAGGCGTCGTTCCTTTATCGTCATGGACACAGCGTCTCTGGCCTCGGGTATAGTCTGATGTCCGTAGTACGTAGTTGTAGTAACTCAGGTGTCTGCCGGTCTCATTGAAGCGTCTTCTGCAGCGTATCGTTCCGTGTGTACGACTCAACGAATACATTATGAATGCCACAGATGCTCGTTTTGGCTCGCTATTTATAGGGCAAAGCCACGTGTGCAAATGAGTTTCTATCGGCGAATACCTCAACAATCCTTTATTTATTTAGGTAACAAAGTTGTTTGTTATACGTGTCTTGAACACCGTTATTAGCTATGTATACACGCGATCTTTAATTAGCACCGCGAAAGATGTGAAATAGTAAAACGCTTATAGTTCACGACACTCTCACTATATCGTTATGTGTTTGGTGTCTAAATAAAGCTACATTTCCGCACTATTCACTGGTCAACCTAGTTCTTCTTAATCTTTTGTCATTTTTTTTTTTTAATTTAAGTTTTAAAACACTTCTGACATGTGCCGACAAAATTCTGTTTTGTTTGCTATATAAAATCTTATCTGTACCCTTCTAAATGTACAATTGTAGCAGATAACGCTTATTATGCGTACTCCAGTTAGAACGATAAACATTGATAACAATGTCTCGTTATAATATATATATATATATATATATATATAAAATATGCATAAAATTAATGGCTTGTATAAGTTAATGATTGATCTCCATTAAGTTTCCAATGTTTTAATATTATGATGTCCATAATTAAAACATCAGGTGCAGGTTTAGTGTGTATGAGGGTACACCGTGGACAAAAATTTCCTATTGAGCGTTGCTTAGAGTAAAGCTGCGAGTCTAGAGTGTACGTTTCACAGAACAAACACGCGGAAAAGGAGGAGCGCTCCGAAGTCACTCATGGCCCCTCAGCATCTTGCAGAAGGTTCATTCCCTAAAGACGAAAATTCTGTCTATGAATCGTTCTTCTGTAAACACGTGCAGTTACACTGCCCAGCGATTTACAGGAAGCAAATCGCTATCCAAGCTGGACAATTTTTCGGCTTGCACGCGTTATGTTGGTGTGGGTTTCGGCACTTTCCATTTAAAAAGCGTGCAAATGTAAGAAAATAAACATGAGTGAGGCCAAAAATTACGCGAATTGTGTGTGTGTGTGTTCCCTGCCTTTTTATTGCAGTAATCATAATAATAAAATGTAAACGTAAACATTCCATAATTAAGATATGTTTGCCTGCCACGAACGATATATTTTCTCTCATACATGATTTACATTAAAATGAAAAAATTATAATTTTATTACCTGGCAACAAAATTATTTCTTTTTTAACAATTACTATTGTTTGAAAAAGTTTAAATGAATTTTCAAGTACTTTACTGTTGTTAAAACGTAAAAGGTTGCTGGTAAACTACCCCTTTCCCTTAACCGATCTTCACCAAAATGGAAAGGCCTTGAGATCACTACAATTCAGTGATGTATGCAAAAAATTATTTGATACTGTTTGAATATGCGGCTGTTCACCAGACAGAGAGACACACAGCACACACAGAGATACTTTTCGAAAAATGACTTTTTTTCATGTTTTGAGTGTAGTACAATCAGAATCTGCAATAATCTCGAACACAATTTTTTTTGCCATCACCATACTTCATTTCCTTAACGAACATGGAAGTAAAAATTACCCTTGATAAAAAAACGTTGCAGGTAAACTACCCCTTAACCGATCTTCACCAAAAACAATACGTCTTGAGTACTCTACAAATCAGGGCTGTATGCAAAAAATTATTTGATTCTGTTTGAATTTGCGACTGTTATCGTTTGCCAAAAAAAAAAAAAATTACCCTTGATAAAAAAACGCTGCCGGTAAACTACCCGTTTCCCTTAACCGATCTTCACCAAAAACAATAGGTCTTGAGTACTCTACAAATCAGGACTGCATGCAAAAAATTATTTGATTTTGTTTAATTTGCGGCTGTTATCGCTTGCCATAGAAAAAAAATCTACAGACACACAGACACCAGACAGACAGACACACACACACACACTTTTCGAAAAATAACCTTTTTTCATGTTTTGAGTACAATCAGAATCTGCAATAATCTCGAACACGATTTTTTTTGCCATCACCATACTTCCATTTCCTTAAGGAACATGGAAGTAAAAATATCGGTATGGAGAACCATACATGACTTCCATGTTCTAAGATTTATATTTAAAATCATATTCGAAATGAAATATTTCCATAGAAACTACGTCTTTCTACTTATTGCTTCAGCATTAACCACAGTACTGTGGTCACTAACGTATACCACCTCACGTTTTCGCAATCGATTTTCACTGATGATGGCAGTCGATGGCACTGCCGAAAACTCTGGTTTTGCAGAAAAAATTTGACTACGGCTAAACAGCCCGGGAAGGAATTTTAACAAAAAAAACTTCTTTGTTGCCGATAACGTAGTACACATATAAAAAATTCTCCCCTCCACCTACAACTATAATTTTTAATTATAGAAAATTACCCCCACCCCGTTCACCTAACCTCTTCATTTATAGATATTTCATCTACGTTGCTACAGTGAATTATTATGAGCTTCTTATCAGGATACTTTATTTATAAAAATTAAGTACTTTATTCTTGTTAAATCATAAAATGTTTCTGGTAAAGTACCCCTTTCTCTTAACCGATATTCTCCAAAATCAATAGACCTTCCGTCCTCTACAATTCAGGGATGCACGCAAAAAAATATTTGATTCTGTTTGAAAGTGCTGCAGTTATCGTTCGTCATGGAAACATTTCTCTTGTTACAACATAAAATGTTGCAGGTAAAATATCCCTTTATCTTAACCGATCTTCACCAAAATCAACAGACCTTGAGCTCTCTGTAATTCAGGAAAGTGTGCAAAAAAGTATTTGATTCTCTTTGAATTTTCGGCAGTTATCGTTCGTCATAAAAAAATTACCCTTTTTAAAACATAAAACGTTTCTGATAAACTACCCCTTCCCTTAATCGATCTTCAACAAAATCAACAGACCTTGAGTTCTCTTTAGTTCAAAAAGGTATGCTAAAACCTAGTTGATTCTGTTTGAATTTACGGCAGTTATCGTTCGTCATATAAAAAATTACCCTTGTTAAAACATAAAATGTTGCAGGTAAACTACCCCTTTCTCTTAACCGATCTTCACCAACACCAATAGGTATTGAGAACTCTACAATACAGGGTTGTATGCAAAACATCATTTGATTCTGTTTGAATTTGCGGCTGTTATCGTTTACCATAGAAAAAAATTACCCTTGATAAAAAACTGCTGTAGGTAAACTATCCCTTTCCCTTACCGATCTTCACCAAAAACGACAGGTCTTGAGTACTCTACAATTCAGGCCGGTATGCAAACAATTATTTCATTCTGTTTGAATTTGCGGCTGTTATCGTTAGCCATATAAAACATCCTTGATAAAACGTAAAACGTTGCTGGTAAAGTGCCCTATTCCATGAACCGATCTCTACCAAAAACAGTAGGTCTTGAGAACTCTACAATTCAGGACTGTATGCAAAACATTATTTAATTCTCTTTGAATTTACGGCAGTTATCGTTCGTCAAAAAAAAATTACCCTTGTTAAAACATAAAACGTTGCTGGTAAACTATCCCTTTCCATTAACCGATCTTCAACAAAATCAACAGACCTTGAGTTCTGTATAATTCAAAAACGTATGCAGAAGAGTAGTTGATTCTGTTTTAATGTACGGCAGTTATCGTTCGTCATAAAAAAAATTACCCGTGGTAAAACATAAAATGTTGCCAGTAAACTACCCTATTCCTTTAACCGATCTTCAACAAAACCAACAGGTCTTGAGAGCTCTAAAATTCAGGGATGTATGCAAAATATTATATTATTCTGTTTGAATTTGCGGCTGTTATCGTTTGCCATAGAAAATACTCTTGATAAAACAAAAAACGTGGCCGGTAAACTAACCCTTTCCCTTAACCGATCTTCACCAACACCAACAGGTATTGAGAACTCTATAATACAGGGCTGTATGCAAAACATCATTTGATTCTGTTTGAATTTGCGGCTGTTATCGTTTACCATAGAAAAAAATTACCCTTGATAAAAAACCGTTGCTGGTAAATTACCCCTTTCTCTTAACCGATCTTTACCAAAATCAACAGATCTTGAGAACTCTACAATTCAGGGCTGTATGCGAAACATTATTTGATTCTGATTGAATTTGCGGATGTTATCGTTTGCCAAACAAACAAAATTACCCTTGATAAAAAAAAAACCGTTGCAGGTAATTACCCCTTTCCCTCAACCTATCTTCACCAAAAACAATAGGTCGTGAGTACTCCACAAATCAGGGCTGTATGCAAAATATTATTTGATTCGGCTTGAATTTGCGGCTGTTACCGTGTGCTATAGAAAAAAAATCTACAGACACAGACAGACACACAGACACACAGACAGACACACAGACACACACACACACACACACACACACACACACACACACACACACACACACACACACACACACACACACACACACACACACACACTTTTCAAAAAACGACTTTTTTTCATGTTTTGAGTGTAGTACAATCAGAATCTGCAATAATCTCGAACACTATTTTTTTTGCTATCACCATACTTCCATTTCCTTAAGGAACATGGAAGTAAAAATGTATCTAAACTGGCCGCTATTCATATCAAAATAACCAGAAAGGAACGAGCAATACGATGCTAGTAATAGAACCAAATTTTTGTAATTAGTATAACTGAAAAACAAACATAAATATGATAATTGTAGTACGTAGGCTTTCACGGCCGGTGTCACTATAATTACTTAATACTTCCGGGCTGAAAGGCCGTGGTCGAATGCTTGTTGTAATGGTGCTAGACGTTTCGGCCACACCACCGGTGGTCATCTTCAGTAGCAAAGAAAAGAAAAGTTCGTGAGATGGAATGCCGAACAATTCGCCCAGTTAAACCGGGACAAGCAATAGTAAGACGGCTACGCTGGTTCTATTTTATAACTTTTTGACCGCTTCAGGTATTTATCGCGAACCCATCGGACGCCAGCTAATCATTCTCCACTCTGATTGCCCGTGGAAAATTAACCATGCCAGACACTATTTAAGGAAATGCTCTACCTGCTGCCGAGACCGGAGTGACAGCACTCTGCACTCAGACTTCGACGAGTGAAGACCTCACAGCTTACATCAGGACATCGCAGAAGCAGAAGAGGATCGCCTCGACCTCTGAACTGCCATGAAGAGGCTCGCCCAACAGCCGACGGAGGCTGCCAAGAAGAAGCCGCCTGAACAACAACATCAGAAACCACCTCGCCAGCGCCAACACCAAGCTGCAGCGATGGAGATCGACCAGCCGTCTTGCCAGGACGAAGATCATCAACGCAACACAACTGGGACCTGCCGCACAGTGCCGGTAAGTCTTGTAGGTAGCGCTGTCCAGCGAAAGCCGGGGAGTCCGAGAGTAGGACTCACAAATAGAGATGCGGGTTGCGCCGCCACTGTGACGGTGTCACAGTTCGGCCCCCGGGTACCCGCTGGACAAAGAGCCGAGCTAGTCGGCATTAGACCAGCTGATAGTGCCCCCAAAGCACTGTGCGGCAGCAACGAGCCCCCCGGCCGGCCACTTGGGCCAGTCGGGAACCCTACGACTCGCGCGGGAAGCCCTGCTGAACCCGCGAAAGCTCGTCCCAATAATCGGTCCTTATTAGGGCCGACCAAGCCCTCAAAGGCCGGACCTTCCGGCTGCACGGCCGCCAGTAGGCCAAGCAGCCCTGTACTTTTGCCGGAGTCTGAATCCCCAGCCATGGAGACCTCGGCTTCCACCGACTGGGTGGTAGTAGGGCACGGTGGCAAGCCGAGAAAGTCTCCCTCCCTGACCTCCTTGAGTTCGGCCACGGACTCGGCGGCATTCCAAGCCTCCGCTGAGGTTGCGCCTAGTCGCACCTCCGAAGGAAGGATCCCGCCGGTGTTCGTTACGAACGTCAGGGATGTAATCGGCTTTGTTCGCCGGCTCCGCAAGGTCGTTGCGCTGGCAGATAACGCATCGGTCAAGCTCCTTGCGAGCGAGACTGTGCGCGTTACCTGCCGCAGTGCATCCGAGCACTTCGGAGTTGTCCAGTGGCTGGAACGTGAATCGTTCCAGTTCCATACCTACACTCTTAACAGAGTCAAGCCTGTAGCCCTCGTCCTTCGGGGCCTGGACATACAGGCGGATCCGCAGGTCGTCCTAGACGAACTGTGCGACGCGGGCTATAAGGTTGTGGGAGCCTCACGGCTGGACACTATTTATGACTCGCGTCGACCACTCCCGCTAATCAGACTCCTGGTGGAGAAGGGCGACTCCTCCCAGGCCTTGTTAGATTTAAAACGGCTTTTCGGGCTCTGCGTGAGCGTAGAGCCCTGCCGTCAGACCGGGCGACTTTCCCAGTGCCACAGGTGCCAGCGGTTCGGCCACAGCAGCTTCGGTTGTCGGAACGCGCCGACCTGCGTCCGCTGTGGAAATGACCACTTGACGCAGGCCTGCGCTGTCCCGGCCAACCACCGATATTTTATAAACTGTGGCGGCGCCCATGCTGCTAATAACAGGCGCTGCCCAGTCTATAGCGAGCAGCTGGACAAGCTCAAGAAACCCGTCCAGCCTAAGCCTCGACATGTTAGCCAACCAGTCAAACCGGCCAAAGCCGCTGAACCTGTGGTCCGGAAACCAGCCCCTAGGTCTGCTCCGGTTCCGAAACCCAGCAGTGCAGTGAGCCCGAGCGAAGCTCTACAGGCCAAACCAACCACCGCGCCCACGGAACCGGAACGCGAAGTTCCACACTACACCCAAGTCCCGCTGCCGGACGATGAGGAAATTGATCCTCCATTGCCGCCGCCACCCAAGCCTAGATTCCGCAGATCGGGCAAGAAAGGTAGGACTCAGGCCAAGAACACGGGCCAGCCTAATCCACCTGCCACTGGACCCAAGCCCGTCCACCAAAAGCCAGAGCGGCCACCCGCTCCAGTACCTGCCCCCAAGGCTTCCACCGTCTCGCCCCGCCGCAGCTATGCAGCTGCCGCCAAGCGTTCTCCCCCGCCCTCATCTTCCGATGATCTCTCCGTCGTATCAGACTTTCTGGCAAGCTACGACTTGCAGAAAGTAGCCCAGACTTTCCTTAAAATCAAGGAACGCTTGGCAACAGCCTCGCCCCAAGATAAGTTCCTCCTCTTGGTGGAAGCCTGCCGTGTTACAGGTCTGTTATGAACGGACAACCACGGCAATCCCTCAAGCGAGACCTCGAGCTCGTGGCGTGGAACGCCAACGGCCTCGCTTCCCGGCATTCTGAGCTCTTAGAGTTCGTTACCCGTCACAAGCCCGACGTGCTTCTTCTTGGCGAGACGCACCTGACCCCGCATCGTCGTTTCCGACTACTCAACTACGTGTGCCACCGGGACGACCGGACGGGTCGCGCAGGAGGGGGCACAGCCATCGCGGTGAAGGCGAGTCTTCGCCATCACCGCGTTGTCCTGCCTCAGCGGCGGAACCTCGAGTGCACCGCGGTCGAGCTCCATCGTGCTCTCGGCGGTCTACTCGTGGTTTCCGCTTACAAGCCTCCACAAACGGAGCTCCTGTCGAACGATCTGGAGGCCGTCTTTGGAGCACACAGGAGGGTAGTCCTGGCGAGCGAACTGAACTGTAAGCACCCCGATTGGGGGAGCCGCTTGGCGAACCCAAACGGGACCCGCTTACGCAGGTATGCTGATGCGGCTCGGGTCACAGTCATGGGTCCTACCGGGCCTACATACTATCCATCGAGGGCTAACTCCCGCCCTGACGTACTGGACATTGCCGCGGTCAGGGGCGTTTATTGCCCGATCCACGTCTCCGTCATTTCGGAACTGTCCTCGGACCATTGCCCTATCAGTGTGCATATAGCTACCCAGCACGCCACCGTCCGCGACGAGCGGCGGGTAATCGAGTGGGACCGCTTTGGCCCGGCGTTCAGTCGCCGCCTACCAGAGCATATCACGCTCGACACTACCCAGCATGTCGACGAGGCAGTTGCCTTATTCGACACAGCCGTAGTCTCGGCGGTAGACGTGTCCTCCCGGAGTGCTGGCGTTCCGTAGACGCAACTGGGAGCTAGCTGTTACACAGATGGATGGCCCTGCCGAGGACCGTAATGTCTGGCGGATTCCCAGTGCCCTAACGGGAAAGCGCAAACGCGCGCCTCTCCCCGCACTGGCCGGACCCGGCGGTCAACCCCTTGGCCGCCCCCTCGAAAAGGCAGAGTTCTTGGCTGACAGTTTAGAGCGTCAGTTCGCTCCCAACCCATCCAAGAACCCGGCCTTCACTGAGCAAATCTGCCGCGAGGTAGAGCGCTTTCTATCGGCCGATATCACAGTCCAGTCGGAGCCCATCTCCCCGGAGGAGGTCTCTGAGAGGATTGTTCAGCTCAAGCCCGGGAAGGCGCCTGGCCCGGACGGAGTCATGAATTCCGCCCTCCATCGCCTTCCGGAGCGAGGAACCCAGTTCCTCACTGACCTGTTCAATTCACGCCTCAGACTGGCCTATTTTCCGGTGAAATGGAAAACTGCTACCGTCATTGTGATACCTAAGCCGGGAAAGAATTCTTGTCGAGTGGAGAACCTCAGGCCCATCAGCCTCTTGTCCGCGACGTCCAAGGTTTTTGAGCGTCTGATCCAGTGTAGGATCCGCGACCATCTAGAAAGACTAGACGTGCTGATCCCCGAACAGTTCGGCTTTCGTGAGCTGCACTCCTCGACTCATCAGCTGATGAGACTCGTGGAATGCATAACCGAGGCTGGCTGCCAGGGCAAACAGACGGCTGCGATCTTCCTAGACGTAGAGAAAGCCTTTGACCGCGTGTGGCACGAGGGTGTCCTCTACAGACTCACGGAAGTCCTTCTCCCAGACTGCTACGTTCACTTGATCGGCAGCTTTCTGCGAGACCGTAGCTTCCGAGTGAGAGTAGACCACGCTCTCTCTTCGGAGAGGCGTATTACCGCTGGCGACCCTCAGGAAAGTGTTCTTGTGCCTCTCCTGTTCTCGTTGTTTGTCAACGACACGCCCCGAGTTCCTGGAGTAAAATTGTCGCTGTTCGCGGACGACACTGCGGCTTTTGCCTCAGAGCCGAACGCGAGTTATGCGGCAGTTAAGCTCCAGCGCCAACTCGACGCGTATGTCGGGTGGACCGATGACTGGAGAGTTGCCGTTAACGCTTCCAAGAGCGCCGCGGTAATATTCTCGCGAAAACGTAAGCGGCCTCGGCCGCTTAAAGTAGGCCCCGTCGAGGTGCCCTGGACCAATAGCGTCAAGTACCTCGGGCTCCACGTGGATTCCCGACTCACCTGGCGAACCCATGCACAGTACATCCGACAACGCGCTTCGGCGCAACTCAGTAGACTCTGGCCCGTGCTTTCTAATCCGGCAATGACCCCCCGGCTAGGTAAGCTCATAGTCAACACGTACGTTTTGCCGGTGATTACCTACGTCTGTCCTGTTTGGGGATACCTGGCTCGTGGTCATAGAATTACGCTCCAGGGCGTACTCGACCGGGGACTAAAGCTCGCGTGCAAAGTCCCCCGGAGGTGCTCTTCTCGTCTTTTGAGGAGAGGACTCGGTGTCCGCTCTTTTGATGACACCGTGAGACGCCTGGCGCGACGATTCTATGTTCGTTACGACAGAGTGACCCACAATTCCCTCATTGCCGGACTTGGTAAATACACCCCGCGACCAGGTGAGTCCTGGAAGCGACCTCGTTTACTAGTCCCGGTGGTATAATCCACCAATCGCAGGTCGCTTCAGACCCCCCCCATAATTAGCTAAAAGTATATAATGAACTCCAACAGACCCAGTGGCAGGAGTCCTTTCTGAGAGTCGGGACACTGCACTACTCGCGAACCGCGCTTCGCGCGGGCCGCGCAACCCCCAGTTGTGTGTTGCCGAGACCCTTTTTTTGACAAGGACACTTCTGCTCCAGCTTCGAACTGAACAGGACTGCTCTTCGGACTGCTCTCTTCAGCTCTCTTCGCTGGACGAACTACGGCTTTGCTGCCTTCGCCCACCTCGCCGATTGGTCGAGGAATATGACTGCTTTCTTCGTGGGAAAGAAGACCAAGGAGCCAGCTGCTGCCGGGGAATTAAGTAGCCGGTACAAGTGGTAGCTGGCCGAAGTTGACCTTTTTAGGACCACCTGCGCCGGAAAAAATCTTGGCCGGACAGGATAGAAGAGGACTGCTCTGGGCTCACTGGTGAGTGCCGTATCAGTGTGTAAATCCTAACCTGCTCGCGACTGTTAGGTAGCGCTGCCCCGGACGATCCATGTAAGCCCCCACCAGTGGTAAACGAGCTTGGATATCGCCGGGGTAAAGGGGCCAGTGGACACCAGTCTTGGTAAGGACTGGTATTCAACGAAGCTGGTCGTTAGCCCAGCTCCTCCCGCATCGTCGTGAGCAGGGAAGTCGCGCGGGTAACCCGGCTTCGGCCGGACTCGAGATCCCTGGCGTCTGGCGGTGACTGCCTAGCAGTCTCTGCCCGGCAGCCGCACCTGGCCAGCATGCCTTCTACAGGCAACGGCACAAGTGCCGAGTCGCTCGGCTCTGCCTTGCCCCATCTGGGCGACTCGCCTGAATCGCCTCGGGCGATGGAGACGGACGATCCTCTCCCTAACCCGCTTCCCCCTCTCCAGGTAGACGAGTCGGGCGAATTCGCGACCGTTGGTCGGCGTAATCGTCCGGCTAAGAAGCCTAAGAGGACCCACACACCCGGATCCACTTCCTCTCGCACCTCGGCCATTGACATCGGACCTTCTTAGGGCCAACAGGCCGCGGTTCCGACTGCTTCGCTAGCAGCTCCGGCTGCTGCCGCTGTTGGTCGCGCGCCACCCCTGTACGTCCACGGGGTGTCCAATGTCGCCGCCTTATACAGACGGCTGATAGCGGCCCACGGCCTGTCGGCCGACAAGCTTGACCTGAAGCTGCTTGGCGGTGATACGGTCAAGATTGTCGTCCGCCAGCTCGAGGACCATCGCTTGGTCGAGGCCTTTCTGCAGGCGCACAGCCTGCAATACCACACCTTCTCTCCTAAGCGAGTCAAGCCCTTGTCTGTAATTTTGCGTGGGCTTGACGCGCATACCGATCCACAGGAGATCCTCATGGAACTCCGAGACCTCGGGTACCTGGTGAAGGCAATTTTCCGCCTGTTCACCAACTCTGAAACCCGAGTACCTCTCCCGCTCTTCCGTCTCCAGCTCGAGAAGGGCGAGGCTGCAGATAAAATATTCCACCTGACGCGGCTGTTTGGCTTCCGCGTCAGGGTGGAATCCAGTCGTCCCCCGGGCAAACTTGCGCAGTGCCACCGGTGCCAGAGGTTCGGCCATCACACCGACGTCTGTCGCAGTGCCCCGACCTGTCTACGTTGTTCTCTGGGACATTCAACTCAGGCCTGCACTGTGGCAGACAAGACCAAGTTCCGCTGCATTAATTGTGGCCAAGGCCATGCAGCAAATAACAATAACAGCCCGGTCTACAAGGCGGAGCTCCTGCGGAAGCAAAAGCCGCAGGGGCCCCTCCCGAAGCCAAGGCAGCCAATTTTGCAGCCCCAACCTCAGAGGCGGCCTAAAACACAGGCTAGGCCGCAACCGAAGGCACAACCGGCATGGCGCACGCCCTCTCCGGCTCCACCTCCAGCCCCTACAAAGGCACCTAAACGAACCGCGCGTCTCCTTCTGAAGCAGAGACAAGCCCTGTAGCCGCCATCTCGGTTATGGAGCCGGAGAATCAACCCTCCACCTCCGCGGAACCTCCAACTCCCGCCTCTGAACCAGAGGTAGCCTCGCCACCACTGCCACCTCCGCGATTTCCGCGAGCAGGCATCATAAAAACCAAAAAAGGGTTAACCACACCGGATGCTCGGACCCGAGCTCCTGCCTGCCCACAGCCCAAGAAAAGTCCTGCTTCCCGGTACAATAAGTCCGACGAAGCCCAACAGCGTACTTTTCCTGCCGCTGGTTCAAAACCGTCTGCCCCTGGTCCTGTGGCTTCCACCAAAACCCGATCTGCCGTAAAACCTGGTCGCTCTTACGCGGCCTCAGTTTCCAGGCAAACCGCCCAGTCCGTCATATCCAATGACGCACAGTTCGTCCGCGACTTTCTGTCTGGCTACGACCTCAAGAAAGTCGCATCCACCTTCAGGTCCATCCGAGACCGCCTGGAAACTGCTGACCCAACTGAGAGATTCATGCTCTTGGTGGAAGCCTGCGAAGTCATAGGTCTCCTATGAACCGAGCCCTTAGACGAGATCTCTCTCTCATAGCCTGGAATGCTAACAACATCGGTTCCAAGCATTCCGACCTTCAAGAATTCTAATTCCTGGCTCGGTTCAAACCCGACGTACTTCTCCTCTCTGAAACCCACCTGACCCCGGCGAACCGGTTTCGATTACCAAATTACGTGGTCTATCGGGATGACCGAGTTGGCCGACGAGGAGGCGGCACGGCGATCGCGGTGAGGACCTCCATAGGTCATCATCGTGTCGCTTTGCCGCAGCTTACTAACCTAGAGGCCACCGCCATTGAGGTCCACGGAGCTCTTGGCGGCGTCCTCGTGGTTTCAGCATACAAGCCCCCACAAGCTGAACTCCTTGTCGGCGACCTGGACGTCATCTTCGATTCCCATCGAAGGGTAATTTTGGCCGGCGATCTGAATTGCAAGCCTCGCGTTTGGAACAGTCGCCTGACTACTCCGAACGGGAGGCGCTTGCTCAGTTTTGTTGAATCGCGCCGGGCGATGGTGTTTGGTCCAGCGCAACCCACGTTCTTTCCGTCAAGACCTAACGCGGCTCCCGATGTTCTGGATATCGCGGTGACCCAAGGAGTTGTCTGTCCGGTCGAAGTATTCTCACTTACGGAGCTGACATCCGACCACAACCCTATCTTGGTCCACGTCGCTACCCAGCACGCCTATGCACGTTCTGACAAGAAGAAGGTCATCGATTGGGATCGCTACGGCCCGGCCTTGTGCCGTATATTGCCGCCAGCGGCCCCACTCGATTCTGTTCGCCTCCTAGACGAAGCAGTTGCGGGAATCGAAGAGGCAATCATCTCGGCTATAGGCGTGTCTTCACGTACGCGAGCTGGTTTCACGCCTGACTACCAACGCATCCCTGAGGAAGTCTCTCTTCTCGCTCGCGAGAGGAATTACTTCCGGAAACGTTGGCAGAGGACCCGTGATCCGGCCGATAAGGCAGCATACAATCGGTTCACCGGACGACTGCGTGGCAGTCTGAAGGCGTTCCGACGTAGCTGTTGGGAACTCGGTGTGAACCCGAACGGGGGATGTGGACCCGCAAAGTCACCCGTACAGAATACCTACCGCATTGGCGGGACGGAGGCGCCGACCTCCACTCCCCGCCATTGTTGGACCGTTCGGTCGACTCCTGGGTCGCCCGGAGGAGAAGGCCGAGTACTTGGACTTGTGTTTCGAGCGACAGTTCGCTCCCAACCCGCCTATGGACTGGGACTTCGACGAACAAGTCGAGATGGCTGTGGAGACTTTCTGTCTCTTCCGATCACGGCGGAGCCCGAACCCATCTCTTTGGAAGAGATCTCAGATCGGCTCGCTGAACTTCAGCCAAGAAAAGCTCCAGGCCCGGACGGTGTTACGAACACCGCTCTACGACTTATTCCCGAGCCTGGAGTTCAATTCTTGACTGATTTGTACAAAGCGTGTCATAGACTGGCCTACTTTCCCAAGAAATGGCGAAAGGCGACGGTTATCGTGATCCCGAAGCAGGGAAAGGATACCACCCGCTCGGAAAACCTCCGGCCTATCAGCCTACTCTCCGCTACGTCCAAGGTTTTTGAGCGCCTCGTACAGCGTCGTGTACGAGAACATCTAACCAACTTTGACGTGCTGGTCCCCGAACAGTTCGGCTTTCGTGTGTGGCATTCGACCACTCATCAACTGATGAGATTGGTGGAAAGCATCACGGAAGCCGGGTGTCGGAGAGAACGGACCGTTGGCTGTTTCTTAGATGTTGAAAAAGCCTTCGACAGCGTATGGCATGATGGCCTATTATTCAAGCTTAGGGAAGTCCAGCTCCCGGACTGCTACCTCCATCTGGTTGCTAGCTTTCTGACGGAGAGGACCTTCTGCGTGAGAGTTGGCGATTCAGTCTCTTCCGAGAGACGAATCGCAGCCGGCGTCCCTCAAGGTAGTGTTCTAGGCCCCCTTCTATTCTCGATCTACGTCAACGACGTGCCGAGACAGCCTGGAGTCCAGATGGCCCTCTTCGCTGACGACACGGCCGTATTTACGGCCGATCGTCATGAGGAAAGGGCCGTCCTACGACTGCAGCGCCAGCTCTACACGCTCGTGGACTGGACCGAGAGTTGGAGAGTGCAACTCAACGCTACCAAGAGTGTAGCCGTCGAATTCTCCAAGCGACGGAAGAACCCTGTTAGGCAGCTACGTATCGGCAGAACGTACTTGCGCTGGTCCAACGAGGTCAAGTACCTCGGATTACACCTTGACCGTCGGCTCACCTGGCGTACCCACGCACAGGCAGTTCTCAAGCGAGCATCCACTCGCGTGTGCGCACTGTTTCCACTCCTGATCAGCTCAGCCATGACCAGGAAATTGGGCAGGATGATCGTCGGCGCGTATCTGCTGCCGGTCATTTCCTACGCCTGTCCGGTCTGGGGTTACCTCGCCGCAATGCATAAAAAGAAGTTGCAGAGCGTCCTCGACAGGAGTCTTCGGCTAGCGGCCAAAGTCCCCCGTCGCTTTTCATCTCGCCTACTAAGGAGAGGACTTGGCGTCCGCTCCTAAGACGACACATTCAGGCGGCTTGCACGCAAATTTTATGCACGTGCGGCGAGGTTCCCAGGCAATCCTCTTGTGACTGGGCTGGGAAGGTACCGTATACGTCCAGGTGATTCGTGGAAACGCCCTCGGTGTATACTGCGCTAGTGTAGGCTAGCAAAACAGCCGAGAATCAGCCTGCTATAGAGCACACGCCCTACTTGGGCAGGGCCACGAGGCAGGAGCTCCAGAAGGTAGCTCGGAACTCAGTTACCAAGCGGTTCGTCTCTGCGACGCACAACCGCAAAGCCCAGAGCGAAAAAAAAGAGCTGTTGCCAGGGTAGGCTGCGTTCGTTTGTTACTCTACACAAGTGGAATTTTCCATTGTGCAACGCTGGCTCCAGATTGTCTGGAGCTCAATATCTCAGTTATTACTCAGTATATTTCATTCAAACGTTCACATAGTGTTTAACATCATTAGTGCTGTGTGTTACAATTGTGCGGGCAGTGGTGAACTCGTGTTTTTGGTGTTCTCCGCTGCTGACTGTTGCCTGGTAAGTGTTGTAGGTTGTTAAGTGCCATACCACACTACCCGACTAGCGATCACTAGTACCTCACCAACCTAGGCGTAGGTTAACCTCGCCGATCGCCGCACCTACCATTCCCGTCGGTCCTTCTAAGGGCCACGAAATTCCTGCCGGCGCTCTGGCGCAACCTTTACCTGCCGAACCCGAGACAATGTCGGCTGGGACGAGTGCCATGGATACCGAGGAGTGGCAAACTGTTAGTAGCCGGAAACGGCGAAACAATGGCGACTCCGCGGGATCCGGGCGGTCTTCCCAGCTGGATCCTGCCACGGACAGACCCGCTACGGCCACCCCAGTACCTACCCCGCCCCGGCGGTTGCCGCCTCTGATCTTTGACCGGCCTGTTGACTGGGATAAGGTCATGCGACGACTTCACCGGGCCGCTCCCGCAAATACCCTGACTGCAGTTTGTCAGTGTGGCCGCTCCATCCGAATTGAAACCACGACCATCGACAGTTTCCGGCTCGCCCAGAAACTGCTGACCGATCGTGGTATCCCT
The DNA here is from genome assembly GCA_034769895.1 of Magicicada septendecula. Lineage (NCBI taxonomy): Eukaryota > Metazoa > Arthropoda > Insecta > Hemiptera > Cicadidae > Magicicada > Magicicada septendecula. Next base: position 954,477,353 of record CM068367.1, read on the forward strand.
TACTACACCTTCGCCCTGCTGGAGGAGAGGGAATTCAAGGTCGAGACCATCTGCATCCCCGCTGATGTTCCCGTGCCAACAATCTGTCACGCCCTTGAACAATTGGGCTTCACTGTTAGCTCAATAACTCCTCTCTTCTCCCCCGGCAGACACATTCCCAGAAATGCCTCCCTTGTGAAAATCCTCAAGGTAGAAAAATTCCAGGATATCTACCAAGCAGAATCGCTCATTTACCTCCGGGTAAAAGTGACCTCTTTTGAGTCCCGACCCGGTCCCAAGCAGTGTTACAACTGCCAGCGGTACGGGCACAGCAGTGTCTATTGCCACTTTCCGACACGCTGCGTTCGTTGCGGTGGGGGTCACCACAAGGACGACTGTCCTCGTGAAAGCTCCGCCGCCGCCACGTGCGCAGACTGTCGAGAACCTCACCCGGCAAGCTCTCGCCAATGCAAACATTATCATGACGCCCTGAAGCGCATCAACAAGGCCCAAAAGCCTGTCACAACTGCTCCCAAGTAACCCTCAGCCCCTGCATCTGCCGCCCCGGCGGCCCCAGTTCCAACTACCTCGTTTGCGCCTCCAGTCGTAGTAGTCCCCCCAGCCTGTCCAGCGCCCGCCGGAGCTCTCAGTTACGTGGCAGCCGCCGTCTCCGATGCATATTTCCCTCCTTTGGCCTCGTCGCGAAAGCAACCCGCGCCAAAGTAGAAAAATACATCGACCACCATTCTCACGCAGCTCAAGCCCGCTGCACCCAAGCCAGCATCTGCCCCAGCTCCCAAAGAGCCTCGGCAGCCTAAACCTAAACTTCGGCCCGATAATGGAATTATGAATCGAGTGCCCCCGCCCACGCCGCAGACGCCATCGACTGAGGAAGGGTCCTCGGACCCGACCTTTGCCGATCGTTTGCGTGCCGGGGTTGAGACCCTCATTCCTCAGATCTTGGCTGCCAAGGACGTCCAGTCTCTGCTAGTCACCATTCTAACCTCCCTCATGACCCTCCTGCCTCCCAATGTCTAGGCGTCTTCGGCTGGTGGCATGGAATGCCCATGGCGTTCTGTCTCGGAGAGCCGAATTGGCTAACTTTGCCACTAAGTATGACTTAGATGTCATACTACACTCTGAAATGTTCCTAACCCCTGCTGTTTCATTTCAGATTTCGGCGTACACTACTTATCGCACGGATAGGCCCTGGCTACCACCCGCCGCTCATCCCAGCGGGGGTACTACCATTCTCGTCCACAGGCGCATTGCTCATCGTCTCTTACCCCCTCCAGATACTAGGTATTTGGAGACGACGGCGGTGGCCCTCTGGATCGGGGATCGGGAGGTTCGCCTAATTTCGGCGTACCTCCTTCCCGGGCCCGGCAGGCCTCCGCCGCCTGAGGAGTGGGACGCCCTCCTCGACCACGAACTACCCACTATAGCTGCCGGAGACTTCAACTCCAAGCATCCCTCTTGGAACAGCCGTGTCACGAACCCGCGTGGCCGCTAGCTCTACAGCTACGTTCAGCGTCATCTGCAGGTCTCAGTTATTGGTCCTGATTCACCGACTCACATGCCCACTAGGGGCCTTCCGGATGTTCTTGACATTGTCATTTTCAAGGACCTGGCCATTCCTATCACTGTAAGTGCAGTGTCGAACCTCTCGTCCGACCATGACCCGGTACTTATCACTGTTCATTCCCCGTTGGACTCACCTCTCCAACCCCCCTGTCGTCCACGGAGAGTCAACTGGCGCTCCTATCATGACGAACTCCAACGAACAGTGCCATCTGACCCCCCAGCCCCCATCGCCTCTACGGCTGATGCGGACTATCTTCAAGAAGTCGTTACGTCCTCTATGGACAAACACACCTACCTTGTCCCACAGGCAAATCGCAGGTCTCAACTACCTGAAGAGGTGCTCCTCGCCATCCAAAAACGGCGCCAGCTCCGCCGTAGATGGCAACAAACCCGAGATCCTGCTATCAAATGCAGGTTAAACGCCCAATCTGACCTTGTCAAGCAGCTTCTGATTGATGCCACTGCTCATCGTTGGAACTCGTATCTCGAGTCTCTTGAAGTCCGGCCCGAGTCTGTCTGGCAGGCTGCGAGCCGACTTAATGGCGACAAAAGGACCCGCAATCCCCTCAGATCACCGGGCGGCGTTGTGTTCTCCGCGGCCGGCAAAGCAGAAGTCTTTGCCGCTACCATGGAGGAGCAATTTACCGTTCACGGAGGCGTCTGCGACCCCGTCCACTCGGCCGAGGTCGCAGAGTGGATATTTTTCCCGCCCTCCAGCTGACACCCCTGACCCGTTCGACCGAGTCGATGTTGTTTCGGTTATTGGTCGACTCCGCCCTCAGCGGGCGCCCGGCGATGATCGTATCGGAGCGGCGGCGCTAAAACACGCTACCCCTAGCCTCATCAACATGGTCCACGAGCTGTTCAATGGATGTCTCCGGCTCCATTACTTCCCCAGCCTGTTGAAGCGTGCGAAAATCATTATGATTCCCAAGCCTCGCAAGCTGCGTATTGACCCCTCAAACCAACGACCCATCTCACTCTTGCCAGTCATATCAAAGGTACTCGAGCGACTCTTGCACGGTCGTTACGCACCCTTGCTGGATGGTTTCATTCGGCAGGAGCAGTTCGGCTTCCGCAGAGAGCACTCGACGACCCTTCAACTCGTCCTGATTGTTACTCATTTGACGGACGCCTACAACAAGCATCTGTCCTCCGTTGCTGTTTTGCTTGACGTGAGTAAGGCCTTCGATCGAGTCTGGCACGAAGGTCTTCTCTACAAACTGGCCCACTCCCCTCTACCTGCCTCATTCGTTCATTTTTTCCGATCGTACTTGTGCGATCGCATCTTTAGGGTATGCGTCGATGGGTTGAACTCATCCTTCCGACCAGTCGCCGCAGGCGTACCTCAAGGATCTGTCCTTGGCCTCGTTCTGTACCTCGTGTACACGAACGACCTGCCTGTTCAGCCTGGAGTCACTCTCTCGCTCTATGCGGACGACGCCGTGTACCACCCGCGGACGACCCTCCATAAGCAGTTCACAGAACGTCTGCCCAAACTCCCCGATCTTGAGTATTTTCATCCTACTCCTTCCTTCTGTCTCTTTTCCGTGCTGGCGCTCGGCGACAGACTAGGGGGGGGTGTCTGCGCTTGCCCTAGGTGTGCTTAGTGCCACCTCTGGTGGACGCTGCCTCCTGCTACGCTCTCTCCAGTGCGCCCACATTGCCGCTTGGCAGCCCTCGGCGACTTTCCTGAGCGGTTAGAGGCGCCCTACCCGTTGTGGGAGGGTAATTCCTACTACTCAAGCGAAAAGCCTTCGAGGCCTCCCCCGTTCTGCCGTCGCGGGTCTCTTCGAGGTCCCAGGATCCAAGAAAATTAACATCATTCTATCCCTCCAAAATAAAATCGATGGAGGTCCCATGATAGCGCGAGACCGCTAGTCAAGGTTACAAGCAGGCAACATGCAGTCATCGGATATCATCCGGACACTGCAGTCAGTCTCCCGCCTCACCAAACCAGGTCGCTGATTCAGGTAACAGCGGCCGGCAGTCTGTTAATCTTCCTTCCTCTAGTTCTAAGCCTGACCCTTCTACCACTAAGTTTCCTCCTATTATCATCCCTGATAATAGGAATTACACCCAGCTTTTGGCTAACCTCCGTTCTGCCCTTCCTTCGACGTCCGTGGAAGCGAAATGCTCCGGCACATCGCTGAAGCTGGGCGTCAAATCCATTGTAGACTTCCGCGCTGTTCAGCACTTTCTGTCAGCGCGGAACATTTCATTCCATACCTTCGCTCTCCCTGAGGAGCGTGAAGTAAAAATTGTCATTCAGGGCATTCCCTGTCATACCCCCTCCGATGCTATCGTGCAGGAATTGACGTCTCTTGGCTATACGCCAACAGCTGTGTCAGTTTTGCACGCCGGCAAAGGGGACAACAAGCATCCTGTGAATTCTTTCCTAGTTAAATTGCTCAAAACTGGAAATTTTGAGGAGGTCTATGGCCTCCAAACACTCCTTCACCTACGGGTGACTATTAGATCATTTGACCCGCGCCCAGGCCCTGCTCAGTGTTTCAACTGCCAGGGCTTCGGGCACTCATCCCTGTTCTGTCATGCGCCCCCACGTTGCGTGCGGTGCGGCGACCCTCACCGTGGCTGTGATAAGCCACGTGTGCCGGGTTTTGTCCCGTACTGCTGCAACTGCAAGGGCGCCCATCCGGCTAGTTACCGGGGTTGTATTAAATATAACGAGGCAGAAAGACAGCAGCGATCTGCACGCCCTGGCGCGCAGCGTCGTGTACCTGGCCCGGCCTCTAATCGGCGAGAGGTCTTCCCCCTCTCTCCGGTACATCTGTCAAGGCCCCGGCAGCGACTCCTGTCGCTCCCGCGGTCTCAGTCCTGCCTGCAGGCGCCGCTCCGGCGGCGCCTGTGACGGCTCCACTACCGGCGCCTGCCGGAGCGCCCGGCCCTTCCTATGCAGCGGTTGCTGCGAAGACATCATCGTCAACCACTTCCGCCCGCAAGGGTACCAAAAAGCGCTCTCGTCGCCGGACTCCCGGCCGACGACATCAGCAGGCTCGTCCTGCCCAACCTCAGCGGGACTCTCCCGCCCCTGTCATCTCCCAACCTCCGCGTGAGCAGACCATAGTTCAGTCCGCTAACCCAGCGCCATCTGTAGTCCTGGCCGAAGTTCCTCAGGAACGTCCGCGCGGGTCCCGGGAACTTTCTCGGGCTCCAGCGGACCCCCTGACGGCTTGGGCCACTCAACTTGTAAATAGCATCAGGTCTGCTCCTGACACCTCGTCAGTACTGATGTTAGTGTTCCAATCCCTCTCTGCTCTCTTCCCTCTCCTCCCCCTCAATGGCTAGATCCCTGCGGATCGTCGCTTGGAACGCTGATGGCGTTTCCCCTCGTCGATCCGAGCTGGCGGCTTTCGTCGTGGAGTACGACGCTGATGTCGTGCTTCTCTCCGAAACCCATCTAGCCCCCTACCATCGATTCTCACTTCCTGCTTACACTTGTTATCGTCAGGATCGTCCCCTACAGCCGCGCCAACCCCCGAAAGGGGGTACGGCGATTCTGGTCCACAGGCGGATATCCCATAGGCCACTACCCCCCTCACTACTCGACTCATCGAAGGTTGCGTGGTGGCAGTGGACGCAGGCGACTCGGAGATGCGCATTGTTTCCGCGTATCTCCGGCCTGGCCTGAGCCCGCCGCCCCCGCCGCCCCCGCCTGAGGAGTGGAACGCTCTCCTCGACCACCCAATCTCGACAATTGCAGCCGGCGACTTCAACGCCAAACATCCTTCTTGGAACAATAGGGCTACCAACGCCTACGGCAGGTCACTCCGCCGGTTCGTCCTAGACGACCCGGATACGCACGTCATCGGCCCTGATGATCCTACCCACTTCCACTATGCCGGTCACCGACCGGACGTTCTTGATGTAGTTGTAGTCAAGAACGTGGCCCATAACATCCAGGTCTCGTCAGTGTCAGACCTCTCGTCTGATCACAATCCCCTACAAATAACTGTTCGAGATGTGTCGGCTTCGCCCCGACTTCCCGCTGGTCCTGCTAGGAGGGTCAACTGGCGCTCCTATCACGACGAGCTATCTCGAAGGTTACCATCTGTCCCAGCGGACCCGATCGCCACTCGTGACGATCTGGATCTCCGTGCCACTCATCTTCAGGAGTTGGTCCAAGGTGTCATGGATCGACACACATACAACTTAGAGGTGAATCGTAAATCGGCCCTTCAACCGGAAGTTATCCACGCCACCTGGCTTCGGCGCAAGCTCCGCCGCAGATGGCAACGAACCCGAGATCCCGCCGTCAAACGACGGTTCCAGGCCCAGTCTCTTTACGTCCAGCAACTTTTGCGGGACGTAAACTCTGATCAGTGGGACTCATACCTCGAGTCCCTTGAAGTCGACCAAGCCTCCGCCTGGAGAGCGACGAGTCACCTTACACGCGAGAAGCGTACTCGCAACCCGCTGAATACCCCGAACGGCATTGTTTCATCATCGGAAGGCAAGGCTGAGGTCTTCGCCGACTGCATGGAGACTCAATTCACCGTTCATGGAGGCGTCTCGGACCCTGCCTACTTGATAGTGGTTAAAGACTTCCTATCTGGTTATTTTTCCCGCCCTCCACCTGACCCTCCCGCTCTCTTCGACAGGGACGAACTCGTTTCGTCCATCTGTCGACTGACCCGACGTCGCGCCCCTGGTCCTGACCGGATCGGGGCCGCAGCTTTGCAACATCTCCCGGCCTCGGGCGTTGAATTGGTCCTGGATCTGTTCAACTCCAGTCTCCGGCTGCAATACTTCCCCCGCCTGTGGAAAACTGCCAGCATCTGTATGATACCCAAGCCCGGCAAGCCTAGAATGCTTGCAGGCAGCTATCGCCCCATATCTTTATTGCCAGTACTCTCAAAGGTGTTTGAGCGTCTCCTATTCGCCCGCATCTGGCCGCTGCTGGATACTTTTATTCGGAGCGAACAGTTCGGGTTCCGTAGAGAGCACTCGACAACTTTACAACTCGTCCGAGTTGTCACAGCATTGTCCGACGCCGCCAACAAGAAAGAGTCTACGGGCGCTGTCTTGTTGGACGTGAGTAAGGCCTTCGACAAAGTCTGGCACGAAGGTCTTCTCTTCAAACTCGCTCACTCCCCCATCCCACCGTCCATTGTGCATTTCTTGCGGTCATACCTCAGTGATCGTACCTTCAGGGTTAGCGTCGAAGGGTCCTGTTCATCAGTTCGACCCGTCGCCGCTGGCGTTCCGCAGGGATCTGTCCTCGGCCCCGTTCTGTACCTAGTGTACACGAACGACCTGCCTGTTATTCCTGGAGTCACGTTATCTCTATTCGCTGACGACGCAATGTATTACTGCAGCTCCCTGTCCCCGCAAATAGCGTGTTCAAAGCTGCAGC